>CM034710.1:77316162-77327862 GCA_020142125.1 Phrynosoma platyrhinos | reverse complement strand
AGCAGCAGCGAATTGTTATATCGAGATCTATGGAGAGCAGCCTGCATGGCCAAATGCAGGATGTTCCTGTGAGTCATGGCCAGAACAGCAGTTTCCACACAAAGTCAACTTTCATCACCAGTTGCAGAAAGATGATAATCTTAAACTGGCACAACTGTCTTGACCTGATCAACAGCGATTTTCTAATCACCAGGGCCAACGAAAGAATGAGGATAATATGAAATGCTTTTCACGTGGGGAATCCAGCCATCTTAAAGCCCAATGTAAGCAGAGACCTAAGTTGATCCAGCTGGTGATTGCATGCAATCCAGATGCAACTAGACTTGGCCTGGCTGTTGATCTTGACCCTGGCATGGTTCCTGAGCACAGGGATCATGTGTTGTTGGTTGGCAGCAAAGAAGTTGTGGCTTACAGAGACTCAGTTGTACAGCTTTCAGCTCTTCATCACTCCAATATGGACCCCAGCCTCATTGATGATCACATCAGGATTATGGTGAGAGGCTTCAGGGCACCCCCAGCACAATTGCCAACTGCACATGCCCCTATTCAGTACAAGGGATGGAAAGGTTACTGGACTTTTGCAGTATATAGTGACTTTGAATGCCCTGCAATATTGGGAGATGATTTGTTTTTTCATGTCAGTCAAGCAGTGGGGAAGACCAAATGTCAAGCCATACACAACCATAGGCAAAGTGAGAGTCAAGCAGCACTTCAGTCAGGAAGCCAGAATGTACAGCGGCCAGTTCCTTTAGATGCAATCTTCTTGAAAGGAGAAGAGGCAACGGTGAGCAATCATCAGGTGTTGAACCTTCAGGACACAGCCAGATCACAATCTGATGGCACAGCAACTACCTCAGACAGGGGAGTTGGCTCTGAGGAGAACCTTACTGATGTTTCTGTGGCAGGGAATGACTCTGGAAGTGGTACAGATGAAATTGTGCACCCCCAGGTGGAAACCCAGCATGTTCTTCAGCCTGTTCAACAGCACACACTGCCTGATGCAGAGAAGCCTAGGGGGACAGAAGTATCCTCAGTTGGAAATCAACATGTTCAGGTGCAGGCACGGCAGGAGATAGTCAACTCAACAGTAGAGCTGACAGAAGAGCCAATAAGTCCTACTTGGCCCAACGAGATGAGAGAGTTGCAAGTCCTGATGGCAACCCAGTGCCAATGGTGGCAGGAGGAGCAGATGCTGAGGGAACCTGCATTGAGGTCTCAGAGGAGGAGGATTCTGAAGGAAGTTCAAGAGCAGTTCTGTGGAACCAGGAGAACTTCCAGCCTATGCTTCAGCCTGCTCAACAGCCTTCAGCTGAACCACAATGCCTTGTGCTCAGTCCACCTGAACCAGTCCTGTTCATGGAGATGGGAGAGTCTATGAGCATACTCAGAGGCAAGACACTGTTGTTAACTTCCAACAGGGGTCTAACACAGCAGAGGAGAGACCAGGAGAGAATGTTCCAGAATTGCCCAGGGAAGAAACAGCATGCCAAAACCCAGTGGACATTCCAGGGCCAGCACTGGCCAAGAGAGTAGACACTGGGCAGATGCTTGCTGTGGTTCCCAGGGGAAAGGAGGAACAATTTCAGACACCAGTAAGATTCTGCAAGAGTCTCTAACAGGCCCTTCACTCCAGGAGCAACAGCAGTTTTGGACAGAGCTGGAAGGAGAACAGAGACTAAAAGCTACATTAAAAATGGCAAGGGAAGATATTCAGGTTACTTCAAAGACAAAGAGGTTTGCAAGAAGGAGACCACAGTCTTTGAACTATATGGACAAAATCAATGATACAGACACCCAGTTTCCTGAACTGTGCAACTGTACTACTTTGCTACATAGTATGCATAAAGTTACCCAATGTAGGCTGTGACAGAGAAATCCAGTCCTTGTTTTTCACCTCAAGGAAAATATTGCTCCATCTAATTCCTGCATAAAAACTAAAAATGTGCATTTATTTTGGCTCTCCCAAGGTCACCCAGTGGTTTCCGTGGCCAAGACGGGAACTGAATCCCAATCTCTAGGGTCTTATGCTCATACCTCTCTGCCATGTTGTCTTTCCAGATGACATGGGGCCAAATCTCTTATTCTGGTGTGAACTGCAGAAGCAACATCCTGCTGGTTCAGCACCGAACTGATTTATAACCCCATAGGTTGAATTTGAAAATCTACCTCTTGTGCCAGGAAATCCTAGAAATTCTGGAGCTCTCCAGAGTGGTAGCCTATTACAGCTGCTAACCTACTAGAGATATACTACTAGTTTACTAAACCATCACTACAAGGATACTACTAGTTTCCTCCAGGGATACTACTAGTTTACTACTAGTTTACTACAAGGATACTACCAGTTTGCCACAAAGATACTACCAGGATACTGCTGGTTTACTATAAGGATACTACCAGTTTGCTATAGGGTTACTACTGGTTCAGTACTGATTTACTATCACTCTACTACAGGGTCGCTATTGATTTTCTACTGATTTACTAGCAATTTTCTATGAAACTACTATTGCTTTACTGCTTGTCTAATAGCGATTGCTAATTGATTACTGATTTACTACTGATGTACTATTCTTCTACACAGTATGCATCAAGTTACCCAACATAGACTGTGACAGAGAAATCCAGTCTATATTCCCCCCCCCCCCCCCCGGAAGCAAAATACTGCTCCATCTCATTTCTGAGTCAGAATGCACAAATGGTTTCATGAAAACATATGGGCATTTATTGTGTTCATTTTAAGGGACATGGAAATTATACAAGGCTGCACCCAATTTCCCTCAATGTAGATATTCCTCCATGTAATTCCCTCTAAGATATGTTTTGCTGCACGCTTTATCTCCTCATACATGTGTCTTTGTGCAACACTGTGAGTTCGATCCTGAGGGCACCAAGGTTGACTCAGCCTTCCATCCTTTTGTAGATGGACAAAATGAGTACCCAGCTTTTTGGGACAATTGGCTTACAGATAGTAAACCGCTTAGAGAATGCTTAGTTCAGTATAAAGCAATATAGACATGTAAATGCTTTTGCTATTGTTATTGCCATTGCAGGAGCAGCTGGAGTTAAAAGTGGGAAGGATAGTATTTTACATTACAATCACACTTTCATAGAAAAGCTTGTGGAGTGATGGCCCAGGAATGGCTGTTACTCTTACAAAGTTACTTGGCTAAGATTGCTTGGGGCTAATTTCAACTGGTCTACAGCTATGGCCTTTCCTGGATAGGGATAGCCTAGCTACAGTAGTCCATGCATTAATAACTTCCAAATTAGACTACTGAAATGGGCAGAAGATAGGGCTCCCTTTGACTTACAACTTTCACCGAGTACAGAAGCTAGCTTGCTCATTGGAACATCAAAAGTTTATACATAATGCTATGTATTATGATTGCATGAGCTAAATTTCCACTGGTCTACTAGCTATGGCCTTTCCTGGATAGGGATAACTTAGCTACGGTAGTCCATGTATTAATAACTTCCAAACTAGACTACTGCAATGGGCTGAACATGGGGTTCCCCTTGGCTTACAACTTGCAGTGAGTACAAAAGCTAGATTGTTTTGCCTGAAAAGGTGTGCTGTTATCCCTTGTTAAGTTACATCCATAATCTAAGTAGTAATATATTTATTATTGGAAAAAGGAATTCACAAATAATTAATTTTTACAACAACTTAGGGCCTTTGCAGACTGCCAGAAATAGTGCAAATTGAGTCCACTTTAAATTGAGGCACTGCCCTGGCTCAGTGCTAGGGAATTATGGGAACTGTAATTTATTGTGGCACCAGAGCTCTCTGACAGAGAAGGCTCAATGTCTTAGAAAAAAAATACAATTCCCATGATTTCCTAGCACTGAGCCAGGGCATTGCCTCATTTTAAAGTGGACTCAATTTGCACTATTTCTGGCAGTCTGCAAAGGCCCTTACTCAGGAGTATTAGCTACTGGAGGACAAAATTAGGGCATTGCTGACTAAATAAGAATTCTCTCACCATGAAAATTTCTGCAAGTCTGCAAATTTCTAGTACTGTTGCAACTTAAAGCTTCAGTTGATCATTAAGAAATACAGTTTAGGCATCCAGAGAAAAGGGGCAGGCAAAGTCACCAAGGGAATGGAAACATAGCAAATATAAGAGTTCTAGGTGTGATCAATTTTCAGTGCCTCAGTCTGTATAATACATCTACCCCTCCACATTCGCTGGGGTTAGAGGCACAGGACCCCTATGAGTTTGGAAAAACCGCAAATAACAAAAACACTATATTTTTACCTGAGAGAACACATTTCTAGGAATCTCTAGGTCCTCCAGTGCAACTCTGTGGTCAACATCTGCCAGACATTGACCATAGAATTGTGCTGGAGGAGCCACAAATGCCTAGTCAAATGTTTTCTTTAGGAACCTCTAGGTTGCTCAGTGTGACTTTTGGTTCAAGTTGACCTCAGAGTTGCACTGGAGGACCTAGATATTCCTAGAGAGAACATATTAATAAAATCCATGAATAATCAAATCCACAAAAGTCCAAACCACAAATGTGGAGGGATGAGTATACTACAAATTTGGGGACAGAATTATTATTTCATTTTGTTTCACTCTCCCTACCCCATGAAGCTTCATCCTTGTAGTTACTTTCAAATTCTGGGCATTACATCTGAACAGGTCTTATAATGCAATGGAATGTATGCCCCCAGAGCAGAAGTAAAACTTAATATAATTATAGGGTGCCAACACCCTATAATTTTGTATGCTGGAATACAAAAGTAGACAATTGTCAAAGAGATAAATGAGTAAACAAGCTTGCCTGAATTGGGAATGAGGGTAAGTGGTAGAATGAGGCTCAGTCAAGCTTTCACAAGGGTGGGCCTAAATTGCCCTGGAAATTGTGACTCAAATCTTATTCTGTGGGCACTGTTCACTGTACTCCCAGGAAGTTATCTGAAGTTGAAGCTGCAGCTTGGTTAAGTTGATGACTCATAAGTGTGAAGATTCATATTTTAGCACTTGGCAGTCAGAGGCAGCCTGAAACCATTTAAAAAATGAACGCTGATGAAAATGAAGAACTTTCCAAGTGCTCTAGGCTGTGGTGGGCTTTGGGAAGCTAATTAAATGCTATGGAAATAAAATAATGACAAGAAGGGCCTAAATCTGAAAGGCCAATGCTAGATCTGCTGGCAGTCCAATGAATTTGCAGCTAGATCTGTTTTCTTCTCTTCTTAAGCAACAAATTACAAAGTCAGTCTGTCCCTAAGTCAAAGCTGTCTTTACATCATGGAGTGTGAAGTTCTGAAGACAATAAATATTGTACTTGAGGGTTGGTGCTAAAAAAAAACCCCAGCAGAATTTGCATTGAAATGTGATTTTACCAGAGTAAACATCCCCTTTAAATGCAGCCAGCCTTTCTGAAATTTTCAGTGTGTTTGCCAAATAGGCATGTGGTTTGTTGTTCTGTGTTTCCTACTTATGGTGCCCTGTTGTTGTTGTGCGCCTTCAAGTCACTTCCAACTTATGGTGACCCTAAAGCAGATGTTTGCCTTTGCCTTCTTCAGAGGCTGAGAGTGTGCAACTTCCTCAAGGTCACCCAGTGGGTTTCCATGACTGAGCAGGGATTTGAATCCTGGCCTCCAGAGTTGTAATACAATGCTAAAACCACTACACCATGATGGCTTTCTTGCATGTGAACTATGTATATGGTCAATGTTCAAGCAAAAAGCATGGCAGATACTCCTCACATTTCTACCCCCTCCATTCAGTATTAATATTTTAATTTTCCATCACATTAACTTTTTAACCCTTTACAGATGTGAAATAATTCAGTCCTCATGGGATGGTTGTTTGATACAAGTAGCCACTTAAAATGGTAAAGGTCTGTGAAACGTGCAATTTAAACCAATATTCACAATAAAATATTTACATGTCTTCAATGTTCATTTTCACTGAAGTAAGTCAGAAAATTTAGTCAAGTGCTTTAGGAAAGTATTGATCATTTTCCTTCCTTTGTAGTTATCTATCACAACCCACAGAAAAACCAATGAAACATCTGAAGGGATTTCACATGGGAAGAAGGGCCAATTGTTCTGTGGGGATGTTTCTTTGGACACCATAAAAGTCGTTCAGTTATTGTGTGTGCATTGAAACTGTCGATCAATAAATATTATTAATTAATTAATTAATTAAAATATTTATATCCCACCCTTTATCTGAAGATCTCAGGGCAGCTTACTTTAAAACAATTTAAAGCAATAAATAATTTTAAAAGTTTAAAAGATTAAAAATATACTAAATAGTTTCTCAATTTAAAACTGTTTAAAACAATCTTGAATAATATAATCATAAGAAGAAGTACAGCCTGGATAAAATCAATTTGGCTGGTCTTTAATAAAAAGCCAAGTTTTAACATGCGCCAAAAATGTTGGCACCAATCAGGCTCCCAGAGGGAGGGAATTCTATAACTGTTGTGCCAACACAGAAAAGGCCTCTCCCATGTAATCCCACGATGTATTTCCCTTCCTGATGAGAAACAGAGAAGTGTCCTTTCCATAGATCTCAATTCTTGGGCAAGCATACATAGAGTAACTCCCTCAAGTATTGAGGTCCTAAGCCATTTAGGGCTTCAAATATTATTGCCAACACCATGAGTTCAGAATGGAATTGTATTGGCAACCAGTGTAATTTCTTCAGAAATGGTGTTATAGGAAATCTGAATGAAGTTCCAGTGAGCAGCCTAGCTACTGCACTCTGCGCTAGCTGCAGTTTCCAGCTCATCTTCAAGTACAGCCTCATTGCAGTGGTCTAATCAGGAAGTTACAAATGCATGGACTGCTGTTAGGGCCTAAGCAGACTGTCATAAATAGTGCACATTAAATCGAGGCACTGCCCTGGCTCAGTGCTAGGGAATCATGGGAACTGTAATTTATTGTGGCACCAGAGCTCTCTGACAGAGAAGGCTCAATGTCTCAGAAAAAAATACAGTTCTCATGATTCCTTAGCACTGAGCCAGGGCAGTGCCTCAGTTTAATGTGCACTATTTCTGGAAGTCTGCGTTCACTAAAAATATTTAAAATCAGGACCACACTGCATGTGGTGTTAAATGAGTGGTTTGGGATAGGTAGAAGATCAGTGTCTGGGTCGCAGAGCATTGGGATGGGGTTTATGCTTCTTGTTTGTCACTGTCCAGATCAATCTTTAACCTCTACAATTTCTTTGAGATCTAGGTAGGGAGCTTCCATTGCTGCCATCGGCTATGGCTAAAGGGATGTAGGAAACTAACTGGTTATGAGGAACAGTTGTAGGCACCCTGAGCACATGAGAGTGGATGGTGGAAGGGGCCAAATGGCACCCCTGACTTAAACCCTAGATATTGCTGTCATAGGTATGTGTAAAGGACATGCTCCAAAGTCGTAGAAAGTACATAGCTGCAAGTAGAAGGTAAATAGTAGCAAGTGATACACATTGCAGAAAGTGTGAGAAATCCCGATATACTCTGTATGTCTTCAAAGATATCAAATAGCTAGTTGGATTAGGACTGTGGAGGCCAGGATTCAAATCCTTGCATGGCCATAGAAACCCATTGGGTGATCTTGGGAAGTTACATACTCTCAGCCCCAGAAGAAGGCAAAGGCAAACCCTCTCTGAACAATTCTTGACAAGAAAGCCCCATGATAGGTTCATTTTAGGGTAGCCATAAGTCAGAAACACAACAACAATAACAGAGATAACAAAATTGATATCAAAAAGCTATACTTGAAATCCAACGTGAGTCCATAGAGACGAAAATTCTAGAGCTAGTTTTTGTAGAGAGTTTCTCTCCATTTTGGGAAGCAAAAACCACCAGAGTCCTGTGCCACTTTGAGGACTAACAAATGTACTATAGCAGGAGCTGGCAGGGCCCACTATGAACTTCATCCAATCATATAAGATGCTTTGTTCTTTTCCTTGCAACCCATTGGCAGGACTTCCCACAATGGAAATCTTGATAGAGAGGTCTTTGTGTCCAAGTAAGTTCCCTTGTTTAGCAAGTGGAGGAGAAAATCCCAGACATTGGACCTCATTATCAACTACTTAACTCACTAAATGTTGGCGAAGTAGTCAGGGTCAAGTGTCTGGAGGATGTGTGTAAACAACATCTCTCACCTAATCAGACATGGACAATTAGGCTGGCTGAATTACAGGAGGAGCAACATTGGCTCTTTAATAAGAAACACAGTGACCACTTTCCCCCTCACACTCTGACTTGAAAGGAAAAATAAACATCTATGCCAATTTGAGCCCATACTGATGAGATTGAATTGATGTCCTTTTTGATCTGCAACCTCCTCTTTTAGTTTCCAATTGGTGCTGCCTACATTTTGCACTTTATGGGACACCTGAGAATGCTCAGCAATCCTACTCATTGCATCTTAGTCTTGTCTCTGGTCTATATTAGAACAATTAGTATTTGTACAATTGCTGGCCTGCGCCCCCCAATGGAAAGGAAACACATTGGAGTAAAGAGGTTTATTTGTGCTATGCTACAGATTGAGAGTCTCCTCTGGAGCCCTGTAAACATTTTCTTGACAGAAGCAAGCAAAATTTCTTTTATGGGGGATAATGAGATCTCTCAGATGAAGCCTCATATGCCACTTCGGAGGCCCTCTACTTAGAGTGAAAGCTCTTGATTTGATTAGTAAAGCAGGATTGAAACTGGTTTGCAGTCTCCTGCATCCAAATCCCAAACATCTACTGTCAGAAGGGATCTCCTCACTTATGCCCCATAGCCACTGCCAACAGTCTCAAAAATGCTACTTTTAATTAAAAACATTATTTCCAAATGTGGCTCACTGTTTGCATTCTGGGTGAGAAGTGCTTCTAACATTGTGAACTTTGAGATTGCTGTGTTGCCAATTGAGAGAGCCACACTCTTATTTCTTGGGTATTTGTAACATGGAAAGAGGTAAACATTAACATGATGGTTGACTGCACACATATCTTCCTCTGCAGTCACCTGGACAAGGTGACCTTTTGGACTGGGGCTAGAAACATGCTCTGGATGGGTGGACCTTTTGGTTCTTAAGGGAATAGGAATTTCAGGAAGCACAGAAGGTGATGATCCCAGTTAGTTACAGTGGTCCTTGGGGAATGCTTTACAAGCACACAAAAGGAAAAATGCACATAAACACAGAAAGAGTATGCATGTTTTTCAAGAAAAATCCCTGTGTCAGTTCCTCAATTCCTGTTACCTACCAGTGACAGATCTACCTATCTATCCATGAATATCTAAAATACTGATCCCAGCTTTCATGCAACTTCTTTCACAGCAGGGTCTGACCTACCATTAGGTGTAATGAAGGAGTCTCCTCAGGTAGCCACTGGTGGGAGATGTCAGCAAAGTGTGGGAGAAGCTAGTATGCTGCCTTCAGGTGTGGTGGAGGATGCTGCCCCATTGCCAGTGTTGAAAATGGTCCAACTGTCATGCCATTTGGTCTTTGTTCATGAAATGGGAGGGGCACCATCTTGTCTTCACCTCAGGTAGCAAAATATTTTACTCTAGTATTACACAATAGAAAGCAGCTTCAGTCTAGGGCACCTGGAGAACTGTATTTCCCATAGGACCTGCCCATGTTTTGAGAAGAAATCATTTTCTCTGTCCACCACAATCACAGGTACATCTGGAAGGAACATGGGTCTTCTCAGTGGCTACCTCCAGGTTCTGGAAGTCCTTTCCTAGAGAGGTTAGTCCTTCTGTAAAGTGAAGTTGTGTTTGTTTTTTTACAGGTCTTTGAAAATTGACTGCTCAACGACCTTATATAATGTGCTATCTTTTCAGTGGTTATGCTTTCAACTAGCTTTAATTTTATTTTGTTGTTGTTGACTGCCCTTGAGTAGATCTTGACTCATGGCGACCATATGGATGAGACATCTCCAAAACCCTCTGTCCTCCACTGCTCTGCTTAATTCCTGCAACCTCATACCTGTGACCTCCTTAGTAGAGTCCATCCACCTGGCATGTGGCCTTCCTCTCTTCCTACTTCCCTCCACCTTCCCCAGCATTATTGTCTTTTCCAATGAGTCCTCCCTTCTCATGATGTGTCTGAAATACAACAGCCTCAGTTTGGCCATCTTGGCTTCCAGGGTCATCTTGGCTTCTAAGACCCATTTGTTTGTCTTTTTGGCTGTCCATGGAACCCTTAACACTCTTTTCCAGCACCACATCTCAAATGAATTGATTTTCTTCCTATCATCTTTCTTAAATGTCCAATTCTCACATGCATACATGGTAATAGGGAATACAATGGCTTGTATGATTCTAACTTTTGTGCTGAGTTGCATATCTTTGCATTTTAGAATGTTTTCTAGTTCTTTCGTAGCCACCCTCCCCATTTTTAATCTTCTTCTGATTTCCTGACTGCAGTCTCCATTTCTATCAATGTTTATATCTTAACCTTTTGGGGAAGGTGGGGAAAAACAAAATAATAATAATAATAATAATAATAATAATAATAATAATAATAATAGCAAAAATTATGTTCACCTATTGTAGAAGAATAATAATTCAATCCTATACATACTTACTTTGAAGTAAGTCCCATTGGATTTTTTGTTTGTTTTGTATTCTTAAATAAGTGGGTATAGGACTCTTGCCCTAGCATGGAAACAAAGTTAGGAGGTTCTGGTACAAGTTTAACCAGCTGCAAATTGCATTTCTTTCAGCATTAGCACCTCTTTTGCCACAACATGAAATAAGGGAATAATGATACTACCCTATCTTACAGGGTTGCTGTAAGGATTTCTGAGATAATGTATGTGAAGTCCATTGAATAATGGAAATGTAAGATACACATGTTCTATTTGCAAAAGGCCTTTCATTTTGTTGGGGGGAAAACTTATTTGCAAGTTCCAGAATTTGAGAGGATGCATGTTTTCAAGATCCCTTAGGAGGATAAATTCCAAAAGGGGCATATCTTCTTCCATCGATCTGGAGAAAATAAACTCCAGTGAAATTTGATTGAATTTTTTGGCTGAAACACAGCTGTTAGAAATACATGAGCTCTGTAGAACACCAGGTGGCAGCCCTTAAACAAGATAGTTTCTAATTCCACAGATTAGGCTGCAATAATGTATACATTTGCTTATGAGTAAACCCCAGTGAATCTGATGGGAATTCCTTGTGGGTATGTATGCATAGCATTACTGTTAGACATATTTCTTCTCAGTACGTAGAGAGATCTTGTAGCACCTTTGAGACTGAAATAAATAAATTGGCAGCATGAACTTTCGTAGACTTCAGTCTACTTCCGTGAGACTATTTGGGGGGAACCCAACATGGCTATATCTTTATATAGCCTGAAGTCTACGAAAGCTCATGCTGCCAATTTCTTTCTTTCAGTTAGTCTCAAAGGTGCTACAAGGTTTAAAACAGGGGTAGGCAACCTGTCCCCTTTAAGGGCCGAGAGACTTCAGCTCCCAGAATCCCAGGAGCTATTGGCCAACATGGGACTATTGGCCAACATGGCTGAGGCTTCTGAGAGCTGAAGTCCCTTGGCCCTTAAAGGAGACAGGTTGCCTACCCCTGGTTTAAAACATTTTCTTGAGAAACTTCATGCTTATGATTCATTTAAATTCTGGTACATAGATAGGGTATCTAATACTAAAAACATAAAACAATTACAAATATTGGAACTCAAATGGATGTATCGTTTGAAATCTGAATCCCCAGTGGGCTTAAATGAAAATGTGAATT
>CM034710.1:77303157-77316062 GCA_020142125.1 Phrynosoma platyrhinos | reverse complement strand
AAGTCCCTTGGCCCTTAAAGGGGAAAGGTTGCCTACCCCTGTTCCACACCCTAAGTTTTCTCTGAGTTCTTTTCTTGAGTCTTGGCAGGATGGTTGCCACTACTGGTTTGGCTGGTTATATAAAAGATTTTGTGAACAGGAGAAGAACTTCATTTAAATTCTGGTACATTGATGGGATATCTAATACTAAGGACATAAAATAAATACAAACATTGGAACTCAAATGGATACATAGTTGGTAAATCTGAATCCCTGGGGGTGTAAGTTGGTTGGTTTGAGTTTTTCATTGTCCTTCCACACCTTAAGTTTTCCCTAGATTTTTTACTTTAGTCTTGGCAGGATCGTTCCCATCACCAGTTCAGCTGGTTATATAAGAGACTCTGAGGACGTTATCACACGGGGCTAAAGCAGCCCCATCCCTGCATCATTCCGGATCCTTTGCCCCTGTGATCAGACGACGTCGCAGCAAACCCCGCCCATCCCTGCATCATCCCAGTTCTTTGCAATTCCTCTTTCAAAGAGGAATTACAGCTGCCGTGACCAGAATCAATCCAGAACCATTCCGGTATGATGCTGCTTTCTTGTCTGATGACACGGGCCATTCCGGTATGGTTCTGGATTGATTCCATGCCGATTTTCTTGCCGCTTTGAGACCCCTGGTGTGATAACATCCTGAGAGCAGGAGAAGAACATTGTTGCTTTTGAATTGAGCAGTCACATTGTGTGGGCTGAGGAATTGTTATATCTGGCCTTTATTTTTTACTATCTGGCCTTTAGTTTTTACTGGCCTTTAGTTTTTACTATTTACTATTATTTTATTACTTTATTTTCTGCATTTGCACACTTTTCAGTGGGGTATTGTTGCCCTTTTAGAAATTTTACTGGTTTACCTATTCCAGGGTTCAGGTTTTTTTGGCCTTGGGTTTTGAAATTTTTATTATTATAATATTTATTTTCTGCATTTGCAAACTTTTCAGTGGGGTATTTTTACCCTTTTAGAAATGTTATTGGCTTTTCTGCTCAAGGGTTTAGTTATTCCTTATTTTTTTCATATTATTGCCTTTTTGTAATTGGAAGTGGGATTATTTTATCCTGGTATTTTTTGGCAGAACCCTTCAGTTTGGTTTTTTGCTGAGATAATCCAATATTCCAGTTTGACACCATTTTAACTGTCATGGCTCAATGCTATTGAATTTTGGAGTTTGTAATCTTGGGAGATATTTAGCCTTCTCTGTCAAAGAACTCTGGTGCCACAACAAATTACAATTTCCAGAATTCCATAGCATTGAACCATGGCAGTTAAAGTGGTGTCAAACTGGAATATTTCTGCAGTGGGATGGAGCCTTAACGATGCAAATCTTGACTTGATTTGTCTTCAGGCAGTAAATGAGAACATGCAAAACATTTCATTGTCTTCAGGAAACAGGGAGATCCACATTTTGAGAAAACTTTTTTTGGACATTTTGGATACTGATTTTTGCACACTTTTGTAAATGCTCCAAATTCAAAATGGCAATAACATGTAGTCTCATTGCCTGGATGGTTAAAAAGCAGTAGCATTGGAGAGTTGCTTTTTCTTTTTATCATACTATCCTTTTGTGCTTACTCTGTGTGCTTTGCTGCATATTGAGAGAAGACACCAGTCGTACCCAAAGACTTTTTGCACATATTGCAGAAAATGGGGGGGGGGGGGAGAAACCCTTGTGTCTCATCCTCATACTAGAAGCAAGTATTTTCACAGGAGTTAGTCCTCCACATGTTCTCTGGGTTACTGAGATGCCCTGTCTTGACCAAAATCTCACCAACCATGATGGTTTCCCCCAAATATTCTCATATATGCCTTGACTCCCCTGAGATATCAGCAGTGTAAGAGTGTTTGGGGAGGGGCTCAGCACATGCCCAGCTCAGGTTTCATCTGCATTGCGAAAGTAATGCAGACTGACATTGCTCTCATTGCCATGGCTCAGTGCTATGGAATCCTGAGATCTGTAGTTTGCTGTGGCATCAGAACTCTCTGACAGAATACTAAATATCTCACAAAATTACAAATCCCAGAACTCCATAACATTGAGCCATTGCAGTTAAATTGGTGTCAAACTGCTTTATTTCTGTAGTGTAAATGATTCCTCAGTTGGAGCTATCCCAGCCATTCTCACTGAACACTCAGCCAGTCTAGACAAGACAGACAGCAAACACTCTTCAGATGTGGGAAGCAATGTCCATCATTCATTCCATGTGAAAGACACTAAGGCCAGATCAGATGCTGCAGCTGAAGTTTTTGTGTATTCCCTCAACACCTTATTTAGAGCTCATGAGATCAACCTGTTCTGCTTCTCTCTTGCTCTTCTGTGGGTGGCTCGAGGTAAGGTGGCCAGATTTCCTAAGAGAGGCATACAAACTGAGAATGTAGCCTGGTTTCCCAAGGGTCTTCTAAGTTGTTTTCTTGGCGGGTGTGTGTGAAATCACCCTTTTTTCATTTGGAAGCTGATGGAGGAGAAAGCTCTTTACAGCAGGGGTGGGCAACTGAATGGGGACCAGGGGCGAATTTATTCCAGGTCACCCATAGCCCACCCTTGCTTCCATCTCAAGCTCAAATGTTTCTATTTTCTTCTGCAATCCATCTCAACATATAAGTGACATAGCATCACTTTCTGTTGCCATTTTGAAAAGTACTTCAGAGAAGAATGGATGTCTTTGGGGGTAGTAAGAGCTTCTGAGGTCTATGTGGGGATAGTCTGCTTGATTTTGGGGCAACAATGGCCTAAAATTGTGGTTGGGGGCTTTGGGAGACTGGGGGAGGGCTTTAAGGGTCACCAAGTGGATTCAGGGGACATATACAGCCCACGGTCCATAGTATGCCTATCCTTGCTCTAGGGCTTTCTGATTGGGAAATCTAAGTACCATTTCCTAAACTGTGAATCTCAGGATTTAATAGGGTGTTGTCATGGCTGTTAAAGTGGAATCATAGTGCTCTAGCTGTGTAGCATGAAAGGGTCCATGGTCCACTGAAGCTGGCTATTGCAGCCTTTTGGGCAGGAAGGTGTATAAAGCAGTGGTCCCCAACCTTTTTATTGCCGTGGACCGGTCAACGTTTGATAATTTTTCCGTGGCCCACTGGGGGGGGGGTTGCGGCATCGCATAAAATATGCTGCACAGAAGACGCAGTAGCAGGGCAGCCCGGTACCATTTGTTCTGCAGACCGGTATCGGGCTGCAGACCAGGGGTTGGGGACCACTGGTATAAAGGACTTGCTGTTTCAGACAAGCATAGCTTAAGTGAGAAGATCTATATGACCTCTAGTATACCTTACATATCTGGCTTTGTTTTCCAGTTCTGCCTTCAGATTTGCTCTTGGAACCTGACTGCTTTTCACTTTTGCCCTCCCAGTTCTTAGCTTCTGTTCCTCTCCAAACCATATCCAACTTTTGACAGTGTGTCAGCTTGTCTCCAATGTCTTTTTTTAAAAAGACAGCAATAATGCAGTGTACAGTAACATTTATAATTTTTCTGTCTTCTTTCTCTCTATCCTAAAGGTTTATCACATGGGACTTTCAGGAATGAGAACTGAACAGAATGGAATGGCACGGAATAGAACGAGAATGCAAGTTACTGCACAGGAGAATGCTGCCAATGCAGCCAGGAGTCCCCAAGCTGTTCCCCAGCCATTGCTGGCAGCCGATTTTGAAGAACAATTCACTAGTGTCAGCCAGGATTCACTGCGATGGGACACTTTTAGTCCCCAGAATCTCTATGAGACACATAAGACAGATCAAAACTGAATTAGAGCTGCAGATTTAGAGGACATTTTCATTTTTTAAAAAAGGAAATAAATTTTAAAAGCATTTTTTTTAAAAAAAAAAAATCTGTACAGGTTCTATGAAAATTTGCTGATTTTCTTGCTGTTGTGTTGCCCTAATATTCTATCTAATCCCAGGAAGGCCCAATTTATTACTTTTAAAAAAACTTTCCAAAAAGATAGGTGACATTTGTAAGAAAAATAAATGATGAGGTACTGATAATCGTTATCCTTTTTGTGCTTTCCTATGTTCGGCAGGCTTTACTACCACTCATTATCTCATTCTTTTCCTTCATGAGGTGACTGAGCGTGGGATATGTCCTTCCTACTTTGCAACATCTTGGGCTGCTACATTATCCTGAAGAGCAATGGTTCCCCTTGTCAAAGGAGCTGTCCAAGGTATTTGACTAACTTCCAGTACCCTGGAAGCAGTCTAAAACTGGGTGCAGATTCACTACCTCACTAACATGGAAACTGCCAGCTGCACTGAACTGATCCAGAGCACCAAAGAAGCAAGACACAAAATGATGGTGCTAACCAGTGGATGAACTGAAACTGGATCTTCACTGGAGATGACATATCAGCTGATGGTCTGGGGGAACTGTATTCCAAAAAGTACTAAACATAGGGAGAAAGTGAGCTCATGTTACCACGTAAGGTCTCTGCTGAATCATAAATAAGTCCTAATCCTGTTCCCATAGTAGTCAAGTGGAAGGGCATAGTGATCGGGGATGCTGTGAGTTCTAGTCCATAAAGTAATTTTTCTAAGCTTTGGTTTAAAGTTGTTTCATCAGTAAATGTTTTTATTTAAGAAGGCACATAGGACTGAGTTCTACTGCCTTCAAATATTCTTCAAGGCCATATTTTTTTGTTGTTAATCTGTGATTTTTAAAATTAAAAAGCTGTTTTACAGTATATTTTGAACTGTGTTTTGTTGTTTTCATGTTTTTATCTTTGGTAAACCACTTTGTAAATAACTAAAAGCAAAATATCAAGAAGAGTACAAGCACCACCACCTGTGGGCTGAAAACATGCAATGACTCTGCCCAGTTCATCCTCTTTGATCCTGAACTGGGAGAGACAATTCTCTTTATTCCTCTCTCTCTCTCTCTGCTGATTCTTTCAATATACTTGATGGTTGCTTTTCAATCCCAGCTACTGCCGAGGTGAGGCCAAGGCAGGTCGAACCCTGGCTGAGGATTGAACCCCAGGAGCACTCTGTGCAATAATAAATAATGCAGGGCAAATAGAGAGGAAAGGCACCAGACTTGGGAAATGTGATATCTCAGTTCAGAGGCCCAGGTGGACCAACTTGGCAGCCTTGGATAGAAACAGAATAAGTGTGAGAAATCACTCATCCTTAATAAAGACTAGTTTCATAGACCTTGCTGGTTCTGAGAAGCAGCCAGCTTCAGCAAGTCACTGAAAAACAAAATGTGCATTTTTTCACTTCAGAGGATTCGGCAATTGATTAAATACCGAAAGAAGGAGTTTGACGGTAAAAGGACTAGGCTTTCACTTCAGGGAATTCATAGCCAGCCTCTTGCGAATTGGGTTCATATCTCAGTTTGGTGTCTCTAATGCAGTGGTTTGCAAACTTTTCTTTTTCATGGATCACTTGAAAATTGTGGGGTGTCTCAATGGACTATTGAATAAACTCTTTGAAAAAACCCCAACAAATCAAAATATTGTCTTTTAATTTTTCAACTGAAAAGAAATCCCCCTCCCCATTTAAAGATACTATCATCATCATACTAGCATGGTATTATGGGAACCAGAGGCCCCACATTAAGAAATTGTTAACCCATTTAATAATCTAGCCTGGTCAAAAATGAAATTGATCTCCCTTGTCAGAAAAAAGGTAAATCAGCTCCAGGCCAAATACAAATCTGTTCAGTGATTCTGCAACCTGCCTGTGGGCCATTAATGAAACATGCTGAGCAGCAGCGTGTACAGACCACAGAGAAACAGATGAAGCTACTTTATTCTAAACCAGACTGTTAGTCTATATAGCCCAGGGTGGGCAACTGTAAAAGGATAGGGGTCCGTATTAGTCCCCTAGGAGACTTTGGAGGGCTGCACCGCTAATTGCACCCCTATCTTAAAAAACAAACAAAAAATCCCAAAGGAATCATCAGGAATCACTTCCAGTTTTCTTCCTGTTTTTAAAAAGGGCCACCCCTGGGCCTAAAATGGCCATGAGGGGATGTGGCAAAAATGCCACCACCACCCCACACTTTCTGGATAGTATTTGAGGGAACAACATTTTTTGGAAAAAATTATTGGGGGGGGGTTTACAGAAGTGGCCATGGAGGCTGTATGTGGCCTGCAGGCCACATTCTGCCCACTCCTGATCTTGACATTGTTAACTCTGACTGGCAGTGGATCTCCAGGACTTCATAAAATATTATTTCCTATCTCTGTCTGGAGATCCCTGCCATTCTCTGGTTGCCTCCAGGGAAATGAGGATATCTCATGAGCAACACTGAAAATTCAGACTGCCTTCAGCTCTACCTCAACTATCAGGAACTATTCCATTAAACTACCTGAGTTGTACCCATTCCAGACCCTGTAAATTTAAGAACTTTTACCTTGAATTTGCTTTTGTTCTCCTCCCACCTCATCACTTTCCCCTTTTTGCTGGTTTCCCTAATGAGACAGGCTTTTTCTGAGGAATGAAGATTAAATATGGCAAAAAGCTACCGGACACCATTGGTAGTTGGGGTGACACTGGCAGAGGATCTTTCAGGGACCATGTCAATGGCACTATAGCTAACTCTAAAGAGGTTAGTACTGTGTAGAAGGCGGCAAGGGTAAACCATTCCTGGAGTCTTTACTTTGAAAATCTTACAATGATGAGATGATGATGATTATGATGATGCTGATGTACAAATCTTACTTGTCTTTCAATTATCCTGCCTTTTGGCATTGGTTTAAACTCATTTCTCACCCAGCAAGTTTAGATCATTCCTCTGTCTGGGAGTTTCCTCCTACTCCAGAGGGTTGTTCTGCTCACAGATTTGTTTTAACACCTTGGCCTGAGATGTCTTCATGAATCAAAGTGGCTTCTCAAAATCTAGGTGCAGAGAGGTCTCTAAATGAGTGCAGCCTTCCCACTAAGCACAAGAAATACTACTATGGATTATTGCACCAAAACTTGATGCACAGTTAAACTGTAAGCACAAGATATATGTAACAGTGCCCCCCCTTTTTTTTTCTTTAGTGCTGTGCATATGTTGATCCTATGTTGATGTCAGTGAGGTGATGAACTGGTTCTGGGTTTT
The DNA here is from genome assembly GCA_020142125.1 of Phrynosoma platyrhinos. Taxonomy (NCBI): domain Eukaryota; kingdom Metazoa; phylum Chordata; class Lepidosauria; order Squamata; family Phrynosomatidae; genus Phrynosoma; species Phrynosoma platyrhinos. Next base: position 77,308,982 of record CM034710.1, on the reverse strand, counting down.
AGTTCAAATTTTGAAAATGCTTTCCAAAGTGCTGAATACTATCCATCAAATGGTACAAATACCTTCTCAGTTAAGCCAAGCATGATGTATAATTATGATCCATACTGGAAGACTTCATAGTACCAATGCTAACAACCACTGAGTTGGCTCTAGACATAGTCAGATTTGGTGTATACCCATGGAAATCAATGCATGTCAGTAACATGCATCCCATTGTTTCCAGTACAGTGAACTTTCCACAGTTGCTGGGGTTAGGAGTGCAGGACCCCCATGAAAGTAGAAAAACTGCAAATAAAACCCAGTATTTTTTCACTTGAAAAAAAAAACCTCTCTAGGAATCTCTAGGTCCTCCAATATAACTCTGTAGTCAACATCCACTGGACATTGACCATAGAATTGCACTAGAGGATTTACAAATGCCTAGAAAAGTGTTTTCTCTAGGGAGCTATATGTCCTCCAACATCAACTTCTGGCAGAGTTGCATTGGAGGACCTAGAAATTTCTAGAGCAAACATTTTAATCAAATCTCTGAGTAATCAAATCTGCAAAAGTCAAAGTCACAAATTTGGCAGGCCAACTGTAGTCTAATTGTGATTAAGGAGATTATCACACAAGGCTAAAGAGTAGAATTTTACCATAATAAAAGAGTTTATGGCTCCATTTGTTACTGTTACCTTTTCATTGATGGGCAAAACCTGTCAATAGGCTCTCTATCTTGCTGCTATTCCATTTCTGCCTTGGTGCAGTATGTCTCTTCTGCTGCAGTTCCACTTCCCAGGCAGTGATATGAGCATGGTTCTGCTTTCTTCTCCTCTCCCCTTCCCCCTTGCAGCAATCATAACTGCCAGTACCTTCCTGAAGTTGGCTGCTATGTGCATATTCACATAGCAGCCGGCTTTGGGGAAGTCTTGGTAGCTTGTCCCTCCACTTCCTTCTGAATCATCAGGCTGCTGTGTAAATGTGCACACAGCGGTATTGAGATTTGGAAGAGGGGAGGAGTGGCCCCAGCCACCAACACCTTCTCAAAGCTGGCTGCTTTGGGAGGTGGTTGGCTGTCATGACTGCTTATGTCCCCCCACCTTTCTTAGAAGCCAGTGTTTGACCACGCAGAAAAGAGATCATGCAACATGGATCACCAAAGCACTATTGTGAGGCAAAGTGTGATAGGAAATCTTGCCAAACTAGTATGAATCCATTCTTACACAAAGTGGGATTACGGTGGGACAGCAGGCTCGTGTGATAATGTCCTAAGTCTGGATCTGGATTTTATTTTATTATTTATTTGAGACATATCTACTGTCAAAGCTTGGCAACTGTGTGTTTTTCCTACCAAAATGCACACATGAATGTACAAATGCTAACTCATTTTTTCTCCAGTGTTTCTACATTTCTATTTATTATTATTTTTATTGAGCACATAAGAACATAATATATATATATATGATTACATCCCAGTACTAATGTACATTCTCTTTTCACATTTTCTTAAAGAATTCCAGCTGAAGGCAAACTGTGCTGTGGGAAAACAAGGGCAATGAGATGATTTTAGAAGAATCCAAATTTCCTTTAGTAAAAGAATAGTTGTGTTGACCTGGAGAATGTCACACTCCACTCCAGGATTGTCCTGCTTTTCTGGGACTTATAGCAATCCCATTTGCATGCCATAGGTTCACCATCATGGTCCTAGGAGTATGCGACCCCTTCCGACACCTCAGGAATAGGAAGTTGTTCCCAAATGCCTCTAAATGATGTCTAAGTGATATGGGGGACATCTTTGCAACATTTTCAGCCTCCCTGGGTCATTTTGGGCACATCAGAGGGCTTTTTAAAATCAGGAAATGTATAGGAAATGTCTCACTTCCTGTTGTAAAAATTGGCCTGTCTTGGGCCTATAATGACCCGGAGTGGCCAATAGTGTGAAGGAAATTTCCCATCCTCTGGAAGGCATTTGTGGGTAAAGAATGCGGAGGGGGGCCCTCCAAGATTTTTTGAGGGATTAGCCTCTGACAGTTTCCCACGCCCACCTTATCTAGTGACTATGTGAGAAAAAGAACATGTGGAACACAGTGATAAGAACATAAGGACCTGAATCCTATTGGTAATCCCATCTAGACTCATTGAATCTATGTGAGTTGTTTAACTGTTGAGTCAACAGGCAACAATTCAGGATCAGACCAAAGCTCCACCCAGCCTGCAACCACACTGAGCAAATAATCCAGTTTGACACTGTGTCTCAGTGGTATGGAATTCTGAGAATTGTAGATTGTGAGACATTTAGCCTTCTCTGTCACAGAGCTCAGGTGCCACAACAAACTACAGTTCTCAGAATTCCATAGCACTGATTCATGGCAGTTAAAGTGGTATCAGACTGAATTATTTCTGCAGTGTGGATGAAGCTTTAATCAAACAGCTTGTTTCCAACCAGGGCCAGCCAGATGCTTCTAGGAAGCCCAGATGCAGAGCACAAAAGACAACTGCTTCCCCCCCATCCTATTGTTTGCCTGTACAAAAATATTCTAAGGGTTACCAACACTGAACCTTCCCCAACCTGGTGTTTTTCAGATGAACTGGACTACAGCTCCTACCATCCTCTCCCACTCATCTTGTGTGATGGGATTTATAGCCCACCATCTCTAGAGAGTGCTGGGATAGGATTAGATGTCAAAGCTAATAGCCACTGTAATGGTAGCAACATATGAAAATAGGAAATAGATTTAGCTAAATGAACAAGTAATCATGTGTTATCATGTTTTACTTTGGCATTAAAATTGCTAACTTCTAAAAATAGTCAGATATTGCACTCTTGCCAGGTAGGTAACCAAAGATCCTGGCAACATTATTATTGAAAGGATCTGAATGTCTTGCCAGTTCACACAATCCTTTCATACAAACACAATCTTTATGTGTATTTATGAAAAGAATTCAAAGATATTGACATGGCATATTCATTCTGTTACACCACTATGTTGAAACAGAAGAAAGCAAGCTATAGCAAAGTAGTTGTGGTGGAATATTTTTGTCCACAAAGCTCATATAAGAAGTCAGACTTGCACAGATGGGGAAGGTATGTCACAATAAGGTGGCAGTCAGGCAGTCACAGTGGTCACTGAGCTGACCAAATGACTAACACAAGCACATGGCAGAGCCAGAGGCAAGTCTATGGCCACCAACACAACCAGCTGCCTTTGGACCTGCACATGGAGCCAGATGCTGCATCTTGGAATCCTCCTTGCCACAGGTTGGCATCTGGATCCCTGGACTGTCATCCTGAGAGGAGGAAGACTGTTTGTGATGTCGAGTGATAACAACAAAAGGCAGCACTGGCATACGTGGGGGATTTTCAAAACCACTGGCTTATAAATTAAACAAATATTGTCTACATGCATTGAGAAGATAGTGTTTGTTTGGAAAGCAAAGGAAATAGGAAACCTGTGTGTTTGTGTCTCTGTGGGTGTGTTATGTGTAAATAAGTTTGGGAAACAGGTTCCAGCCTCAGCTGCCAATTGCAAGGTATTTCCAATCTCTCACAGACAAATGTTTGTTTTAGCAAAGCAAAGCAAATCCTGTTCAGAACCTCTGAAGCACTCATTCTGTCTTTCGATAAAGATTTATTTTGGGGTGTATGTGGGGAACTGAGAGATTCTTGAGTCACTTCCAAGGCCAGCCCTGTCATTAGGTAGCATGGGGCAGCAGATTTGGGGTGGGATGTAGTGGTAACAAGTTACTATTTGACTGATCTGTATTGTATTTTTGCTGCCAGAGAGGGGAGAGACATTATATTTAGGAGATTCCCTGCCTCATGTGCAAAAATGATATGACAACAGAGGCAGCTGGTGGCTTCCATGTCAATAGGGTGGGGAATCCACACTGGGATTCACTGCTCTGAACTTTAAAAGTGCTTTCCAAAGTACAAATAGGTCCAGAACCTTAGAGAGCTCCTTTACTCCTTTAATTTTATTCCTTTATTAAATTGATGTACCGCCTTTCTTCCAGAATAGCAAACTCATTTAAAATTCAGATTAAAACCTGCCTCACATTCACTGCATGGTTAGCATATACTTCTATATTCCTTGACTTGGGTGGGTAGGTATAATTTTCTCCTCTCTCTCTCAGTTAGCATTGAGATGGTCCACCATCTTAAGTATGCTGGTGCCATCATGTTAATTTAGCTGCCACCAATAGGCTCAAATCTGGCGGCACTGGATGAATAATTAAGATATCAGTGCCAGCAAGGGCAGACAGGTGAGCAGGAGTTCAGCCTAGCTCTACTACCATGGGTGGGAAGGCAGAGAGACAGGCTGCCTGTGATCTAGGAAGCCATAGGAGGAGCAAATCACCACAGGTAGCTTTTTGGAGATAGGCCTGGCCTCTAAGTACATGTGCAAATATATGACAAATATCCCAAGTAAACATGGAATTATATCCAGCCACATCAATAGCAGCAGCATAATTTTTTTAAATTATTCCAGAAACATTTCTTGGGTTGTGATTGGCTGACTAGGATACATCACTTTTAAAATGGGATTTGTACTCCAAAAAAATATTGTTGTTGTTATTATTATTATTATTATTATTATTATTATTATTATTATTAGGACAACCCCATGAAGGAGAGACATTCACAGGCTAGTCTGCACCTAAATGTATTATGTGAATTACTGCAGATTTTTGCACATTTGCATTGATGCTTAATTGTCTACATTTTCCTGTGCAAATTCACATCTATTAGCACTCCCTCTCCCAAAAATGTGCAGCCATGCAAATCCATGCAAAGTGAACAGATGGCCACACATTAGATAATACACATCCTTGTGGATACTCACAGATATCCCAGTAAAAACAGAAATTCTTTTTTCTGCTGAGTTTATGGAGTTTTTTCCCCACTCACCATCCAACACAAAAATCCAGAATTCTTCTGAATCGCCTGTGGCCAAATTGGACTATTTTAGTCATGTAGAGAAGCCCCAAGATGCCCCGTCCCTTAACAGCTCTGCTGAGGTCCTGTAGACTCAAGAGCAAGGCTTGCTTGCTTGCTCGAGTCTATCCATCCCTAAAGCAGTTTTCCTCTTTTCCCACTGCCTCCCATCTTACCAAGCCTTATTTTTTTTCTAATAAGTCATGCATTCTTATGATATGACCAAAGTACAACAGCTTCCATTTAGTCATTTTGGCTTCTAGGGAGAGTACAGGCTTGATTTGCTCTAGGACTCCCTGATTGGTCTTTTTGGCAGTCCACAATATCCATGGAACTCTTCTCCAGCACCACATCTTAAATGAATTGATTGTCTTCCTGCCAGCTTTCTTCACTATCTAGGTTTCACAACTGCAGTAGGCCTTTCGTATCCTCGGACTTGCCATCTGCAGATTCAAGTAGATTCAAGCATCCGTGGATGGCAAGCCCGTGTTGAGGAGAAGGAAGCAGAGGAGGAGGAAGTGGCGGCAGAGGTAGAAGCAGAGGAGGCTGCCTGCTGCCAGTAACAGTGGCCAGAGGGGGATGATGGCCGTTGGAGTTCCCCCGTCTCCAATGTTGGCACGGCTGCGTGGCTGTGCCACCATTGGAGACAATGGAACTCAAGATTTTGGTATCCGAGGGGGGGGCAAGAATGGATCTCCTGCAGATACTGACAGTCAACTGTATACATAGAAATTGGAAATATGGTGGCCTGGATAACACTCAAGTAGGTCTTTATAAGTACCCAAAACCACAACTAATCTGCAGTGAACATAGGTTACACATCAGGACAATCAAATGTTATGGGACTTTCATTTCTTTAAGAGTGATCCATATTTTTCATCATCTATACAATCAAAGACTTTGCTATACT
>CM034710.1:77274227-77284780 GCA_020142125.1 Phrynosoma platyrhinos | reverse complement strand
TAATCTCACCCAGCGGCTTCATATAGATGTTAAACAACATCAGAGACATCCATTTGCCATGAGTTCTCCTCTAGTGCTGGCTTCAATAAGCTGAAATGGAACACAGAGTGTAAATGTCTGTATGTCTTTGGCAAATCCAACTCTTTTACTTCATTGAGCAGCCACTTTATCATAAAAGACCCCACAAACTTTGGTCCAGTTTTTTGGAAGGCTGATGAGTTTTCAGATGCTTGGTGGACAGGTAGACTTTGCTTCCAGGACCCAGCTCCCACTCTTTGTCTCTCTTTCAATTGGCAAACCTTTTGTAAGTCTGTTTAGCATCATTTAATGCAGCCACAATGCAAGGCCAAGTATCTCTGATCTTTGTAATCCACTGGGAAAACGGCACCGGATCTGTGGGTTTCGGGGTCAAGGTAGGCAGAGTTTTTGGTTTGTAGCCATAAATAATTTCAAATAGTGAATGTCCAATACTCTGGTTGACAGTCCCATTGAAAGCAACTTCTGCATGAGGCAATAAATCAAGCCAATCATCCTGCAAATAGTTCCAAAGCATTGAGGGTACTGTTCCAAAGAGCAATTATTTTTCTCTGATTGTACATCTGATTGGGGGTGATGAGAGGTGCTCATAGCTCATTCAATCCCCAATTTTCTTAAAGAGTTTTCTAAAATTTAGAAGTGAACTGTCTACCTCTATACATAACAATCTTATCCATGGATTATGTATATATATATATATATATATATATATATATATATATAAGTCCATGGATTATGTGTGTGTGTATATATATATGTCCAATGAACAAATCTGCCAATTTGGCTGCACTAGACAAGCCTTTGCACCTCACAAAGTGCACCTGTTTCTAAAACAGGCCTGTAACTACCCATATGGTATTTCTTCCCCTACTGTCAGGTAAGTCAGCAATAAAGTCCATAGCAATATGCCTCCAGGGAGTGCCTAGCATGGGCAGTGGCCGAAGCAGTTCCTGAGGTTTGCCGGTCACCAGCGGGCACATATTGGGCAGCCTTTCATCTAAGTTTACACATCACTCCTGATTCCCTCCCACCAATATTGTTTTCTTACCAGGTGCCAAATTCTCAGGAATCCCCAGTGCCCCACACAACTGCAGTGCCATGGCACAACTGCAGAACTCTGGGTCTGTATCCAGCTGCCCCTCCCCTTCCTGGGATTGAAGATGGCACTTTGCACCATCTGCAAAAGGGGTAAGTTGCAATGATCAATCCAAACCTCAAAGAGGTGGCTGGACCCTTCCAAGAATTGTTGGTAAGTTTGCAGCACCCGCTTGATAGCTACTGCCTCATTTTCCCAAGTGGGCCAATTTAACTCTGCTCCCTGGAACTTCTTGGACAGATAAGTGCATGGTCTTAACCTCCCCTCTGAGTTCTTTTGCATTAATACTGCTCCTGATGAAACATTGCTGGCTTCAGTCTGAACAACAAGTGGCTGTTCATGGTTGGGATGTTTTAGGATAGACTCTGAGCTAAATAGTCCTTTTAGTTGCTTGAAGGCTGCTTGGCAGTCTGGGGTTCACTTAACTCTGGTGGATGGCTCAGGTTCCTTGTTGCCCCCCCCCCCCAGTGAATCTTGGCTTTGAGCAGGTCTGTACCAGGCAATGCTATTTGGGCAAAGTTTGAAATGAATTGTCTGTAAAAGTTGGCAAACCCCAGAAACCTCTGTACCTGCTTTTGAGTATTTGGTGGAGCCCATCCCAGTACCATCTGTACCTTGGCAGGGCCCATTGCTATTCCATGGGTGGACACATGGTACCCCAGAAAATCCAACTTGTCCACATGAAACTCACATTTGGACAGTTTCACATATAATTGATTGTCCAGGAGGCACTTCAGCACCTCCCTCACCAACTTTACATGGGAAACTAAATCTTGGGAGTAGATCAGCACATCATCCAAGTAAACCGGAACTCCCTCAAAGAGCAGATCATAATTTCATTCACCAGCCTCATGAAAATGCCAGGTGCTCCTGATAACCAAATGGAAGAACCACATATTCAAAAGCCCCCCGAGGGCAATTGAACACAGTCTTATATTCATCCTCTTCTCATATGTGCACCCGGTAGTAGGAATCTCTCAGGTCCAATTTGGTAAAAATCCGCCTAGTTGTGAGCTGGCCCAACATGTCCTTCATCAGGGGAATGGGGTATTTGTTAGTATTCCAAATCCCTGAATGTGGAATTCAATGGGTAGATGAAGCCCCTAGCCAAATTATTTTCTATAAAGTCTTTTAGAGTTTTCATCTCCAGTGGGGTCATGGAGCATAGTTGGGGCTTGGGGGGCTGCACTCCAGCCACCAGCTCAATTGCACAGTCTGCCTCCCACTGAGGTGGGAGTTGGTCACACTCTTTTTCTTCAAACACCTTTGCCAAGTCTCTATATTATGGAGAATAACCCAACTGGTCCTCTGAGACTGCACATCCAACCCTCTCCCACAGCAAGTCGGGTTGGCTCAATGCCACCACAGCGCTCTCTCTCCCTTTCGGAATAGTGTCCGTGATGTGCGCTCAGTATCCCAGATCATCAAAAACTAGTTCACCTGACGCCAACCAGATTAAAGGATTATGGAAGTGTAACCAGTCATTCATTCAACCTTTATTAGAGATACAACAATAAAATTTACAATAAAATAAAATACATTTACAATAAAACTTCAGAATCTTTATTAAAAATTTAAGCCAAATTCTTGTTGCCTCCACCAGGAAATTGGCCATTAGCCTGGTAATATGTGGATTCCAATCTTCCAATAAGTATTCCACTGATAACCCATCCAAACAGGTATCCATTTGCAATAACCTCCTTAACAATTTTCCCCTGGGAGTTATATACAATGGACAAAGCAATACTATACATCGGGAGCTTGATCATAGTGGCATATATGTTTCAAAAATGGGGTCTGTCGATATCTGCCCCTGGTCACATTCAACCTTGCAAATAAAAAGGCCTTCCTCAACACCAGCAATGAAAGAGTCTGAAAATAATCTGGAATCCTACCCTGCAAGGGGGGAATACTGAGCATCACTGAAGAACACACCCTAGGAAGTGTTGGATGTGACAGTTGATAATCTCTCTCTGCAAGGCAGACCCTGATAGATTCAAAACACTCCTTTTCGGTTAGTAAAAGGAAAGAATCAAAAATCATAGAAATTGCTTTACTTTCATAAAATTTAGCTCATCTAGCATAATAAACATCAGATAGTAGTAAGCATAAAAGACTAGATCTATTAGGCCTGAAATGTATCTTAAACCAAAACCTATAAGTCAGGCTTCAGTTTCAAGAGCATTCAATCCCAGTTCCACATAGAGAGTCAGAGGGTGTACACATGGGGGTACAGATAATAATCTCCTGAAAAAAAAGTGTCTGCAAATGTTCCATCTCCTTATTAAAGGTTGAAATCCAGGTAAATATGATATAAAGTAATTGCGGTCTTAGTTTGGCTTTATACATTTTTAAGGCCACTAGGATAGCCTGGTTGTCTTTTTTATAATAAAAAGATTGTATAACTGCCAAGGATATTTTCCCTGTTTGTATTACTTTATCTCTCTGTTTACTCCACTTCCTGTTAAAATGAAAAAGGAGACCAAGGTAGACATACTTTTTGACCTGCTCAATTGTGTAACCAGTCTATGCCTATGATCACTTGGTACTCTGAGGTGGGGCCCAACACGAACCAGATCTTCTTCCAGTGCTTCCCCACTCCAAGCCAAACTATTCCCGTCTCCTCACTGGTGGATGCTTCCCTCATGGAGGAGCTGTCCATCTGATGAAAGTTGATGGGGTGTCTCAGACTCCTGATTTTAATTCCCATTTTCCTTGCGACATCTGGGTTGATGAAGCAACGAATGCACTCTGAGTCTATAGCTGCCATTAAGTCTATGCTTTATTCCCTACCCCAATCTTCCATTTTTAAATCCAGGGTGTACAAGGAGACCCTTCCACTCACCATTGAACTACAGCACTGAGATCCTATGGCTGGGCTCCCACTGCTGCCTGAAGCCAACTATTCAGGTTTTCCACCGGCTCAGCACTGTCATCTGACTCCATCATGTCCGGTATCATCTCTGGATCCACAGCAACACGGCTTGTCACTTTGAGGGCCTCACTGCCCAATTCCTTCCTGGGGCATCGCTGGTCTCCTGACGGGGGTGGAGGATGCAGCCCCTCCACCAGGTTGCTCTGCTGCCCATTCTTCCATTCAGGGCATGCTGTGATCAGGTGCCCCCTCTGCCCGCAAACCAGGCAAAGCCTCAGTTGCCTCCATCGCTCATGCTCCATTTCTGGTGACTTAGTCTCTTTCTCCTTTCCCTGGGAGTGGCTTGGGTTTGAGTTAGTTACCTTGCTCACTCGAGGTTTCCAATGGGTAATCAGCTGGATCTCCTGCTGCACCATTTCAACCTTGTGTAGTATCATTAATTTGGCCCTGGCTTTCTCAACCCTGGAAGGGTCCTCAAAGTGATCCTGCAGGGCCATCATGAATGCGGACAAGCTTTCCAGTTCTGGTGTTCTGGCATTGAAAAGCTGCACATGCTAGTCCCCCACATCCCCTTCCAGGTACGCAGTCACACACCTCATCTTGGCACACTCCATGGGAAAAGTGAGTCCCCACTCCAGCATATGCACCACCACCTGGGCTAGGAAATAGGACAGCATATTGGATCTTGCATCGAAGCACACTCCCAGCTGCCTCACTGCAGGGTTCTGGGTGTGACTCATGCGTACTTGAGCTGGTATCTGGGGGGTCATCCCACATGCTTCTTCTGATGTTTCATGTCTTGGTGTTCATGCTAGTGTGGTGGGTGTCTCCATGACATGCTCCCACCCTGTAGCTCCACAACCCACTCTTGCTGCCCCACTCCATGAGCTGGTGATCCCACCATGGTTCCTGCCAGTTGAGCTGACACTTCTTCGGCCACCGCATCCCACTGTGTCCGCCACCCTCATTGCCGCAATAGGACCCCACTAGTCATTATGGTCCAGAACCATTCCTCCTCCTCCACTTTGTCAAGCAGGTCCTCTGGGGTGTCCTGCCATGACCTGTCCAATGCTTCCTCGGCCCCATCCTCCTCTGTGGACCAGTCTTAACAATCCCTGTAAGTTGGGGCCCATTCTTCTTCACATCTCCATGCTGGTGGCAGGACTTCCTCTTACCACCAGTGCTTGCCCCCCAAGCCTCCCTTGGCTCTACGGGGCAGTCTTGCTCCAGTTTCCCAGCCAGAGCCCACTCACCAATCCTGGGTTGGGACCACCTGGCCACCATTCCACTCGTCCCAGGAAGACTCCTCCAGATCGCTTTTACCTTGGGCTGAAGGCTGTTGTCATGGATGAGGTGATGTTGGAAGGAGAGTTGATTCAGTGTCATGCTTGGCAGTTGGATACTTGAAGAACCAGGATGGCGTTGTAGTTAAAATTAACTATTACTTTATTCTGGATTCTAAGACACACAAAACTACCCCACAATGGTTAGAATCAACTCTGAGTTCCCCAAGTTAGCCAACACTTTAAAAATCCTTTGTCCAGCCCCTCCCCACACTTGGAGCCAGCACCATTTACCCAGTTCAAAGGTGTGCTTTGAGGTTTGCCCCTTCTCAATTTCTATCTCCCGCCATCTCCCAGGAAAAGAAGGCACCACCATAAACAGTCATAAACAGCCCCAGTTCTCCTGCTGCAGTCATTTGTCCCAATCTGCAACTTCCTTTGATTTTCACCCATCACCAACTGCATCAATTTACAATCCCCCTTGATCTCCCCCTTCACACTCATCACTTTGATGGCAGATTCATATGGATACATAGGAATATGATATACAATACTATATTATATTCACAACACTTTGATGGCTGATTCTTATGGAACACAGAAATGTGACACATAGGTCCGAAATCAATTACTATGGTATTATGGTACCAAAAAATTCAAGAAACCCTCTCTTCATCCTTGGCAGTAAAAATACAATAACAAATTAAATAACCAACAGTGTATTGCTTATTAACAACATTCTCAAACTGCTGCCTGAGTTCACCACTTAATGATTGGGTCAGTCCTGAGGTCCTAAGATAATCAGGATCACTATAGGTAAGGACTAAGAGATGTAGCCAAGCAACGCACTTAAGGAAAGAAGCTGTTATTGTTCTTGACAACAGGACACTGTGGGAGGTATGTTAGGAAAACAAGCAGTGTTGAGGCTAGTAAAGACTGACAGGACAGTCTCCTGAACTGGGCCACAAGTTTCATGCGTTAGGGACATCATCAGGGCATTTGGACATATATGCTTTCATGGTCTGGACATTGTTGGTCTCTTCTTCCATTTCCCTACCTGTACTTGGATGGGGGACCACTAAGGAATACTACATGGTGTGAAAAATGCAATGTGTTAGTATATGTGCATTTTCAAAAAAATTTGGACACATGTGGAGTTCCCTCTATAACCCCAGACTGACCTCTGAGGGATGTCAGCCATAATCCCCTAGATGGCAGGTCATGTAGGCACTGAGAGACCTGCCCAAGACCACTGGAAAATTCCCCACCAGACAGGTTTAGGAGTTGCCAAAAGGGAAAACCATTATACTGGAAAAGACACATAATAGTGTTTATTTGTCTTGAGTCTCACACTTAATGGGGCAGTGATCAGATTTGACTGCATCCTTTTCCCTAGCCTCCCTTCCTTGATAGTTTCAAAACCAAATGTATTGTTTAGATTATGTCCACACTTAGGTTGACAAAGCTAAACCCATCAACGCCTTTATCCGACAGCCATTGGGCTTATAGCTAGAAGGTAGGAATTCCCTATAAGAACCCTTGGATTTCTAGGCTCCATGTGCTATCTTGAGAGTGCATGCAGACTCCACATCAGTCTGTACTCTGATTTAGCTCCCGCAGCCATCTCTTTCCTTCCCCCTCATTTCAGCGGCTGTGCTTCACCACCATCATCATCAACCTTCGCAGCCAAGCCCGGAGAAGCCTTCGGAAGTAAGCATTTCCCCCTCAGCCTAGTTCCTCTTAAGCTATCCCTGTTTTCACCCACCTAGTGTGTGTGTGCCATATTTGGATGTGTGCAGTTTTTCCCATTTGTTAATTAATAAATATTTAGACTTTAATTGGATAAGCCCATCTCCCGCATCTTCCCTTGAGAGATCTATTAGTCCTCTGGTATACATAACGGTACATGGTTCTGTGGGGCTTTGTTGGGACCCCACTCTTGCATATTTGAGCTAATTATAAATTCCCCTAATTAGATCTGATCCTAACAAATGGCAAACCACCTCTGAGTGGTTGCCTAAGATATCCCTATAATATTCATGGGGTCACCATAAATCAATAATTGGTTTGAAGGTGTGCATGCATGCGCGCACACACACACACACACACACACGTGTGTGTGTGTGTGTCTCACAGCTACAAGTAGAATAAAGCCAAGGTGAGGCCATCTTTTCGTATGCCTCAATTTAAACTTTACTAAAGTTGAAATCAGTCAGTCTTGTGACTCTTTCCCCCATTCATTTTGGAAGGCAGCTTTCAATAAACATCACATAAGGTCACAGTGAGGCATTCACTTTAGCAACACGTTGATGGAGAACCAGTAACTTCATTATGCTAAGGAGCTATCCAAAAGGAAATTGTTGGTTTTTAAAATAAATAAATAAATAAATCCCTGACACATGTCCTGAAAGCCCTTTCAATACTGTGTGTGTCTCAAGACTATCTGCCAGCAGCTCCACTACTGTATTTCTCCACTGAACCCTCCAATGGCTGTTACAGTACTTTCAGGCTGAAGTGCAGGAAACTCTAGGGTGACCGTAGAGTGCACTCAGATTCTACAAACTGTCATATGGCGATATAGTGGTTGGGTTTGATGCTGTCACCTATTCAGTCGGCCCAGATGAACTAGAATCACCATTTCAGTTATATCATAGCTTGGGGCGAGAACATGTCACCCTCTTTATTTCCAGCTCCGAACAAGCTGCTTAGGCAGATGCTAACTGTGGTCCTCACTGCCATGTTCTGTAGAGTGGCCTTTGTCTGGGTTAATTGAGCCCCCACTCCATTTAATAGGCTGTTGAAGCCTTATTGAAACAGAGCTAGTGCCGCAGGTTAAATACATTGCCATGCTCTTGTTAATCCCCTCATTAACGAAGCTGTAAAGCTTGTTGAGAGCTGTGAGTTTGCATATATTAACCAAGAGTTCTTCACTCAAGAGCTATCAATAAAATGACAAAGCCAGTTTGCAAATAGTGAAATCAACAGTGACACAAAGCTAGATACCTTAAAAGAAATAATAATGGATAAATTTTATTTCTACAATCAGAGGATTAGAGGAAAGGCACCTGAAGTGTTGATTGGTTGTTGTTATTTAGTTGTGGAAAGATACAGTAGAGATTATTAAAAGTATTGGTTAGGCTGAAAGTAAAGAGGAAGCAGAGGAGAAATCTATTATTTCTTCATCACTGGATACTGGCCTGGTCAATGAGCCATCTGGGAAGAACCACTCTTAACATGAGCTATCAAAAGCAAATGCATGTTCCAAATCAAAGTTGAGAGAAGATGAAATGCCAGAACCCTTGGAGATTAGAAGGAGTAAAATAAAGGAGGTGTAAGTTTAGAAAGACACTGAAGTGTAATAATGTAATATGGATAATCAACAGCCCACTAGTGATGATTCACCAGTAGGAAAAACAAAAGTTTCTTCAACAAATGTATGGATGGTACATATTCTGGGAATTATGAAGCAGGTGTGTAGAAAAGTAATTTAATTCACTCAAACACAAAGAAACCCCAACAACTTCCAGTTCTTGAACACCCACAGCATTGGGAGCAGTATGGTATGGACTTCTATGCTAACCTGGAAATATGGGTATGAAGGAATTGCATGGAAATTGAAATAGTTAAAGAATTCCCATACCTAGAATCACACTTTGATCAGAATGGTGATTGCAGTCAAGAAATAGGAAGACAGTTAGGAATGGGAAGGGTAGCTATGAAAGAGCTTGACAAGATCCTAAAGGGTAAAGATATACAACTGAGCACAGCAAACAGAAAGAACATCAACTCATTTGAGATGTAGTGCTGTAGAAGAGTGCTGAGGTTACCAGGGACAGCTAAAAAGACAAACAAATGGGTTCTTTAGCCGATAAAGCCAGAAATCCCTAGAAGCCAAGATGACCAAATTAAGGCTCTTGTACTTTGGCCACATAACGAGAAGGCACGGATCACTAGGAAAGACAATAATGGTAGGAAAGGTAGAGGGAAGAAGAAGGAGAAGCAGATGACTGGACTGAATCAGGAAAACTATGGGCATGAAACTGAAGGACCTGAGCAGAGCAGTGGAGGATAGGGGAGTTTGGAGATGTTTCATCCACAGGGTTGCCATCAGTTGGGATCGACTCAAGGGCACCTAACAACAAGAGAAGAACCAGTGATACAGTTCACTTACACATGAACGTCACCTAGACAGAGAGAAGGACAACATTTTCATAGGCAGAAGCAACACTCTTGTTTTTTACTATGTCATCTTACTATGAAGTTCCCTTACATTCACTTGGGAATGCTGATTAGAATCATTCAGTTGGAAGAGACCAGAAGGGCCATCCAGTTCAATCCCCTGCCATGAAGGAAACACAATTAAAGCACTCCTGACAGATGGCATCCAGCATCTGTTTAAACACCTTTAAAAAAGAAGACTCCACCATACCCTGAGATAGCTTATTTCACTATCACACAGCTCTTAGTGTCAGGAAGTTCTTCCTAATGTTTAGGTGGAATCTTTTGTCTTGTAGTTTGAGTCCACTGCTCCATATGCTAGCCTCTGGAGTAGCACAAAACAAGCTTGCCCTCTCTTCAATATGACATGTTTGTACATATCATGTTACCTCTTAACTTTCATGTTACCTCTTAACATAAGCAAAGCAAGCAAACAAAGCAGCTTCACTTATATACCACTTCATATCGCGCTATGGGATGTCTAAGTGGTTTACAACTGTAAGCTCATTGCCCCCAACAGTTGGGTACTCATTTTAGCAACCTTGGAAGGATGCAGGCCTGGCTAGTATTGAACTCACAACTTTGTGGTTTATGAGTGGCTGCAGTACAGGCATTTAACCATTGCATCACCAGGGCTCTTACAGCTCCCTAAGCATGGTTTCCAGACCTTTCACCATTTTGGTCATCCTCCTTTGGGCATATTCCAGATAGTGTGCAAACTACAAAATTCAGCACACAGCCTCTTAGAAAGGAACTATGACAACATCTTTCAAATGATCAATATAGTAGTTTTACACAGGAACAAGCAAAAATAAATAAATGAATACACAACTGGCTTTTTCATCTGGCTGAAATTGTTTCTCTTTTATGCTTAGGATTTGCTGCTCCTGTTTCATTTGTATATTTGGCTCAATAGGGTTGGATCCAGATTTAAGCATGCCTACAAAAGAAGCACTGAACATTTTGTAATGACTAACTTGTCACACTGATTTCTGTGAGTCTAAGGACGTTATCACATGGGGCAAATCTGCTGGTTAATCCACAC
>CM034710.1:77261520-77272000 GCA_020142125.1 Phrynosoma platyrhinos | reverse complement strand
TTTAATTGGGAGTTCCTGCATTGCAGGGGGTTGGACTGGATGGCCCTTCTGGTCTCTTCCAATTCTATAATTCTATGATTCTATGAACATCTGTAAGTACTGCACAGAGGGAAGTACCAGTAAATCTCTTTTTGAATATCTTTTACAACAAAAACTTTAAGACAATCCAAAATGAAACAAGAGATAGTACCAGAAGACGAGACTCCCAGGTCTGAAGGCACTCACTGAGCTACTGGGGAAGAGAGGAAGACAAATATGAGGGGTGCTTTGGCTAATTATGCAACTGGACTCAAGCCAAAAGGATGTTCAGCTGCTGATGTGGTCAGAAACAAAAGGAAACTTCAAAGCAGCACAACATACAGTGGGTCCTTGTTATCTGCTGAGGTTTGGTTCCAGGACACACACCCCTCCCCATGAATAACAAAATCTGTGGATGCTCAAGTCCCATTAAATACAATGGCATAGCAAAATGGTGTCCCTTATACAAAATGGAAAATCAAGGTTTTCTATTTGGAATTTATACTTTTAAAAAATATTTTCAAGCTGTGGATGCTTGAATCCATGCATAAAAAATCCATGGATAAGGAAGAATGACTGTATATTATAGGAATATGGAATGTGAAAAGCATGAATCAGGGGAAGCTAGACACAGTAAACAAGATTTGAAACATACAATCACTGCAATACTCACTGTGAGTGAGCTAAAGTGGACAGAAACAGGACATTTTGAGTCATCAACTAGTTGATTTTTGTGAAGCCAACAATTTATTCATCACAAGCAAAATTGTCAAGCAACCCAAGAAGAGAGTGTATACACAGATATCACCTAATGGTCAATATAGAAATCATATAGACTACAAGTGTAGCAACACTGCAGAATTAATGCAGTTTGACACCACTTTAATTGCCATGACTATATCCTATAGAATCCTGGGATTTGTGGCTTGGTGAAGTATTCAGCCTGGCCTGTCAGAGAGATTTGTGCCTCACCAAACTACAGTTCCCAGGATTCTGTAGGATAGTCATGGTAGTTATTTATGCAGTGTAGCTACTCCCTACAAAACTGGATGCAAAAAAATGGCGACACTCCATTCTCTCTGTAAAAACAATACCAAGAGCAGATTGTGGTACAGACCATGAACTACTAATATAAAAAATTAGAGTAAAGCTAAAGAATACTAAACCAACAAATTTGGTATATTGTACAAAAATTCAACCTGAAGAACATCTCCATAGAATTTAAAGATAATGTGAAAAATAGATTTCCAGTATTAAGTCTAATTGACCAGGAGGCTGAAGAACTTTGGACTGAACCCAGGGACATTATCAGAAAGGGATGCAAAAAGTCACTATATGTAGCAAAAAAGAAAGATGAGCCTCAGTGGATGACAGATGAAACTCATAAGTTAAGGATAGATTAAGAGCAAAAGTAGAAAGTGACAAAAATAGAGTCAGAATGCTGAATGCAACTTTGTGTGGGGACAAGGAGCAATTCAGTGAGAAGGTCCAATGACACAAGTACCAGAGTTTGGTTCTTTTTTTGAGAACAAATCTCTGGAGACTTACAAATAGAGTGCAACTGGATGTAAGTAGTATGCACACTCCAATGATAACAGCATCCTTCACTGAATCCCCAAAGACACTTACATCCACAAGGTGCCATTGGTTCATAACAACATACAATTTATTTATTTTATTTATTATTTACTTTAATTATTTACTTTATTTATATGCCACCTTTCTCCCAGGCTGGGACCCAAGGTGGCTTCCATAACACATTAAAATGTTTACAACAAATTGGAGACAAATTTTTAAAAAGCCATGTTAAAACACTATAAAACTTATGAAAACACATACAAAAGTTAAAAATAGATAAAAATACATCTACACTAAAACCTTCCCTGCTTAAGCATTAAAAAGCTTGCTTAAATAAGAATGTTTTTGCCTGCAGGTGAAAAGAAAGTAGGGAGGAGGCCAGCCTAGCCTCCCACGGGAGGGAGTTGCAGAGAGTGAAAGCAGTCACTGAGAAGGCTGTCTTTTGTGTCCTCACCAGGCATCCTATGATGGTAGCAGACTGAGAGAAAGCCTTCCCCTGATCTTAAAACTCTGGCAGTTTCATATGAGGAGAGAAGGCTTTTCAAATAGTTAGGAGATAAACCATATATATCCTTATAGGTCATGACCAGTACTTTGACTTGTGCATGGAAAGGAGTTTCAACAAAGGAGTTATCACTGGCTCTGGTCAGCATTCTGGATGCCGCGTTTTGAAGCCGCTGAAGTTTCCAAACAGTTTCCAAAGGTAGTTCAACACCACTTTAACTGCCATAACTCAATGCTATGGAGTTCTGGGAATGGTAGTCTTTTTGAGATAGTTAGCCTTCCCTTTTCAGAGAGCTCTTTTGGCACAACAAACTATAAAATCCCAGAATTCCATAGCATTCATAGAAGTTAAAGTGGTGTCAAACTACTTTATTTCTGCAGTGTGGCAGTATCCTCAGTTTTCTTTGCCTATGTGACTCTTCCAAAATGCCACTTCTCTGTTACTCATTACTTAGCTTCATCAGCTTCCTCTCTGCTTCTTCAAGCTCTGGTAGTTTTCCTGTTTAACCACTCCAGAGGGATATCTATATATTTCACAACCATTAGCTTCAATTAAGGAAACGTTTACTAGTCATTCTGGGCCATAATGCAATCTGACAACAGGCCATAACAATACATTTTCAAATGATGTTCAAGAGCATGTTTATAGCAGCCAACAAGACTGTAATTGTTTGGGGTGTGTATAGATCCACACTTTAACCTTTTCCTCATATAATAAATAAAAATGAGGTCTCAGCATCATTTTTGGCCTCCTTCCAATGTGTAATTTTCATTTATGGAATAAGAGGGAAAGGAAGAAGACAGACATCTTCCTAATGCAGACTAAAATACCTTGTTGACCATCAAGTTTTAGAGAAGTCATCTGGATTCCTTGAGTCAAGTGTTGGAACAGAGAAATGGGAAGACGACATGGTTTACAGAAGCCCTAGGCTAGTGATGGTGAACCTTTTAGAGACCGAGTGCTCAAACTGCAATCCCAAACCCACTTATGATCGCAAAGTGCCGCGTCCCTCTGGCTTTCTAGTAATGAAATCTGGCAAACTCTGTGCTTGGGGCAATGGCACATGTGCCCACAGAGAAGGCTCTGAGTGCCACCTTTGGCACGCATGCCATAGGTTCACCTTCACTGCCCTAGGCTTTTGTTTCTGATATTGATGGTGGTGATGATGATGATGATGATGATATGCTAGTTGTCAGGTTAAAGTCAGTGGTTCTCAACTGTGAGACAGGGAGGGTGCTAGAGTTGCTCAAGGGGGACGTGAGACTTGGAGGCTCTGATCCCTCCTCCTGCTCCTCCTCCACTGTTTCCCAAACCCTTTCTGTCCTGGAAGGGAATAGAAAGGTAAGGAGGGCACATGAATTCTCTGCCTGAGGAGGAGGAGCGCTTTTCCTTATAAGATATTAAAATAAGATTATACTGTGTGCCCTTGGTATCCATTGGGATTTGGTTTCAGGACCCCCGCGGATACTAAAATCTATGAATGCTCGAGTCCCATTGAATACAGTGGGATAGCAAAATGGTACCCCTTATATAAAATGGCAAAATCAAGATGCGCTTTTTAGAATTTATGTATTTTTAAAATATTGTCAAACCATGGATGCTTGAATCTGTGAGAA
This sequence comes from Phrynosoma platyrhinos, assembly GCA_020142125.1. Taxonomy (NCBI): domain Eukaryota; kingdom Metazoa; phylum Chordata; class Lepidosauria; order Squamata; family Phrynosomatidae; genus Phrynosoma; species Phrynosoma platyrhinos. The sequence goes on along the minus strand of CM034710.1, from coordinate 77,268,283 downwards.
AAGAATTTGTGGATAGGAAGAGCCAACTGTACATGAACATGTGAATGAAAATATGCACACTAAACCAACAAAATATTTATATTCATATACTATGTCAAATGGGGAGGAGCATGATGTCTGGACATAGAGGTAAAGGGGGTTACAAGGGGGAAAAGATTGGGAACCACTGCCTTAAAGTGATCCATATTGATTGCAATTCTCCCACCCCCCTTTTTAAAAAGGACACAGAGTTAATACAATTGGGATTCTAGTTGACAAGCCTAAACTTCTCCCCCTGAGCTGAGAGCCACTGCTGACTCTGTGGCTTGACGGTTCTAATTGCCCATGGCAAGGTTCCACTCTGAAAGCCCAAGGCCCCAGCAGACCCTGTTGCATCAGCTTGATGCAAAACATGACAAGGCCTTGACTCCTCATCTCTCAATTTCACTTGAGCAAATGTGTTAATAGAGCTAACGCCATCTTATTTTCTCACTTTCCTTCAATAGGAGGTGACCAGACACTGAATGTGAGGCTGCATTGGAATGAAGAGGGTTGGTGAGGTGGGGGTCATAGAGGAGGCAAGGTGCAGAAGTTCAAGAGCTTGCCTTCTGGGAATGTGGACATTCACACACACACACATATATATTCATAGATTTCTCATGGCAAATCCTGCCTCAGTTTGGCAGGCATCTTACTTCTTCCTAGCTTTTGGCATCTTACTTCTTCCTAGCTTCTCATCTCTTTATTGTTGCCTGCATGAGACCAAGAGAATTTTCCTGTATATGCTGACCAGTCTTATTGGTGGTTATGTCAAATGCAGATACAGCGCGCCCGTGCCATACACTGACTCACCATACGTGGATTCAAGGTCACACGAATGTCAAGCCCCAGTACTTTTAATGGCATGTGTGCCCATGGCACCCATCGCCATAGAAAACCATGGGACTTGAAGTCCTGCATTTTTCCCCCTTACGCAGGGTGGTCTGGAATGGATCCCCTGTGTATACACTGTACCAGAATATGAAAGAAAACATGAAGCCAGGACTGCAGATGCAGAATACATGTTATTGGGAAAAGTCTGAGAAGGCCAGCAAAGTGTCATGTAAATTTTTTAAAAAGATAGTCCCCATTATTTTAAAGGCTGGTTTCTGATTCTCAGTTTAATATCACTCTTGCAACTTGTTGTTCAAAGACCAAACCAACTGTCTTGATTCAACAGGGAGAGTTCTGATTAATCTTCTGTGGTCCCGTTTTTCAACTGCTTTTAAAATGTTCCAGTTTCTTTCTCCTTCCTCATTCCTTTGTCTTCAGTTTACTTTAATCATTGCAAAATGAGTTCAAAGTGAAAAGGAGTTTGCAGTCAATTAACTCAGCAAGGGGGAGAGGAGAAGCTGGGGTGGAATCCTGCCCTTCCCAATAGACTCATCAAAAATAAACTGCTCTATCTTGGCCTCACATGTCCCAGCTTTCATCTGTGAAATATTGGAAGGTTTACTGTTGCATCCCAAGTGCAACCAGAATACTTGGATGGTGTAATGTTGCCTATACTATTAAATTCAAGATTCTCAAACTGGTCAATGGACCACTAGTGGTCCACAAGCTCTATTCTGGTTGTGAAACTGTTCAGCATATCTGTATTTTGTCCTGTATTTGTATTTTTTCCCCTATGACAAAAGTCAAAGCTGCTTTGACCAGGGTGAAATGATTAATCAGACTCTCAGCCCCCAGTCCAAGACCTGTGCTTTTCCTAATACAAGGCTAGTATTGATGATGATTCCAGCTTTGAAAGGGGGTTGTTTTAATTAAAATATGAATTATGCAGATATTTTGATGTAAAGACACTTCCCATACTTTATTCAATGGCTTATTGTGAGCCACAGCAGTTTTCAAATGTTCTGGGGGGGCAGGGTCAGGGAGGGAAGTTTGGGAACCATGGTGCCAGAGAGAAGTGGCAGCTGCATTAATGCACTGAAGGACATTCTACCCCATAGGGTTGGCATCAAGGGTAAGGCAGCCCCTTAGAATCAGGGGCTCAGAAGGGCCTGTAAAGAAAGCTGAGGAAAATGGACAACCTTCCACAGTAGGATGGCTAGTAACACCATTGTCAGGAACCAAGCACTCAGCCTCCATTTGTAAAGGATGCATACAATACCAGATTACTCAAAATGCAATGCTGCTGCCTTGGCTCCTGTACAAGGAGAAAGGCAGAATATCAATAAAATAAAATAAATCCATGTGTTGGGTGTCACAACTAGAATAGACCCACTGAATAAATTGTTAAATGGTGAGTCGGCATTTATATAAATCCCGTTGTTTCAATGTATCCATTCAAGTTGAGACTAAGGCAAAGATTCTTTCCAGTGTTGTGTCTTGGCACTCCAATTGGGTAAATGTAACAAGCTGCCCTAGCCAGCCGTTGCATTTTAGAGCCAAGAGTTAACAATAACAGTATCAACTGGGGGTTTTCTCAAAACATGGGAAATGCATGCATTGTTATGGAGCAATGCTAGGGTCACCTGAGGAGAATGCCCTTAGTTTTGTCAAAAATTATAGAACAGCATCAGCTACCTGCATAGTTGGGCCCTTTGTGAAATTCTATTCAGTCAGTGGTGATCCTTCCATTTAACATGAACAGGATTTCTCTTAAAGGAAGCTCCTTCTTTACACTGAGATGAAATATAAATGTGAGCACAGTGCCACATTCCATGCATGCACCATTTTTACTTGGCTTTTAGAGTTGCTGGTGTTTATGTGAATACAGTGAATTGTGTTCCAAAAAAAACCAAAACATTTTTCTGAACACTAGCAATATGGGCAAGTCAGAAAAAGCAACTGGTGTATATAGTGACAGTGTTAGCATACTCTGCATACCCTGTGCTGTACTTTGGGATCCCCATATGTCTCATCTCATATCTGGAGATAGCATATTCTTGACATGACCACAATGATCTTTAGGAACACTAGGTCAGGTTCCCAGGTGAAAAGGAGTATGACCCAAGGCATGTGCACATCCAGGTATTAAGACAATCAAAGCTACAAGACTGTGGTAAGTGCTCATTCCTTCTCCCAAGTCATCTGCATTTCCTCTGGCACCTTCAGAAAAAGGATCTCCTTGAAAACAAAGCAATGCCCACCTCTCTGCCCACCCCCTGTTGTGTTCCTAGCCAAACCTCCCTGTTCATCCATCCTGGGGATACCCTAATTCAGGGATAGGCAACCTTTCCCCTTTAAGGGCCGAGGGACTTCAGTTCCCACAATCCCAGGAGCAACATGGGACTATTAGCCAACATGCCTGAGGCTTCTGGGAGCTGAAGTCCTTCGGCCCTTAAAGGGCAAAGGTTGCCTACCCCTGCCCTAATCCTATCAATGTTTTTGTTACACTAAAATTAAAGCCATCAACCAGTTTGGAATCCCATTGTCGATTCCTGGGAAAGGACATCCAGCCTTTGTTACCTGACAAGATACCCCACTGCTTGGGGCCAGATTTTAGGTGTAAATATGGGTCTCAGAAACCTAGGGCCTCTGCAGACAGGCCCAAAGGGGTGGTGGAGAGCCGCCCTGTGAAACTGCGGATTGGAGCCAAGGCTGATGCATGGTGCAGCCCCAATCCTCCCTTTTGCCGCCCTGAAAAGAGTGGCAAAAGGCCGCTTTTTTTACGGGCAGCAAAAGGCCACCCTAAGAGCCAGCGCATGGCTCTTTAGAGACACTTCTGGCGCAGTGTGTCAAAATGCTGTGCCGGAAGGATGTCCTGAAGCCACGTGCCGTGCGTAACAGCACGCAGAGTCAGGACGTCCTCGGCGTGGGGTTGGGGCGGCCGGCGTGCAGCTGCCCCTCCCCATCTCTGTCTCCAGGCCGGCCCTTTGGGCTGGTCTGTAGAAGCCCCTAGTCTCTGTGTGCTCACAGTACCTATTCTATTGTTTCAGGCTGCACTCCGTGTATGAAACTGTGCTGCCTCAGACCTCCCAGTTTGAACCAGTCCAGTTTTCCATGGTCTATTAATTGGACATCACACCTCCACAAATCCCTCAAACTCCACTCTCATCTCATCTCCATGGGGGGATGCAAACTGCCTCTTTAGGCCAGCCTGGGAGTGGAGGTGGGGCGGGGCAACTGCACGTCGGCCACCCTGACTCCACCCCAATGCTGTATGCCTGAACACATGGTGTATGGCGTCAGGGTGCCCTCTTGTTGTTGAATGGAGGGCCTGATTTAACACACTGTGCCAAAGGGGCACAAAAGAGCCACAGTGATGGCTCTAAGGGTGGCTTTTTGTCTCCCCCAAAAGGAGTGGCATTTGCCCACTCTTTTGGGGACAGTAAAAAGGAAGATTGGGGTTGTGGCATGTGGTTGCCATGCCCCTGATCTGCCACTCCTAGGGGCGGCACAGAGACGCCCCTCACAGGCTGTCTGCATCAGCCCCATGTTTCCATTTCAGTTAGGTCTGAATGCTGTGTTTGTGTGGATTGCTATTGTGTGTGTGATTGCACTCTGTATTTTTCTAAATAAAATGCTCTTAATTCACCCCAAACCTAGGAGAACTCAAGTTATTACTGATATATATGGGAGCAAACAGTCCTAAAGATTACTCATTCTTTTGCAAAAACTAATTTCCCCAACAATTAAAACAACACTGTCCTATTTGGTGGGGACTCCTCACCTTTCTTTGGCTAGCAATAGGATGCACATTGACACAAAGAAAAGGATAGTACATCTGAGGAGGCTAAAAGGGTAATCTTTATTAGCTAAAAGGTCCAACTTATTTCAGCCTGTGAATGTTTTTTAGGTCTTCTTAAGGGAGTAATTTAAAAAAAATCAGGAAAAAAGGTCCCCTGAAGATTCTGATGCCAGGTGGCTCCATTCTGATGCCAGGTGGCTATTTGAAACGTGTCGCACTATGTCACTCAGCACATCTGCCATTGTCACAGGTCACTCACTCTGTGGTCAGAACAAGACACCCCGCCATGTGATCATTGCTGGGTGCCTCGTTCTGACCACAGAGCAAAGTGATACACAGTGGTGGCAAAAGTACCTGGTGGCACAGTGGGACTCACATGGGAACAGCTGCACAGCATCAGAATGGAGGGCCTGAGGTAACAAGGGGAAGTCAGGGCAGCTTCAGGACCAGGATACTCTGAGCTGCCCCTAGAATAACCTGGCCAGTGCAGACAAGACCTCAGTTGCTGAGCAGTACCCTGAGCAGGCACTGAGAAAAGTGTTTGTAATTTCATCACCATCATGCACCATAGGAACTGATAACATCTGAGGACACCCAGAAGTAACAGGGTTCAGTTAGTTACCATAATGGGGGAATCTTCTTCTTCTTTTTCCCTTTCTTTCTCTTCCCAACCACCAGGAGATGGGGAGGACAGTCACATACTGAGTAAGATCCTTAAAAGAAATATCATCCTGCTGCTGCCATCACTTAAGCTTCTGGGGGTGGGGGGTGGGGAAGGATGTGGCCATGCCCCTTCCTCCTCAGCTGGCCACAAAGGGTGGAAATTAGAGGGAAAGTTGGGAAGAAGGGTGATGTGGTAAGTGGTGATCCAGCAGAAAGAGTGGAAAGAATGTCCAGGTGAATCTAATGATGCTGCGTGCCAAGTTTGTAGGCCTGTGGATCATAGATTGCATATGTCTGATTAAACTCCATGCTTCATGCTTTCATACTGATAACATATTAAATCCATTCAATGTATATAAAAATACTTTTAAAACCTTGCTTGTACAGTGTCCACAAGTCAAAAACTCCTGAACTTCATTCTGGCTATGTTTCAAGGGATAGAAGGAAAAACATGCTTATCTGAGTCACTCATAATCATTGAATTTCCCAGAGATCCAGGTTAGAAAACTAAAGTGCTTTTAACAGCTGTGTCCCATGTTCAGAATGCCAGTCTCTACATACCATGCCTGCCCTGTGGAGGGAAGCAGGGACTTCAACTTTTTGGCTCTGTCTTCCATTGTTTGCCTTTTGCTGTCACAAAGTGGCTGCCGCAGCTGTTCCTAAAGATGGCATCTGATGTTGACATCCGACATAGGGGAGATGGGAAAGACTTCCCAACTGTGCTCAGTCAGTAGGAGAAAAAATGCAATGACACAAGCTACCTATGCCCTCGTCCCAAACAATGGATGTTGTTTTTTTTTAAGCATTGATGAGCAACGTTGCACAGATGTGGGAAAGGTGCTAAAACAAAATATTCCCCCTTTCCTTCTTATTTTGATCTTGCCAAATGGAAGGCATTATGTAAGGAAAACATTTTCAACTCTGCAAAGAGAAACAGAGCCTGTTAATGGTTGCTGCTCTATAGACTGTGGCCATATTATTGGAAATGACACTCTGTTTTGGTTTTGGCATGGGCAGCGTGAGGGATGCATGGCATACTTTTCTTTGCTGATCCGGAGCTGCGAAGGACCATGGGCCTAACAAGTAGAAATGCAAGGTCCTGCACCAGCTTTGTCTCTCCATATAAGAATTTTGCTTTGATTTTGTCTGTCCAAATAAGAATACTGTCCTCTCCTATGAAATATTCCTTCAGCCCCCAAATTTCTAGCAATGTTTGAACATTTCATTACACCCTGAACTCATATTTCCTGTGTTTGCATTCCTTTAGTAACTTTGTCTCCCCCTTTTCTATGAATGCTAAAACTGTATTATCAAATGCTCAACTGTAGTTTTTAGTTACTACAATGCTAGAAATTTAGGGAGTGAAAGAAAATTTCATGAGGGAGATTTTTTCAGGGGGCTATGCCCTCATTTTGCCCACCCCATGGCTATAACCTTGAGTACGCC
>CM034710.1:77243978-77254925 GCA_020142125.1 Phrynosoma platyrhinos | reverse complement strand
CTGAAGGATGCATTGATGATATCCGTAAGGAATCTCATCAATGCATCCTCCCCCCTGGACGGCCAGCCATGATGGGCTGTACAAGGCACTGTACTTCAAATAGAACCATTTAAATAAGAAGGATTTGTATCTTACTCATTCCATTGCTTTCAGTATATCTAATGTACTGTTGGGGTATACAGATACCTAGGATCTAGCATACACAGATGTAGAGTTGATGCATGTAGGCAGGAACGCCCAGAAAATAGTCTTCTGTGAAGAAACTTGCTCCTGACAGCACAGGAAAAATCCTCCCACACACACCTGCTGCTTTCAGCTTGCTGAAATGAATAGCTGGACAGCGAGGTTGCACTCAGTGAGGGCTTTTTACAAAGATACATAGAGTATCAAATCTCCATCTTGAATACTCACAGCTATACAGACAAAGTGCTTCGCCAACCACCAACCACAACTAACTAAGCAACAGAGATTCTGACTCTCTCCCATATATAGGTGGTCCTCTTGAGAACATGTGGCAGCCATGCACTAATGAAACCTTGCTGGTTTCATTCCCAGTGCCTGTTGCATCAGACCTCCCATGATGCATATCTGGCTTGTTTCATCCACTGTGCATGTTGCATCAGGTCTCCCATGATGCACAGCTTACCAAATGTTGACTCATGCTCCTGCCACTTGAACTGTAGTAATCCTGTTACCATTGCTCCAGTTCCTTTCAGTGGCCACATCCATGTCATTTTTCCAGACCAGGGTGCCACATGGTCTTGACAATCCCTTCGAAAATGACATGCGATGTGTTCCATGTGTCTTTGCATTTGTCTCATGTGTAATGTAGACTGCAATCACTGATACCCAGCCTGCTAGCCAGCCTCCCGTGGGGTTCCACAGGTAGATGCTTTGTGAAAATGTCAGCTATGTTGTCCTCTGAACCAACATACTGCAGCTTCAGCATCCCATTTTGCACAAGTTCTCTTACATTCTGGTATTTAACTTCAATATACTTGGTCCTACATTTCAGGTTTTCTGACTCTGCTATGCCAATGCACACTTGTGAGTCCTCATTCACTACAGTTGCTCTTCCACAGTTCTTTCCTAGGTCTTTCAACAACTGCCTAGCCCACTGTACTTCATTTGCAACCCCTGACAACGTGGCAAATTCCGCCTCTGTTGTACTGAGTGCAATGCAGCTTTGCTTTCTGGACCTTCAGATGACAGGGATACTTGCAACTGATGATTAGTCCAGTTACTGACTTCCTATCAGCAGCCTCAGATGCAAAGAAACTGTCAGCAAAACCTTCCAGCTCTGACATCCCTCCTGTTATTACCAAGCATCTATCCTTTGTGCCTTTTAGGTACCTCACAATACGCTTCATTGCCATCCAGTCCACCTGCCTGGGCTTTGCAGCTCTCCTGCTGAGTACCCCTACCACAAAGCTGATGTCTGGCCTGGTGTTGTTCGCCATGTGCAATCTTCATCAATCTGAGATTCTTTTGTTGGATCTGGTTGATTCTGCACTATGTTCCATAAATCCTGTTTTATCAGTAAAGCTTGCATATAGATTTTCCAAGAAGCATAATTTGAATCACTCAGCTTCTGAAATCTAATAGCTGTTTCCATTTTTTTGTTCTGTATCAGTGACAGTCAGATGCAGATGGACTTTTGGCAAACTGCCAACAGCCTGGGCAAGCAGCCAACACATGTGGAAGCTTGATAAGCCTTCCCCAGCTCACTGATAACACTGACGGTGAGAAAACACACTTTAACTCACTCAGCTCCAGAACGTTGTCTTTGCCCTCTGTAGATTCAGCAGCACACCACTCAATTCTGGAACACTCACAACCACTCAGGTGTCTACACGCACATTAGGCCCGAAACACGTGTTGGGGTATGCAGACACCTAGGATGTAGCATACACACATGCAGAGTAGATGCATGTAGGCAGGAACACCCAGAAGATGTTCTGTGAAGAAACTTGCTCAGGAAAACCCTCCCACATGCAGCTGCTGCTTTCAGCTTGCTGAAATGAATAGCTGTACAGTGAGGTTTCATTCAATGAGGGCTTTAATCTTTGTTGCAAATATTTACAAAGATACATAGAGTATCAGATGTCCATCTTGAATATTCACAGCTATACAGACTAACAAAGTGCTTCACCAACCACAACTAACTAAGCAACAGAGATTCTGACTCTCTCCCATATATAGGTAATCCTCTTGACAACATGTGGCAGCCATGTACTAATGAAACCTTGTTGGTTTCATTCCCAGTGCCTGTTGCATCAGACCTCCCATGATGCATACCTGGATTGCCTCATCCACTGTGCATGTTGCATCAATCTCCTATGATGCACAGCTTACCAAATGTTGACTCATGCACCTGCCACTTGAACTGTAGTAACCCTGTTATCATTGCTCCAGTTCCTTTCAGTGGCCACATCCATGTCATTTTCCAGCCCAGGATGCCACATGGTCTTGGCATGTACAAATCTTGCCTCATGGTAGGTTCACCTTAGAGTTGCCATAAGCTGGAAATGACTTGAAGGCACACAACAACTGTAAGTGACCATGACAAACTCTGGTTCCAACTAGACAATTTTTTCATGTTCACAAACTAACATTAAGATCAAATGGATGGATAGATGGATGGTTTTCATTTAATCAAACAATTTACTTCTCGTTTACAGGAAGCATACTAATTAATTTTATTCTGAATTAGTTTGAACACTAACTAGGCATACCTCCTTGGCTATGGGACAAGTGCCTTTATTTTGAGGGATTTCTTTGGGGAGAGAGAAAGACATTAAATGTCACTGATGTCCTCATTGGCTTTTCAGAATTCATACAGAAGACTTATGAACTAAATCTTTTAAAAAAAAAACCCAAAACAGCTAGCAGTAATGGTTTGATTGTTGGACTATGACTGGAGACCAGGGTTTGATTTCCCGCTCAGCTATAAAACCACTGGGTGGCCTTGGACAAGTCACATGCCTCAGGGGAAGGCAATGGCAAACCTCATCTGAACAAATTTTTCCAATATAGTTCATCTTAGGATTGCCATAAGTCAGAAAAGGCTTGAAGGCACACAACAACAAATACCAAATACCAATAAAGAACTGTAAAATTATAAATGTTGTAATTGTGAAATTAATAACAGTAATTTTGTGCCATACAATAGATATGTCAATAATATAACTTCAAAGCAAAAACAAAAACAAAAAAACAAACTATTTGCAATCACTTATTATATGGTGTACATTATATGATATTTTAACTTGGAATTCCGATGTTTATTTAACAGTTATGAGAAGGGGGATGCTTACTCAGTGATCAAAATGGTAAATATCCTGTTTCTCTGATTAATCAGAAATGATTTGTTCATGGGATGCTGCAGATTGACAGAGCTTATTCTAAAATGTTTGTGTGTGTGTGTGTGTGTGCGCGCGTGCGTGTGTTTTACATCATCTTTCAAAGGATCTAATCAAAGCTATTACTCTTACGAAGACTGACAAGGCCAGATATTAGGCTGCTGAACCACAACTTGCCAAGTTTTAGTTTAGCCTGCCATAAGAGGCTGGATCTTTAACCCTGGATTTTGTACTGATCCCAATTTGGCTCAGAAATACAGCATCTGTTGCGCTGTATACTACATAAATACTTTACTCAAAGCAGTTCTATATCAGGTACCAGTGAAGTACACTTTGGCATCATGTTACCTTTATATCTGATGTATCTTTAATGCTTTTATTTAAGTTGCCAGTTCTCAGTTACTGAAGTTGGTAATGCACAACCATACTGAGAGCTCACCAATTTCATGTTCACGTCATAGTTCATTTCAACAGGATTGTCACATTCAAACCACACATGGTAGAGTTCTGCTTGGGTGGATTCTCTTTAGTCTCATCTTGACTGTCTCTGTTGGAGGGGAAAAGAGCACAAAGTGAGGGGAAGGAGCTTTTTTCAAGCAATCTCCTGACACTTTAAAAAGTCACCATGGCAAGGAAGCAGCTCACTTATTTTGGAATTCTTACAACCAACAGCAAATCTTTTGTCCTGTCTTCATTATATATTACCATTTAAATTAATACATATTACTGACTTCAGTGTTATAAATTTTTAGCCTGATAAAATGTGTAGACAAATTCAATCATTATGTACCCCAAATCAAGTTCCATCCCACATATAGCAATAATTATTTACAAAGAATTATGCCAAAAATCCTGTCAATATCATAATATTCAACATAATATACAAGCCCATATACTATTGATCAAATATATACACAGCAAAGAACAACCTACTGTATTATTACAAAACTATTAAACTTACTTTTATTTTATATGAAACTAATAGGATATCTGGACTGGTAATTACAAAGTTTATGGGCAGTCTTAGTATGTCTACATCAACAGTAGTTAGTTCCAACAGAGTTAAAGCTACAAATCATGTTAGACATGCCTAAAGCAGTAAATAGGGAAAGCTGGAAAATTCCAATCCAAGGCCTTACAATTCCTTTCAGAAACAATTCCCATTTTTTAAAATTATCTTCAGAACATCACTTACACAGTTATGTTCTACTAGGAAGTACTTCTGTACAAGCCCCTTGGGGTAAAATGGAAGCTACTTGGTAACACATAAGTGAGTTGGTGTGGTATAATGATTTGAGCATTGGACTATGACTCTAGAGACCAGGGTTCGAATCCCTGATCAACCATGGAAACTCACGGGTGACCTTGACCAAGTCATATTCTCACAACCTCAGGAGAAGGCAAAAGCAAACCTCCTCTGAACAAATCTTTCCAAGAAAACCCTGTGATAGGTTCGCCTTAGGGTTACCATAAGTCAGAAATGACTTGGGAGTTTACTACACACCCACTCCATTCACATCACAATCATGTTAATGAAGGGAAGTGCATACATACTAGATTGGGAGCATTCCCTACCGCTGACCCCTCGCACTCTCTTCCATCCTTGTCCTTAACCCCACCTCCTACCCCAGGCCCTTCCCAGCATGTGTGTGTGTGTGTGTGTGTGTGTGTGTGTGTTTAAATACAATTCCAGATAATAATAATAATAATAATAATAATAATAATAATAATAATAATAAGAAGAAGAAGTAGTAGTAGTAGGGGGAAATGCTATTTTGGAATAGTGAAGGGGAAGAGGATATGGGAGAGGATGAGACACCACACAATCCCGGAATTGCCACAGGAGTAATTTGCCACACCTCAGGACTAGCGTTATATCAGTACCATTGGCAGCTTATTAATGGGTTTTTCCATCAATGTCAAGGTGTGGGGTAACTATGCTTCCAGGCTAAGGCAGAGATGAGGGAGTCAGCTTTGTGCAATAGGTATTGCCAAAGGTGCTATTATCAAACTTTTATGGCAGTGTAAAAGTCATGTGTGATAAAGTCCTTGAAGGCACACAGCAACAGCAGCAGCAACAACAAAACAACACATAACTACCCTAGCCAGGATTAACCAGTTGGATTTGGGCCAAGGACCAGAGGCAAGGTATTAGACCTCTGAACTCTACTCTACCTCCTAAGCTAGTAGATTCAAATAAAAATGTAAGCATGAAATGGAGAGAGGCCCCATTTTGCCTCATTCATCAAAGTGTTTATGGGCTGACTTGCTAAACCAACATCCATGAAGTTGGATGTTTTCTTGCAAGTGCTTCTAAAGGCCGCACAAAGATCCAGCTTATTTCCTTCCTTCCTTCCCTCCTTCCCACACTGTCCCCATCTTTCCAAACTCCTCAGCTGTGGGACTGCACCTGTCATTAGCTGTGGTGGCTCCTAATTTCATATTGTCTGACAGTAGCAGTTGGAATGAGGTAGAGCCAGCTAGACCGAGAGGCAGGCTCCCTGCTTCCACAAATCTGAATTTAATAAGATGAGAACAGTATGCCAAGATGGTGAGCTCCCTCCCTAGCACTTATCATGACACTAGTCACTCAGCAGGGTCCTTATTGCAGCCGTAATCTGGGTGAAGCTGGCAAAGCGTCCTGCTTACAAGTTCAATATAAAAGAACAGCAGGGCACAGGGAGGGGGGCTGGCAGAGCAGCTTAGCAAACTTAAAGCCTATTACGCCATGCTTGAAGAGGGGGAGAGGGGGAAAATGGATCACCAAATATTCTATATGCCAAGTGGAGGGAAAAAACACCCAGAACTGCCAAGTGCAGTTGTCATGGTGTTCTGTCCATCATGGTGTATTTGCTAAGTGTGTAAATAAGTAGCAACAGAGACTGACAAGCCTGTTATGCTATTAGGAAAAAATGGTTTCTATTCATTTCCTGTTAAATTTTCAGGCACAGTTTAAGAAGCCACTGCAAGCAAGCAAGCAAGCAAGCAAGCAAATAAATAAATAAATGTCATGAACAGCAAAGAATGAATGAGCCTTTGCAAGGAAGCAGATGGGTGTGGAGTCTCCTACTGGAGGGTTCCAGTTCTACTCTGCTCTCAGCAGGAGAAATAGAAAGGCGACACACTACAGTGCTGCAAGAATGGCATCTCCTTTCTCCTACTTTATTTATTAGAAATATTCATATTGGAGGTAGGCAACCCTTTTTCTTTTTTTTTAAAAAAAAGCCCCATTCTCCTGGAAGGATTCTCTCCAGGAACTGCATGCAATCTCATATTATCCAACTGTCCCAAATTGGTAGGGACAATCACAATTAATCCTCCATCATCCCACTTTTTGGGCTGCTTTCAAAATGCCCCACTTCTCACTCCTGTTCCCACTTTCTCTACAGCTTACTTCAGTTGCTACAACTGAGTTCAAATGGCAAAAAAGTATTTGTACTCAATTAACTCAGCAGGGAGTAGAGGTCAGGAGGGGATAGAGTCTTACCTTTACCTTGATTCAGGCAAAAGCAACTTCTGCAGCCTCTCCTAGCTTGTGTATTGCTTCTCATTTTTAACTTTTGTTGTCTTGTCCTGGTTTTCATCTGTGAAATATTAGGGGGTAACCTAAAACAACCAACGGGCAGAGCAAGATCCAAAAAAAGCTGAGCCTAGACTTTTTATTTTTCTGCTTCAGCCATCTATTTCTTTTTTCTTTTCTTTCCCATCTACTGGGCTGAAAGGGAAGGAACAGATGGCTATTACTGAGGTCTGAATTGAGAGCTTGCAAAGTGTTTTTGGAATGAAGCTGAGGGCCATATGAGATCAGACTAAGGGCCACATGTGGCCCTGGGGCTGTATGTTGCCCAACCATATCTTTTCTTTCCACTGCAAAATGCTTAAGGCAGCTGCAAAATGCATTTTAAACAATACAAACTAGCAACAATAAATGACTACATGTAAATGAACAAATGAAATGGGCAAGCTAGGTGACAGATCAATTTTATTATTTTGGATCACTATTGGAAGTGATGGCTTCCCTTGTCTCGATGTTGTAGTATTACAAGATACTGGTGATGTAACTGTAAATAAAACTTCTTTGGATATTGAAAGTGATACTTTTAGGAGACTGAATGAATCACAAACTTCCACAGGATGATATCCATGAATCACATAATGTTTTCCACTTCTATTGTGGCTTTTAAGTAATTTTATTTTAGAGCTTGATTCAGAGCTTATTTGAGAGCTTTCTGATACCTTCTCTCCCTGTGAAGTGTCCCATAGGAATGGTGGGGACTCATCAGATGTTGAGTTCTCATTCTTGCATCTTCCTCCCTCCTGATAATAATATGGAAAGCCAATATTAGTTGTATACTTCCAAGGTTTTAGAAGCTGCTGATTTTGTAAGAGAAGAAAGTGAACTTTCTAAGAGATTTCTTGGTTGAGCATTTTGGGGAGGAGAACACTGTAGAAAGATTGGAGGTGTGGAAGAAAAAAGAACACTCAATTCTTTGTGGATGATTTATCCTATGGCTATTGGGAAATCATATGCAAAACCCTGTATAAACAAGCTGAGGAAAAAGAGTCATCAAAGCAGATGCTCCAAAAAGAGGAGAGATGAAGCATGCAGGATAGCATAGCCCCCCTTCTACTGGCATGAAAATACTTGAAAGAGCAAAGCCATTTTTCCAGGAGCATTTTGAGAAATAAATAAAAAAGGACATCTTCTGCAATAAGCATTTAGTTCATTTCTGACTACATTCTCTTTCATCAGGAAGTCCCTTACACTTGCATCAAGTCATATACCCACTGCTTTTCTGGCTTGATACAGTAAAGATAGGGAACCTGCTATTATAGGCATCTATAGAGACAATAGGGATTGTCAGCAGATGATGTCCTTGCAGCTTATCCAGCTAAAGGAAAGTAGCTGGACATATCCCTGCTCATCCCTCTGCTTTCCAAGAACATGGAAATGAGCGGGGGTGGGGTATTTTCCTACTCACAAGTTGAGTTTGGAGAAGAGATTTTGGTCGTTATACAGTCAGAACAGAATTGCAGTCTCCACAGTGACCAAAAAAAATAAATTTTGAGTTGTGAGGGTAAAGGTCTCATGTATACCCTCATAATTCACTAACATAATGCCAGTGTCTTGTTGTTGTTAAAAATGGAGATTCAAGAATGAGATACCTTACATTTCAAGAACCTCCTTGTTTTTGCGTTTGAGGTGTAGGCAAAAACATTGCCAATAAAAACAGAAGAAACCATCAACATTAATGAAAAGGAAAATTATTTTGTTTCCACTAGTTCTCAGTAGTATCATGCAGAAAAGGAAACCAAGATGAGGGATTGTAATGATCTGTTACTGTACATGGTTCTGCACAAAAATCTAGCTTTTACATAGTTTTTGGAAATGGTTTTGGAGCAGGAAATATATAAACACTTTCTCTTAAATGTTTTATTCATCATTCTAAAAGAAAATATTCCATAATCCACTTTCAGGGGGAAAACAAAAACACTTTAGAACCACCTCCCTCCACCCCCAGATTTTGCTGCTCCCACCATCAGCATCACCCATGGCCTTGACATCTCTGTCAAGAACAGCATTCCTTTTCTATCAGTGATAGCCAATGGCTCTGAAAAAGAGATGTGTTGTATGTGTATGTTTGTGCATGTGTGTATGTATACCAGTCAAAGACATTTTGCTGCCTGAAGAAAAGGAGAAGATGGCATGTACAAAAATCCACTGGATTCATGTCAGGTTACCAGAATGACAACTGGGAACAGCACATGTACTTTTAATGGTTATGCAGAAGAGGGAATTTCAGCAGGTGTTGTGTGTCACACAATCAGGTAATAAGTGACACCTGCTGAAATTCCCTCTTCTGCAAAGCCAATAAAGATACAGGAAATGTCTCCAGTTTTCACTCTAACAACCCTGTCTTTCTTAATATTGGCAATGGGATAGCATCTTCCATCACACCTGAGGGCAGCACGACTCTTTCCTCCAATCTCTTGTTATTGTCACTTAAGGCAAACACCATGTTAGTGCCAGCCCTAGTGTGTGTGTATGTGTTGGATATTGTCTACCTTAGTTCAAAATATCTGCTAAACAGATATATGCTGCTTACAGAGATACATACACAACCAAGGTTACACGTCCATTCATAAATTCACACTATCAGTTGGTGTCTGTAACAAGCAACTCCAATTTCGTCATTTTGTATTATTAACAAAATTAATTTCAAAAGCATACAATATAGCCTCTCACCAAAATAGAAACTGTGTGTTTTCATTATCAATCAGACAGGAACTAGAAAGCAAAACACCAACAAACAAATTGGCAGCTAGCACTGCATTGCGAAGTGTTTGCCATATGGTGCTTTCAGACTAAAATATTTATTTGATTTGCCTGCAAGCACTAAGATGGCAGAGAGTGTTTAAAGATGAGGATATTTTTGGACTTGCACATCTCAGAAGAGGAGCATGCCTCTTCCATAGAAATCCCCTTTGTACAACCAGGGAAGGATCTCTGCTTTCTGTTGATGTGTATCTATGCTGAAGACACAATTCTCAGAAGGTTTGGAGCCATTTGTCTCTTTTGCTGCAGCTTGAGCCAAATGGCAGGCACACTCTGGTGTTGCACCACTTGTAATGCCTGGCATAGAACCATGCTCTCGTTTCTTCCTCTTTGCCAACAAAAACAGTGATGCTACCAGCAGAAACAATGTGCTTCTAAAAAAGCCTCTCCTCCTCCTCCTGTTAAATGACTACCAACTATGGTAGCAACAATTCCAACAATGTTGTTGTTGCTTGCACAGACTTCATTTGAGCATGGAACTGCAACATTTGCCTTGACTAAATTGGAGCTGTGATTTCACATATCCGCTCCATCTGCTCTTCATACCTTAGCTGCATTGGAATTTTGTTATTAGATACTTGCATTTATGTAACACAGACAACAGTTTTTCAAACTAACTGCATGGAAATTCTCTAACAATTCTCCAGAACATTCCATTAACTGACCTTGCCATTTTGTTTTATTCATGCACTGGTTGTTGTTGTTAACTGCCCTCGAGTCAATCTCAACTCATGGCTACCCTATAGATAAGACATCTCCAAGACCCTCTGTCCTCCACTGCTCTGCTTAATTCCTGCAACCCCTTAATACCAGTGGCCTCTTTAACAGAGTCCATCCTTCTGGCATGTGGCCTTCCTCTCTTCCTACTTTCCTCTACCTGCCCCAGTATTACTGTCTTTTCTAAAGAGTCCTCTCTTCTCATGATGTGTCCAAAGTACAACAGTCTCAGTTTGGTCATCTTGGCTTCCAGGGAGGTTTCCAGTTTGATCTGTTCTAGGACCCACTTGTTTGTCCTTTTGGATGTCCATGGGATCCTCAGCACTCTTCTCCAGCACCACATCTCAAAGGAATTGATTTTCTTCCTTTCATCTTTCTTAACTGTCCAGTTCTCACATCCATGCATGGTAATAGGGAATACAATGGCTTGTATGATTCTAACTTTTGTGCTAAGTTGTATATCTTTGCATTTTTGAATCTTTTCTAAGTTGAACATGAGTCAACAGTGCGATGCAGCAGCTAAAAAGGCCA
>CM034710.1:77225692-77243878 GCA_020142125.1 Phrynosoma platyrhinos | reverse complement strand
GGCCCTTGTGGTCTCTTCCAACTCTATGATTCTATGATTCTAGTTTTTTCATAGCCACCCTCATCATTCTTAGTCTTCTTCTGATTTCCTGACTGCAGTCCCCATTTCTATCAATGTTTGATCCCATATATGGGAATTCTTTTACTATTTCTATTTCTTCATTGTCTAGGTTGAACTTCTGAGGGTTCTTGGTGGTCATTATTTTTGTTTTCTTTATCTTTGACATTGAGTCTACCTTTGTACTTTCTTCTTTGATCTTCCTTAGATCTGTGAGGTTTTCTGCTAGTACTATGCTGTCATCTGCATATTTTAGATGGTTGATATTCCTTCCTCCTATTTTCACTCCTCCTTCTTCTGTGTCCAAGCCTGCTTTCTTATAATGTGTTCTGCATACAGGTTGAACAGACAGGGTGAAAGCCTTATCTGACTCTTTTGTCAATTGGGAACCATTCTGTTTCTCCATGTTCTGTTCTGACAGTAGCCTCTTGTCCTGAGTGTTTTATCTTTGTTCAACTTACGACAGAGGGTGGTCATCCATACAGAAATACTCAACAGGTAATCTGTCATGGACTTCCATACAGCAACTTCAATTAAATCAAAGCTCTGGAAGATCTGAGTGTCATCTACATAGATGTGATATTGGTAATCCACTTCTGAAATAAGAAATACAAGGGGAAGCATATATAATGAAAAAAGAAAAGGATCCAATACTGATCTTTGAGGCACTTTTGCGATTACAGGGAAAGTTGTTGACATAGCTCCCTGAAATCAAACAATGGAGGAATGATCCAACAAAAAAGGTTTAAACCAGGACAAAGCATTCCATGTTATTTCCAGTGATACCAACCATAGTAATAGAATCTGATAGTCCAAAGTGTCAAAGGCTGCAGAGAGATCCAATAGGATCAACACCAATATTTGTTTGATGCTGAACCTTTGCCACTAGAATATCATTTACTAGGTGAGTCAGAACCATTTCTGTGGAATGACGTCAGAAACCCTGATTGAAATGGATCAAAAAGAAAATCATATGTGGTGAGCAAAGGCCACTGTCTCCAAAATTATACAGAGAAATGGGAGAAGAGACATCTAGAGGATACCATGTTTCCCACTCCTGGTGTAGACAATACTGAGCTAATCAGACAAGTGTAGAGAGTGCTGAACTTGTGATGGTAGCTGGGTGCTTTCAAGTCACCTCTGGCTTATCATGGGTTTGCCCTTGCCTTCCTCTGAGACTGAGAGAGTGTAACTTGCCGAAGGTCACCCTGTTGGTTTCCATGGCTAAGCAGGAATTCAAACCCTGGTCTCTAGAATTGTAGTCTAACATTAAGCTGCTACACCAAGCTGGCTCTCTCAATACTGAACTAGATTGGCATAAAGCAACTTTCTAACTGGAGCCATGCAGGAGACTCTAATTATTAGGCAATTTGCATGGCAGGCACCCAAAACCATCTGTCTGCTTCTGTATATGATCTCAGCTTCTATTCACTTGCAGTTCAATACCTTCAGGAAACATTTAGACTTTCTCAACCAATTCTTAACCTGGATTCTAATGGCTAGTCATGGCCTGGTCTTGCCACATTGCTTAGCATAGGATTAGCACAACCTTTATATGTCTGGCTTCTGAGACCAGTAGTATCCCTCTTAACAACACTTATTCAAGTTATTTTTATTGGTTTCTTTTTGCAAGATAAGTGGGAGTGGGATGGGGGAGAGTAGAGAGAAATAGACCCAAGTACATCCTCCACAGAGCCAGTGTGGTGTAGTGGTCTGGAGACCAGAGTTCAATTCCCAGCTTAACCATGAAACCCCCTGGGTGACGTTGGATATGTTGCATACTGTCAACCTCAGGGGAAGGCAATGGCAAACCTTCTCTCAACCAATCTTGCCAAGAAAATCCCCTGATAGGCTTGCCTTAGGGGTGCCATAAATTGAAAATGACTTGAAGGCACATAACAACAACAGCAGGAACAACACATCCACTGTAAAACAGTTGTTGGCCCATAGCTTCCAGAAGCTGCCTAATGACAACTTCGGCAGCGAAGCCAAATGCACTGGCGGATCCCAGGTTTCTCTTTTCATGTCTTATTTCCCCTACATAATTTGGTTGCAGCACATAAATAAAGGTTTGCTGGAATTGAAATTCTGTGTGTGAGAGTGTGTGTGTTTGTGTGCATGAATGCATCTTTGTAAACCAGGGGTCGGCAACCTACAGCTTGGGACCAGCCTATGGCAAATTCGCACTGCGCAGCCACGGTGGGGCCTTCCAAAATGGCGCCCACCACTGTGTGCATGCGTGCACACGACGGTGGCCATTGAGCGCATGTGCACGCCCAGCCCCTGCACCATTTCCTCCCCCCGCCCCCCGGCAACAAAGTTTGCCGACCCCTGTTGTAGACACTTTTTCAGAAAATCACCATTGGTCACTAGGGGCTCATTTTGTTACTGACTGCTGTAAAAGTGTTCTTTTTCTCCCTTTAAAGTTGCCTTTCCTGCAACCTGGGACTTTCCCCCAGATGGACTACAAAGCCCACAATATGATTGTTGCCCAGTTATGATGGGAGTGCTAAACATTTGAAAAATATTGGGAAAGGCTGTACTAAAGCATAGAATCTTTTCTTACAGTCTGTTCAATTAGGTTGTCACTGATCTGTATCTTGTTTCTTTTCTTTCTGCCTTCCCTTGCCAACATGTACATTGTTCATTCACCCTTCAAACACCTTCTTAAACTTAAGAAATAGTGATGTTATAAGTTAGTAAGGAACTGTGTATTTCTTCTGGAAGATCTTGATTCATTACCATTACAATAAAAATGGCTGACTACAAAGATCAGTTACTGAAATAAAAGTAGATAATTCTTAATCAGAAATGTTTTCAGTGCCTTTGAGCATATGCAGAACATTTTCCTGCATTAATGGATTGCTGCATCCTCTTTTTCTTTGCTCACTATGAAGGCCCATGATATAAAAAGATCAGTGGCTAGAGCACATACTTTGTATGGAGGGAGCTAGAGATCCCAATTTCAGCCTGTGGCATTTCCATTTTACAAAATTAGATATCTAACAGGCCCATTATTCACTGCACAATCCTACTTAAAAGTTTACATCTGTTAACTTTTTGTAATAAGGCTAATTAAATAAAGTGATATTTGCACTCATACATTTTATTGTTTCTCTGTATTTCACCTGGAACAGTAAGTGAAATATTTGCAGTAAAGTTTCAGGATGGAATTGAAGTAGCTGCTGAATACATAATCATTAAAACATTTACTCTGGCACCCTGGTTTTGCTGGTCCTCTGTGGCCAATCTCCTGATTTCTCCACATTTAACACTGAATAAAAATGGGCTCACTAGAAATGGATGCAGCAACGGATGCACTTAGCTAGGAGTGACCCTAATGAAATTCAGTAGAATTTATTTTTGAATAGATATGGAAAAAGTCCCATATAAAAACATTTACACCTGGCACAGATAGCACAAAAGAGGCTTGAAGTTACTTTCTAAAGTGTCATATGGAAAAATGTTTAAAAGTTTAATGCATAGAGGATCCAATGAACTCAAAACAGTTCTCATCTAAATCTACTTCATTTTTCACAGACACGAAAGGCTGATGAATATGAAAAGTCTGGTGTTGACAGTGTGGAAGAAGAACAAGGTCAAAATAGGCTTAGGTCAAACTAGAGACCTGGATGTGACTTAGCTTCAGAACAGTTGTAAAGCTGTGCTTTTAAGAGAGGAAAAAAATAATGAATATTTTATATTTCATATTAGGAGTTATGTAGAATTATGCCTGAGGGTTCTCCTGCTATGTGGAATGGCTTTAATTCCATTCTAAAAAGGATTTTGAAATCAGAAGCAAAACATAAAATTTATCTCAGATTTTCTGTTATTTGCATTTCTAGAATGCACCAGAATTGAATGTACCAACCCCCATAGGAAGCTCTGAAAGAAGTAACAACAATGGAAAAGGAAGATGCATGGTCTCAGGCTGCTCTTAAGATAGGACCTAAATAAGACACAAGTGGTACAAACCAGCAATATTTGGATTAAATTCCATTGAACACAATGGTATTTCTAGTTCTTAATAGACCACAGATGCAGCACTAAATCAGTGTCTTCAGTGTATTGGTTCAGCATTCAGGGAAGATAGAATGAATTACTGTTTTCTTTCTTAAACAAATTAGGTTTATATATACAGAAAATGAGTATTACAGGAATGAAGGCTCTGAGATTTGCAGCTCATTGTTGGGCACACTGTGGAAGGTCTCACACACTTCCAAGTAGGGGTATGCTAGAGCAGTGAAGGACAATATTTTGAAGCATTGATCAGTGATAACAATAGGATTATCTCTGTGCTCAAACTCACAGGAGGTAGGGTGGGGATCAGGATTCCTAGAGGGCTGGATTCTGACTCTCCATGGGTCATATTAGGTACATATGCACAAGGTCCTCACCCTCAGAGACACAATATATAGGGTTGCAGTCCTAATTTTTTATATAGTGGCAATATCAACACTTGGCACAATAGGGCAAATGGTGGTGCCTGCTGAAATAACACAGCATTCTTTCTTTCGCTGTATACATTCACATGTGCAGTTTTTCTAAAGAAAAGTAATATTGTGAGACCTGCCCAATGGAGAAGCACCAAAATAAGTTGTTGTAGCTACTACCATCTTTATTTGTCTGGAATGGCTGCTCCTGTTATCCTTTGGTTTATATGTGAAACCTCTTAATCCCAGCTGCCTTTTGTCATGCAATGGCTGCTGAGAAAAATAGAACTAAAAAAAAAAAAAAGTGCTTTTCAGTCTTTGTAGATTCAACTGCATTTCAATATTTGTTTAGCATGTTCTTTTTAAAAAAAAATACTACTCTTACATTTTAATCTGTACCTATTATTGTTGCATGCTGCTGTGAGTTTCAGTTTTGGGGGAGAAGTGAAATCTCAATCTAATTAACTACAAAAAAATAATACAGTGGGTGGGGTCAAGCCTCATCACATACCCTGCAACATTTCACAGATTAAAACTGGGACATATGTGGCCAAACAACATCAGAGTGTGGCCAAAATGGGGAAAAATATAAATGAAGAAAAACACATAAGCTGAGCGAGACTGAAGCAGTTTGCACACAAAAGGTGGTATTAACCATTTCCCAATAGCCATGTGCCAGAATTAGCCACTCTGTAAGAAGGGAAAAGCTGAAGACTGCAAATCTGCCCTGTCAGCATTGATCACTTTCAGTTAGAAACAAACTACATAACATCACATAATTGTGATGTTTGCATTCACTTTGGTATAATCACTGAAAAGGGCATTCCTATACTCAGAATTCTTTTAAAGCTCCTAATTAATCTATCACACTCAACGGCTCTGTTAAAGAGTGTATTGAATTTGAGTTACCTGCTACACAGGTATGTGTGAGATACCGTAATTGTTTGTACAATATTGACCCTGTTAAGCAATCTTAAGACATAAACGTCCTGAATTGGCAGATGAAGAAAAATATTATCACTGCTACTATAAAAAATAGTATAAAATAGTATAAAAAATGTTTGATGTAACTATATTATGGAAATTTCGGTGTAATCAGTGATTCAGCAGACCTGTGGTTCATCACTTTCGGACATCAACTTCCAAAATCATTGATCATGACTATATCCATCTGTTTCCCATCATTCACAGCACACTGTTCAACAGTTATTCAGGCATAGCATTCTTGAACATATGTTATGCAATGCTGCCATTCTGTTTGGGATTTGCATAGTTCTGGAGTGCTGTAACTTCAATAGTAAGGTATTTACACTACAATCTGAGATTATGTAGAACTGTGCCCTATGTATGTAGGTAGCATGGAGTACAGTCGGCCCTCAATATCCGCAGACTTGCCACCAGCAGATCCAAATATCCATGGACAGCAAGCCTGCTTTGTCCTCAATAGCAGTGCGTGCATGCGGCCACAACACCATTAGGCACAGCTCCCATTGTCCCATGGCATTGTCCCATGGCAGTTCCATTGTCCCCAATTGTGGTGTGGCTGTGTGCATGCATGGGGGCTGTTCCTAATGGTTGCACAGATGCATGTAAGCAATGCCACTGGGGACAACACGGGCTTGAACATCCATGGATTTTGGTATCCGTGCCGGGGGGGGGGGGGCAGAACAGATCCTCTGCTGATAGCAAAGGCTGTCTGTATAACTATATATTTAGAAGGTATGTAGTCCCCTACTTTGGCTGGATAGCCATCTGTTGAGAGTGCTTTGACAATGATTCTGCATGGCAGGTGGTTGGACTGGATGGCCCTTGTAGTCTCTTCCAACTCTAGGATTCTACAATTCTTTTCTTTTTTTACTTACAAATAAGCAGATAGGCCCAAACTGGAACCACTCTGCAGATAGTTGTGATTAAAAATTCCTCTCTACAGCCACCCACTATTAAATTCCACTCTCATACCCCCTAACATTTCACAGATGAAAACTAGGACACATACATACATCCAAGACAACATCAACATAGATGTTTTGGTTTGACACTCCCATTGTCCTCATCTATAGAATCAATGGTAAAGATGTGAGAGTTGCAGTCCAAAACATAGAAAAATGGCAAAAGTTATAAATGAGCTTAGAGAGGTTGCAGCCATTTGTTTTTGCCTAAGCCTACTGGGAAGGGCAGAATTCCACCCTGGCCCCTCCTCTTCTCTGTTTGGAGCAATTTGAACTCAATTTTGTGCAAGTGAAGTAAGGTGAGGACAAAGGGAGAAAATGGGAGAGGAAGAGAGAAAAAATAGGACAACAGAGGATTTATCAAAATTGCCCCTGCCAAATCAGGATAGTTGATGGGGCTGAAAAAAAACCAGGGAGGGACACCATTCCCATCAACTGAAGTCCTCCAGTTATTTATGGGGCAGGGTTGTCATGCCTCAGAGCAACAGCTGAAGTCACAAGGAATTGCTCCTAGCAGAAGAAAAATTTCAGGAAAAACTGAGATGAAAGGAGCTGAGGTGAGGCAAGTTTAGCCTGTGGGCCATGAGTGACTCACAAGGCCATCTCTGAGGACTCCAGGGCTCCCCAAAAAACATTTTAATTATAAAAAATATAGAAATATTTTTGCCCTAATTGCCCCACCTTCTCCCATAGGGGTCATGGGTGGAAAATTGACCACCACCACATACACACACACCTACTTTAGATCAATGAGAGGCTTTTTTTATAAAACAAAAAACCTCCAGGAATTACCTTTACTGCAATGTACATTTTATCACCTGCCCAGCCACTTCCAAAAATACTTCTTCCTGGATATGGGTTACCACATTAACTGATTAGCCACACTGTACTCAAATTGTGACTCCATTTACCTGGAGATGGCCCTCATGTCTATTTTCACTATCCGATAATAGCTGCCCTGTGGGTGAAGTTGGTGTCCGCCCATATCTGGAGCGCCACAAGTTCCTCACATCTGTTTTAAGAAATAAATGGTAGTTTTTTTTGCCACCAGGCAGTGTTAACCCTAACAATAACTAACCACACTCCCATTTTGGAGAAGATCTCTATTTCTGGGGAAATGAGGAAAAAAATTTTCTATAATTATCTGACAAAGCAAGCATTCAAAGTCAGTGTCAGGTTCTGAAATCGCATTCAAGTGATTTTCAGTGAGGAAATCAGGTGTGCAATATTTAAGATCATGCGTCAAGTGTCTATCCGTAAAGCTGCAGCTGGAAAGGTTACTTTTTGGATGACAACTTCAGAATTCCCCAGTTAGTGCTGACCAAGCTCTCTGGGAGCTTCTTGTTGTAGTACAAAACATAACATTTTTAAGCTCTGCTATGAAACTATTATATCGTGAATATATGGCTATGATTGTAAACAAGCGCACTTTTTATTGCCTTTTACTTTATTGTCCTCTAATGCAGCCTCCTTTCATATTCTCAAATATTGTGTTATCAACTTCTAGACCAGGACTCTATTGCATGCAATTAGATATCTTCACTGTTAAGGATAAACACCTGAGGCTTGATTAATCAAGGCAGGGCTTACATGCGTGCAGTGAAATGCTGTACACACCACACTGTCATGTGGCCCACACCCTGGGGCACTTCCCTTTAGATTCACAGTGAAACTTTGTTATGGAAGGGAATTGCGTCTGTGAGTCAAATGGGCTCAAGGCAGCTGCTCAGCTTTATCTTGGAAACATAAAAAAGGCTTCAGGGAAGCATCATCCCTTGGTGATCATAAAAGCACCACTCGCATGTTTCCATATGGAATATCCTTAGAACCTTGTTCACAAGCTCAGAGAGATCGGAGAGGCAAAACTGAGTGGTTGTGATACCCAGAGGATTTCACATACAGAGCTGCCAAACATGAGGACCAACTTATCTGGGTAGATAAAATTGGGTGTAAATGCAGGGGGTAACAATCACATCCCTCTGAGACCAGCAGGAGCTAGATTCAGGTTTTCAAAATAATCCTCTCTGGCTACAATTTGAAATAATAGGAAACGGCTTTCAAATACATCTTATGCATATAAAAAACAGCCACAAAAGTCCAAAAGCTTTGCATATGTTCAGATGAATTACTTAATATTACTTTAGATCCATAAAGTTCAAGTTCATCAGTGAAACCATATTGATTTAATCAGCCACTTTCATAAGTAATAAGTGAAAACACTGACACCAAAGAATTGCTTTCTGATTGGACAATACATTTTTTCTATTAACATTTATTCTTTAAGTGAGGTGGTTCTCTAAATGTCTAGGGATTGAATTCTTTTCCATCAGTTAGAGTGGATGGAAATTTTAAGTCTAAATCAACTGCATGTCCCCCCCCATCTGTTGAGTTAATTGAGTGCAAACTACTTTTGCACTCTGAACTCAGTTTGCAGCAGTTGAAGTAAGCTGAGGACAATGAAAGAAAGTGGGAGGAGAAAGAAACTGTGATATTTTAAATCAACTGAAAAAGTGGTACAACACAGGATTAATCAGGACTGTCCATGCCAAATCAGGAGTTGTAGGGAATGGATGTGAAGGGTCAGAGTTGCTTACCTTTCTTTTACCAGAACCCACACGTGTTGATATTTAAAATCAAAGTACATATGGCATGAATCACACAGTTCGTGCTTAAGAGCTAGTTTTTGCATTTACAAGTGCTACCGAAGGATGTCTGACCTAGTACGGGCTTTAACCTTTAACCCAACACATAAATAATGGCTTTCCTAAGGCTCTTTAGCTGAAGCAACTTTTCAGATGAGTTATTTATTTATATCCTGCCCTTTTCTCAAAACTGGGACTTAGAGTGGGTTACAAGATTTAAAAGAATACAATTAAAAACATAGAAAAAGTGTCACACTTTAAACCTGAGTTTTAGGGGTAGGACATTTTTGGTTTTGGTTTGACACTCCCATTGTCCTCATCCACAGAATCAATGGTAAGGAACTTTGAGTGTTGCAGTCCAAAACATTTAGAAAAGCTGTGTATTTGTTTATGTGGGGAGGGAAAGCCATGTGTGTATTGGTGGGATGTGTTGTGTGTGCATGTGGGAGTACATCCATGTGCAGCTTGAGCCAACACCAGATATGGTTCTTGAGGCCAAGATAGTTTTACACTACTGAAATATGACCATGATCCCCCTCTTTAAATCAATTGGCTTATTTTCCCCCAGTGCAGTAGTAGATCAGAGCCATTTTTTTTGTCTTCTTTTTTTTCTTCTCCTTTTTGAAGTGTGTTAAAATTAGTAATTTTGTTTATTTCTCTTTTTTTGGAGTATTAGAATATTATATAACAGTAATTGTTTAATTTAGTTTAAGTTTAATTTTTTTTCTTTATTATTTTTGATAATTTGAAGTATTATTTGTTCAACATGCTTTGTGAATTTTTTTTTGTTTATAAATGGAATCAATAATATTTTTAATTAATAAAATTTATTTTAAAAAAAAGAAAAAAAGAAAAAAAAAAGATCAGAGCCATTTTTTCATTATATGAACTGGAGTTTCCTATTCCTCTTCTACGACTGCAGTACCTACTAAATACCCTGAAGATCCTGTCTGATCTTGGAAGTTAAGTAGGGTCAGGCCTAGTTAGTACTTCGATGGGGGATTGGAAAGGAATACCATGTGCTAGAGGCTATATTTCAGATGAAGGCAATGGCAAAACACTTCTGAATATCCCTTGCCTAAGAAAAATGTGAAATTAATGGAGTTGCCAGAAGTCAAAAAGCAACTTGAAGGCATGCACACATACACATGTATGCACACACACACTGACCTCTAGCTTTCTAAATGTGATTAGAAAGCTGTAACTTCAGGTCACTGTCTATCCCTATTTGGCACATATAATATAATGTGGCATACTCAGCACTATGCTCTTACTTCTTTATCCTTGGCTATGTATCTTAGGTTTGGCACTTTTAAATTCTTTTATACATTGTTTTGATGTTCCACAGCATTAGGCTCTTCTACAAGGTACTCTTTCGGTTATGAAAGGTGCACTGTACAATTTCAGCATTCATTATTGTCCCCCCTCCCCTGTCTACCCATCTGCTTATTTTAGCAACCTCTTCCTCACTGCTGGGTTTTTGTATAAACTTCCCATCCCCTTGCCTACTGCTTTAAACTCTCCCCCATAGCTCTGTCTATCCTCTCAGTGAGTACATTTGTGACCCTTCTGTTCAGATGGAAACTGTCCCACCTGTACAGGCACCATCTGTTCTAAAATGCCCCAACAATCTGAAGGGGGATGCAGAATGGCAGAAACTCTCCCGGGCAGAACAAAAATCTCAGACTGCAATTCTTATAGGCTTCAAGCACTTTTCCAAAAAAATAACTATTTTATTTATTGCTTGAAATAACCTATAAATGAAGAAAAGAAAGATAGCGATCCTATGAAAACCATTATCGTATGAATAACATTAATATGAACATTTACTATTTTGCACTTCATAGTCTTATTTTACAGGTTTGAATCCAGGCTTAGTCATATTTAGAGTTAGACTTATTCAAATCAATGAAAAGTTCCATTTATTTCAACTGGTTTACTCTAAGTATGACTAAATTTCAATCCAGCTCACATTCTTTGAGTGTTTATATTTTTATAACGTAGATTTTTAAAAAGAAACTTATAGTTCATTACACACTATTAATCTGTAGATTTAAAAACCAGATGCAACTTTATTTTAGTTTCACGCATTCATATTCTGCGAGCACAGGAGTGGCAAGAGTAGCCATTATTTAACAGCATCACCCAGTATCCTAACCCCCTCCCTCACAAAAAAGGTAGCAGATGTCGTTGCATTATCTTATGCCCAAAACTGTGTAAATCAGCCCTTCGTCCATCACTCTGTTGTGACTGATTAGTCACCGCCAAATTATTTGTTTATAGAATGCTGCTTCATTGCAGAGTATTTACTTGCTTAGAGACAAGTAGTGAGTAAATTTCATTTTTAAAAAAGAGGGGTTTTTTTGCGGGGGAACCCCCATATGTAACAAACATGAATTGTGCTGAAAACTATTTGGTAAGTTCTGGGTTAGAACTGAAACTAAGTACATCCAGTTGGAATGACCCTTATTATAAAACACAACAATATATTCTTATACAGTTGTATGTATCTCTATAGGCAGAAGATGTCAAGTCTGCAAACCTAAGGATTAACTATAAAATAATGGTGTTTTATAGATGTGTAAATGGAGAAGAGCTATACACAACTACTTATGCTTTAGGGGTTTTTGTGCACAGTTATTTATTATCCAAATGATTTCATCATTTCATTAAAAAAAAATTCATTACCACTTCAAAAATGGACCATAGAATTTCTAGAATGAAATGGTGTACGGGGGAGAGGGAGGGAAATACATGTATGCTTTGCATTAAAATACAAGGTGAACCAAAAACAAGAAGGAAAATGTTTCCTTTTTTCAGACATGAAAGGAGAAAGATGGTGATCTCTGTTTTTGGTTTCTTCTGCATAGCCTGGGGGAGAGATTGTTATTTCAGATCATGGAGAAAAATGTAGCAATTAAAACAAACAAACCAAAACAAAACTCCAACCAAACCAGAAATGCTGCTGGATAATAAATAAATATCTATTTATTATCCTTAAATATACAGAACACTAATGAAAAAGACTAGGTGATGTTTGCTTTTCAAAAATGGTTTCACAGTTTTGAAAAAGGCAGCACTGGGGAGAGATCTTAACACCTGAAACATCAGATATGTGCAGGGATCTGTGATGTGTATGTGGTCCTTGCTATTATGATGTGCCCCTGTCACTGTAAGGTAAGAAAGCTGAAGCTTTGTTTATCTGGCCCCTGCATAATATTGTCAGGATGCATTTCCATTTTCCAAGTGACTGCTGCCACTGTGCCACAATCTGTGCTTATTTCTCGAGCAGCTAAACCCTTTGACACTGTGGTTTTTAATTAAAATTACATTAAAGTTAATCAGCCAGAAAGAGGCTTCTGTAGAAGGCAGGTTTGATTGCAACCTGCAAAGGGCACTGAGGCTGCCAGCTCGCTAAAGATGTGCCTGCAGATGCCAAGCTGTTTGAACGAGCCCAATAGTCATTGTTGAGATGCTGAAAGAGGTCACTTGTTTTTAGTTTGGTTTGGGTTTTTTGAAGCACCATTACACAACTGGTAATGTACAGTGAATGTTGACTGTGCCACAAGAACTGTAGCAAAGACCCAATGTTGACTGTGTCACAAGAACTTATGGCTGTGGTCACATTCTTTTTTTTAAAAAAAACAAAACAAAAACTTAGAATGGTACATTGTTCTACAAGTAATTCTAAACAATATTTCTATGCACCAGTAAATCAAAGGATAGGATCCTGTTGATAAAGGTAGAAATTCACTTAAAAATGGAGATGTAGTGGTTGTCTTTTGTGTTTCTATCATACTAAGTATGAACTAAGTTCCACTGAACTCATTGTGGCTTACGTCTGATTAAACATATTCTGAATCAGACTATAAAGCTCATTAATAAGATACCTTAGATCTTCTAGATTTTGGTGGGATGTTTGAGGTTTGGCAAGAGCCCTCACTTCAACCAAACCTAACCACTGACCAAGACCAATAAGGTAGATAGCAACTGGAGTTCAAATACACCTGGAGATCCGGTCCTCTCTGAAAGAAAGAAAGAAAGAAAGAAAGAAAGAAAGAAAGAAAGAAAGAAAGAAAGAAATCATTCTTACTCAGGAGCGAGTGAGACACTTTATAAACTGTTTTTTAAACTTATTCTCCTTGTTCAGGCAAGACTATCATCATTTGAAAAAAGACTTAATTTTCTTTCCCACCACACCATGATGCCACTATAATCTTAAAAAGAACAAGTTGGAGTCAGGCCCATTCATGCTTACAACAGGCATGCTGATATCAGTGTGCCTTATTAATTTTAATAGCAGTGAGTAAGTATGGATCCAACAAGGACCAGCATGGTGAAGTGGTTTGAGTGTTGGACTAGGACACTGGGAGACCAAGATTCAAATCCCTGCTTGGCCATGGAAACCCACTGGATGATCTTGGGATGTCACATTCTCAGTTTCTGAGGAAGGCGAAGGCAAACCCCCACTGAACAAATTCAGCCAAGAAAAACCTGTGATAGTGGTTGCCCTAAGTCAAAAATGACTTGAAGGCACACAACAAAAACATGGAGTCAACCCACCCTTTTCAATATCCCCCCCTTTGCATACTAAACAAAGAACCAGTGGCCTATCACTCTATTTGTTATATCTTTACTGATCAGGCAATATGTGATTGTATGCTACCTGACATGTCTGTCCAAACACTTGGCCATTGCATTCAGTGGGTTAACTGATGGCATTTAATATACTTAATCAGATGAAAGCATTTCAAGGTTGGGTAATACTTCTCCTCACATTACCTCTTGGTCAATTAGCAACCTTTAAGATAAAAGCATTGTGTGAGTATCCTTTTTTAAAATCCTGTCAGTTTTTCTTAGCCATTCACCAGTAAAACAGGACTGTGACTGAAGCCACTGCCATTTCCTCCTCTCCAGCCAAGGCGGCTGAAAGACCAGTACTTTATTCCTCAAGGAAACTTTCCTGCTGGCAATGAAACAGCAGTTATGTCAGAACAGCTCAAAAGGCAAATGTGAAGGGACTGCTCAAGTATATGATGCTGTCTTGTGAAGAGAGGGGAAGAGAGAGAAAGGGAGAGATGGGGGTAGCTCATTTGACAGGACTGTTCACACCTTTTCTGTACATCTGGGAGACATTAGCTTGATTTCCCAGGATTGGTGTGTTTTTCAGCAATGTGAGGCTAAAAACAAAACAAAAAATGAATTAATGAAATAAAGAAAGCAGAGCAGTAAAAACAAAAGGCAGACTCTTCAAAAAGCTGGTCCTCTGCCAGACATTTCACATCAAAAAATCTTAAGCCATCTAAAGCCATCAACATAGGACAAATACTATCTATATAATCAAAACTGGTTGTTTTCATGGGGTTAAGAGGTCAGCCAAAGTTGGAACACACAAGAAATATGGAATGTTTTAGAAGTACCCTTTTACAACTAGACAAATTTGCACTAAGAATCCTCAAGCCACTAAGAAGCCTTCATCAGCAGCAAATGACATTTGTTTTACTTCTTTGAAAATGGGTCACATTCCACCCATCTGAAAAGCCAATAAAGCAAGGTTTGTTCCAACATTTGCCTGATGCTAATGCTTGCACACTGTCTTTTTTTCTCCTTTTTTGTAGGGTTCCTAGATCTGAGGCCTGGCTCTTCTTTTGTCCTCAGGACAAGGTGAATGTGAGATGATTGCTTTGAAAGGTGTGTGTTTATATACATTTATATTCCTCTTTTGTTAGATTTGGTATTTTTACTTTGAATAGCATACTCTCTGAAAATGTGGTTGATACTCTATTTTATGTATCAGGCTTAATGTCTGACCAGAGGCTCATCTTTGTAGCCTCACAAAGTCCTGCTCATATGACATCACAAAAGGTCATCTCAAAGTCTCAGGTTTTGGACCTTGGATCATCCTGACCTAGCAACTCTATCTTCTCCTCTCTGGCTGTTTATTTGTTGATTCTCTATTCCTTATATAACATCTGTTTCAGTCTGGCATTCTTCCAAGGTCAATAAAATTAGTACCCATCTTGTTGGGGGCAATTAGCTTACACTTTGTAAACCACTCAGTATATTGGTAAGCAGTATAGAAATGTACTTGCTATTACTATTGCTACCCTTACCTCTGTTGAGATAAGGCAGGTGATTCTTCCTTATTTCCTGAGAATTACATCCCAACATCCTCTGTAACATTACAGGGGATTCTGGGTGCACTGCTTGGATTACATGTGGCTTTATTGAGACACCAAGATACCCTGAGAAGAGAGGGGTTGACAATTAAATCAGTTGAATGTTGTAGTGTCATTGGGAACTTCATTCATTCATTCATTCAATAAATCAATATTTATATCTTGTTCTATATTTGAAGATTTCAGATCAACATACAATAAAATTAATTTAGAACAAGAAATAATACAAAAATAATTTTAAATTGCTAATTGTAGTTCAATAGAATGGACTACAGCATCCTAGCAGTTCTAAATCCTTCTCTAAACTACAGATCCCAGGATGCCATAGGACGGAGTCAATTAAAGTGGAATCATAGTGTTATGATAACATACTGTGAAAGAGCCTCAAAAGAAAGAAAGAAAACAGAACCTGATAATTAGTATCATCAGAATGTTTCAAAATCAGGTATGAAGAGAGGAAGCTATACAACATCACTCAGACACTCCTACTTCTGAATCTCTCAGGTGTTTGCCAGAAGTTAATTTGCCAGAAATTAGCTATATTACATTATAATGTAATATCTACATTACTTTTAAATCCTGAATTCTGCCCCCACCCTAAGCTCGCTGCATGCTCTTTACATTAGACAGCTCCCAAACCCCAAATCGGGTTGTTTTCATAATGCATAGATGACTCCATAGATGGTGATTATGTAAAGCAGTCTCTTTCAACCTGGTACCTTCCAGATGTGCTAGAGTACAATTTTCCAAAATCCCTCAGCCAACTGAAAAACAGCAGGAATGGGGAAGCTTTGGCCCTCAAGATGTTTTGGACATCAGTTGCCAGAAACTCCAGCCAGCATGCCCCATGGTAAAGAACTATGGGAATTGTAACCTAAAACATCTGGAGGGCCTACTATTTCCCATCCACAATATGGAAAGGAAGAGATGAGCACTTCCATGTCAGTGGCAAAAGTGAACATTGCCCTGGAAGTAGGCTGAAAAGAAATGACAAGGAAAGGCCCTTTCTCTGAATCAATACAACCAGTAATCCAGATCTGTATATTTCATAATGGCTAAGAGCTCTGAGTGTGATGACCCAGACCTGAACCTAGTTCCCTGCAATCTATATGGATCATTTACTCCACACACTAATTGGTTCATGGACTTGTACACAGAGACGTGACTCATCTCATAATGCTCAATCACAGCAGGGGAAGAGATCACAGGCAGAAGAGGAAAGAGAAATCGGTCTCAAGAGGCAAAACCACTGGAATGGCCATCTAAGGAAAACCATAGCCACTTCTTTCCCACAAAACAGCAGAGAAACACTGTAGTCACATAAGTTTTAAGGGTTTCAGTACAAATGGCTTGATGTGACTTTTACTAGTGTCCATTGATGATCTCAGGAAACAAAAGTGACAGATAAGTGTTGAGTAGACAGAAGTAAACCCAATTAAGGGTGGGAATAAAATGTTGTAGTTGGTGCCAGAAAGTACCAGAAAATTATCTGGTACAACAGAAACATCTCAGATACTGTCTTTAAAAAAAAAACTGATATTTTTTAAAAAAAGAACTGCAACAACAAATACAGTATCACAACCTCATAGTATATCTGCCCTCTCCAGAGGAGCCCACAGTTAAGCTAGGGAAGTAAAGACATCTGTATTAGGGAGTGTAAGCTGTGTGCCATAGTAAGATTCCTAATCATTCTCACTTGCACTGGGAATTATCTTTTTAAAACCAAAGTTTGTTTCATGACTTGCTCATCATCTCATCTGAATCTGGAGGCAGCCAATGCTCTGTCTTCTAATAACCCAGAGGGCAGGGGGGACGGGGGGGGGGGGCACAGACCCATAAACAAACCATGGATTTTTGTTGTTGATTTTTTGGAGAAAAACAAGCCACAACTTATGCTGGGTTCAGAGGACATAATAATAGGTGTACACCAGCCCATTGCTCAGACTGAATAAGCCAGTGTCCTCATGGTTACCTGGCTTATCATTATGATTTAACATGGCCATTGTTGATTCATCCAGTTCATGAACTGTGGATGGGTTCAAGTACAGTTTATACAAAAAAGCCAAGATCATAATCTATGGTTTGATCTTGGGTGATTGGACAAACTGCAACTTAAAATAATCACATTCGACAAAGTAACAGACTGTAGTTAACTGAATAAGAAAGGAGATACTTCTGATTTCAGAGAGAGAAAGGAGGAATGCAGAGGCCTGATGTTCACGAAGTATTAAATTAAGATTTAGCTCTATATCTAACATGACCTGTATTAAAAAAATATATAGTGCTCTTCAGTATCTTCTCTGAAACTATTACAATTATAGTAGATGGAATGATAGGCTTGCTATGGAACCTTCAAGTCTCAAAGAATTATATGGCTGATTCAATTTGATCTTGGCTCATACATTTTAAAATTTAACACTCAAGAGTTCTTAGGGATGTCAAATATTGTTGAACAAAGGCAACAGTACCAATCAGTCCAAGTCCTCAAGACTGCCTTCTGGAAGTGAGTCTTCCTTATCCATTACTTTCAAGGGCAATCTTCACAATGAAGAGACAAAATTCCTCTGGATGTTATCACACAGGGGGAATCTGTAGGTTATCCCACACAAATCCCCCCAAAAAACCGCACTTGCGCCTGACGATTTCACACGACATCACACAGAAAGTGGACAGAAAGTGGTATTATCCGAGATCTTTTTAATTTCGGGTATTTAGAGGAAATGCATTTGCGAAATTACAGTAATTGCGCATTTACTTTAATCTGAAAAGCAAATACGTACGGACAATTCTCTTTTAAAACTTGGAGGAGGGCCAAGAGGAGGAGGAGGAGGGGCCTCCAGGGAGGGAGAGTCCCGGCTCCTCCTCAGTGCCATGCAGAGAAGAGAAGGGAAGGCAGCCCAGGAGAGGGAAGTTTGGGACGGAGGAG
>CM034710.1:77197688-77209456 GCA_020142125.1 Phrynosoma platyrhinos | reverse complement strand
CAAAAGGGAGGATCAGAGTTGCAGTGTGGGGTAGCCACGGCTACCACCCCACCTTAATCTTCTCCTGATTACCTGGCTGCAGTCCCTGTTCCGATCAATGTTTGATCCCAGATACGAAACTCTTTTACTATTTCTATTTCCTCATTGTCAAGTTTGAATGTTTCAGTGGTCATTATTTTTGTTTTGTTTATGTTCAACAGTAAGCCTGCCTTTGCACTTTCTTCTTTGATCTTCCTTAGTAGGTATCCAGGTCTTTAAAGTTCTCAGCTAGTATTATGATGTCATCAGCATATCTCAGATTGTTGGCATTTCTTCCTCCTATTTTCACTCCTCCCTCTTCCATATCCAAGCCTGCTTTCCTTACAATATGTTCTGCATATAGGTTGAATAGGCAGGGTGATAAGATTCCTCATTAGGACTATCAGATGTGTTGGCACTCCCATGTCTTTAAGGGAGTTCTATAGCCTTTCATGATCTATGCAGTCAAAGGCTTTGCTACAGTCTATAAAGCCCATAGAACTAAAATAATGTTATTGACAAAACAATGCTTTTATGAGAAGTAAAAGCTATGTGCGACGTCGTGTGAACACACAGAAAAAAGAACCGGAATGGTGCAGGAATGATGCAGGATTCTTTCTGCTTTAGGGCCAGTGTGATAACGTCCTAACTGATGTCTACAATTCACAAACTTGAGTAATTTTAGTTTTTTAAATATCAAAACTGCTTACAAAATGGATCATCTGCATTCCAGCACAGCATATCCCTCTCAGAGTACATCTAGTACACATTCTGATGCTATGTGGGAAAAGCATATCCAAACACCCTATGTCTCACTATTATTGAAGGCAGGTTATCTATAAGAAAAAATAGGGAAGTACATCCTCACCCCTGCTACACATGCAGCCATGCACACTTTTGTAGATCTAAAAACAGTGCTTGAGAAACTGGACTATTTGTCCAGACTAAAATAAGTCTCATCTGTGCTTTAGTGCCATTTTCTGTCACACCAGCATGACAGCACTAAAGTGTTTAGTTGGAATAAGTGGTTCCATGTCCTTTGATAATACAACATGGTTCCAGCATTCTGTTCACTACAATTTCAGCTCCATCAGGGTGGCACAAGGCACCTTAGTATTCCCAGAGATTTTTCAGACTCTGGCATTTGTGCTCTATTATGCACTCAAGTTGTCTGGTCCATTTGGACTGGGTTCATAGGGGAATACAATTAGCCAGGCACTTTCTTTACACTGTCTCATCCACCACTCTGTCTTGAGCTTCAGTTATTTTGATCTCCCCTCTTTCTTTGATTTTAGAATTTGCTACAAAAGATGATCTCTATAACTTCATTTTTATATCAGATTATAAGAGAGCAGCCAGATTTGTTTGTGCTGCTAATAAATGTTGTGTTCTGAGCTCAGAAAAAGTATGTAAGAATATCTACATATAGACCTTACTTAAACAGTCACAAATGGTTTGCCTATTATATTTTTAGATTAGATTCAAATATGAAATCCAATCAGTAAAAATGAAACTACTGTAGTATGATGAATTTTGAACTAGTAGAAATAAGAAGAATCTGCCATTGAAATGATAGAGGTGCTACCTCTATTCCCAAGAGTTAAGGTTCTATTGGGAAGATACAATGCACATGTTCAGATATCACAGTAAACCAGGACTCCTTAGGACCCCTAGCTTACTATGAACTACACTTGCCCCTCCACATTTGCTGGGTTAGGGGCACAGGCCCCCCCGTGAATGTGGAAAAACTGGAAATAACAAAAACATTATGTTTTTACCTCAGAGAACACCTCTCTAGGAATCTCTAGGTACTCCAGTGCAACTCTGTGGTCAACATCTGCCAGACAATGAACACAGAATTGTGCTTGAGGAGCTACAAATGCCTAGTGGAATGTTGTCTCTAGGAACCTCCAGGTCCTTCAGTGCTACATCTGCTTAAAGTTGACCACAGAGTTGTGCTGGAGGACCAAGATATTTCTAAAGAGAACATATTAATAAAATCTGTGAATAATCAAATCCGCAAAAGTCAAAGCCACAAATGTGAAAGGATGAATGTAGTTAGTATTCTGGCTTTTACTTTCTAATTAGCACCCTTGTGATGTCTGAGCATGGCAGAAGTCATTGCTCTGGCTTGCTTTTTCCCTCAACAAGCCAGGGAACAAAGTTCTCTGGCTTGTTGGGAGAAAAACATGCATGAGTGACAACTGCTGCCTAATTCAGATAACATGAGAAACAAATCAGAAACTGAAGAGGGAATAATTGAAAAGTGGCATTTTTTTCTCTGATTTCTGGCAGATCATGATGTATTTGTTGTTGTTAACTGCCTTCAAGCTGAACTCAACTTATGGCGACCCCATAAATGAGAGAACCTCCAAGTCCCCCGTCTTCAACCAGCCTGCTCAGATCTTGCAGGTTCACAGCCGTGGCTTCCTTGATTGAGTCTATCCACCTGTAATGTGGTCTTCCTCTTTTCCTGTAATAATACCAAGTATTATTGTCTTTCTAATGAGTCATGTTTCTTACGATATGGCCATGATGTGTGATCCCAGCCAATGTCAGTCAGATTTCCCACTATAAAATAAGTTTTGCCAATATAACTACCAGGCTTTGCTCATTATCCAGTTTTACCAAAATAAACTGAGATTTCAACATTTGATGATCCCTAGTAGGCTCAAATGCTCCAGCATATGTGAGGAGCTCTTTCCCCCACAAGCATTTTCCTATTAACTTCAAAGAATGAAGGACTTTACTCTAAAGTGAATAGTAAAAGGTGAACACACAAGCTCTGAGCCTAGGCAACAAAACTTTCATAGAGGTGTCTGTATGCATGTGCTGATGCTTAAAATAGAGCATGGTACTGGATCTTTGTTTTGTTTTGGTTTTTGTGTTAGCTTTGTAAGTATCATATTTACAGCTTTACTTAGTCCAGTAAATTAGAGATGCAAATGTAACTCATCTATGATGAAAACCTGTTGGGTTATTTATAGCAGGATATAGTGCAGAAGACTAGAGATGTTGACATAACTCATCTAAGATGGTCACACAAAAACATTAATCATATATGTCACAATATTCTTTTATCAGCCCTTGGAATTTTGTGCTGTGCAGCTGTACACAAGGATGCATAGACACAAATTCCAATGGAGTTTAAATGTGAATAATTGTGCACATGCCTCAAAATCTAGATAATGTTTCATTAATATCTGGCTACAGAGTTTTACTTAAATATTGCAGAATTGTTTCCGATAAAGACAGGGGGGGAAACCTCTGTTAAAATAAGATATATGAATGTGGTATTAGTATATGAATTTCCCTGGTACTGTAATAAATGGCAGCTTTATATTCCATTTTTCACCAATAGCAAATGACAGAAAACTGAGCACAAACAGAGTATTATGATAAACCACAAAGAAATCAATAAAGGCAGTGACCTGCTTTTCATTTGAGAAGCATGAAGAAATGTTCCCAGTGGAACAGATGAAACTGCCAGACATTGAGTCAGATGACTAGTCCATCTACCCCAGTATTGTTAACCCTCATTGGTAGCAGCTCTCCAGCATTTCAGATGGGAGTTTTCCAACCCGACATGGAAATACCAGCGAGACCTTCTGCATGCAAAGCATATGGAGCCATGTCTTGAACATGTATGAAAAGTATACCATCAGTCTCATAGAACCAAAACTAGATTACAGAAAGTGCTTACCAAGTTTGTTCAATACTGCTTCTGATAAAATTTGTCAAACAAGAGGGAAAAAATTAAAAGAAGGACAGGAGTAAGTCTGGGGAGTTTGACATATCGGACCTATGTCCCCTCCTGTATACTGTCCTAAACATATAGTACACAAAGCTAAGAGTTGGTCATGCAGCTGGTCCTCTACCATCAGAAACTGCTACATGCTGTCCCCCTTGTGACAAAATGTTACCCTTCGGATTAGAGCTCTCAGAAGTCCACAGGTTCTGGGGTTTACTGAGAGTTGGTTGGTTATAAATAATCCTTCCAAGCTGTGCATTAACTATTCCCACATGATTGCAATCATTAATGCTAAAGGTAACTCTCCACCCTACACATCAATTATGAGGAAGTCTATCAACTCTATCCTATGTAGAAATCAAGCAGAAATCAAGGCTTCTATAGTAACAGTTTGCCTGAATGCACATTTCAAATGTTGTTGTTGTGTGCCTTCAAATCATTTTTGACT
The DNA here is from genome assembly GCA_020142125.1 of Phrynosoma platyrhinos. Classification (NCBI taxonomy): domain Eukaryota; kingdom Metazoa; phylum Chordata; class Lepidosauria; order Squamata; family Phrynosomatidae; genus Phrynosoma; species Phrynosoma platyrhinos. Next base: position 77,205,239 of record CM034710.1, on the reverse strand, counting down.
TATGGACAGCCCAAAATAAAATATAACCTTTTTATAATATAAGAGAACACTGGCCAGTATCAGCAGTGGGATCATAAGGTTGCCAGAGAGAAAAGTGGAGAAGGGCCCAATACCTTTATGTTGTTACCTGGTTGTGTGACAAGCAGTACCTGCTAAAATTCTCTCTTCCCCAAGTCATTAAAGGTACAGGAGTGCTCTCAGTATGCACTCTGGTAATCCTAATAATACTAAAAGAAATGTCAGCAACACAATAGTATTATTCAGATCTGAGCGACTGACCTGATGTCAGAAAAAGGGTATAAACTGACATTGGATTTGGGATTGTAACCTACAATAGTATATTAGTGTTAAGGGTAGAGGCTGGATCCCTAAACCATACAACTGTTAAGAAAAAGAGCTGTGATTGAAAGATACAGCCTTATTCAATAACTTCAAAAAAAGAGAACTGATGTTGCTTTACCAGGCATGAAATATATGGGGAAATATCTGATTTTTCAGGATTCCTAAGCATGTATCAAACCAGATCACGTGGTAAGAATGAAAGAGTGGACAGATATAGAGCAAGTTATCAGGCAAATACAGCAGGAATATAGCAAAAGTGAAGTAAAAGAAACCACGAATCTACATGAATCTACATGAAATGGTGACAGAAGAGATTAAATTAGCATCTGCAGACTGCTTTAACCTCACTAAGGCATGCCCTAGCTTTCAAGCAGATCATGCTTTCTGTGAACACATCCCTATTTTTTCAGATAGATTTAATCATAGACCTACATACAAAGTAGCTAAGAAAATAATTTTTTTACATTAAAAGTTTCATGATGGTGATGATCTTTGTGAAAGTTATTACAGTGGATTGAAATTACTTGACTTAAAATCTATGGGTTAAAAATCTAGATGTAACTCCATAATCTGATGTTACATTTCAGACAATGATGAAAGTCAGGCATCCGCAAGCTTATGTCTCATCATGGGAATTGATTCATCACACTGCAATCAGTCTTTTGGTTCTTATCTGAATACAGATTAAGATGCTGGAAAAGATTTACATGTTTGTTCTGTAGAGAGAACGCACAAGAAAAATAGATTTGACTGGTGATAGGGTTTAGCCTCAGTACCAATTATCCATAAAGGTGACCTGCAAAAGATTATTTATAAACTGGATTAATGCAATTTTCTTTTCTTTTTTCATAATGCAAAAGAAGAAGAAGAAAAGGTCTCAACCCCTCTTTTCTCTTTGTATCATGTACCTAAGAAATAACAAGACTGTCAAGTTTGGCCTTTGTTAATTTTGTCACAGACTCCTCAGTGACTTAAATGCTTACTCCTCAAATGCATCACTGGCTATATTCTCTTTTCAGACAGGTTTAAAAAGACAAGGCGAAATTAGAAATGGTAGGAAAATCAAACAATTGAATTGAGCTTTTAAACATGAAAATCATTTCCTTTCATTTCATTGCATGAACTTTCTATTTCTTTTTAAATGTTATACCATTTTTCAAAAACAGGCATTATATTATCATTGCAAAGCAAATAAATAACTTTTGTTTCATTATGTGATTCTAAGGGTCAACAAAGGCTTTTTGACCATGGTGGTAGTGATGGTGTGTGTGTGTGACTAAAAAATCATAATAAGGTAGCAATGGACTGATGCATTGGTGAACTCCTCTTCCTCTTCTCCCCAAAAAACCCTTTTGAATTTACTATTATTCTTACTGATGATCAGCAGCCAGGTTAAATGAGGACAATGTCTGGATAACTAGGAGGGGGAAAAAGATGTGCGAACCTACTGTGAGGTGAGATGCTATGAAAAGAAAAGAAAAAAAAGAGGCAGATAAGAATAAGGTCAATTTCTTCTTTAACTAGAGCATTGATATAAAGGAACTACAGATTGTAAAGTACAGATTGAGTGATTACACCTATATCCTGCCTTCTCTAAGGCAGCATACCTGAAGGGAGCCATCTCTTCTCTCCCCACACCATTTCACCCTCAAAAACAACTTTTTGAACTAGGGCTAAATCTACACAGGCTAAATAATGCATCCTTACCTGAAACCTAGTCTTGTTGGAACACATGACCTTTCCTTCTGATGTGAAAATATTTCTTTTTGGTGCCTGAGGGCTTTAAGGTGATTTTAAAAAGCCTCCAATTTACTCCACTGTTTTTGGAAAAGAACTGAGATTTTAAAATTTGTGGTTTGATCACCAAATTGGGATTGTGATGGAACTGGGAATGGGGGAGAGTGGGGCCAGGCTGGTGGATGGTCACCTAGGTCACTCGATTGTTCCTGCTACAGAAGGGTAGTTTATTTGTTTGTACTGGTATCCAGAAAATGCAGTGTTGGCTTTTCTTCTTTTTTTGGATTTGGTGTTTGTATGCACACATTCGCAGGCTGGCATTTCACTTTCCTCTTCTCTACGGGATTCACCTTATAGAAATGCAGGTGGACAATCAGAACAAAGGGAAAACAAAGGCTATTTGATTAAGCGAATATGCAAATATGCACATACATTGTGGGAATTAAAAAAAGACCACACCCAACACTACAGCTCCTAGTGTTATGTGACCAGGCATAAATCGATACAGCAAACATGTGCACACAGTAGAAACACCCCATTTCATCTATGTGGCTATGTGGCTTTTCAAACTGATTTCAGTTTGGATTAAAAGAGATGTATGTGGCAACAAGGGTGCAGACCAAGACAGGGATACTACACACTAGAGCAGGGGTAGGCAACCTAAGGCCTGGGGGCCGGATGTGCCCCCTCCCCAAGGCCTCTGGACCAGCCCTAGGCCGGTCCTGCCGCTGCCGCTGCCCCCCCGCTGTCCGCCATGATGATATTGATTATTGTTGTTATTACTTGTTCTTGGGTTTTCTTGGCAAAATCTCCACAGGGGTTTTGCCATGGCTTTTCTGGGGCTGAGAGAGTGTGCATGCATATTTTTTAAATATATTTTTATTTTTTTATTTTTTCATTTTTATATTTATTTATTTATTTATTTATTTATTTTTGGTGCTTCAGCCCCCCAATTGTCTGAGGGACAGCAACCCAGCCCACAGATCAAAAAGTTGCCTACCCCTGCACTAGAGTTTGGATACAGTCCTTATGTAGATTCAGCCTAGGTTACCTAGTGGCTGAGTGGGGATTTAAACATGATTTTCCTAGTGTATGCCTGATTATTAAACTGTCCAATATCTTTATTACAAATATATCCCTTGTTCCCCTAATTTTTTGTGTGACTGCAAGCCACTTTAATGAAACCATCATCCCCATCAACAGTCACACAAAATTGTACCAAGGGCGAGACATCATATGCTATACCACATCAGACAGCAAGAGAACTTGAAACGGCCCATATCTGATTTGATACTTGATATGCCCAGATACATCTGAATTAACTTCACCATCTTGTCAAACAGTAAGGAGCTTTTAATGACTTCATTTGAACGTGGTTCACAATCAGGTATTATGATGTCGACTAGGTCTTTGTTCTAATCAGCCAATCGCTGGGCACAGAAGCAGCTGCTCATTTGAATACTCAGCCTTATATAAGAGGAGACCTAGAATAAGACATAGGCATTTGCAAGGAGGCAGGCAGGTGTACAGACAGACACTCACTCACTCAACTCTACTCTCAGTGTATAAAACTATGGCTTCAAGGAGAACATTGCGCAGAAGACCACGATACAGGGCACAGATCAGACGGAGAAGGCGCACCATCCGAAAGAGAAGACTGAGGTCTGCCAGAAGCTGCCGACGCCAGAAACCATCAGTTAGAATCAGGTCAAGGTTGCCCAAAAGATTGCCAACTAAGAAGGTCCGAATGACCAGAGATGCTTGGGGCATGTTGCACTCCTATGTAGATAGCATCTACAGGAAAGTGTCTGGGGAAGCTGAACGTCTAAGAAGGAAGGAGCGAAGACCCTCCATCATATCCTCAGATGTGCAAACTGCACTGAGGCAAATCATGCCAAGGAAACTCAACAGGCGACTTGCCTGCAGCAGGTCCCGTTAGAACGACGTCCTTCCCCTTCTCTATGGCTGGCTTAAGACTTAGAAGAGAAGGGGAAAGAACAGACACCAGCCTGAGAAAAAAATTCAATCTTCTGCCTGCCTAAAGATCAAACCATAACCTTCAAATTGCCAAGGAATCCTGTAATCTATCACTTTTCTTTTCATTAAATCAACCTCACTTAAAATTCAAAGAAGAAAGATCTGGGAGCGTCCAAGCCCATTACTACAATAACACTGCTATAATTAAACCAATCTTCCATTAAGGTATTTTCTCTTATGCATGGAAGCGACTATCAGACTATGAAATTCCAGACTTTCCATCTCTGTGAAGCTTGAGTTGGTTGAAAGAAGACTACAAGATCAACCATACTTAGACATGAAAGGACTATGTGAGGTATTTGCTGAAGGAACGTTGCCCTTGCAATAAAACAGGATTAGCAGGATTGATTGTTATGTTTCTTCTTTATTGTGGGATAGACACCCTTTATGTATATTATGGCTGAATGTGTGCATGTGATCTTTGTCTCTGATGATGGGATAATGACATCATCAGACTGAGAGCTCTTTACATGTGAATGTACTACAGTTAAAATGATCTTAAGGATCAACAGGCTCCATATGGCCTTCACTTTTCCATGGCACATTTCTACACATATCCACATGGCCAATGGTAAGGGACTGTGGCAGTTGTAGGTCAAAACTTCTTGAGGGCCAAAGATTCTTCACTCCTGGTGCATTCTTTGAATCAGTGCTTGGGCAAGGTAATTGGTTGGATGTGAACCAACAGACTCAGTCCAAAGAAAATGGAGGTACTATTGGTAGTTGGTACATGTGCCCAGTTCAGTCTGTTCTGGAGGAGGATACATTCCACCTAAATAATCAGTCTTGTTGTCCTGGATCCAAAACAATGACTAGAGGTACAGGTGGCTTGGAACATCTTTTATTTGCTTACAATGATATTCACATAAGTGGGATGGTTAGTTTGCTCTGGTTTTAGTATGTTTTTAAAGGAGATGTCCTTTGAAGTATAATCATATTGATGATGTATAATCATATTATACAAGGACCTCATCACCTGCACAACTAGTCTATTTCTGGAGTCAATTCAAAGTGCTGAATTTAACCTTCAAGTTGTGAGTAGGTTAGAAGGAGTCTGCCTGATGGAAAATCCCATCCTATATATACCCCCTATGCAGACTGCACTTTGCGCCGTCTTGGAGGCAAGGAAGGGGAGGGGCAGCCTCACACTGGGCGCATCAACCCCTTCCCGAGGACGTCATCAGAGCAGCCACCGTTGCACACAGTGAGCGCTCCAATGACATCCTTCCGGCTCAGCATCCGGACACGTTGAGCCGAAGAGGCGCAAAAGAACTTCGGGCGCTCCTTTCGTGGCTTGTAGAAGGAGCGCTATTTTAGCGCTCCTTTCCCAGGCAGTGAAAGGGAGGATCGGGGCCAAGCCATGGGCCATACTCAGCCCCAATCCGCCACTTCCCAGGGGGGCCCATGGCTGCCTATCTGCATCCCCCCCATACTTCCCTAGACCTTAAGGTCACCTTTGACTATGCTCTTCTAGATGCTCCCTCCATGAGGTAAAGAAAAATAATGAGGGAAATAACCATGAGTGAGTGGATTACTCCTCCACACAATCCACAGAATGACATATGACACAAGAGACAAAGTCTGGTATACTGCATTTCTGGAGTATTGTGGGGAATTCAAATGTTTGCTATAAACATCTGAACAGTAAGGCTACTCAAGATTTGGAACATTTCTTCAAAATAAAAGTTACTGGTTATAATTCCAAAGTCCACTCAAAATGGAACTATTGCAATGACTATTTTTTTAAAAAGTAGCTCTTTCCTATTTAACAAAAGTAACTAAAATAATTGCCTTAAAAATCTGAATACTACAAACATCTGGCCTCTAATACAAAATATTCTCCACATTGTCACTTGAACACCTACAACAAGGCATGAGTTGATATTTCAACTTTCTGATATTGTGCTTTCACCATTTAAGACACCAGACCTCTATAAAGCAATACTATATATATATTCTTTTACAAGTCAATCTCACATATAAGTTAAAGGCAGATTTTGAGTCAAAATTATGGATTTTTATATGACCTGTGGATAAGTCAAGGGCAAAACTCAGAGGCATGTAACAAAGGATGTAAAGAATGGAACAAAGGAAACAATGCCAAAATTCTAGCAGGCATAACTGTTTGTGCTCATCCTAGAAGCTGGCTGGATGAAGAGAGTACTATGGGAAATCATGGCCTTGAGATATGTGGGGGAGGCAACCAGGCACAGGTGGAGCTAAGAAAATGCAAACATGTCAAAAAGGATGAAAAGGCAAAGCAAAGCAAATTGTGACTGCATCTGCATCTGCACTGCAGCAATAATCCAGTTTGACACCATTTTTACTGCCATGGATCAATGCTAAGTAATTTGTTGTGCTCCGGTGCCACAAATACATGATACAATCCAGAATTCTTTATAGTCTGTTTTAAATTGTGTCTGGTTTAATATTTTTTTAAGGGGGGAGGGGGGTAATTGCTCTTAATTGTTGTGTGATGATTTTATGATGTAAGCCGCCCCGATTGTTCTCAGAGGGGCAGGATATTAAATAAAAATTATTATTATTATTATTATTATTATTATTATTATTATTATTATTATTATACTAGCTTTCTAATCTTCACTGGCATTTGCATCAGACAAAGTTGTTAAAAATTGTACAGGAGAAAGAAAAATATGATGAAGTTAGGCACGGGCCTGCATTTTGTCAAGATGCTGTTAGTGTTGTTCTAAACTGAGATGGTGTGGAGGGACAGCAATACAAAAAGATACTTCCTCTGAAATCCAGGATGGTTCAGTCCCTTGTGAGGTCACAAACCCTTTTGTTAGGCAGAGAACATTGAATTTCTCAAGAGAACATATTTTTTCATTAGGAAATTTTGATGTGCTATTTTGGTTTGGGGGAATGCCAAACAGGGAACGAATGAACTGGGACTTTACTATTTGAGGTTTCCACCTCCAACAAAGGTAAAACATTTTTTAAAAAATATCAAGACTACATTTCACACATTTTACCAAAACAACACCTACACTTTTCCTATTCAAAACCATAAAGTCTTCTCTTGAGAGATTCAGTTTTCTCTGCCTAACAAAGGGGCTTGTGACCTCACAAGGGGCAGAGACATCCTGGATCCCAGAGGAAGTACCCAGTGGTGTCACTAGGGTTGGCACCGCCCGGTGTGCTAACTCATGGTGTCACTCCCTCCACTGACCTCATCCAGTACCACACCATGCAGAATCCTTAGTAATATATTTTATATTAATGGTACTCATATATCATAATTCATATATATCACTGAATGTAATGGTAACAGTTGTGACATAAACAACCTAGCAAAATTGAAATTATACCTTCAAATTACAGTATTATATGCACAGCCTACATGTATTTACATCTACATTGTTCATTGTTTCAGAGTGAAAATTTGTGATGTGATGTTACTGAAGAAAATTT
>CM034710.1:77159793-77189598 GCA_020142125.1 Phrynosoma platyrhinos | reverse complement strand
AAAAAAAAAAATTAAATGGTGGAAGGAGGAAAGACACTAATTGGGACCATAGGGCACTGCCCTGATGGAGATCACTTCCCTGAAGCTGCTATTTGCAGAAGAAGCGAAGCCTCCATTGAGGTCAGTGAAGGGTTCTCTCTTTTTGCAAACAACAGCTTTGCGGAGGGCTTTTTAACTAGGACAGAGCAGGGCGAGTTAACATATCCTTCTCCATCCTCTGCTTTGTCTGTTTGGCCCTCCTTCAGCTGCTCATCTCATTCTATTCATAGAATTAACACTGTATATTGGTTAGCCCTTTAATTGGTTTATTGAACTATAGGATTTAGGATAGGTAATTTATGGATTTGGTAAACAAACTTGTATGGATTTGCTTTCTGTGATCAAGAAATAATATGTCATGGAGAATGGCAGTACTGTACAAGTGCAATCATACATGGAATATTTTATTCTTGGCCATTGGTTTTCTTCACAGCTGAGTCTCTTGAGATATTTTAACCAGCAGTCTTCAGTTTCCTATTTTATCACTCCATCCCAGTACCGTAGCGATAGTGGGGAATGTTCTGAGTCCAATTTAAAGAATCTGAATGAAATTGTCACATACCCAAAATTGCTTTGGATATATGCAAAATAATCAAGTTAATTCAGGCCCAAAACACACTGCAAGAAATAATCCAGTTTGACGCAACTTTAACTGTCCTGGCTCAGTGCTAGGGAATCCTGGGAATTGTAGTTTATTGTGGCACCAGAGTGCTCTGACAGAGAAAGCTAAATGTCTCACAAAACTACAGTTCCCAGAATTCCCTAGCATTGAGTCAGGGCAGTTAAAGCGGTCTCAACATGGATGATTTCTACAGTGTCTTTTGGATCTCAGTACTAAACTAGGCTATGGTTTAATGTTTTAGATTGACAGGGAACTGTCTTAACAATTTGTAAGCTGCTCTGAAAATATTTCTAAAGAGCAAGGTATAAATGTATAATAATAATAATGATAATAATTACAAGTGGTGCTTGAAGCTGGTTTCAAAACACTGATAAACAGCAAAACCTGGCTAGCATTATCTTTGGTTAAGGTGACTGCAAACTTGAGAATGGAGAAAGTGTTTGATCCCATGGTCTGCTTTCAAAGCTTCCCTCTGTCTGCTGAACCATATAGTGGCACAGTGTTGACTGCATTCTTTTCATCCTGATTCTAGATGCATGTTTTATGTTCATCACTTAACTCTCATGTTTGTTTGTTTTGTTTTCCTCCCTACTACAACAGTATCATACAGAGGGGTGCAAACCTTCTGTTTCATGTTTTCACCTTTCCTATGAAAACACTTCTTTATTTTTGAGGGGCTCTATATTGCCAAGTTCTGTCAAGGCACATTCTCACCTGTGGCTAGTGATGTGCTAATAAGTGTATGACTGATATATGGTTGTCAGAGATCTTACTCCTGGGACTATGCTTTCTAGCTGCAATATGTGCTAAAGCTGTGTGTTTGGCTTTGGCAATGTTAAACTCCTTAAGTGACTGCCATTGCCACTTCATTTTTGCTGTTGTGTATATCTCTGTTTGAGGTTACAACAAATATGGCAGTGATGTTTGTATGTATGTATCTTTTACAGAGCTAAAAGGCATTTGTTGCTTTAAGAAATTATTTTATAAATCAAAATGCTTAGCAATCTCAAAAGCTCCAGTAGGTACATCTTTTATAAATGCCACAACTGTTTACTTGGGGATAAACCAATGTAGCCTGCAGCCCAGGCTCAATGTCCTTTTTAACTTTCCTTTGGTGCTGCTTTGTTCCTGAAATGCCAGACAGCATTTATAGCCAAAAATGCCATTCTTCAGTTTTTCCTGGTGTGCAGTCTACCCCTGTTCTTTGATTATATAGGGACCTTGTCTCCATTTTTATATATAGTTGTGAAAGCTGGACAATGAAGAAAGCTAACAGGAAGAAAATAAATTCATTTGAGATGTGGTGCTGGAGGAAGATTCTGTGGATACTGCAGATTGCTATAAATCAGTCCTAGAGCAAAGATGATTAAACTGAGTCTGTTGTACTTTGGCTATATCATGAGAAGACCAGACTCACTAGAAAAGACAATAATGTTTAGCAAAGTAGAAGTCAGTAGAAAAAAAAGGAAGACTACATTCCAGAAGGAAAGATTTAATCAAAGAATCCACAGCCCTCAGTTTGCAAGACCTGAGCAGGGCTGTTGATGGCAGGATGACTTGAAGGTCTCTCATTTGTAGGGTTGCCATAAGCTAAAGTTGACTTGACAACAGTTAATAACAACAAACACTTTACTGTAAACTACTGGCAGAACCTTCTGTGATCTATATGTTAATGACCTTCCATGGCCTATATGTTAATAGCTAGCTTAAAAGGTAAAGGTATTCCCCATTGACAAGGTTGTCAAGTCATGTCTGACCATAGGGGGCGGTGCACATCTCCATTACTAAACCAGAGAGCCAGAGGCGACTCCGTAATCATTGGCCAGCATGATTTCACAGAACGCTGTTTACATTCCCACCGAAGTGGTACCTGTTTATCTACTTGCATTTGCATGCTTTCAAACTGCTAGTTTGGTAGAAGCTGGGACTGGTGACAGGAGCTCACCTCATCATTCAGCTAAACTAGCTTATCCTCTACATCAGGGGTAGGCAACCTTTCCCCTTTAAGGGCCAAGGGACTTCAGCTCCCAGAATCCCAGGAGCTATTGGCCAACATGGGACTATTGGCCAACATGGCTGAGGCTTCTGGGAGCTGAAGTCCCTCGGCCCTTAAAGGGGAAAGGTTGCCTACCTCTGCACTACATTATGGACTTGGCAGTGATCTATATGTTAATAACTAGCTTATCCTCTACATTATGGATTTTTATGTAGTCAAAATAGCACCATTACTAGTAGGCTTAAGGGAGCTCCAAGTTTTTGATAACTAAATAAATGAATGAAAAATGAAAAAGCCATAAAAAAATAAACATCTACACAGTTCAGTGAGCTGGACACAAAATTGATGGTTTGCTTGAGAAGGAGAACCCAAAGAGGTGGGTTTTAGTCATTGAACAGAATGGTGTACTTTGGGAAAAGTATGTCTGGTTCCCTTGAAATCTGAGCGAGAGTATTTGACATGCAACAGTTTGTTGCAGGTTCCATTTGTATGAATTCTAACTACATAGCAGATAGTTTTAGTATTGGATTGGGAAGGCTGTTCTGGATAACCTGGATCTAGACTGTTTGAAGGACTGTATTCTTCCCCACTGGACTCTGAAATCTTGAGAAGCCCTTATTTCAGTCTCACCACAGCCAGAGGCACGCTGCAGTTTTCTTAGGCAAGGAATACTGGCATGTGGTTTTGCCAGTTCCCTCTCTGAAATATAGCCTAAAGCACCTAGTATTTGTTGGTAACCTCCCATCCAAGTACTAACCAGGGCTGACCCTGCTTAGCTTCCAAGATCAGACACATTGTGGTGCCTATAGGGTATTTAGGGATAGCACTTGTTTAATTGTGCTTTCATATGTCCTATTATTTTATCAGTACCTTTTCAGTTAATCTTGTGGGCCTCCCTATGTCCTAGTTTCATGAGAAAGGTGGGACGTAAATAAAATATATACAATTAAGCCTCCTCTAACAGTGATTTATATCGTAATATGGGGGAAGCGAACTTTGCTTTGGCACTTGTTTGATTCAGGGTCTAGCTACATGCTGTATTAAAACTGTGCCATACTTTTGGGAGAGCTTTTTAAATCAAGACTGTAGCATATGGGGAAGATTAACCCCCCTCTCTTTCCCCAGCTGTGTTCCCTGCAACTCTCCCTTTTACTCCCCATGGCAATTACTGTAGTTTCCTGGTGCGCTGACTGATTTATTTTCTCTCAAGAGTTGTTGATTATTCTGTTGATTAACTGTCGTTAAAAGTGGTCAGATGTTATTTATTTATATGCTTGACTACTGGTGATTCTTTGTTTTCTTTTTTGTTGTTTTATGTTGGAATTACTCAGTATACGTAGTTCTCTGTATGTTCATATTTTTACATCTGTTTCACCAAATATTGAAGAACTGGTGCAGAATCTGATTTCCAGCCAATGAGAGTATAGGCATTGCAACTCTCTCTCTCTCTCTCTTTTAGCAAACACGCTTGTCAGTATTCTCATAATCCAGTACTGCTATATTGCAAGAACACATGAGCCCCAGAGCAAAATGTAAGATAACAGATTCAGCCAGTGAAAAAGGTGAAAATTGACTTCAAGGTGATGATAGAATAGTGAGAAGTTAAAGCTTTGAATTTTTTTCCCTTGGTGTTGTCATCTTTGTGTTCTATCTTAATTTAAATTTATACCAATGTAAGATAGCAAAATCTCAAAATTAAAAAAGTTAAGGGAAATAATAATATAGACAAGTATATAGTATTTGAAATCATTTAATACATATGCTTCTATATACAGTGTTTAACTAAAGAGCTAAACAAATAATTTTCAGCCCAGTCCTACATGTGCTTTCTTAATTGGGAAATCCTGCAAAATTCAAAGGGACCTACTTGCAAGTTACAATGTGTGGGATTTACACCTTGGATGCATAATTGTTATGTTCTAAGTCAGTCATTTGTAACCATCTGTCCTTCCTCTTGTCTTGGCTTCTTCCATCACAGTGTTCTTTGCAAATACAAGTTGAAGTTCTTCAGAAGAAGAATGAGAATCCATGAACATGTGCCGAATTTGGAATAGTGCAGTAGAGACATATGAACAGAAGCACACTCCTGACCAAACAGTGATAATGTTAATAAATAGTTGATTCGATTTAGAAAATGGTGTTCAGTCTTTGCTGGATGGGGTTTTGTAGAGATGTGCAATGTCTGGCCTTGCATCTGTTGTTGAAATGCCTATCAGCCCTGATCAGTATAAAAAATGGTGAGAAGAGAGTTGTAGTCCAGCAGCATCTGGATAGTCACACATTCCCCATCCATACTTTAAAAGAAATAAGTCCATTGTCTGCTGTGGGGACTGATCCAGCAGTATCATTAGAAGACCATGCGGCTCCTGTGGCATGCAACACCTTTTATCAGCTTAGGCACATTCACCACCTGCATTCCCTGAGAGAGCCAGAGTCATCTGTGCCCTAGTTACCTCCTGTTAAATATCTTCAGAAACTAGGGAACACATCTTGCAAGGTTTATAACAGCTTTGCTCATTGTCATTTAGTGTCTGTGAACAATTCAAAATGGTGGTGTTTAACCTGAACTGCATTGACACTGAAGAATTAATGCAGTTTTAGACTGCTTTAATTGTCATGGCTCAATGTTATATAATTCTGGGATTTGTAGTTTTGTGAGCTGTTTAGCTTTGTCTATCAGAGCACACTGGTATCACAATAAACTACAAATCTCAGGATTCCATAGGAAGGAGCCATGGCAATTAAGGTAATGTCAAACTGCATTAATTCTGCAGTGTGGCAACAGCTCTGGTTGCCGAGTTGATTCTGAATTACAAGTGACTAGACAGTTGACTGGGCTGGTATAGGTCTGAGCATATGCAACTCGGTTGGTGGAAACCTTCCCTACTGCTGTCCCCTTAAAATACATGCAGATTGGTTGAGCAGAGTTCTTCTGTTCTTGAAGGGCAGGAGCTGGCTCCATATAAACCTGATGAAAGTCTGCAGTTCCAAAACTGGTCAAAGTCCAGTGGAGAGAACACAGGAAGTAATGTAAATGCCACTCCTTTGGCAGGGTGGTTCTTACCTGAGTTGCTGTTGTGTGCTGCGAGGCTGTTGAGCTGCTGGGGACATAGTATGGCCCAAAAAGGGTACAATGTTGAGACTAGAGCCTGGGAAACATCTTTTTTTAGATTGCAAATCCCTAGCTAAGAGACTGTGGGAATTGTAGTCCAAAAAGTCACTGGTTTTGTTTTCATTCTATTAAGGTTAACGAGTGGGGCAGTCCTTGATGAATATTAGAGTTTTGCAAGGGAACATGGCACTTCATTTTACAAAGAAGTATGATGGTTATTCCCAGAACACTGCACTATAATCACTTAATTGCATGCACATAGATGGTGCTATAGAAATAGATAATAAAATGAATTGTTTCTAGCATTACAAATGAGTGTATCTGAAATCTTTCCAGATACCATCAGTGTCATCCAGACACTGACTTTATTGAAATGGGAAAAAACTATCCACCGTGCATGCATCGTCAACACTAAACCAACTCTTCCATTGTCCTGAAAACTGCAAGAACTGCAGACTGATTAAGATTTTAAAATTACTGATTCAGAAATGAGTTTGCAGCTTCAGTCTTTTTTCAAATGCAGTTTCATTTCAACCTCTCTGAATAACCCACCCTGATAAATTGGAGGAAATGAAGTTAAGTACTTGAAATAATTTATTTTCTTCTAAAGGATGCGATAATATGAATTTCATCTAAAATAGCCCAGAGAGAAGTAAAGACAGAGGCTGGGTGGTGACTTCAGATGCTATGGGTTCAGATCAAAACCTTTTAGTTTCTGCTTTTTCTTACTTCTGTAACATTCAACAGCTTTCTGAAGTAGAATGCAAAAAAAGGTTATTTTCTAGACATTTCTTCTTTCCAATCACTCTTGAAAGGAATCTAAATAATCTTTGGGTTCAAGGTGCTGTTGTTTCTGATAGGGGCATTTCAACATAAGAGCTCCAATACTGTGAGTATAACATTGGAGACCCTTGTTATCCAAATGCCAGGGTCCCGGGAGGGCACACAATAATCAATGAGGGAATTTTGTTAGCTCAATTTAAAGCACCAAAAGGGTTCAGGCAACTTAAAGTGGAGCTTTAACCTGTGTATGACATTCTGAAAAACAACTCCAGAATGCAAGGTCCAAATTAGTTTTATTTATTGATCGGAAGGAGGTCACCATTCACGCAAAGACACTCTCTCTCATACACATCAAAGAACTAATGCTATAGAAGGCTGTAGCAGACAGCTATTTAAAGGGGTGCAGAGGGCAATACTATACCGATTCCAGAAGCAGCGCTCCAATCTGGGGGCACCATGAAGTGGAAATTGTTCAGCAAGCTGCCTGGGGATTGTGGTGTGGTCAGCAAGCTGAGGAGTCAAGTGAGACATGGACAGAAAGGGGTTGTCTGATCTCAAGCAAGACCGAATTGGTAATGCCTAAGCAGGAATATTTATAGGGCAAAACTTATCCTGGGGTATAAAAAAGGGTATAAATGTTCCTGCTTAGGCACCACCAATTGGTCTTGCGTGAGTCAGAATTAGAGTGGATTTTCCAGGAAAGGAGAACGGGACAGAAAGTTGGAAATTGTCAGACAATCAATGCAAATGTCCCTGGACAAAGGAATATCACTCCTAGCTGGATGTACTCTTGGCTTCCTGTTCACTTGTAAACACAAGGGTTATCAACCACAATTGCACCCATCAGTGAAGGGATTATGCAGATTCCGGTCATGATTGATTTATCCTTGGCTTTGTGCTTTTGCACTTCCCCACCCCCAAATTTGGTCCCAGATCTCCTTATGTATTCCTTGTGCTGTTTTCTTGTGCTGGGGATGCCATCGTGGCTACGAGCCTTTAAATATCAACATAATATCAGAAAGGAGGTGGGTGAAAGGAAGATGGATCTTGGAGTAACACCCTTGCTGCTCAAAACTCTTTGACTATATTATTTACAAGGATAGTAAATAATTGTATTATTTATAAAGATAGTCAGCTCCCATTATGAGCATGCCTGAAATTTGAAGTCTTCAGCGCAGACTCTGTTGCATGTGCCAACATCTTGTGAGGCTAGGTTGGTGTGCACTTGTGTCAGGGCTTTCACTGTAGCAGCACCCTAACTGTAATCCTGCCTTAGGAAGTTAAATTGGCTCCGTCTGTTTTGAGCTTCTGGAAGGCAGGTAAAACAATGTCATTCTGCATGCCTTTGATGTTTGATCTTAAAGATCAAATTAAAATATTTTAATTTGTTATTTATTTATTTTTTATCTGTTGTGCATCACCTTAGGGGTCCCGGGGGACTGGGAAGTGATAGATTGATAGATAGATTGATATACCTCATTGCAGATAGCTGTCACTTAAATTTCCTGCTTGTTGATAAACACATATTGCAACAAACTGAAGAGCAATTTAACTGGGGTTAGGCTGATAAGTGGGCATTACAATTAGTACTTCTGATGCAAATATGTTCCAGAACTTCAGATTTCATATGAGCTTCTAAGCAACATTCTTCTTTTCTGTTAGTTCACATACAACTTGCATCTGAACTTGAAAATATTGTTGTTCTCTTGCAGGGGAACCAATCCTCAGACATGTAGAAAAAGAGGTTTTGATTCCAAAAATGATGAGAGAGAAGGCCAGGGAGCTGTGTTCTGATAAAGTGCAAGGTGAGAGTGAAATTCAACAAAATATCAAATTGAATCACTTATGTGACCTGAATTTTATCCTCTGTCTGACACCCACAGATGCAGTGAGAATATATGATCTATGTCTCTTCCCTTTATTGCAAGCTATTATGCCATAATGATGATACTGCATTTTCATATTTTGCTAAAATAAGGTGGTTGCAAAATGGGTACTGCATTGGAAAATGGTTGCATTATACACTCTTCTTTGGAAGTTATGGTGGGGGCAGATGATGCATAGTAATTATTACTATTTGTTTGATTACAACAAATTAATTCCATCATTTCTTCTGATAATCATGGAACCTAGTGATAGTCAAAAATGGTAAATATTCTTTTCAACTCATATGAGCATGAGAGTATTGTTCCCAGGCATTTTTTTTTAGCATCCAGTCTGGAAACCTGTATATCTATGTCAGTGAGGATAGAACGCAGCCCATAAACTGTATATGGCCCCTGGATCCCACATCTGCAGCCCTTGAAGCCCCCTGCCACTTCCTGATCCCTCAGTTTAAAAAAAATGATGTGATTTTTTTTTTTTTTAGTAGTTGTTGCCTGAAAATTCTTCCAGAAAAACCCACAAGTGCATGTAAACACATCCCCCACTACTAAATACCTCCATTTTTCTCTCTGCTTTTCAAAATGGTGACTGAAAGTGACAGGGCATCACATCTGGTTGCCATTTTAAGAGGGACTACAGAGGAAAACTGAAGTATTTGGGCTTGGTGTGTGGGATGGGGAGCGGTGGCCTGCAGTGGTTGGTAGTGGAGAAATTGATGTTTTCCCCATCACTCACTTGCACACCTGTAGTCTGTGCAGTTCTTTGCAGAGAACATTGCAGCTCAGGGATGAGAAACTTGTGGTCTTCCTGTTGTTACTTAACTATAATTTTTGTCCTTTCATACTTTCCTGGCTGGGGCTAATGGGAATTTTAAACCAGCAACTTGTAGAGGCACAGGCTCCTCACCCAGGCATTGGTGTATTCATATAATGTCTGGGCCCCTTTTAATTAGCCTTTATGTCACCCAGTAATTAGAGCAGTAGCATTAATACATTTTGAAGTAATCATTAGTGCTGGGATAAATAACTTACAAAAATTACTTTGTAGACATTGGTTATGCTGACGAGAGACTTTGGGGCTCTGGAGATGGCACAAAGTGCCGTCTTGGAGCCAGGAAGGGGAGGAGCAGCCGGACGCCCCAACCCCTTCCCAAGGACATCATCAGAATTGCACACACCGGAAGAGGCGCAAAAGAAGGCGCTATTTTGGCACTCCTTTCCCAGTTGCCAAAAGGGTGGATTGGGGCTGAGGCATGGGGCAGCCTCAGCCCCAATCCTCCACTTCTCAGGGTGGCCCACGGCCGCCCATCTGCATCCCCCCTCTGAGAACTATATTCCAAATAATCAGTTCCCCAAGCTCTGCTGTCCATGTACAGTAACCCATGAGAATCACAGTGTTTCCTGCTCAGGCATGCTACTACAAGTAGCCAGTAGTATACAATCTCAGATTCAGCTGATGAGAGCTTGAGAATCCTATTGAAACCTATGTGAACTCAATACACAGGGGGATGAAATGTCAGGCAGTGAAAGTTCCTTGTTTGCATGCTTTAATACAGATGGAGAAACTTCCGTGGGTAGTCAGAATGCAAGTTGGAAGCTTTTTGGAGAGTGGTTTCTGTTTATTATTTGCAATTTAAATTTTGTAAGGAGCAAAATACACTGATGGCCTTGTGTTAAAACAATCACATTCACTAGTAGGAATCTAAGCTCAAAAGTATGTGTATACTTCTTTGTTGCCTTGAATTACTGCCGAGTGTTAATTTCTGAACATTTGTGTGCATTTGCTGTTCTGTGGTCTAAACCTTTAGGATAGGTTGAGCTATAAATCCAAATAAATGAAAATTAAATTTGTCTTATAAAAGAGCACAGCAGTAGGGGGAACAAGAACACTGAAGAAAATGGCATAAGACTCTCTCACCTTTGCATTCAGTTAAACTGCCAACATGTGGAGCAACTCCCCATATGTTTTGGAATTACATGGGAAAGAGGTGTGATGTTGTGAAAATAGCAAAATAACCTAAGTCTTGTGATCAGGAGAGAAATAGAGAGGCTGAAAGCATTCACTCAAGGGAAGTAGGTCAGATACCTTGAGGTAGTTCCTGTATTGCCGGGTATTGTGACTGTTGCCTTGGGTATGCAGATTAGTATAAAAGGACATCTGAGATTTTTAAATGCTTTAGATTTTAATTCATGATTTAAGTGTTTGATAACTAAGGATCTAGAGACAATGGTTCACTGTAGAAGTGAGGGCTAAGAACAGAGAGTGATCGTTGCAACTATGCATTAATATGTGACCAGTTTCTGTATGTTTATGTGTGTGTGTCTGTGTGTATATCTATCTATCTATAATGATAATTATTATTTGCTTCACTTTATTAAGAAAAAAGCCAGTAACAAATTTTAGAAGGAGGTGCTCTGTGGAATAAAAGCAGATGCACAGTTCTATCTTTGTTTAAATCACAGAACCACAGTCATTTTACAATTGTCTTCTTTCTTGGCTCAACATCTGATTTGATTTTTGTATCAAGGTCACCTGTGCAAAATACAATCCTTTGCTCTTTTTCCTATGCACATGATAAATGTTACAAAGCTGAGCACTTAAACATTGCTAAAAATAGAATCACTGGAGTCTCCTTCCTTGGAGGTCTTTAAGCAGAGGCTGGAAGGCCATCTGTCGGGGATGCTTTGATTGGGAGTTCCTGCATGGCAGTGGGTTGGACTGGATGGCCTTTGTAGTCTCTTCCAACTCTATGATTCTATGATTCTATAATTCACACAAGAATTGATATGAAAATAAATGTATACTGCACTTTGGGATCCTAAAGTTTTACATGTTTAGTTCTGTGTTGTTTTTGAACATGCAAGAACTTTCTTATATTTTTATCAACATCAATAGTTTAGATGGACTAATGCTATGTGTCAAAAAATGTTTAATATAAATCCCATTTATTCCTAACCAGTAGCTGGTTTATTTTTCATTTAGATTTAAATTGTACTCAAATGTTATATATGACGATGGTAGGAAGAAAGATGCCCTGGAGCCATTATGACAGAATGCTTAAAGCTGTTAATAGGCTACAGCTATCATGAAGGGGAATAATGTTAGATATTATCAGGTATATTTATAGGTCTGAAATTAAATTAAAATGCTGCACATAGCTTCTTTGCAAGAAGGCAAAATAGAAATATAATGAATAGTACAATAAAGTCTCTGTAACTTCATCTCCAAAATTTGAGAGGAAGACAGTAGTCATTATCAGGGTGAGGAAAGCTATGCATGTAAGAATAGGCTTAAAAGAAATCTTAGGAAAAGATCAAATTTTTAGTGCATAAATTCATATTGGATTGTCAGAGCATGAAGATTCCACAGCAGTTAGCCAAACAAATAAACAAATCAGTAAATGTATGTACAGGTTGCCACCAAAATGTCATCTCCAGCTGTTGATCTCTTTTATAGGAACAGGTCTGCTGTTGATCAGAACCAAGGAAGAGCTGTGGTCACTCTCAGTCCATATATGGGGGTGGTCCACATTTCAACCACTACTCATTCAGACACAGTGAAAGAGCTGCCATCATACTAGAATACTTAATATCAGCGTAGATCCTAAACCTTGCAGGACAACTTTCTTTTGGAAAGTGCTTCAGGTGCTCTTTGGATGTTTCACTTGCCTTTCAAAATAAACCTCAGAAACATCTTAGTGTAATTGTTATTTTAAAAGGTTACTGTAAATAATAGATGTGTAACTATTCATAAGCGATGATAAAAGCGGCATAAATGAAACATTTATTCTAAAATACAAGATTCATCCTGAATTCAGTAGCATTCTGGGTAGAACACAATGAGATAGTGGCCTAATGGAACATTTACAATTAACTATTTTTTTCTTAACTGCCTTTGCGTCTATCTTGACCCATGGCAAGGCTATGGATGAGACATCTCCAGGCCCCCTTGTCCTCTACTGCTTTGCCCAGCTCCTGAAAACTCATATTTGCGGTCTCTTTAATAAAGTCCATTCATCTAGCATGTGGTCTTCCTCTCTTTCTGTTTCCCTCCACCTTTCCTAACATTATTGTCTTTTCCAGTGATTCATGCCTTCTCACGATGTGTCCAAAGTATGATAGTCTAAGTCGTGTCATCTTGAATTCTAGGGACATCTCTGGCTTGATCTGTTCTATGACCCATTTGTTTGTCCTTTTGGCTGTCCATGAAATCCTCAGCACTCTTCTCCAGCTCCACATCTCAAATGCGTTGATTTTCCTCCTATCTTCTTTCTTTACTGTCCAGCTCTCACATCCATACATGGTAATAGGGAATACAATGGTTTGTATGATCCTGACTATAGCCTTGGCTAAAGGCGGGGTATAAATAAATTATTATTATTATTATTATTATTATTATTATTATTATTATTATTATTATTATTATTATTAATCTTCTCCTGATTTCCTCGCTGCAGTCCCCATTCCGATCACGTTTGATCCCAGATATGAGAACTCTTTTACTATTTCTATTCCTCATTGTCTAGTTTGAATGTGTATAAGTTCTCTGTGGACATTATTTTTGTTTTCTTTATGTTCAGCATTAAGCCTGCCTTTGCACTTTCTTCTTTGATCTTCCTTAGTAGGTGTTCCAGGTCTGTGAGGTTTTCTGCTAGTACGATGATTTCGTTAGCATATCTTCAGATTGTTGACATTTCTTCCTCCTATTTTCACTCCTCCCTCTTCCATGTCCAAGCCTGCTTTCCTTACAATATGTTCTGCATATAGGTTGAATAGGCAGGTTGAATAGATAAGATTCCTCATTAGAACTATCAGATGTGTTGGCACTCCCATGTCTTTAAGGGAGTTCCATAGCCTTTCATGATCTATGCAGTCAAAGGCTGATTTTCTTTTAGAACTCCCTGCTACCCTCCATTAGCCATCGTATATTTGCAATGTGATCCCTGGTGCCTCTTCCTTTCCTGAACCCTGCTTGGACCTCTGGGATTTCTCCATGTGTGGTTGGAGTCTGTCTTGCAGTATTTTGAGTATAATTTTGCCTGCATGGGAGATTAGTGCTATGGTTCTATAATGGCTGCAGTCTCTTGTGTCTCCTTTTTTGTGGATGAGGATGTGTATTGATCACTTCCAATGCGTTGGCCATAATTTTGTTTTCCATATCTGTTGACATATGTTGGTTAGCACTAGAGTGGAGCCTGTCAGTGTGGATTGCAACAGTTCTATTTGTATATCATCTGTTCCTGGAGTCTCGTTTTGTTTGTTTGTTTGTTTGTTTGCCATTTCTTTTATTGCAGCTTCCACCTCAGTTTTTAGAATTTGGGGTTCATCTTCATGTGGCTCTTTGCTCCATGTGTCCTTCATTTTGGCATCTCTTTTGTATAGTTCTTATGTATATTGCATCCAATGTCTTTTTATTCCTTCCTGCTCTTGAATTATGTTGTTTTTATTGTCGTAGAATGTACAACAATAATTTATCTGTGGCATTTGACACCGTGGATCATGTCTTCTACTTCATGTACTTTCTGACATTGGGTTCTCGAACTCAGTTCTTAACTGGTTTAAATCTTATCTGTCAGATAGATCTTTTGCATTGGTCACGGGTGGTCAGATTTCTTGCCCCATACCCTTATCTGTTGGAGTTCCCCAGGGTTCTGTTTTGGGTCCCCTATTGTTCTCTCTTTACACCTTGTCTTTAGGGAAACTTATTAGTTCCTTCAGTTTTTCCTATCATTTGTACGCTGATGACACCCAACTGTATCTTTCCACCCCTGATCTTTCCCCATGGCTTGAACAGCAAGTTTCTTCTTGTCTTTCAGCTGTCTCTCTTTGGATGCATCATCAGCGTTTGAAGCTCAATATGTCCAAGACGGAGCTTCTTGTCTTTCCACCTAAGTCCTCCCTTCAATCCTCTTTTTCTGTTTTTGTTGACAATACCTCTTTTCATCCGGTCCAGGAAGCCGCAGTCTTGGTTTCATTTTTGATTCCTCACTGTCTTTTATTCCCCATATTCAGGCCACAGCAAAAACCTGCAGATTTTTCCTTTACAACATCGCCAAAATACGTCCTTTTCTTTCAGCCTCCACTGCCAAGACTCTGGTCCACGTTTTGGTGGTCTCCCGATTAGATTATTGTAATCTCCTTTTAGCTGGGCTTCCCCTTTCTCATCTTTGACCTTTAATTTCTGTCCAAAATCCAGCCGCCCGCATCATTACTTCTGCTTGCCGCTTTGACCATGTTTCCCCTTTGCTGTCTTCTCTTCACTGGCTTCCCTTCCTCTTCCGTATCCAATATAAGCTTTTGTTGTTAACTTTCAAAGCCCAGCATGAGCTAGCCCCTCTTTACTTATCTGACCTTCTCTGTCCTTACATTCCCACCCGTACCCTTCGTTCTAGTACTCAATGCCTGCTGTCCCAACCTAGGATCTCCACTGCTCCATCTCGGATTCGCCCCTTCTCGCTTGCTGCCCCTCACTCCTGGAACCTTCTTCCCCCTCAAATTACTTAGATTGTATGCCTTTGATAGGTTTTATTCTGTTTTATCCTTGATTTTCTTTTGTACAGTGCTGTGTACACTGTACACTGTTGCGTTCATGTTTCTTAGTTTATTCCTATCTTCTTTTTGTTTTGTTTCTCTTCTTTCCTTTATTGCTTGTAGCATTTTATTTGTCATCCATGGTTTATTCACTTTCCTTTTGTCTGTTGGAAGTTTCTTTATGCATTCTTCTTTTATTGTGTCCTTGGCTTCAGACCAAAGCTCTTCCGGTTCATGATCTATTATACTTAGTACTGCCAATCTGTTCCTTATATTGTCAATTAATTCTGTGGAAATGTTGTTTAAATCGTATTTTGTTATGATGACTGAGGTGCCACAATCAGAACCTGGTCTAATCTTGGCCACCAGTATGGAGCTATGGAATTCTGAGAACTGTAGTTTTGTAAGACATTTAACTGTCTTTGTCATAGAGTTCTGGTGCTAAAACAAGTTACAATTCCCAAAATTCCATAGCATTGAGCCATGGCAGTTAAAGTGGTGTCAGATTGGATTATTTCTGCAGTGAGGATGCAGCCATGTTTCTTCCTTGAATGGCTCTTTTACCTTTTATCTCTTATATATAATTATATTGTTTCCTTTGTCTTTTTATTTCACTTGATCATGTAATGTGTTCTGCTGCATCCCCACTCTTCATCTATATTTCCTTTAATGTCTAAGATCTACTGGAAGAGGTCTCTTATTATTCCTTTTTTGTTGTCACCTTCTATTTCTTTGTATTGTTTATTGTAGTAATTCTCCATGTCCCTATGCCCAAGTGGTTGTAACTCTGTTTCTGTCTCCTTTTACTTTTGCTCCTTGTCTGTCTTTAATTCCTTGAAGAGTTGA
This sequence comes from Phrynosoma platyrhinos, assembly GCA_020142125.1. Classification (NCBI taxonomy): domain Eukaryota; kingdom Metazoa; phylum Chordata; class Lepidosauria; order Squamata; family Phrynosomatidae; genus Phrynosoma; species Phrynosoma platyrhinos. The sequence continues at coordinate 77,173,786 of CM034710.1, read as the reverse complement.
ATCCGCCATCCGCTGAGGCTTCTCTTTCTTTTTTGTTACAGATAGTGCCTTTTTTCATTCCTCCCTGACAATGTCCCTGGCTTCCGATAAGAGTTCTTGTGGCTCCTAGTGATTTAGATTTAATAGTGGAAATCTATTTTTTTAACATTATCTCTACATTCTACAGAGAATTTAGCTTTTCTCTAATTTTTACTCTAATTCTACAGGGAAATTAGCTTTACTTTAATTTTTGATTTTAGTAGTTCATGGTGTGTGCCACAATCTGCTCCTGGTCTTGTTTTTGCAGAGAATGAAGCATCTCCATCTCCTGTTTCCAATTATGTAGTCTATTTGATTTCTGTATTGGCTAACAGGTGATGTACATGTATACAGTCACTTCTTAGGTTGCTTGAAAAAGGCTTTACAAAATTCAGTCACTCCCTCTCCAGTTTCATTTCTTGATCCTCAACCAAATTTTCTTACAGTCTTTAATTCTGCTGTGTCTCCTGTTTTTGCATTCCAATTGCATATGTTTAACAAGAAGTCCAGTTTTGGTTTGTGATTACAGTCAGCCCTTCCCATCTGCGAATGAGAGCATCCATGGATGGCCCTGTCCTTTTCTCCCCAATGGCAGCTCATGCATGTGGCTGTGCAAGTGTGCTCACATGCACATCACACCACAATTGGAGAGAACGGGACTTGAGCTCCCGTGTTATTTCCTGTCCATGAGGGGAAGAGGTCCAGAACAGAACCCTGCAGATGCAAAGAGCCAACTGTAATTTCTTCCTGGACTCCAGCATAGAATCTTTCAGTTTCTTCTTCTGCCTCTGTTGTTAGAGCCTAAACTTGGATTCAGATTATGTTGAGGGGTTTTCCCCAAAGTCTTATTGACGTGATTTGGTCAGGCTTTGCATTATATCCCTTGACTGCTTTTGCTACATCTCTCCTCACTATAAATGCCATCCTATTTTTTCTTAAATTTTCATTTACTGAATAAAACACTGATTCAAAATGTCCCATTCCCATCCACTTTAACTCACTCACCCCAAGTATTCAGGTCTGCGTCCCTCGCCCATTTGCATGGGGAAAACGGAGGGCTACCAAATAGGGCGCTTGTGGGCATGCGCCACCATTCAAGCCTATGGGACTTGAATATTTGCGGTTTTCGCAGCTTGTGTGTGTCTGCAATCCTCTGCAAAAATGGAGGGTCAACTGTACATTCTATTTCTTGTTTTACTGTATCTAGTTTCCCTGGATTCATGCTTCTCACGTTCCATTTTCCTGTAATATGTGCTGTGCAGGTTTGGACTTTCTTTTCACTTCTGAGCATGTCAACAGCTGAATGTGCTTTTGGCTTGAGTCCAGTTGTCAGACTAGACATTAAAGGAGAGGTATATTTGTTTAAATCAATACTTTTTTTCTCCAACAACAGAATTCCTCAGAGATTGCTATCTCAGTCCATATTTAATCACGAAAAATATGCTGATTCAAGATAAGTAGTTAAGGAAGAACCACATGCTGTTACAAATGTCTTTCTCAACTTGAGGGTGCCCTAGTTCAAAATACGTGCTATTCATATTATCTGGTTAGATCCAAGGAGACATTGGAGCAATGTCAATATTGGGAAGTTAGTTGCTATCTCTCCAGAATTATAAATTAGTTGATGCTTGCTGTTCAGATAATTGTTACCAAGAATGTGGTTGGGCAATGAGAACTGTGACAATATGAATTCAAAAGTGGAGTATCCTTCCATTTTTATTAGGTCTTCATTTGTCAAATGGGTAGAGAATAATCAAATATTCTAATTGTTTTACTACTGAGGTAATCTGTGACATTAGCTATCTGAGATAGTTTTATATATATAAATGTATAGCTGAATAGCCCCATATAATTATAAATGCTGGGTAGAGTTTTATAGTTAGAATTAGGTAAGTGTTCTGACAAAGGCCATTTCAAAATGCCACCATCCCTCCTTTCCCCAGGGATTGCACTGATACTTAGTAAAGATGATGGGATGAAACACCACTTCAGGCTTCCCTGTAGCAGAGTAAGGCCAATGTCAACCATAGTTTCAGTAATACACACTTAATCAGCAATCCTGTATCTGGGATCATATCTGTCCCTCTGGGGGCTACCTGCACCAGAACATGACCCTTGCACCTGACACATCAATACCTGCAAAAGGAAAGCAATCCCAAAGCTTGGACAAATGTTGGCACTGCCTATTGAAATGCCCAAGGACACTTGAAGTAGCACTTTATAAATGTCTTATGTTCTCTCATCAGAAATGTAGATAAGAAAATGTGTGAAATACTTAGTAGCACCATGCTGGGATTGGTTTATGGCCTTCATTTTTACTCTTTCCTAATTAAAAAAAGTACCACATCCTCTTAGCTTCATGGAATGTACTCCAGAGGCTTAGATGGTGATAATGTCTTGGAACAAATGTTTGGGGTTTTATAGTACACATCACATAGTTTGGCATGAAGATGTGCAGTGCCAAGATGCTGAGGTACTAGCTTATTATCAAACAGCTATTCTTTCCCAGATTTTTTAAAAAAATGATTAAATGAATGAAAAAAATCAGTTCAATTTAATAATAATAATAATAATTTTTATTTAGAAGAACAAATATAAAGCCAGATAGTTCTCAGAGCCCAGCAGTGTATTGTCGTATACTACAGATTCCCTGATTTGCTTGTTTTTTTTAAGTTGGTCTTGGCTTTCTGAACCCTTGAATAAAAGCTGAGCATCAGTTTCCTTTATTTTGTTTATTGGGTTTTTTCACAAGAGAAATTGAGAAAAAAGGAGATGGTAAGAGAGACAAATTAGAGAGTAGATCTCTTCAATAACATAGACATATAGAAAAACTGGATCTTTGATTATGAGCCGAAGATTAGCAGGTTACAGGAAATGTTTATTCACGTCAAGACTTGAGGAAGGTGATTTATATTATGAGCCAGTGGTAATTTCTCTGCTTATGTCCCTTTCATTCCCACTTGCTTAACTGCATAAAGTTAAAAGAGCCAAGTACATACTGTGATGTCCCTGCTTGCTCTGTCTGCACTTGCTGTTTGGATGTCACAGTAAACCATGTATCAAGCATGAGTTTAGCCTGAGCTTGTGTTCTGTTTTTCACCATGTTCCCAAAACTTCCTTCCCTGGTAGGTTTGAAGCTGACTTCGCCAGGACCCACATGACCTTCTAGAGCCCATCCTGGGTGCAGGAGAACCCTCAAGCTGTGGATATGGTCATTTAGAGGGAATCAGACTTGTCCAGAACCAATTGTAATCCCAATGTCAAATTGGCTTTCCTAGTGATCAACTGGACTTTTGCCTTGTCTGGAGTGGACTGCCAATCCCCCACTGCTCCAGAAAATAACTCAGGCCTTTCCCAGCTGCCTTACCATCAGTTGTGAAAGAGAGTTGGAATGGAGTATCACCAACATAATGGTGGGACACAACCCCAGAACTCTAGATAGCTTACCCCAGTGGCATCATGTGGATGTTCAAAAGCAAAAAGAGGTATTGAGTATTGAGAAATATTAAAAACTAATGACCATGAGGCTGGACATTAGTCTCCCAGCCTTATGGGAATGTTCAGCCAAACGGGAACAGAATAATCTCAAAATGCCTCAAGTCCCATAGCAATCAAACAGCCCAGCAAGATATAATGATGGATGGTATGAAATGCCAATAAAAGGTCCCACAGAACTAACAGGTATCCACTCTTGTGCTGTCACCATTCCCTCTAGGATTTTAGAAAGGGAGATTAGAAACAGATGGATAGTTATCTAGACTTGTGTGGTCCATTGAATGTTGCTTCAACAGATGTTTTACTTCTGTTTCTTTTAGGGATATTGGAATACAATTGTCTTTTTAAAAAAGCATTCAGAGTCTTTGTCATACAATTGACCAGCCCTTCTCTGGCCACTGTAATCAGCCAAGATGGAAACAGATTTAACAAATAAGTGGTTGGTTTCACTTCTCCAAGCAACATGTCTACATAATTAGATTAAGCAAAGTGGAACCTATCCACCCAGAATGTCCTATCAATGTAGAGTTCAAGTCAAAGTATTGCTAAAACTTTTGCATGATTTAAAATATACTGCATAGTTAATTTAAAATGCACATTCAAGGGCAAGCTGTAAAGCACTGAACATGTTTCCAACTGAATGAACCTGGACTTGTTTAAACATTACTATATATAGGTGTATATAATAAATGCTTAGTACAGGTCCATTTGCATTCTACACTATGGTCTAAATCTAGTGCCAATTATAGTAGACTAATTGACCAGCTGGTATAGTGGTTTGACTGTTGGAGTACGACTCTGGAGGTCAGAGTTCGATTCCCTGGTCAGCCATAGAAACCCACTGGGTGACCTTGGCCGAGTCACACATACTCAGCCCCAGAAAACCCCATAACAGGATAGGGTCTTTATAAGTCAGAAACAAAGGGAAATAACAACAATAGAGTCAATTGCCAAATAATGTCAGCACTTATACAGATACCATTGATTTGATGGATCTATTCTAGTTAGGACTAGCAGCTGGATTTAGATCCAACATGTTTTTTAATCGCAGAGACTTAGCTCCATAATCCAGGGAGCAGGTCTTATGGTATCCACCCAGCGAACTAAACACACATAGCCTTGTGTTATGAGATAGACAATAATCTATACTAAATTTTAGTGTATATTCTTCTATTTTGTAATAGCTTCCCAGAGAACCTACATTAAAAACACCATTGAGAAATGAAGAGTGTGAATCTATTTATTTTCTTTTATTGTTGATATTGCCTTTTGTAATTATATTCCCACATAGTTCATTTAGATATTTGTTTTTAGTAATGAAGAAACCCTTACTATTTTTAAGCCAACATTAGAACTTCTAACACAACTTGCAGGAAACATCATGTCGGCTTGAAGAGACTATCCTATATGATTTTATTCTTGTTTCAGTCCAGCTGATCAGAAGAAATGGGTCAGACATCTAACATCACCATAGCCAATATGTATGTGTGTGTGTGTGTGTGTTTTAAGGGGAATGGAACAGCTTTTGTGAGGACAAAGAGAAATGAAATCACTTTCAGTGAAAGAAAAGGGCCTCATTACAGCCACCAACAGCAGTTATTGACAGCTACACTTCCTATTAACAAGGAGCGTTTAAGAGTTTGGCTGTTGGATCTTTGGACTTGATCTAATTTGCTAGCATTAATTAGTTTCTTTTGAGCACAGACACTTGGTGCTCACAGCTATAGATTTAGATGACTAATTAGGACAGAAAATTGAACAGAATGGGGTAAAGCATTAACCTTCAACCATTACCAGCTGGGGCTCTTATAAAGACTACCAAGTCCAAATGGTTCCTATTCATATAAAGAAGTATCCTAATGAATATCAATTTCAGCCAGGTTGCTGTAGTCCTACTAGCTCTGCCTTATATTTTATATTACCTTCAATAAAGTTTTAATTGCAAGTCTCTAATTATTGAGACATGTTGTTTAATGTCCAAAGAAGGCACACATGATAGCAGATTTACGCTTTCCTTTTGGTTCTTTAAACACTTGACAGTCTTGAGCTTTAACTGAGAATCAGCTTTCTGTAATTTGAGGTCAATATGCCATTACTACCTTAATCATTATAATGTAGGTAGTTAAGCCATCAAGTTAAAACACTGCCATTAACTGAGAGGTGTTTAATCCTGACACTTTCCCTGAATATATTTGCATTAATATCCCCAGCAAGAACTCTTGATACAGCCAACTCCTAAGGCTTAGCTTGCTAATTAAGTACATCTTCATGGTTAACTATTCTGATGATATGTGAGCAATGTGGCTATGTGTTAACATGGATATCTAGGTTCAGGGGCAGGAATATTCCTTGAAGCCATAAAATGCATGAAGCCTAATCCTATGCATGTTTACTTATCTCCCACTCAGTTAAAAAAAAACATCAATAGCTTGGTAAACAATCATAAGGCTGGCCTTTGAGAGGACTGGCTCCCTGAGAGGACAATACTGTGTTTCTATATTAAAAAACTATTTAATGTTCTTATTTTTCTCATAAGTGACATTTTCTGTAGCAGGGCTGGGAACCTGTGTGCCTCCAGATGGCAACTCCTCTCATCCTTGGCTTTTACCTGTGCTGCCTGGAAGGCTGGAGTTCAACAGCACTTGGAGAATGATGGGTTTGTTGTCTCTAGTCTACAGAGCTTATGTATCTAAGATGGTAAAGATGTTAGCTGAATTTTTCAAAATGAAGGTTGCTGGCAAATTTTAAACTTTCTAAAATATATGAGCATCTTGTCTTTATAAAAATATTAACATGCATGTCATGTGCCCAATATGGTCATTTGCTTTTCTTGTTGCAATCATTATCATCTAGCATATGTTTTCAAAAGTGTGGTCCATGAACTCAGTTCAGTTGATCCATGGAGATATTGCAGAAAATCTGAAAATATATGCACTTGGTTCTTTGTTGCTTTTTTCTTTTTTGACAGTGGAGACCTGAGCCAGAGTAACAAAAAACCCTGGTTTTCATTAGAGCTGTTCAAAAGGCCCCCAATTCAGTTCAGAACCCAAGTTAGGGCCTTTACAGACTGCCAGTAATAATGCAGCTTGAGGCCACTTTAACTGTCCTGGCTCAGTGCTAGGGGATCATGGGAATTGTATTTTTTTCTGGGACATTGAGCCTTCTCTGTCAGAGAGCTCTGGTGCCACAATAAACTACAGTTCCCATGATTCTTTAGCACTGAGCCAGGACAGTTAAAGTGGCCTCAAGCTGCATTATTTCTGGCAGTCTGTAAAGGCCCTTAGTGATTCAGTCCAGATTGATGCAGACAAAATCTGATTTGTTTCCCAAATTGAAATTCAGAAATTCAGGTCACCAGTCTTCCCCTATTGACTTGCAATGAGAAACCAAAATGGCTATAATTTTTTTCTTGACTCCTCTCCCCCCCACATATCTGCATAACATTTGGAGACATGGTAGACCCTTTAGAGATAAATCCAACAAATTTCATCCAGCTCCAGGACTCAAGACATCTTATAAAAATTTAACCAGATACAATTAAAACCTGTCCTCAGTGAAACATACAAACAGTTAAAAATAATTCAAATATGAGTGAAATTTACAACAATTTACTGTAAATTGATTATTTTTGTTTATCCATGTCTTTTCCCCAAAACAGGGACTCAAGATGACTTATCAATTGAAACAGTGTAATATAGATAAAATGCTTAAAAAACATAGCCTTTCAAAACAAATATAAGACCAATATATTGCAACTATTAAAAGCCCCTTCCCCATAAACATTCAGTTCATGAAGGCTGTTGAAACAAACAAAAATCCCTGTCTACTGCCTGAATTATACCATGGAAAGAGCTAGTCTAGCCACTCTGGGAAGAAAGTTCCAGAGATCAGGAGCAGTCATCAAGAAGGTTCTCTCAAGCAGTTCCACCAAACATCCCTATAATATGTGTATATGGAGAGAACACCCACTCCTGAAGATCTCAGAACCTGGGGAAGCTTGTATGGGAGAATATAGTCTTTCCTGGACTTAAAGTGTATAGTGCTTTATAAGTTATAACAAGCATTTTGAATTGAGCTCAGAAGCAGATTGGTAGCTGATGAAGCTGTTGTAACAAGGGAGTTGTATGCACCATTTAACTAGCCCTCTAACTGGTCAGCTTAAGGGGTTTTGTACCTATAAAGTTTTCTGTTTTACAAAAACAAAAATAATTTTTGAATGTTGTTGACTGCTCAAGCTTGGCAGTTCATATGCCTTTCTGCTGGCACTGTCCTCTGTTATGAGCGCTCCTATAGCATTTAAAAGATCCCCAATCTACAGAGCTGAAGAATTGCACCATGGAAGACCAATGGCACTGGGCACACAGGCAGACGGCATTATTTGGCAGAGGTGGGCAGGCAGAGAGCTTCAGTCTTCCTGTGCTTCTCATTTCTTGTGTCAAAATGGCAAACACAGAGCATCAGTTAACTGAGTGTTTTAAAATTGAACTAGTGATCAAATATAATAATGACGATGAAATGGCAGCTTACTTGAGCTTTATTCTAAGCAGCCCAACTGATGAGATTCAGTGACTACACAAAGAAGTGGGAGGGGGGTCACAAAGCGTGGGGAATTTCTTAGGGAATCTGGGGAATTTTAGAGGGAAATTCCCCTGATGAATCTTTCAGATTCCCCTTAAGATATTTGTTGATCTGGGCTGGTGTTGGAAAATTCTTTCTCACTACCCCTTACCTCTCCCATCCCTGCCTAAGCCCCTTATGGGAAGGAGAATATGAAAGCTTCTTCTGCCAAAGGATTCAGCACTCTTTTCCTTCCTGCCTCACAGTTCTCACATCTGCTGCCTCGCTGCTAGATATGTCTGCATCTGTCCTGAATAAAACTGCTTGGTGCTGCCTTTTAAAATGCTTGAGTAAGCAATTGGTGCCATGATGCCTTGGCAATTTCTCCCTGCTCATTTTACTGCCTACAGTGAATGCAAGTAGTAATCCAGGGATCTGTTGCCACCTCAGAATGATCTAGGCAATAATGCACTTTTTCTTCAGAATTGTCTCTTAGTTTTAGTACCACCCAAAGTACTGCCTCTTTTTTCAATTCTTCCTGGGGATGAAGGCAAAATACTCTGCCTCTTTCTGTCGTTGGGGTGCCATGTGGATTTGTATTTTTGTCTGCAGAGATGACTCATAATTGCATTAAGATATAGAATCCTTATCTTCCTTTAATATTAATTTTATTAATGATTTTTCCCACGTTGCTGGGTATCTCCTAGGTCAGTTTCTTGAATTGTTTTATAAAGTGGGACTATTAATACTTCTTTAAAAATTTTATAATATTTTGCTGTTAGGCCATCGGGCCCGGGGGCTTTGTTTTCTTTTAAGTTATTTATTGCTCTGTCAATTTCTTCTAGAGTAATTTTAGCATTAAATTCTTCTTTAAATTTATTTGAGATTTGTGGAATTTGTGCTTTTTTCAAAAATTCTCTTATTTCCCTTTTCCCTATCCTGATTTCTTTTATCTGTAGAGAATAAATACTCAAAATAGTCTGATATTATTTGTATTAGTTCATTTTGGTGTGTGAATTCCTTTCCTTCTACCTTTAATTTGATTATTGAGTTATTTTCTTTTTCATTGTTAAGTTTTTTGGCTAACCATTTCCCTACTTTATTCACATGCTCAAAATGATAGTGTTTGATATATTTTATCTTGTTAGATATTTCTAGTATTGAGTTGTGATTAATTTTATTCCTTAATGTTTGCCATTCTTGTTGGATCGTTTTATTTTTTTATTTTTTTGGTGATCTTTTAAGTTCTTGTTCTTTTTGTTCTAATTTTTCAATTAGTTCTTTCTCTATTTTATTCTTTTCTCTTCTCGTTTGGCTTCTTGTTATATAAGCAGACCTCTTGCTACCGCCTTTCCTGCATCCTATATTGTACTCATATGCAAATCTTCAGTTGCATTTTCTTGGAAATAAAGTCTTAATTGTTGTTTTATTTTATTTACAACTTCTTCTCCAGCTAATAGTTGTTCTTTTAATTTCCATGAGTGTTCCTCTTATTTTGTATAATTATTAATTCAACAGGGCAGTGGTCTGAGAGTGATCGAGGAAGAATTTCTATTTTTTGAATTTCTTTACAGATTAATCTTGAAACAAGATCCTAGACCAGGACCTGTATCTATCAGAGAAGAAAGTGCAATCTTTAACTTCTGAGTGTGTCACCCCTCAAATGTCTTCCATATTCAAGTCCTGTATGAGATCAAATGCACTTGGGGGAGTTTCCCTTGGTATTTCTTCCCCCCTTTATATGAAGATCTATCTTTTTGGGGGTCTTAAACTCCATTCCAGTCCTCTGCTATAATTATTCTCTCGTAATTAAGTTCTGCTATTTTTTGATGTAGTTTTTTTGTAAAATTTTGTTTTATTTTCCTGTGGTGCGTAAATGTTTAATACCAATGTTTTTTTTCCCCTTGTATTTCTACGTCTATAGCCAAATAATATCCTTCTTTATCTGCAAATATCTCTTTTATTTTACTGTGATTTTTAATGTAGATTGCAACCCCCTTTTTCTTCTTTTTCTTCATAAGCATTCAGACTGAAAAGTACTGGTGAGATTTCCTGCTCCAGATTTACCTGTTATTGCTGTCAGTGAGTAAAGCGTTCCTCCTTCCTCTCTGCATCATGCCACCTTGGCATTGTCTTTGTGTGATCATGCTGAAGATATACTGCTTGCCTTTTTCCTGCTTATTTTTGGTATTCTCATTATGTGATCATGTAAAGTTACATTGTCTTTTTCCTGCTTATTTTTGATATGCAGATCTCCAGATGTTGAATTATCTTCCACCTTTCTTGACCCCACCTTATCCTTTAGCCAAAGATAGCAGGAATAGAGTCAGGAATATTAGTACCTATTTGGAGTATATGTTCTTCCAGTGAGCTGTATAGTTGGTCTTTAGTGTTTCCACTCAGAAAAATCACTAAGGAATGGTCCTAGAGGATGATAAAACCTGACCAAAAAGAACCTTGAACATGTAGGTGGCATCTGCTGATTCATCAACACTGCCCCACTGCATGATTATTTGTTTACATCAGTTTAGTCTGTTATTGCTACTTGTTTGAGGGCTTTACTTGGTTTTGTTTTAGAGTAATTAATATTACACATCAAATTGAGAATAGAATTATCTGCAAATACTGTGCCATATGCCATTTTGATGTTTAAAAATAATATAGCAGCGATATGTGGCTATGATAGTGGCACATGACAACATATTGTTAATGAGTGCTTGCAAGAGTAATATGAACATAAGAAAATTTATTTCCACAGTAACTGCTTCACAACAACCACACATGTTTTATGGTGAAGGAATCTGTCAGCCCCCCCTTTCCCCTTTTCTTCTTATATTCTAGACTAATGTGATTAGCACTCTGTGTTTATATAAATAAATTTTACCTAGAAGATTGTAACTATATTCCCTTTACATTTGTGTAAATATTTATATGCAGTATAAATTATTAACAATGCCTTAAGGTTGTTTTCACACTATAAATAGTTTGTTTTTCTTCTGTTGAGTCCAATGTATCTTCTACTGCAATTATTTATTTCAGAGCGGAAAAACTGATTGTGAATTTGACCAAAAAGGTATCAACTTAAGTAATAACCATTATTCATTCAGAACTGTTAGCCCACTGAGTGGCTTTTCAACAAATAATGCCATCTTGCCTCAAGTAGAAGCATCATTCTCAGTTGTCACAAAAATAACTGGGCCTCATGAGATTAATAGATAAAGAGGTTATTAGAAATGAGTATAAAGAACTCAGATAAGGAATAAATTAGAATAAGATAGAATTAACTGTTTATTTACTTTTAAAAAGTGTAAAGATTTAAATATTTGATATAGATGCAAAAACACATTTGGATGATTAAAATAGAAAAGCAACAATATACTAAATAGCTAACAAATATAATAAATAAGATAACAAATAAAGTAACTAAATAACTCTATGATGAGGAGGATAAGAAGGCCAAATACGGTAGTAAAGAAACCAGTTAGGTCAAGGATGGAAGTTAGTACATATGTTAGAATGTAAGAAAGAGTCGGAGAATGAAGGAGATTGGGGGAATGAGATTGAAAAATGAAGGTATAAGGAGGTTGAAGAAGGTGAGAGAATGTTGTAATATGAAAGAGTAGTGGAGAGAGAAAAGATTGTGAGAAAGAAGGTGTAGGAGAAGAATTAGAAAGAAAGAATTGGAATGGAAGTGAAAGTGGAATGGAAAGAGAGATGAAATGAAAGGTGGGAGGGATAGGAGGAAATCATAAGGAAGAAGATGACATAGGATAGTAGACCTATTAGCAATATAATGGAAATGAAAGAATGAATATGTTTTGGGTGGGTAAAAAGATATCAAAGTTGTTGGGATATACTAGGTATATTAGAATCCTATACAATATTTGTGTAATACAGGGGTAGGCAACCTTTCCCCTTTAAGGCCCGAGGGACTTCAGCTCCCAGAAGCCTCAGCCATGTTGGCCAGTAATCCCATGTTGGCCAATAGCTCCTGGGATTCTGGGAGCTGAAGTCCCTCGGCCCTTAAAGGGGAAAGGTTGCCCACCCCTGGTGTAATAGTTATATCAAAAATGGAATGATTGTGTATTTTTAAAGGAACTTAATAAAATGTATGAAAAAAAATAACTGGGCCTGCTCCATTTTTTGCTTTAGAGGTTTAAAAAGAAATGTGTTGTATTCTTTAAGTTACAAAGGTCTGTAAGATCCAACTGTTCGAACTTCTTAACGTATATCAATAAGGTTAACAAGCATAATATTAACCTGTATGTACAAAGAAAAGTAAACATTCAGATTTCCCACAGTAATATGTGATCCACCATTACAGGATTCACAAATTTTCTACTCCTTGGCAGAGGTGATTTGAAATGCGAGGGAATCGGCTCCCTTCCATTCTCTCTCCCATTATCCCTAGACACTTAACACCAGCAAGTTCTTTGAATTTCTTCCTGAAGAAAGTCAGCCCTGTTTTCTTCCCCACCATGTTACCTGTCTTTGTCATCTTCCCATCCTCGTGGCATAGGATTTTCTTTTGAAAACATCCATTTTGAAGATTGAGTGCAGAAGAAGAAGTCACTAGCTGCTTTTTCTTGATATGTTTTTCTGTGTCATGGGTTTCACTGGCTGGAATAAAAAGAAAAAAATGTGGCTTCAAGATTTTGTGCGTGTGCTGCTCAGACACCTCAGCCTCTTTCTACCATGATCTCTGTCAAGTGACTTGCCTGTTTGCTTCAGTTTGCATCATGAGAAATGGGCTTCTGTTGAAATCTCTCTTCACCCTTCACCTTTAATCTTGACAAGTGAAGCCTGATGCCTCTGTTTGCCCCTGGCTTTGGCCTGTAGTTGTCTGGCCTCCCATCCTCCCCAGTGGCACCACTGTCCCTGAATAGTTCTCAGTTCTCTTGCATTGTGTATGTTCTGGTTCTTATAGTTTTTTTTTCAGATCTTTTTAAACAGGAATGTAATAATTTTTTCATCTGATGGGGTTCCATATACGGGCTTCAAAAATAGTGCACTTTTTAAAAATATGGCCTATAGACTGTTCACTGGCAGAATATGCATGTATTCATTTTGAAATCATTTTGCAACAATGCAGAAACAACGTTCTGCATAACAACGTTCTCAGCAGATTGTGTTTAATCTCTGTTCTGTATGGTGTTGAGTAACACGGCATTGTTTTATAAACACAGCATTGTTTTATAATATAAAATGTCTCTGAAGCATCTTGTGCTAATTGTAGTATCTTTTAAGAACACACACACACACAGAATTGATCAGCTTTCTATTACAAGGAAATATTTCTAATTGTAATCGATATACCTACTACATTTCAATAGGTAGGCACATAAGGAAAGGCATTATTGTTGTGTTGTTCATCTATTACCTTGTGTTGTTGTTCTTGTCTTCTTTTCTTAATTTCTGCACTTTGCTGGATAAAAAAACAACCCACATTATTGCCTTGTTGGTGTCCTAGACCACTTCCATTTCTATTCCTTTATCTGTATTATCTTTGAAATATTATTTAATCAAAATGTTCTTTAATCAAAATCAGAGTGTATGGAAGAGATGAGAAATGTGGGCCTCCAGACTTTTTTGCATTGTAGCTCCCATCAGTGGATGGTGGAAATATTAGTGCAATGTCTTGAGGACTACACACTGCCCCTTTATGCTCTGTGGATCCCTGACTAAATCCATTGCTTCTCATTGAGAACAGGAGCCTTTACAGAACTCTGGATTTTGTGTTGTTAATAACCATTGGCATTCTGAGATTCTTTGCTTTTGCACTTAGCTTAGAATCCATTATGGTACCGTATTTCCCGGCGTATAAGACGACTGGGCGTATAAGACGACCCCCAACTTTTCCAGCTAAAATATATAATTTGGGATATACTCGCCGTATAAGACGACCCCTCTTCCAACACACACC
>CM034710.1:77124266-77143084 GCA_020142125.1 Phrynosoma platyrhinos | reverse complement strand
CCCCCCACAGCCTTTACCAAGTGTTGTCAGGATACTGGTTTTCTGATGGTGGTCAAATGCCGAGAGGAAAATGCTGCACTGAAAGAATGTCTTACTGGCTAGTAAGTACAATAACACAGAGAAGTTCATAGCAAGTAGTAATTAAGCAAAATGCCATGTAATCATCTTGGCTGCTACACAATATCTATTATTTTGGGACATACATATAAATGCAAATAATCTTTGAAAGTGTGCAGGAGAACTGGTATTGGTTTTGGTATTTGGCAGTTAGCAATATACAGGTTAATATCCCTTATCCAAAATGATTGGAACTAGAAGTGTTTTGGATTTCATATTTTGGAATATTTGCATAAGCATAATGAGATACCTTGGAGACTGGATCAAAGTCTGAACACGAAATTCATTTTTATTTCATATACACCTTATGCACATAGCCTGAAGATAATTTTATACATAATATTTTAATAATTTTATGCATGAAAGTGTTTGTGTTCACTGAACCGTCAGAAAGCAAAAGTGTCACTATCTCAGCCACCCATGAAAAATGTTTTGGATTTGGGAGCATTTCAGATTTCAGTTTTTTAGATAAGGGATATTCAACTTGTATTGTATCTAAACACAGAGGTTGTATAGTACAAACTATGACCCTTCTGCTTCACTTTTTCTCACCAATGCAACTGAACTTTATAACTGGGGGTGAGAAACCTGTGGCCCTCCAAGTATTTGGGGCTTTAATTCTTAGAAGCTTCAGTCAACATGGCCTGTGGTAAGAGACTGTGGGAGCTGTAATCCAGAGGGCCAAAAGCTTCCCATTCTTGTTTAATAAAAGGTCTACTGAGGCCACCATAGAATCTGTCAGATATTGTTGTGGGGAGAACCAAGTTGTGACAGTATTGGGATGCCAGCTCTGAAATGAGGGTAAGAGATGAAATGGAAAGAATGGAGAGCTGGGTGTTGGTGTTTTTTACAGGCAACTGGGGCTGAGTGAATGGGGAAGGAACTGTGGGAAGGGAAAAAGAAAAAGCCCAAGAAAGTAGAAGAGCAACTGATGAAAAAGACAAGAGAAGGAAGTTGAGTCAAGCTGTTCCTCTGTTTAAATAATGAAAATACACCATAAATCCACTCCTACCTACCCCAAGCATTCCTCCTTACATTGGTGTAGTTTAGTCCAGTAGTAAACTACAAATTGTCAAATCTAATTACCCCATTTTGCTTCTCTTCCAGCTATACTGATCCAACATTTTATAAAGAGTGTGAGGCTGAATACTTGAAGCAAAGGGAAGAATACAGAGCAACAGGGATTCGTCCTTCACAAAAGCAACATAGGCTTCCCACCAGCATGTAATTAAGTTGTACACATTTTGGTGGGTTTTTTTTTAACAAAATTTGGAACATACACCTTTAAATAATGGAATTGAGGAGGTTCTACAATGGAGCTTTTCAACCTGATTGTGTTAAAATTAAAGGAACTTGTATGTTATCATATTGTAAATAATGTACCCAAATAAAAGAAACCAGGAATTATGACAACAGAAAGAACAGTGCAGGTCAGTTATGAAATTGAACAGAAGTAATTTTTCTATTAACGTCCAATATGCAGACCTAAAGGGCATTGTCATATCTACAGACTACTTACACTGAAGTATATAGTAATTTATTTCAGGATACTGCTTATTAAAAAAATCTCTACCTGATGATCATTATTTTTAGGAGTAATTTATACCTTGCCTATTAATAGTTGAAGAAGGGGTTGACAATGTATCTACCACATAGTAAACAAGAGTTACTAGGATGGTGAACAAAGTGCAGCCTGTGGGTTGCATATAGTCCCTTGGGGTGAACATATTTATTTTGCAATTTTTTTAAAAATTGCTCCAAATGATCTTCCATATATATAGAGCCCCATCAATCAATTTTTTTTTGCTAAATTTTTTGCCAAAAAAAGCCTCAAAATTTCCCACAATGCCCTCTAGGGGCCTAGGAAGGCTTCAGAATATTCCCCTATATTCCATAGAAGATGTTTGAGGGCAAATAATTTTGGGTTCCCCTCCCTTCTATGTGGGAGTAGGTACTATGGCGCCTGGAAAAATAATGCACCCCATCCAGTCTTCCAGAGTTGCTCATCCTTGGTATGTACAGTAGGCCCTCCTTATCCATGAATTTTTTTATCCACTGATTCAAGCATCCATGGCTTGAAAATATTCCCCCCCCCCCCCCGCCCCCAGTATAAATACCAAGTAACAAACCTTGATATTCCATTTTATATAATGGGCAACATTTTACTGTGCCATTGTATTTAATGGGACTTGAGCATCCATGCATTTTGTCATCCACAGAGGATCCTGGAACCAAACCCCAGCGGATAGTAAGGATCCACTGTATAGGTTTCTTCCTACCTTCAGATACAACAGTTGCCATTTTAAATCTGGCTTACATTTTGCTACAAAATAGCAAATTTCTGGAAATAATTAAGCAGAGTTCCTTTCTCAATAACACTTTTTCTCTGTGATTTACAGTTTGCCCACTTCTTACACAGGCTTGCCATACGCAGACATAAGCTTCTGTGCACAGCAAACCCTGGGCCTTAAAATGGCACATGCATGGGAGCAGGCGGCTATAAAACTGAATAGGACTTTAGTCCCACAATATTTGCCATATGTGGGAGTCCGGAAGGGATGCCTCGCGCATAGAAAGGGCTCACTGTACTCATAATTTGCTGAACTTGTTCCCAGGCTCAATACAAATCTTAAATTGGTTGTGAATTTTACAGATATTTACATTAGCAGAAACTCATCTGCCATTTTAATACAAGGTAAAATAGGAACCTGAATTGGTACAAGGCTTCTTTCAAAGGAAAAGGCTTTCTTTTTGTGTGATGATAATGTGGTTCAAGCCTTTCTCAACTTGGTGCTCTCAAGATACTTTGGATGAAATCTGCCCATCAGACACAGCCTAGTAATCTAGTAATCATGGGAGTTGTAGTCCAAAATATCTGAAAGGGATAAATGTGTGGAAGGTTATAGGCTAGGCCTCTGGGGGACCAGGGTCCAAATCCCCACTCAACCATTGTCATATCTGAATCTCAGAGGAAGACCATGGCTAATCCTCTCTGAACAAACCTTGCCAAGAAAACCCTATGATAGGATCACCTATTAAAAACTACTTGAAGGCACAATGATAAGGCTGCTCTAAGACCAGAAAGTGCAGCAGTATGCAGACTCTTATCTTCTAAATATGAGAGGAAGTCATAATGTTAGGTCTTAATGCTACATAGATGTAGATATGGCTCCTGCTTACTTAACCAAATGGAGGCAAGTATGAAACTGGCACCAGGTAAACTTAATCAGGAACTACAGGACTACTACTTTTACTACCTCCACCTAGTTAGGACTGTTAACAAGCCTCACTCTACCATGCAAGCGTAGGAGATTAAGGTCTGAAGTCTATTTGTAGCCCAGCTAGAGATTACACTTTCAGTCAATGGCATTTACCTGTTTATTCACTCACCCTTCCACAGTTGATGGGTTGCCCTGGATAGGACTATCAATAAGATTCAGGCCCTGATTTACTGTTCACCCTCATGCAATGATTTTCTGTGTGCAGGGCATTTTTGCTGCAAGTAATCATGAGTACCTCTTCAACCCATAGTCTAAAATACTTGAATCAACTACAGTATGTACTGCCTCAGAAGCTGTTTTTAATATAGTTAACTGGGAAAGTAGCTCAGCACTGCTTGCTTTCCAGAGAAACATAAAAGTTAAATGTAAACCAAGGATGAGAAATTGTGTCATTCCAGATGTTGGTGGCTCTAATAACATCTGGAGGGTCACCGCTGTTGTTGCTTCTCTTCCACAAAACCAAAAACCACAGCAAAGGAGACCGCCCTGTTATCAGAAAAAGCTTAAGTGATCTTGCATGTAATTTGATACTGTGTTATGTCTCCTCCTCATGGAGAATGTTCCACCTCCATAGTTTATTCAGAAAGGACATAGTTAAAATAATTTTGGGGAAATAATCAAGTAACAGAATATATGAAGAAGAGGCCCCTCCACAAGCTCCCAGGTCAATATCCTCTGTTTATGGCCTATTTCCCTTTCTTCCCAGAAATATGTAAAAAGCCCACCAAAGCCTCAGGGAAGAAAAACATCTGCTTCACTATATGGATAGTAGTTCCCACCAGTTCAAAAGACACATGGCAGAGTTAGCATATTTTCCAGGGTTGCCCAGCATCCAATATGCCTACATTGGAGATGTATATACTGTGGGTGTTGGCAGAAGAGTAAAAGCCCCTGAATGTTGTTAATAAGCAGCATAAAGAAGAGAAAGGCATAAAATGGCAACAGGAGAAAGTGTAGGGGGAATAGAGGACAGGAGCTGTGAGATAGAAAAGAAAAAGAAGTAGGGGTCTTTTTGCCCCCTAGTTATTGGATTTTAGCTCCCACCAATTCTAGTCTTTGGCCACTGGGTCTAGTGGAAGTTGGGAGTCTAATAACATCTGGAGAGCTGCATGTTTCCCACTTCTCTGGTTATAACAGTGAGATGGCTGTACCATGAGGGGTTTAACAGAACAGATTAACCTTTTAATCTTTATTTAAAAGTTTACAAGTTAATTCTCTCCCATTACAATCTTCAGATAGTTAATAAACATGATAAAGTGGCCCTCACTGAGGTCAGTTCCATTCTCCTCACTAAAGTACGTGGCATAAAGTAAGGTTCCAAGGTACAGAATAGCAAAGTTGTTTTTTCCAATCTAAAAATGTTCTCCAAATTAGTGTAATTAATTCCATTCTTTACCATTAGTAAAATGTGCTACAAGGCATATCTAAACTCTTAAATCAAATGAACTATAACTCAAAAACCTTCCAAAGTTATTGGAGTGTTTGTTATTTTCATCCTGCAACTTGCCCATTTGCAAAGGCATTTCTTTCAGCACTTCTGGGAATTTCCAGCTTTCACACATACTTTCATATTGATCAAACTGGATTTGTGTATAAAAAAGATAGCCTTTATTCATTTTATGGTATCTCAAGTCAAGACCAAAAGCAGCAAAGTTTTGATTTTTGCTTTAAAAGAAAGAAATTTTAAAGGGACAAAAATCCTAATTTAGTTTAATTGCATATTTTCCCCATTTAATGCATGAATGTTCTATGAATTTCACCAGTCCGATAGTGACTACAAACTCAACTGTGTGTATGGTGGTACCACTGAGTAACATCTCAATTTCTAATCAAGATTACTACAATTGTATCCCTGCTAAAACTGCATTCTGCTCCTCTAAATTAGTCCCATAACATGCATCACTATCTCACTGCAATTCAAAAAACCAATAATACACCCTCGCCAATGAGTTTCCTCAGTATGTTAACTCCATTGGTTGGACTGGAATTTAAAATGTTAGAACTGAGAAGGCAAACAACAGAGTAATCACCACAACGTATAGCTCATCTCCAAGATATCTAGCAGATTAAGATATTTTAATAATCATGGTATTTTGTCAAAACAACAGTCTCCGATTAGATTTCAGGTATTTGAACTGCTGTCAGTTTGTTTTGACTTTTTAGCATATACCACTCTGATCCTTAGCCACAAACTGCAGGATAGAAATGATTCAAAATACATTTGCTTTACTTAGATGTATCAAATAAAAATTATTCCCTATGATTCTGATTTACATCTTACAAGCCAAGAACGGTTGTGGGTTGAAAGGAAAGTGGGTGAAAGGAAAGACTGGTCAGATTGAAAATTACACAGCAGGTACAAAAATTCCATGCTTACACCTGAAATTCTGGACACAGCATACGCAGTTCAGAATAGCCCCCCTCCAAAAAAAATATGGTACCTGTATCAATTTACAGAAAGTCTTTTTCAAACAAAATAATTTATTTAAAAATATGTCAATTTCTTTAGTACATTGCTCAAAATGCTAAGCAGCTCTGTGTGCAGGACACTGTTACTTACCCAGGTCTCCACTACCAAAATGTGAGAAACACATCAGAGCTACGTAGTCACATGAGAAGCGGCTTCTGCTACTTTGTTATTACACAGGTAGTTGGTTCTATCAGTTGAAGTCTAGTGACATGGATTTATCTTATGCATATTGGGTTTTGTTCTATTACTCTTCAGGAGATTGTACTCCCTGGAGTCAGCTATGTTCATTGATCAGAATAAATTCCAGCATCAGAAACCATTCCATTAATCACAGACAAGCCAGCATATGTGATCAAGAGATTTAAAGAAGTATGTAGTGAATGGTACATATATTATTTATGTATGCCATTCACTAACACCAGTAGAAGGAATCCTGTTTTTCTTCCTCCACAGATTATATTATCTCCAGTATGAGGACATGAAATAAAACAGCCAGCACTGAAATATATAAAAAGCAATGCAAGGGGGGGGGGCACACTTTTTCCTCTTTCACAGTATGGTAGTATGGTTGTGTTGCTTGAGAACATGTCTAAACAGCTCTGTGGCAAGTAATTTTTTTGTAAATAATATCAACACTTTTAGTTACAGGTTTTACATTTTACTTGTCCTTATTCATGTTTCAAGCACAAATTGGGAAACCAGGAAGAAGCTGCAGAAGTCATGAATTTGTAAAGACTGGAATGATCAGATGTAAGTCTAGCAGAAAATAAGCAAAAACTTGAAGCTGGCCCATCACTACAGTGTCATGTCTTCAGCAGAAATTTCAAAATTAAAAAAACTCCCACTGCTTTCTACATATTTTAAAAGGCCAAATAGGGAAACACGATTCTGGAAGTATGTCCATTTATAAACCTTGGAAGGCATTCTCCCTTCTCTTCTACATCAAGTGTGACAATTTGGACTAAGATTTCACTAGTAAATTTTAACTACAAACTAATCAGTGCTCTAGGGTAAGAAACAGAACTTAATTATCTGAAAGCTGATAGAATATTAAGTACCCATGTGCATAATATTTTGGATGCCTGATGCATCTTAATAATGATGCATAACAATGCATTCCAGAAAGGTTAAATGCATTTACAGTATTATGGTTCTTCCTCCTTATATTAAGGTAGCTGGAAGTTTCTACATCAAAATTAGTGGACTTAGGAATAATAAAGCAATGATTTTCGTAAGTGGCAGATAGGCACCCCAATGACCACTGTATTTTGGTTAGAGCAATCCCAGTTATCCTGGGGTATGTAACCTTAATAGTACATGATGCTACTCTGTTTCTGAAGGGGTGAGAAAATCTGTCATAATATGATTCTTCTACCAGGTAGGACTCTGCCATAGGCTAATGAGAATACATAGTCAAGGAATCCGAATAATTTGGCTTAAATAAATCAAAATAATTCACTGTTCATCTTTTCTTTTCAGTAAACACCATATATTATATAAAAAAAGTGACTTCCAGAACTGGAAAAAAAAGCTCAATCGCATTCCATTCTTTACCTGAGAAGCTTAAAAAGGAGATAAACTATATTAAAAAAGAGGGAACATTCTCACAGCTTGTAGAAATGTCTAAAGATATTGTATTTCAAAGCAATATTCTCACAATTTGCAGCAATGCACAGCTTTTTTACTCCAAGGCTTAATACTCTGGTAACTTGCAGGTGTGCAATTAGAGCTCAAAACTGTTCTGACTCCAGTACAGTACTAATTTCTTTTTATCCTATCCTTTTTGATTTAACTAGACTGTTTTCAAATTTAGAGAAGGAAAGAGATGCAGCTTGGATAGCTTCCTCATCATCTCCATGTTTTCTTGAAAGCTACATCAAGTTGTTCCTTTTGGGTTTTTAGCTCTCATGCAGGCAGTTTTGGTTACACTGATCCAGACTGTTTTCTGGAAAGTTTAAATGACACACTCTGTTTTTCTTTTCCCAAAACATTGTTTCACTAGGTTTGGGAGGGCTTGGGAAGACCCATGAATTGTCTTCCAGAGAGCTCTTTCCATAAGAGTTATGTTCTTGAAATGCAAAGTCACAAACTGGGATAAGTTTCTCATCAGTACATGGTGGAGAAGATGCAGAACTGCTGAAAACTTCATCACTCGGAAGGAGCAGCCTTTTTTTGCAAACTGCTCCAGAATCCGTTACATGTAGATTTGCAGTATCCCTTTCCAGATCTTCAACACACTGAAGAGGGATGCAGGACGACACTGTGGGAATAGCAAAATATTCTTGATTTTCTGCTAAAAGGCATTCAAAACTCAAATATAAATTGTATGTTTTTATTTACCAGAACTAATTACTGGTAATTCAACTCATATTTTCTATTCATTTATTTCACTTTACTGTAACTTAACTGGTTCTAAAGAACCTCAATACTATATTTAACACTACCAGAGCTAAGCAAAATATTGGAGAAAAAAAGTCTATCTTCCCAGCAAATTGAACTTCTGAAAGAGAAGAACAGCAGTATACACCTCAAAGAACAGTCCCTTCTTGCTGTAGATTTTGAAGATTTTTCTGTTTATACTGTTGTTCAGATCTCTTCCACCTTATTTCCCAGCCCTTCACTGAATGGAAACATCCCCCCCCGACTTGCTTCAAAGCAAGTCAACAAGGAAAAGAACCTGTGACCCTCAAGATGTTTTTGAACTACAATTTTCATTATCTCTCACTATTGATTAAGTTGAGTAAGACTGATGGGATAGTCCATCATCATCTAGAAAGCTAGCAGTTTTCTTCTAGCATCAGATCACAGGGATGTAATATTGGGCAAAGGGACGCTTGGCCCCATCTCCTTATGTTCCTTTTAGAGTTAAATGATTCACCACTCCCATGTAAGAAATACATGCTTTCTGGATCAGCTATAAATCAAACTGCGTCTGACCTGGCTCCAAAATATATGGAAATAGATCACAGTCTAGACAACACAGGCTTTTGTGGCCCTTCAGATATCATTAGACTACAATTCCTATCAGTCCCAGTCAGCTAACCTAATGGTGAGGACTGATGGGGATTGTAATCCATAGGACCACATATTCCACATCCCTATTCAATAATTCCAAAGGTTGATGGGAAGACTGAATATTTTAAAATTGAAAAGAACATGGGAGTTTTCAAGTGGAAAGTTTTAAAAATTTTTTTAAAAGATTAAGATCTAACTTCAAGGAGTTATTTCTGTGTAGAAATTTCAATTTGTATAAAGTGGCCCTCAAGCTCAATTAATTATCCCAGCAAATGCTTAAGAAATATAGGATACACAAAGTTTGGTTTCGATTTTTGGTGTGCATTCATCCTAAAAGCATTTGTTACTTGCAGAGAAAGGCATCAGAAAAATGAAACATTTTCGATGGGATTTTTTATATGAACTAGTTGTGGTAAAAGGTCAAATACAACTAAACTTAACACCTCAGCCTCGTACAAATAAGTAACACTTGACTGAGGAAAAAAGCCACAAGGGAAGAGAATACAGCCTTTAAAAAACCCCACCAGCAACACCTTTCTGTGTGAAGTTGACCAGTATAAGACAGAAGTAGAGATAGAAAATGGGGAGGTTGGAACTAGAATAAAAATGTGGCTTATGAGCCTCAGCTAATAAGATTTTGATAAGTTACAATAGCAAGCTGCACTCCAAAATGGTACAGCTTAGAGTCACTGGCTTATTTGTGAGACGGAATTATCTAAACTTTAACTTGCCTTTCTTGGTTCCTAATGGGGAAAATTTCAGTTTCTTTAGCATTTCAGTTTGTACTTCCGTCACCAGATGCAGGTTAGACATCTCCTTCTTCAATTCCCAGTATGCTTGCTGCACATTTTCACTGAAAATACATTTTAGAAGTTAAAATTTCAGCAGGCTTCTCAATTCCTATACCCAAAATTTACAAAAACCTCAAAAGCAATAGCAATTGGTTTAAAGAGCTAGTAACAAGCTTTGCAGCCCACTATAAAAATATTTTAAAAATCAATTATTTCTAAGTATTAAAGTGATGTATTTAAAAAAGCTCAATTTCACTGGGGCATTCACCAGCACTATTACTTCTCAATGTCCAGCTATATCTGCAAAAGGACACATAAGCAAACGAGTGCATCAACTTTTCTTTGTAATTGTTGGAACCTAACTATCAACAGCAACGAAAGAACTGGCAGATCTAAAGAAATATAAAAGCAATGTTTGGCTAGGTAAGACAAAGATTCAACTAGCTCAGCTTATCTCTTCCAACACCCACAAGTCAGATGCCTTAAAGTAGCCATGAATAGGCCATGCTGATACCTTTCCATCAATGGCTGCCTCAGCAACTGTCATTAGGAGATACATCACTTATATATGTGGAGACTTCATTACTTTTCTACTTAGCACCAACAACTGTTCCAAAATTTTCTAATCCTTCCTTAAAACCTAAATGCGAGAACCTTCAATACATCTTATGGTAGTGCACTTTACAGTTTTGTTATGTAGTCATAGAAAGATACTCTTATATGTTTGCCCTAAATATACTTCACTCAATGATCTATAATTGTGAGACAGTTACCTACCCGTCCCACTCCATTCATTCCTCCCACCCCTTTCTTTCCTAGACAAAAACAACTCAACAACTTTAGCTTTTCCTTGTAAGAGAATGTTTCCAGTTCAGTTCTCATCTCAGCTATGGTCCAATAGGTTGGACGTACACAAACTACTCTTCTCTAAGTCTGCAGTATGGAAGCAATTATATTACTGGCCTAACTTGAATGGATGCTTTGAGGATCCCTGAGACAATACCCTGAGCATTTGAAGTATGTTATATAAATTTTAAGCATTGCTATTCTCAATTAAAATATTAGAAAACGCAAAAACAAAGAAAGACGATAAGACTATTGTAAATTAAATAGTTTAACTTCTGTTTCTAGCAGTGAAGGTAAAGGTAAAGGTTTTCCCTTGACATGAATGTCGAGTCATAGGGGGCAGTGCTCATCTTTGTTACTAAGTCAAAGAGCCAGCGTTGTCCAAAAATGATTTTGGTAGTCATGTGGCCAGCATGACTGCACAGAACACTGTTACCTTCGCCCCAAAGTGATACCTATTTATCTACTTGCACTTTTACATTATTCTTTTACTGTTACATTATTATTATTCTTAATTATTCTTGTGGTACAGAAAAATTATTTCCTTTAAAACACAAAATGCCATTTCACCTCACTATCAGCTTGAAGGCAAAATGAGATTATCCAAAAATAAGGGAATGATTTTTCTCTAAAGACTTGGGAACTTCCTATGCAGAAGTCTGATAATTAGAAAAACATCTTTTAAAAGTGTCCAACAACAGCCTGCAGGTAAATGCTGATAAATGTCAAGGCAGACTAACAGTTCATCAGTGAAATCTGAGGTCAAGAGTAACCGAAACAGACTATGGGGGGTTGCAGACTGCCAAAAATAGTGCAAATTGAGTCCACTTTTAGGGTTAGGGTTAGTGCTAGGGAATCATGGGAATTGTTTTTTTCCTGAGACATTGAGCCTTCTCTGTCAGAGAGCTCTGGTGCCACAATAAATTACAGTTCCCATGATTCCATAGCACTAACCCTAACCCTAAAAGTGGACTCAATTTGCACTATTTCTGGCAGTCTGCAACCCCCCTAACATTCAAAATCCACATGATAGCAATACCTTTAATGGGATACCCCTGGATATATTTTCTGAGACACAGAAGGTTAGGAGCAGGGGGTAGCAACCTACGGCCTGGGTGCGGCCCCCTGAGGCCTCTGGATTGGCCCCCGCTGCCGCACGCACTGCCGCCGCTGCCACGCACGTCACCGTTGCCATTTTGTTTTTCAAAATGGTCGCCGTGACTCGTTTGTGCATGCGCAGTACTCCGGAAATACTGTGCATGTGCGAGCGCACACCGCCATCGCCATTCCCCCCCCCCCGGCCCGGCAGAAGACCTGGGGACCAGAGACCGGCCCCAGGTCTGATAATCTTGCCGACCCCTGGTTAGGAGTCACCGTTGGCAAAAGAAGGGATGAAAATGGAGGGCAGGATAAGGGGGAAGTGACCAGCCCAAACCCTTGGCAACTTAAAGTAACTGTTTTGGAAGGGGCAGAGGGAAGATTTATATATCAAAGTTAAACAGCAACTTCTCTGCACTGTATTTGTGCAGTCCTACAGATTTTGTCAAACCATGAATCCCATCATTCCTCATAATTCACTATGCTGGCTAAGGCTTCTGGGAGTTGACCCATGCCAAACAATGATCCGTCAAAAAGTAGGGAGTACCTGTATTTAACGTAGCTATCCAGCTCATTCTGTTTAAATTTGTAGCATTAAAATTCTGCTGATAATTGCCTGGACTGAAATTTATTGGATGAAAACTTCATAACTCATTAAATTTACTTATTCTAAATAATAATATAGAGTTTGACTCTGTAGAAATTGTTTCCTTAATAAAAGAATACAAATCGGAAGACTCGCTATACTCTAAATTCATCTAGACAGGAGTAAAATTCATTTCTGCTACACTTGGGTTCACAGTTATTCCAGAACCTCAAGTTGCATTACCGAGCTGATCACATCTACACCTAGGCATTTGCCTGTTCAATATTCTGCTGAATTAAATTGGGCACATCCTTAAACACTGTTTTCAAAAAATTCATGAAATAGGCATTATATGCTTTAATGGTAAATAAATCATAGCACTCTCCTGAGACAGCTGTGACTCCTTAGTCTCCCTAGAGAACATGTCTAATAACAATGATGCTGGAGAAACAGAGCACACCCGAAATGAACAGTTACGTTTTAAAGCAGCCCATCCCACTGCCTAAGAACTGTGAGTTTCAAGATGGCACCCTGAAGCAATGCTTGGAGACTTCGTCACTGCCACATTTTTCCTCCAACTTGGAACCAGCTCTAAGGCCCATTTTAAGGTCTCATTTTTTTTTCTTTGCCTGGTATGCTGTACCTATCTACTATTTAACCATAAAGATTTCTTCTCTTTCTTCTCTCTGGTTCTAATGTGAGCATATGCCTTTACATCCTTTATTTCACTCTCACTGGAGGATTGAAAAAACTTTTTGTGATTCCATCCTCAGGTTTCTCCTCAGAAACCCATGGGTTGGCGGTCATCTGAGTAGAAATCTTCACTTTGTCCCACTCCCAATCAGCTGCTCCACCATCAAAATAGGAGATTCACCTTTAACTTTTGCACCTGCCATTTCTTTTCCCCTTCTGCACTAACCTCCTTTCCTTCCTCACTAACTTTTTTCTCAATTTCTATCCTAATTAATTGATCTAAATTTTAAAATTTATTCTACATTTGTCTGAGAAGGGCAACCCTCTCTGAGTGGTATGGCAGGACAGAAAAAACTGTCAGGGAAGGGAAGCAGTCCTAACAGTCACTACTGAAAAAGGACTCTTGCCTTGTCCAGATAAACCCAAACATAATGGACTACTCTTCCACGCCATCCTGAGAATGCTACTACAAGACTCCTCTTCCAAATTGACTGGAACCATGAACATGAATAGTCCCTTTATGGGTACAGAATACTTTCCAACAAAGTGGCAGTGTTGCAGATGCCACTTTTAGTAACTATATCTGAACAAATGTTTAGCATCATCAGTCTTAGATGAAAAGAAAGCCAGAATTGAGGGACATCTCGTTTCTGTGAAAATGCAATTTGCAACTACTACAGCACATATAAGAACAAGATGAACTTTCATCTTGATGAATAAATGAGAGATGCTGTTCTTATTTATTCAGGCTATCAAAGGCTGAGCTCTAAAAAAAAATCTTATATTGACCCTAAATCATTTCCCATGTAACAACTCAGCTGCTTCACAAGCAGCACAAAAGGTGTTCATGTTTTCAAAATGGATGGTTTGTAACTTTTCTACAAGATTTGCAGCACTTTCATGGCTCCAAAAACACAGTCAACAAACTACTAGAAGCTGCATGGTGTAGAGGTTTCCCTACATCACTGATGTGAAGGGTTTCCCCATAAATATGGAAAACAGTTTCCATTAGATCTTAGGACGATGTGATAGAATCTCTAGAAAAAAGATGTATTTCAGGTTCTGATAGGTTCCTTCGTCACTTCTGTAATGATGAATGAAAAAATACTAGTTTGTACCAGAGAGGCAGCAATCATACTTTCAACTACAAAGTCCAAAGATCCAAAAGGCATTAAGTGCATACAATGTCTAGCTTCTAGTTAATTTCACCTTTCTATATTCAGGTTTATCTTTTTTACAAAAGCTTTAATAAAGTTGAAGGCTATCACACAAGATTAGAGAATGGCATCATTCTCACCTTCCCTGCCCTTAGATGTGTCCCATTCTGGCCAACCTGCCTACTAACCACCAGTGTTTCATGAATCTCTCAGCTTAAATGCTGCACATTTTTCAATCTCTGTGTCACAACAATTAGGATAGTTATTGTTTAACCTGGTAGCAAGCACTTTGAATAGATCACTTTTGCTGGTACTGTATTTAGGCTGGATTATTTATTGCATTGTACATATCCACATTTCAGGGCAAAATTTTTATTAATGATTATAATCATGGAACATTCAAAGAGCTTAGCCTTTTGGGATACAGAATTTTGGTTTTAGATGCACACCAAACTCAGTAGAGGAAGTTTGAGTTCATCTGTATTTGATAATGATAATCAATGGATTTCTATTAATATGCAAAATGGATTCCACTGGCCCTAAGGAAGATATGCATTAAGCTCAGTGGAAAGTTCAAAGGATCTACACAAACAAATTTGGAGAGAGATGACAGTGCTACCAATATATGCAGCAAGCAACAAAACACCATTTAAAATTTTTTTTTAGAAACAAAACAAAAATCAATGATTTTTCTTCAATTGTGAACACGCAATACCTTATAACTATAAACTTAATTGTTTTTCCAGTGTGACTTCCTTTTCCTCAGCTGCATTGTGCTTGTACAGTAGATAAGGCTTATAACTACACTCCTCACAGTGACAAAAACAATGTAGGAATCGCATACCACAGATTCTGTAAATCAGGTTAAAAATAATCTTTTTTTTTAACTAGTGCTACATTGAAGCTTAGCTGTTTTTAAATTTAAAAAAATCATATTTGATCAAAGAAATGTCATGTGCCATTGACAAGTGACAGCTATTTCACAAAAATATCAGGTAAATGAATCCTGACAGTTAAATTAAATCAAAGGGCACTTGCTGAAAAAAACATTTCAAAGAACTTTCTCTAGGCGTGAAAAGAGCTTGTTTTCACAGCGGAAGACTATATGTGCTAATTTGCATACCAAAGAAATGGTTTTAAAAATAAAACTTTCCCTAATAGGGTATGGTTCCTAGCACCTCTTACCAAATAGCTACCAAAATATTGTTTTGTACAAGTAGAAACATTAACCAATAATTAAAATGAATAGCAGAGATGAAAGGGTCTACTGTATAAGTTATTACCACAGATGGTGTGCCAATATATTCTGACACGTCTTCCCTGTTCCCTTTCTCTGATGCAAACCACAAATGACTGCTCCTAACCAGGTCCTACTTCTCCCTCATGTGGAAAACAAGGGAAATGCATTTCTGAACAGTGGCAACATTGATAAGTATGTTACATGCCTTGATGTCTTTTCTCAGTATGTGGATTTTGAAAGCTCACTGTATATACTAACCCAACTGTCAATCTTAAGTGGCAGTTTAATTGACTCTCTGAATATTCTAACAGTTAGTAGCCTTAGCCAGTCTCAGTCAGCAATAGTCCTCCTCTGAGAGAAGTTAACATCTCTCTTCCTGCTATATCATTTCCAGTTAGATTAGGTTTTAGTTTATTTTATGTATATATTTATTAAAGCCATTACTGTTTATTTTTAAGCCATGTTTGTCTTTTGACAAGTCTTTATTCTTTAGGAAGACAGATTTAAAGTAATAGTCTGACCCATTTTTGGCTGCTCTGCTGATGAAAGGGAACTCTAACAAATTTAACTTTCATACCTGCATATTTTAGTTTACCTTTAAAAGGTTTAACACCCTGGAAACTAAAATTACAACCCCCCCAGTTATGCCTGCTGGAATTTTCTAGGTTCTTTGGCTTTGTTTTCCTTTGCTTCAAGCCTACAGGTCATATTAAAATCCTTAATTTTGGCCCCAAACCTGCCCCAAACTTATACATGAGGTCGATTTATAGTTGAGTATATACCACACATCACACATGCAGTGCTTTGAAGGGTGGGTCACAGGCTAACCTGTAAATCCTAAGCTGCTCATAGTACTGCATGTTTTAAGTGCTCCTACTCTCTTCTTCCTACGACATTCCCAGTAGCAGCAGATTGGAGTCGCAAGCTATGGCTAAATCTGATTTCTTTCACCAGTTTTCCTGTTATTGGCAAATTTATTCTGCAGCACCTACCCACAGCATGCGAGGGATGCCAGGCAGAAAGTACTGTACAAACAGTACCAAGTAATTTGTCCAGCATTCAAGAGCATGAAGTAATGCGCTGGTTCATAAAATCTTAATTCAACAATACTGTAGATATAATGGCTAGGAGTTCTTAAGAGTAGCACCTGTTATTGTTTACAAAGCAATATTTTAAATATTTATCCCAGGATGATGATATCAGCTGCAAGCTTCATAAAGAAAACTTTCTCCTTCTCACAAGGCACCTGAATTCTGGCATGTGTTTTGTAAAGATATCTCTCAGCATTTTTCTATAGATGATGTTTACTGTAAGAGGATCAAAGAAATAAATGTATGAAACCTGAAAATATTCAGAAGCCTCACCACATGTAAACATGTGTAGGGGAGAGGAAGGATGGAGATGGGGGAGCATGCAAGAAGAGATGGCAACTAGCAATAGCCTTTTAATCCACTTCTACAGTTTTGATCCTATTAATTTAATCAATTGTGTAATTATGTACTAGTTAAAATTCAACAACATACTTCAGCCACCATACCCTCTTGCCTTCAAAATGTGGGTCACTGTTCATTATTTAAATATGAAATACTTTATATACACAGCATACTCCCTTATTGTAAAGTATTTCTATTCCAAAATAAAAGCTATGGCTCAGACTGAGTTGCTTGTATGTAGAAAAGACCCACTGAAATCAACAGAATCAACATTAGTTATGACTAAGTCACAGTGGTTTTAATTATTTCATTTAAGCATAACTGCATCTGGATCCAACCCAGAATCATCAGTAAAACAGAGGACAATTCACAACAAAATAAAAAATAACCAACAGAGGCCCAGCAGTCAGCACACAATAAATCACTTTACTCCAAACACTAGCTTACTCCTATGAAAGAAAACCTATCACCTAAAGATTACCAAGATGAAAGTGCGACAAGCCTTCCAAGGATAAGAGATCCATAGCACTGGTGTTCTCAATGAATTTGCCCTGGCCAGTATGATTACCCATTATGTTTCTGATGGAAAGTGAACAAACAGTAAGGCTTCTTTCTGCATATGTCGTATTCCAATATGTAGGTTTGTACAGACTAAGTCAGTATTTGAAATTCACTGCATTTTTTTTCTTCAATGAGTGAGTCCTAACATGTCAGTGGACTGCAACTGCTCAAATCCCTTAATAATGGCCATACTGGCTGGTGCTTCTAAGAGCTGAACTCCAACATCATCTGGGAACCTAAAAGTGGAAATCAAAGCTTTAACAGCTGCACCCAACACTCTGGATTGGGCCTGGAAACTTAACATGAAGCCAGTGAAGTTGTCTTCAATCAAAGTTAGGTGTTCCATGGCCTGTTGTGAAGATGCATTGTAAATCAGCTGTCAAGTTTGAACACTCTTCAAGTATAACCACATGCTAAAATATCATAATATGCTCCCCTGAATGTCACTAAGGCATGATTGAATGTGATTAGGTCTTCCCCAGCTTTGTTCCTATTGAAACCAGTCTTCTTTGGAGTTAACGTATATGGATTGGCTTACTTACAGAAACTGTAGCTTTATAACAAAGATGAAAAAAATTCCAGGGATCTTCATACCTATGAACATCCTGCTGCTGCACAAATTCTCCATTTATTAAGATTCCTTCCTGGGATTCAGCCTTAAAAGATATAAGTAAAGATTTAACTACTAGCTTTTAATAAATTATCTTATTTAGTTAGAAACTAGTGACTACAACATCTTTCCATTTTAATTCGCCATGACTGCTACATACCAATGTCTTAAATTTCATTGTACTAGCATAACTGCAGAAACAATAGCCATAAGGTTTAAATTTTAGATTTAATATAATCACACTGATTCTAGATAAACTCACTTGAGTCATACACGAGTTTATAAATGAAGTGTGGCTGCATGATTGTTTAACAATACAAATAATAAACATCACAAGTAACAGTGTTATGCTACTACAACATGTGCCATGAATTGATTAATTGTCACAAATTATATGCTCAGTTCAGTAAATTTTAAGCAGGAGATAAATAAAAATGCCAAATCTCCCCAAGGTAATACTGTTGCCATCAATTCAGTTTACAATTTTGCATTTAGCACCATCTAGTGGACCTTCTTGAAACCTGCAATTTAGTTTCTGCTACAGGTTGAGTATTGTTTACCCAAAAAGCTTGGGCCCAGAAGTATTTTGGATTTTAGATTTTTAAGAATTTTTTTTGTAATGCCTGTATTTGCATATACACTGGTCCCTCCACATTCGCTGGTGTTAGGGATGAAGGAACCCCACGAATGTAGAAAAACTGCAAATAAAAAAGCACTATTCTTTTTAGCTGAGAGAACACCTCTCTAGTACTGTATTTTCTGGCATATAAGATGACCCCCAACTTTTCCAGTCAAAATATAGAGTTTGGGATATACTCGCCGTATAAGACGATCTCCCCTTCCAACGCACACCAAATAAAAATTAAAAACAAAACAGATTTAATTTCAGTATGGTAATTTTAATTCAAATGCATTGCAGA
>CM034710.1:77107119-77120939 GCA_020142125.1 Phrynosoma platyrhinos | reverse complement strand
TATTATTATTATTATTATTATTATTATTATTATTATTATTACAATCTGAAAATAGTGCTGGGGAATCATGCTCAATTCCTTGTGATTTATATTATGGGGGCCCTCATGATTTCATTTTGTACTCTTTCCCCGATACTTTCTGATATCAATATGACAACACTGAATGAAATCATCCAGAGTCTGGGGGAGAAGTGTCATGATGCCTCTCTCTCTCTCTCCTCTAGTTCAGGTTCTGATAGCATTCAACAACTCCTGGATGCACAACAGACTAGATGAGGACCAGCAAACTAGAACTCAGTACAAGGCAGAGATTGTAGTAACAAATGACATCTGTCCTGGATGGAATTCCACTTCTCCTGAAGAAACATTTTTGCATTCTAAGAGTGCTAATTGATCACTTGTTGTCATTGGAGATACCAAGTCGGAGTATTAATTGTCTCTATAGTAAAAAGTATCTTCTAGCAATTTAGGCTGCTAGTCAGCTGCAAGCTTTGTCTCAGTGTCATACATGATAACTATCTTCAAATACAGTTCTGATAGTGCAATTATTCGGGGCATTATAACACCATGCTTGAGCTGTATTACCTGTACTGTCTCCAAGATTATTTTGGGATTACTGTAATATAAAACACTTGTTTAGAGCTTTAAAACACTTACCGTATTTTCTGGCGTATAAGACGACCCACGTATAAGACGACCCCCCATTTTTCCAGTCAAAATATAGTTTTAGCACCTCTATCCTCATTATCCTTATATCTGGCGTATAAGACGACCCCCCCCACTTTAGCCACAGATTTTGCAGATAAAAAAGTAGTCTTATACGCAGGAAAATAAGGTACTTGGAATAAGGACACTTAAAAGTCTGCTTCACATGTGCCTACCTATACAAATCTTCAACAGAAGAACTTCTTCAGGTGCCTCACCATCTGCAATGTGTAAGTGGCAACATCTGAAGACCCTACATCAGGGGTCGGCAACCTACGGCCCCCGGGCCGGTTCCAGCCCAGGATGCCAGACTTACCGGCCCAGGCGGACCCCTGCCACCGCCGCCGCCACAGCACCTCCGCCGCCTGTTATTGTCGGTGCGCGACCGCGCGCGCCGCGGCCAGCATTTTGTTCTCCAAAATGGTGGCTGCGACACGTTTGCACATGCGCAGGATTTGCGCATGCGCAAAAGCGTCGCGACCGGCATTTTGGTGAACCAAATGCCAGCCGCATTGCACGCTGTCGCGCGTCGACAAAAACGGGCCGCGGTGGAGGCAGCGGCGGAGGCACTGCCGCCTCCACTGCCCCCTCTGGCTCCGCCGCCGCTTCCGCCGCAGCCGCTGCACCGCTTTCGTCAGCGCGGGACGCGGCCGGCATTTTGGTCTCCAAAATGCCGGCTGCGTCGCATTTGCTCATGCACAAATTCTGCACATGCGCAAACGCGACGCAGCCAGCATTTTGGAGACCAAAATGCCGGCCGCGTCCCGCGCTGACGAAAACGGGTGCAGCGGCTGAGCCGGAGGTGGCGTCAGAGTCAGAGGCGGCGGCAGCAGGGGTCCGCCTGGGTCGGAGGTGGCGGCGGTGGCAGGGGTGGGGCAAGGGGGACTCATGTGGTGGCAGCCCCCAAATATGGAATGCTCTTACTAAGGAGCATTGCTAGGTAACTATCTCAAAGTTATTTTAGTGTCAGTCAAAGACATGTTTATTTCACACTGTTGTTAAAAAATGCTGTGCATTGCTTTAATAATACTTGGCATTTGCCTTCCAATTTGTTGACTTTTATGGCATTGCTTTTGTTTGTTCTAATTTCTTTCATTTTAACTTTGCATAAACTGTCCTGTGAATCTGTTGAAAGATAATGTATAAATAAGGAATTTGAGTTGTCTTGTAATAAATCCTAACTTAAGCTGACAGGTGCAGACATTATTAAAAAGTACTTCTTCCTCAAATTATCTGCATAACTAGAAACAGAGACAACCTCCCTTCTCCAAATATAGTATCATGGTTTGTGAGTCTTTTGAAGGAAACATTGGTAATACACAGTCATAGCAACAGTGATGATACCAACAAATACTAAGACACTATAATTGACTCCTACATATTTACTGCAATGATATCTGGTTACACAAATTGAATTAGAAGGGGGGAAACAGACAGTGGGCCACAGTGTTTTACATACACAGCTCTGTAGTCAAGTACATACATTTACATTTTGATAGACAATACACACCTCGTTCAGTTTCCACTTCAGCTCTTAGCTGCAAGAGTTCCACTTCTTTAGATTGCAACTGCTCATTCATGTTTTGTAAGGATTCACTGCTCTCTTTTATCTATTTAAGTGAGGGACATACTGTCAGGATTCTATCAGTCTAACTTGTTAGTCATTAATAAAATCAACACACACCTGAATACTAAAACGGCAATTAGCTTTTCATGAAGAGATGGTTGAACTATCAGAAGTTCACTCTATTGTTTCTAAAGCACTGTAAAGTCAAAATCAGATAGATGCCAGAACTCTGCAAGCCATGAAAGACAGTGCTTTGTGAAGGCACAAAACCAAACCCTATTGCCATTAAGCCAGACCATCAAAACGAACGTAAGCAGTTGGTGGAGATTAATCACTAGATTTTTGTTAATAATATGTTATCTGCCTTCTAAAGATTCCACACCATGCTGGCAGATTTCTTTAAATATACATTTGTGCCACTTGCTATATATATATATGCATACATCTGCAACCTCTGTGTCAGCCCTAACCCTCATTATCTCTAACAGCAAACACAAGACTCATGGCCAGCAGGACTGGTGCCAAACAAGAGGGAAGTATTGATATGGTTGTGGGAATCCTGAGATATGCAGAGATAAGATGTGACAAATTACAGCCAAACAAGGCCTGAGTAGGCTCACTGGCCTCTAGGAACAACAGAATGTTGAGAATTAAGAGGAAAAGAAAAAACGGAAAGCAGAGGAAATTGAGGAAGAAGGATGAATAGTTGTTTGTAGACCAGTGCCAGTCTATCTCCATGATATCTCCAGGAAACTATGTGAATACAATAATATGTCATGAAAATGGCACTGATCCATGGCACAATGGTGAAAACAGCTGCTAGTCCACCACATCAGATAATAATAATAATAATAATAATGATAATGATAATAATAATAATACCCCACCTTTTGCAGAGCAATCAAGGTGGCTTACAACTAAAATAAATTGAGTAAAACTACCCCAAGATAAACAATAAACAAAGTTACAATAAGAATAGCCCCCCATTAAAAATATATTAAATAAACATGTCAGTTAAAAACACAACATAGAATTAAAACATTAGCTCTCTAGGACACAGTGAGAAAGTGGGGGGGGTATCTAACGGGAGGGAGATCAGGTAGTCTATTCCGGGTAGGCCTGCCGGAAGAAATCTGTCTTGATGGCTTTTTAAAAGCCATCTAAGCTGGTTATGTGACGGATCTCTTCCGGCAGAGCATTCCAGAGTCTGGGGGCTGTGGCGGAGAATGTCCTCTAGTTGTTATCAGTTGAAGCAGCTTCCTCCCAGAGGACCTGAGGGTGCGGGGCAGATTATATGGAAGAAGGTGATCTCCTAGATAAAGTAAGACACCTATAGTATTCTTGAAGAGAGCATGGCTGGCTGGAATCCTGAACAGGAACACTTGCACTGGAAGGTGTGAGGATGCAATGCAGTATTTTGTTCCAATTCTCACTTGTTGTTAATGTTTATACAGCTACATGTGTTTGAAGAAAATCTACAACATAATAAAAACACTACTCTTGTTTTTGCTCCAATTCCCCCTTTTCCTTCTATAAAGTTTATCAACAGAAAGAGAACAGACTGGATATACTCTAGTCATAAATAAGAACTTTTCAAACTGATTGAAGTAAGGAAGTATATGTTGAACTCCTGCACTGAGATCAACATAATTTTTGTGCTTACCTCAAATAAACCCAATACTTTTTGTGACTGGAATAATCAAAAAGTATTTGCTCTAATGGCCAGGCAATCTAATCTTGTTTACTCTATAAATTACAATATGCTTCCACCACTGCACCCACACAGTATTCTAGATTCTTTTAAACTCATGGCACAAAACATACCATTTTATCCAGTTTACTTTTCAGATTATCTCGTTCAATACAAGCCTCTCGATATGCGTGATATGCTTTGTTAACCTGCTCACGACCTACAGAACTCGTTGTTTCTTCCAAATTAGAACCAAGTAGCTAAAAGATCAGAATGAGAAGATTACATTTTCACAAGTGTCAGCATCCACATCCAAATATTGTCTGCAGTTAATATGTAATATTAAGGCAAATGTGTAAGCTTTGACACTTTTTACAGCTACCTATCTTACATTATGTATTACCTTTTCAAAAAAAACAAACATCCTGCTTTTTAAAAAATTATCCTGAATTTGCTGAAGACAAATTCTAACCACAAGCATGGCAGAAAAAAAATATTTGCAAACCTTTTAACCTTTTATTATCAAAAGTGAAACTGAATGTACCTTCTCATGCAATGTAGCTAAACAGTTACTTACTTTTTCTTCTAACATTCTAACTCTTTTTTTTAAGAGTGAGTTCTCCCTTTCAGTTTCTTTTAGCCGTTTTTTGATGTCTTCATAAGCAGTGACAAGTGCAAAATGTGAAGCAACAGACTCTTCGCCTGTATATACTGGAATAGGAATTTCCACATCTCGCTTATGATGAAGGTCTGCTTTTTCATGATTCAAAATATCAATGTCATCTTCAACCAATTCATCCATGACAGCTAAATAAAAAAAAATTATGATGTTGAACAACCTAAGTTTATATTAATGCATTTTAAATATTTAAGACTTCAAAAAAAAAATGCTGTCAGACTTTGGTTACATTTTCACTGTTACCACACTTCATAAGCTACACTTCATAACTACATTTTCTGATTCTGCTGTATTTATAACATGTGTAAAAAGAATCCTTCCAAGTATTACTATGAAATGTATACAAACTGTGGAAAACAAAAAAATGAACATTTGAGAGACAATTGTATCATAATTTAATTCACCATAGGAATTTTTTTGTCCTTTCAGTCTAAATCAGTCAGGTTTTTTTTCTTCCCCCACCATTGATTTAACTTATTTATTGTATTTATATTCTTCCTTTCAAATACAAAATAACTCTTAAAGTAGCTAACAATAAAATGTAATATAGAACAAAAAATTATAATTACCAAATAGTAGCAAATTGATTAAAAACACCTACATACAAAATAATAATAATAATAATAATAATAATAATAATAATAATAATAATAATTTCTATCCCGCCCCTCTGTCAAACAATCGAGGTGGCTTACAACAATTAAAATTCCATACAAAAACCCAGAATAAGCATCCCACCCCCTTTAAAAA
Source organism: Phrynosoma platyrhinos (assembly GCA_020142125.1). Classification (NCBI taxonomy): domain Eukaryota; kingdom Metazoa; phylum Chordata; class Lepidosauria; order Squamata; family Phrynosomatidae; genus Phrynosoma; species Phrynosoma platyrhinos. Next base: position 77,115,548 of record CM034710.1, on the reverse strand, counting down.
AGTAGTAAACCAGACATCCATTAAAATAATACATAAAATGACACAATAAAAATAAAAAAACTGGAGACCATAGTCGAGTTGGAGCAGTGACAAGAACTAAAGGTGGAAGAGGTAGATCCGGGTAAACTCACTGTGCTCACCAGTTAAAATCTACTTGAGCAAACAACCCAACTTAAAAACCAAAAGGCTGCCTGCATGACTCTCCCTGCAGGCAGAAGTACACAGAGATGGATTTGTTTTGCCCTTCTGTAGCTGGCATTTTCAAAGCTTTGATAAAGTCACTAAAAGCACCTCCTGGAATAGACTTGAACAAAAGCTTTCAAGTAACACCTCAGTGTCAATGCTGATTGGCTTTTCTCAAGTGAGTAACATCTGGTTTTTGGTTCAGTCTGAATTCTTGTTTTCACATCCACACATGATGCTGAAATGAATATTCTTGAATTTAGGGAGGAATGAAATGGCCAATGAATTTCCTTTTCATGCAAGTATAGCATGATATAATGACTACATAGTGCTACTCAAAGTGGCAGTCTCTAGACCAGCGTCAGTCTGTGATACATCAGCTGCCGGTCCACTGAGTTTCTAAAAAAGAAAAAAGAAAAAACACTGTAGCCAATGGGCACAAATATGGCACTGGTCTGACATGTTAGGGGGGAAATTGCCAAATCCCCCACATCAGATAATTATGAAACACTGAATTACAAAAACAACTGCTTCCATGGAAATTAATCAAAAAGGTTAAGTCTTTGTTATTAGACATGACCTTTCTAATTACACTTGTCCCTCCACATTCTCTGGGGTTAGGGGCACAGGACCCCCGTGAATGTGGAAAAACTGCAAATAACAAAAACACTATGTTTTTACCTGAGAGAACACCTTTCTAGGAATCTCTAGGTCCTTCAGTGCAACTCTGTGGTCATCTGCCAGACACTGACCATAGAATTGAGCTGGAGAAGCTACAAATGACTGGTGGAGTGTTCTCTCTAGGAATCTCTAGGTCCTTCAGTGCAACTTTTGGTTAAAATTGACCATAGACTTGTGCTGGAGGATCTAGATATTCCTAAAGGGAACATATTAATAAAATCCATGAATAATCAAATCTGCAAAAGTCAAAACTGCAAATGTGGAGGGACAAGTGTAATTTAATTGGCCATGAAAGTAAAGGTCTCTAATCTCAGTCTTTACAGATGACTGTAAGAAGTGGAAAAAAGTAAAAGTAAGATATAGTACTGCATTCAAGACACCTGTCAATTTATGATGATTTCAGGAGTTTCATAAAGGATTATTAGATAAGGAATACTCTTTAACATTGCCTTCCTACGAATATATCCTAAAGTGCCTGGTGTTCCGGGCAGTCTCCATTCCACATACTTAACCAGGCCTGACCCTGCTTAGCTTCTGGGATCAGACAAGATGCAGTGTCTGTTGGGCTATTTGTTCTTTAAGTCAACAGATACAAATACGCTGCACCTCAAGTCAAAGGAAATATTCCTCTACAAAAGGGATTCTGCATGATAGATGTGACAATAATCTATGACAATTTTTCATAGTCTAGAGAGCAAAGGTAGGGAAGAAGAATCTACAAAGACTTAAAAGCAATCTGTTTGTCAGAATTCTTTAAAGATAACAGTATCTTTCTGATAAGGTACACAGGGCATGAACAATGTTCAGGGATCACTCCAATTCCACCCACCCGTGGAACTTCCAATTTTAACTTGGAAGGCTCCCAAACTGTCTTTGGGATGAAAGGATAGAAATACAGACGAAAAGAGAAATATGGAACACATAGGTTAAAAAAAACCCCCTAGACCAGCCTACATATTCACTGATGGCTAAAGCAGAGGTGGGAAAGTGAGTACAAGGCAATGTTTTACCCTTGCACACCTTTGGCAAATCACACGAATGCACTACTGGTAAATTAGAAGTGATATGACACCACTTTCTGTTCTTGTTTGGCCTATTTTTGGATGGTTTTGCATGGTTTCTTGGGGTTTGGGGAGCAGAAACAAGCCAGTGTGTTTTTAGGTGGTTTTCATGAGTTTTGGGCATTTTCAGATTTTAAAAAAATCACCAAACATAAAAAGGGAGTTTCTGTATACATTGTAATTATTTCAGAAGAGTGCAAAAGCGGGGCTGAGGACTGTAATCCAAATTTATTCCTGGCCTTGACCTCATAAAACAATACACATAAGGCAGTCAAGACTAGAATCTGAGACTATTGGATTTGGCCTGAAGCCTAATTTGCTCTGAGCAGTTAAACAAACCACTCTTTAAGACCAAAAGGACCCAAGCAAATAAACATCAAAATAACAGTACTCATTCTTGACAGATGAGCTCCTTAACTGGTTAAAGAAAGTTTTTGAAATTTTTTTAGAAAAGGTTTTTAACAAAATAAAATAAAATAAAATAAAAATCATATAGTAATTTAATGCTATGGCTGCTATCCTGTGTGCACTTATCTAGGAGTATGTCTCACTGAAACAAGTGAGACGCTCTCTGAATACGTTTGAATTGAATTGTACTATGCAGTCACTTAATTATGTTTAGTATTTTGCTTTTCTCTGTACCTGTTTTAACTTGTAGCTAGTTTAATCTTGATATGAGCCACTTTGCATCCCTGTCCTGGGAAAACAACAGATTATACATCAAAGAAAAAGCAACCAATTTGGCTTCCATCCATTCCCACTGACTACTGATTCCGAGTACTGATTGCTTTACATCTATTTTCCCCAATCCATTTTTCCTGGCTACTGGAAATGAAAAGACTTGTGCTCTTTCCTACTAAAGACTGAAAACTGAAATATCAAATGCTTGCTCCCCCCAATTCATTTTGAAATACCACTTCAAAAAGCTTAATCATCCATTTACATACAAATTCCATGTCCTTCATATGCCAAATTCCTTATCATTCATATGAAAACAACATTCCTCTTGGTCATATTTTTAAAATAGCCACACAGGTATGTCATCAGTTTCAGCAATTCATAAGTAGCCCCACCCAAACACATTTCTTTTCCATTCTACTTCCTCTTAACTTTTTCAACACCTATCCAATTTACACAATGCAACCATGCCCAATTGATTCAATGACAGAAGTTTAAAAGCAATCTTAACATTTTTGTCCATTAACCTCCTCATTGTGGTTTACCAAATATAAACTTGCAAATGAATTGGGTCCATTGGGTCTCATGAACTCACTAGAAGCCAAAATGACCAAAGGCTATTGTAGTTTGGGCATCTCATGAGACGATATTATATTTTCATGAGAAAATATAATACTTGGTAAGGTGGAAGTCTGCAAGAGCAGATTACTGTATTTCTGGTTGGTTGAACCCATTAAAGAAGCCACATCCCAGAGCTTCCAAGGCCTGAGCAGTTGAGGACCAGGATTCTTAGAGGTATGAATAAGAGAATATTTGCCATAAGTCAAAGCTGTCTTGAATGCAATTAACAACAAAATATAAACTCAAACAGTATGTTAATCTATGGCTGCCTTGCATTCATGGCTGCCTTACTGATAACAACCCACCAGGTTGTTATCAGCAGCCAGGAATTACTTGCAAGCAAGTGTTTGCATTTGCAGTGCAAGAGGAATGGAGTGTCCTGTCCCTCCTCTGTTTATTGTTTTTCTAGAGAGAAGGAAAACCCTATTCGGTACCCAGCATTGAAATGCAGCCCTACAACCATCCTTTGCCAGTCATTAGAATGTTAGGTTGTTTGAAGCCCTGAAATAAAAATGTGGGAGAAATCTAGGTTATTTTGGGCATACTTTGGATTATTATTTTGAACAGTAAATTTAAGTATTGCTTTAGGACTGGAACATGTTCAGGAGTATTTCAACCTAGGCAAGTGAACAATTTATGAACACTGAAGATGATGTACATGTAGTTGCATTGCTTTTTCCTTTACCCAGAATGAATTTAGGAAAATCACGGACACATGTATCACACTCAAAAAATTCCCCAAACTGAAATCAGTTTCACAATGAAAGTGCATGTAAATTGTGCACAACTGGACACAGGTTGTTGATGGTTACAGCAACCCCAGAAAGGCATGAGTCTCATCTTGTCAGAAATTTGCATGCTGTGAAGTGGCTTATATTTGCCACTTCTGCGCATCATTTGAAACCCGCTTGCCCTTGGCATTCACAAAGAATAAAGATCAGGCAAAGATCAAGGAAGATACTTCCCCGTTATCCAAAAACCAGCACAGATGGCAGGATATCTGTTCCTGGACTGTTCACATTTCACTTAACTGGCTGCTCTGGACAAAAATAAATGCTGTGAAACCCTTTCACAAAGGATTCCTAGGCAGACTGCCACTTAGGCTGCTGCAGCAAAATCAAGAACATTCTGGCACCTTAAAAGCTGACAAGTTGTATTTGGCATACACTTTCTTCATCTCATGCATTGCTACAGTAAACAAAGTGTATACCTAATAAAAGCTATTCATCTTTAAGATGCCACAAGCCTCTTCCTTGTTTTCATGACGCAACTTTGAACATTCAATACAAGACGAGGCAAAAGTATCGTCTCCATGGCATGTTTGCTCTTTTTCTTTTTCCTACAAGCAGAGAATATGTTATGCTTTTACTGTGCATTCAACCAGCACCGTACAAACTACTTATTAAACTGGAAACGCTGTTGAACACGTTTCAACAAAAGTCCAACAGGATTCCCACTTTAGGGTTAACAATGCACAGAATAACTGTACAGTGGGCCCTCCAAATGCACTGGGGTTAGGAGCACTGGACCACCATGAAAATGGAAAAACTGCAAATAAAAAAGCACTATTTTTTTTACCTGAGAGAACACCTCTCTAGGAATCTCTAGGTCCTCCAGGGCAATTCTGTGATCAAGACCTGCCAGAGGTTGAAATTGCTCTGGAAGACCTACAAATGCCTACAGAAATGTTCTTTCTAGGAATCTCTAGTCTAGGTCTTCCAGCGCAACTTTTGGCAGAGGTTGACAACAAAGTCATGCTGAGGGACCAAGAAATTCCTAATGAGAATATATTAATCAAATCCATGAATAATCAAATCCACAAAAGTCAAAGCTTCAAATGTGAAGGGGGAACTCAATAATAATAATAATCTGTCTCTCTTTCTCACACAAACTACAATTATTCATACCCAGGGGTAGGCATGTTGGCCATAGAGCAAAGTACAATAACATCCAAAATCCACAAAACAGTGATACTTTTACTGGACCAATCAAAATGCACAACATACATATTGCAAGAAAGCTTGCAATAGGTATATTGTCCATACCAATAAAGGTATCACTATTTTGTAGATGTTGGATGCTATTGTACTTTACCACAATTATTCAGCTATGGATATGGTACCCCATCTAGGGGAAATATATGTACTAACACAGCATCTTCTTTGAAAACATTCATGTCTAGAGAACAGTGCTGCCAGGTTTTTAAGACAGCAAAAAGAAACCCTAGAAACTCATTATATGCAGTGCTAACAATCGGGAAGCAGCGATTAAAGAGTCTGTGTTCTGCATAAATATGAAATGTAAATGCTCAGTTTAGTTAAGCTAGCCATATGTTTCTTCATAAAATCAGTATATTGTCTATACGCTCAGACTGGAGAGAAGCAGTGTGACCTAGTGGTTTGAGTGTTGTACTACGATTCTGGAGACCAGGGTTCGAATCCTGGCTTGGACATGGAAACCCACAGGGTGACTTTGGACAAGTCACACTCTCTCAGCCTCCTCAGGGGATGGCAATGACAAAAATAAACTTCTGAAGAAACCTTGCCAAGGAAACCCCATGACAGGTCCACCTTAGGGTCCCCATAAATCGGAAATTACTTGAATGCACACAACAACAACAACTAAAGTATTTGTAACCTATTTTAATTATTGTAGTAATTTAATTCTGTTTTAATTGTACTATTTTTGTATGTTTGTAATTGTATTGCTTCTTAATGTTGTAAGCCACCCTGGGTCCCAGTCCTGGGAGAAGGGAAGGATATAAATAAATGTAATCATCATCATCAAGAACAACAACAACAACCTGGAGAGTGGTGGAGTTTCCTTCTTTGGAGGTCTTTAAACAGAGGCTAGATGGCTTTGATTGTGAGTTCCTGCATGGCTGAATGGGGTTGGACTGGATGGCCCTTGTGGTCTCTTCCAACTCTATGATGATGTCCACCCACCTCTGAAGAGATCTGGCTAACCTAGACTTCGGGTCACACTCTCTCAGCCTCCTCAGGGGGAAAGCCATAAGAATAAGGGGCGCCTGAGGGAACGAGGGAAGGATGCGAACCGCCATCCATCCCTCGCAGGGCCCTGGGGCGCTTTATTAGAAGAGAGGCCCTCTTTGGGCGCCGCAAGACGGAAGCCGCGATCCAAAGCGGTGCCTCCGCATTACCTTCTTGCGGCGAATTCATTCCGCCTCTGGAGTCAACCGCACGAGGGGTCCGCGACTGAGGGGAACGGCTAGAAAGCGCCACTGCCGCCGCCTCCTCCTCACGGCGCGCATCGTCCTCTCTCTCTCCTCAGCCCTGGAGAAGAAGCCGGAGCTCTTCCCTCGCAGACCCGGAACACCTTCGCCCTTCCCACTCTCTCCTTCTCTCTCTACAACCAGGAAGCCGACCTTCCGCCCCGCCCCCTTCCCTATATAACAGCAACGTCTGCAGGCAGTAACTGCCCTGGATGGACCGGAAATGCCCTCGTGACGTCAGAGCCAGGGCACGCCGGGATTTGTAGTCGAGTGGAAGAGGGGAAAGAGTTAATAGAACCACGTTTTTAAGCAATAGAAACGCTGCGCGGTGAGGTGAAGTTTGTTCCCAGAATGCACCGCGGGGAGGGGGTTGCGTAAAGAAGAGCCACGTTACCGTACTACCCTCTTACAGTGCTGCTGTTCCACTTTTACTGCTCTGGCTGCCTCCTGTTGGATTCTGAGGCTTGTAGTTGTAGTTCACTGAGGCCTAAGAGCTCTCTGGCTGAGAATTCTTAAATGCCCCTCCTAAAACTGCAAATCCCAGAATGCAACAGGAGGAAGACAGAGGAGCTATAAGAGTGTGGCGCCGTGATGGAGCACGATGGGAGTTGTAGTCTGGGAGGTGGCGCAGGATGTGGTGAGGGAGGCGTTACTTCATACTCGCCTCTCAGAGGAATAACAGTGTGCTTCCACATTTGCGGATTTGATTATTCACGGGTTTTATTAATATGTTCTTTCTGGGAATATCTAGGTCCTCCAATGCAACTCTGTGGTAAACTTTAAACAAAAATCGCGCTGAAGGACCTAGAGATTCCTAGAGAGAACGCTCCACTAGGCATTTGTAGCTCCTCCAATGCAATTCTATGGTCAATGTCTGGCAGATGTTGACCACAGAGTTGCACTGGAGGACCTAGAGATTCCTAGAGAGGGGTTCTCTCAGGTAAAAACATAGTGTTTTTGTTATTTGTGGTTTTTCCACATTCACAGGGTCCTGTGTCCCTAACCCTAGCGAATATGGAGAGACAAGTGTATTTGCTACAATGGGCCTTCCACATATGCTGAGGTTAGGGGCACAGGGCCACTCTAAAAGTGGAGAAATTGAAAAAAGAGCAATACGTTTTTAACCTAAGAGAATAATTCTCTAGGAATTTCTAGGTCTTCCAGTAGAACTCTATGGTCAACATCTGCCAGAATTTGACCACAGAAAAGTGATTCCCAAACTCTGGTCGTCTACGTTTTTAGGACATCAATTCCCAGAAGCCCCACTCAGTTTGGACAACTGTCAGGAATTCTGGGAGCTGAAGTCCAGAACATCTGCAGGACCAAAGTTTGGGAACCACTGACATAGAATCATGCTGGAGGACTTACAAATACCTAGAGAAGTGTTTTGTCTAGGACTATCTAGGTCTTCCAGTGCAACTCTATGGTCAGCTTTAAGCAGAATTTCTCTGGAGGACTTAGAAGAGATTCCTAGAGGGAAAACATTAATCAAATCCACAAAAAATCAAATTTGCAAGTCTCAAAGCAGCAAATGTGGAGGGCTGACTGTATATCAAGCTATATGATGGCTGGCTGGCTGAGCTGATATAGGTTATTATTTATCAATCTGTTAATCTTTATCAACTACTCTTTAGCAAAAATATTTTCAGAGTGATGAACAGTAATTGAACACTAAACACAAGAAAATAGCACAGTTATAAGCACTAGTTAAATTGAATCTTGCCTTTCCCCCAAAGCTGGGATATATTGAAACAAGCAGGAGAATACATTAAAACAGTCAATTTTTAAATAGTTGCGCACTGTAAACAGAATTATAGTCAGCCCTCCACATTTGCAGCTTTGACTCTTGCAGATTTGATTGTTTACAGATTTGAGTAATATGTTCTCTCTAGGAATCTCTAGATCCTCCAGAGCAACTCTGCTGGAGGTTGACCGTGGAGTCATACTGGTGGACCTAGAGGTTCCTAAAGAAA
>CM034710.1:77089610-77100306 GCA_020142125.1 Phrynosoma platyrhinos | reverse complement strand
GTTCATTATGCATGCAGTTAGGTAAATCATAGCATGTTCAAGTCTTTCATAAACAATTAGTAATATGATCCAGACATGGCAAAGTTCAGCATCCACTTTCAGAACTATGAGACCTCCGTTAAGGAGTCACATTTATGCCTAAGTGCTCATTCTCTTACCTTGGAACCCTTTGGTTTACAGAAGACCTACAGGCAGTAAAACAGACTGAATGATGGCTTCAGTCAAAGTTACATAGGATGAGTACCACTGAACATTACTCAGGATTCTTTACCTTGCCTATTATCAAGCAATGAGGTTGGCAAAAAAAAAAAAAAAAGTCATACTTGCCTCTATGAACACATTCTCAAAATACTACCCATCAAAGTTGCTCAGTGATGAGGCATGTTGGGATCAGGCTTAGAAAAAACAGGAGTAGAACTCTCCATCACCAGTTCTGACAAATTTGATGGACCCTTTGATGAGCAAGTAATTTACATTCATTCACAGCTTGATACCAGAGTTGTTGCAGGGTCTAAGGAAGTGTCCAGTGATCCATCTGATCAGGTTTCTTTAGACCAGTTTCAATTGTTGCAACATGTTGATCTGGACAAGATACTTGAATCAGTCTATTCTACAACATGTAAGCCTGAACCCTGCTCATTTTGGCTCATAGTATCTAGTAGAATTGGATTGGTCAGTTTGTCCAAGGCATGGTAAATATCTCATTTGGTTAAAGAGTGGGCTTTCCACTTTCAAAGAGGCTACTGTCTTTTGAAGAGGGCTTCCCTAAGTCCACAGCTATGTAAGTACTATCACTTTATTGCTAATGTTTCCTTTTTTGGCACGATGGTTAGGTTTATAATGGCTGGGCAACTTCAAACAATTTTGGAAAAACATTACCTGGACCATTTTAGTCTAGGTTTAGGCCAATGTGTGGTTGGGAAACAGCAATAGTTGCCTTGACTCCAAATGAAAGACGTATGGAGCACTACCTTATCAATCTTCCTTGACCTCTCAGCACCTTTTGATACCAGAACTTCATGGAAATTTTACGGGACCAGCTTCATTTTATGGGAGTAGGAGACACTTTTTTATGGTTGTTTCACTACAGAGTTGTCTGCATGAGCCAAATGGCCCGGCTTCCTCCTGACCTTGTGACACAGGCCAAAACCCCTGTTGCAGGATTGAGCCCAATCCCACCAGTACAGACTCAGATCCAGAGGATCCACTCTGAATGTGGGATAAAGAATCTTTATCCTGGGGTAAAATAGTGCTGGTTTGGCACGGAGTTCCCAAGAAAACCCACAGCAAAACCGGGATGTTTAAACAGCACCCACCCACCCCTACTCCTTACCTGTGATGCCTAGGAATCCATCTGAGAAGCCCCCCAGTCGCCTCATCTGATGCAGAAAAAGGGTGTCTGGCTATGTGCAACCAAGCACTCAGTTTCTGCATCAGATGGACTGACGGGGGGGGGGGGGGGGGGGGGGGGGGAGGGCTTCTCAGATAGATTGCTGGGCGTCACAGGTACGGGGCAATGAGCCAGTCCCGGGTCAGTGTGAGGACAGGTATGTGAACACCTGCCTGTCCCCACGCTAATCCTGGGACTAACCCGTGGGACTCAGCCCATGCTATTGTTGCCTGTATGCTCAGCCCCTACATCTTGTTACCCAAAGAACGGGGGGAGGGGGCTGAGGGTAGGCGGAGAGATTGGCTTACTGCTTTGGGTGTGAGGAGATCCTTTGTCTCAAGTTGCAAGAGGAAATGCAGATAACTTGGTGGAAGAAAGGAGCACTTAATTCACACATTAAATTCAATGGTTTTGTTTACCTGGATGTCCACATGCCTTGGGACACGTTTCTCTTTTCCTGGCAATCTGACATAGTGTTCTTGAAAGGTCATCAATCTCTCAAAAACACAAGATATGAAAATATGAGGACCTCAAAATACAGTGTGAGGTATGTAACAGTCTACATCAGCACTTTGATCGCTCCCTCTTACTTTTAACATCTATTTCTTCATAACGAGACCAGGTTGCTGCTCAAGAAAACTCAGGCCTGAAACAGACAGGCAAAAAGTGCCACCTTCAGGGGGCATGGCAAGCAGATAACTCATGCCCCCAGATCAGCTGGAAGCCGCGCTGAGGCCAGCAAATGTGGCCCAAAGCTGGCCGCAAAAGAAGCACAACGCCCCCCCCCCAACAGTGCTCCTTGCCAGCAGTCCATTCCGGACCATGGCAGCAGCCAGCCTCAGGACTGCTGCGTCCGGTTCCTGTGGCTCCCCACCAAACAGGGGTCGATGAGGGCTGGAGTGACCTCTGGCCACTCCAAGCTGCCAGTCTGTCTTCCCCTCAGATATAATTACTATGAATTACATGTCTAGTCACAGTGAATAATTCTGTTTGTAAAAGCAGCATATTCCTGATTTCCCCCTATATATCCTTCAAGGAACTTGCTGACTAGTAGATATAGTATGATTGTAGAGTCATATCCTTGGAATAGTAAAACATGTTACCAGGGGTTGTTGGCCATGCCCCATTTTTTTTTTTTTGGCAAGAGGTTATTATAATTGCATGTAAATTAAGTAGAATGGTTTTTAAAATAAGACAAAGATGAAATATAAGGCCCAATTAATTCTCACTTATTATAGCTAGTCAAAAGCTAAATGGGTTTATCAGGCTATATGCAGTATCTTACATAATATCACAAGATCTATTTTAATGCTATCATTATCACAAAATGGAGAGAGTGAAAACATTGAAGTAATATTTTTTATTGTATTTTTAAAATTTTACAAATAAGACATGAAATGAACTATAAAATTCAATCACTTATACACTTATTCAAATTCCTATTCCTACATTCCATAATGTTATGAAAAACAAATAAAGTAAATTTGCATCCTCCTAAACTTAGATACATAACATTGTAATTTCTTTGTTTCTTCACAGGAAAAAGAAAGGCTTATTTCGCAATTCAATTTATGACTTCCTTTTTCTACTTATTTGGCCCGGAGAAGTTAAATTCTTACTGTCATTTGTGCCCTATTCAACAACATATATATTAATTAAACCAATTAGCCAAATGCTCTCTTCTAACATTATAATATATATATATATTTGTAAAGCGTAAAAGCTTTCCACTATTATGAGTTTAAAACTTTTATATTGAAAAAGTTAATTGTTTAATCTCTTGTAACTTTCTTTTCCTTTTAATTTCTATTGATGTTCTTCATTCCCTTTTCCTTTCTGTTGTCCTTTAATTTTATATTCTACCTTACATATAAGTATATTTCACTATAACCTAGATTATGCTGTCTTCTTAATTTTCCAAATATCTTCAATATAAGCCCACTCTTTCTTTATTTTATTTGTTTGTTTATTTTTCATTATAGATGTTAAGATATCAAGCTCCTTCATATCCGCGACCTTTAATTTCCAATCTATAAGCTCGGGAGCCTTTTCTTGCTTCCAATTTTTGGCTATCAATAGCCTGGCCGCTGTTACTAAGTATAAGATAATTCTCCAGTACTTATCTTCATCTTCCTTTTTTAGAGTTGATGTTATGTTTAATAAGAATAATTCTGGTGTTAAAGGAAATTGGATATTCAATGTATTTTGTATTACATTATATATTCCAATCCAAAATTCCTTAACTCGAGGGCAGGTCCACCACATATGATATAATGATCCGACTTCTTTGTGACACTAAAACATTGAAGTAATATTAAAGGGATTATTGGTTTTTCCCCAAAATCTAGAATATCTTTCTTTCCATTGATATATATTTTAGTAGAGCTTCTTGTAATTTTGGGTTTGGTGCTTTAACAAGCAGATTTTCTGGATTATGAATACAGCTTCCCCCCTACCATTTTTGTGGATGTTTGAAAGGTGTTCTGCTGGCTACCATTTACAGTAATCTTTCCCTCTCACACAGTGTAGTCAGTGTGGGTTGTATAAATCATGGTACTTGAATTAGTCTGTAAAGCTCTATCATTGAAATTAATACTTTGGGGTTCCATTCAGCATACTAAATTCCTTTTCTAATTTTGCTTGATGTTTGGCTTGGCATACATTAAACATTACAATGATAACTTATTTGTTTATTCTACAGTTCAAATTAGGTGTCTGAATACTTCTATTCTGAGATCTAACAATCACTTTTCAACATCTTCTCCTCTCCCTAAAAAGTCTGCTGCAGAATCTTAGCAACTATTTCTATTTCATTTACTTTCTGTCCTCTGAAATGTGCACATTGTGAAACTAGTTTAATAGTTGTTGCTTTTGAAATTCTATTATAGAATTTGTGTACCACTTTGAAATCCTACATTAGAATATTTATGCATCGATTTTATAGCTCTGTAGGTCTGAATACATGTATTTTAGAAATGGTAGTATTTTCCACTTAACCATCAGATCATTTTTGGGCCTGTGTAAGGTTCAAGAAATGATTATAACCTCCCCACTCCCAACCAGCAATTTTTGTCTCAGAAAAAAATGCCTTTAAGAATAGCCTGTATGCAAACTGATGGAGACAAATCTCTGTTTGCAGAGGGGCTGTAAATATTACTGCTGGGGAAGGGAACACAGCCCACCCCTACAAGGCATCTTCTTGCCCTAAGGAGTCCTGTTCATGGGAGCCCTTGTTTCGTCAGCTGCATTTTGAATGGCTGCAGCCACAAGAAGCAAAGCAACAGAGGCAACAGTTTATGCTGTACATGTACAGCCCCTTAAAACTCCAGATGGAGGACAAAAGTTTGTTTTTCCTTTAGGAAACCCTTGAACAAGATGGTTCCCTGCAGAAAGAGGTTGCTTTCCCTCCAGAGAGCTTCTCCCAGGAGAAGCGTCCCAAGCAAGAGTAATGTGAGAAGATTTTAAATCTGAACTGCTGAAGAATTCTGTTGTAGGTGTCTTTGAAGAAGAATGACCTAGCAGCGCATTTTTTTCCCCAGGCTGAGATCAACTAACATTAGTGGCAGCTCAAATTTATTTCAAGGAAATGATGAATGATGTCTCAGAAGTGAAGTTCTGTCATACTGTTGGATCTGTTATAAGCACTGCTTTAATATAAAAACCCCTTTGTGTGTCTCCTTTCATTGCCCTAAACCAGAAAAGGCCTAACTGCCATGGATCCAAGGCAAGGACCTCACATAGGCACCTGAAAGATCATGTCTGCCTCTACAACAAATTAGCAGATCAAAAGGCTAGGGTTAGGAGCTGCAAAACAGGACATTTACACCCTCTGAATTCTGGAGACAGAGATTTACAACTAGGATGTGTCCAGCTAAGAATGAGATAACATCAACACCCCATCTTCTCTCTTTGAAAACTGTCTTATTTCAAAGACACTTATCCGGAAACCTTTTATATACAATAAGCAATCTTCGCCCCAGGTTATTTTCAACCTATATTAAGACCTCCAAAACTGTGTTCTGTGAGCTGGTTTAGGAAGGGAAGAGGGGGAATCTCATGCCCTCCCTGAAATTCCTAACCAGTCTCCCTCGGCTATCTCCAATGCAACTTCACTCCATAAGCCGCTGAGTTCATCTTCTACAAGGAGTGCAGAGTTTCTAGGTAACTATTCTGTGTGTGAAACTTTTCTTACAGATTCCATGCATCCTCTGTGTGTATGTGTGTGCTTGCTTATCAATTTATTTTTCTCCCTTAATAAAAGTACCATTCTATGAAAGTTCTCTCCCTTCCTCCTCCCTGTACACACTGGGTTGCGATCCTGCTTACTAATTTTGAGCTAATTAAAAATTCCCCAAGGTGAAGTTCTTATTACAGATTCTTTAGTGTGAATTTTCATGAAAATGCAGTCCCTGCAAGCACACCTTGAACAGGCAAATTAATTTCTGTAAGAATGGAAAAGTGTTTTATCACATAAGCAGATTGTATTTGTCTGTATAAATAACAATATACTTTTTAAGCTCAAAACACTTTTTTCTTGTCATGTAACTTTGAATTTGTAACTTGCATATCTTGATTAATGATTTTGATGTGTTGCACATGCTGAGGAATAGGTTTGATGGAGAAAATTGTCACAATGTGACTAGAATAGTATTATGGAATGGGACAAATTAATGCTAAGTGAAATATTTTAAAGTGAAATATTTTAAAAGCTTTTTAAAGTCAACAAGTAGAAGTAGTAGTGGTAGTTAGTAGCAGTAGTTGTTTCACTCTGATTCCAAAACCAGTGACAGCCTGGAATATATTTCAGTTATAGCAAAGAATGCTATTGTATCCGGATAATGGATCAAGGATTGATATAGTTAACCTGGAATGCAAAAATGAGGTATCTCGAAAGAGCTACATATTGGTTTTGTGTTTTTTGGGTTTTTTAAACACACATAAGAGTTGAATTCATGGATCAGATAGAACGCCTATCTAATTAAGTATTGCTGTATACAACAGTGACTAGCTACTTCTAGTGCATTCATCAGCAGAAGAACAATGAAGATAGCTGCTGTAGTACTATCTGGTTATTAGAAATATGAAGCCTCTGATATGGATGGTTTTGTTGCTGCAGCAACAAATCAATATGTACAAATTTATAACTTTCTGTAATTATCTTTAAATCCCATATCAGTTTGTGGCCACCACTTCATGGCAATGGTGTCCATACTGATTTCTATTTATTGATTATTGTTGAAATAGTTCAGCAATTTCTCTGAATGACCATGGGTGCTAATATGTAGTGCAGAACAGAATAATTTCTGTTTACTTTGTATAAACCAAAGTTTTGGAGATCCCTTCCACCGTATCTTAATGCCAAAAATCTAAATTGACAGTCTGTTTAATCTTACATAAGCAAGACTATCTATCCTAATAAATGTAGTTGCCCTTTTAATACTGTCTTCAGTTTTATAATATCCTTTTAGAAATGGAATTACCAACACATTATATGCACTGTTCTAAATGGCAGTATAAATGGAAAGATTTATTTCCTTAAAAATACAATAAAATCTTTTTTGTTCTCACTTCTTCTAAACAGCAAAATTAAAAAAAAATCCTCCCCCTGCTAAAATGAATAACCCTTGTTCTATTCATTAGTGGGCTGTTCTAGGCTAGTGACTTGTCCCAAATTGTCCAGCATCATTTCATAGTGCTTCTTCTTGAATCCCCATCCAAACACTCTTCTTCTCCTGATTGTCTCCTTTTAAAATTTAATGTTTAAGCTTTTAATTCTTTCAACACACTAAATTCTTGGCCCAGAAATTGCTATAAGCAAGGTGGGTTGGGTTGGCTTCTCCAAGGAGTCCCTAACTAGGCTTCTCTAACTAGGTGCCATACATTCTAGCCCTGAGAGAGGAGAAGGGGGTTTGAGAAGAAACCAGCACCTCCATCACCCTGCATGCCAGCTCCCTTTGGCATTATATTTGCAACTAAGAGCCCCCTCTGAACCACCTCTGCTGCCAGAGGCACATTCAGCAATGCTAAGGGGGCCCAGTTACATTTCCAATCTTGGCTTCTCAGCTGTGTATGTATGAGAGAGGGTGATTTTTAGGCTTTAGAAACCTTTCTAAAAAGCAAAAAAGTACCCATATATGATAAGCAAAATATACCAGGTTGTTTGTTTGTTTTAATCACTTTGGGGGTAGAAGAAAATGCTTTGGAATGGGAAATGGAAAAGTGGGATCAGGAAAACATCATTTGGTCAGGAAAAGAAGTGGTAACTGCAGCACCAAATACAGCCAAGTCCTGACACATTTGTATAGTCTGGATAGCTCGAGTATTGCACAGGATTCTATTATTAACAGAGAATTTTGCATTTTTTGGCCCATATATTGGTGTGTTGATAGCAGACCTGTGGTTTGAACAATGGTGTCACTGAATCCCTATAAGGTCTGGTTGGGAATGAGAATTACACTTTATTATGGACAGGGAGAAACAAAACCTTTCCCTGGCTTATGCTTTTCCTGAGAAAGTTGCCTCTTTACAATTATTGTTTTCTCTATAAAACTCCAAAAATCAGAGTTAGCCTGCAAGAGAAAACTGGCTAAGAAAATGGATTTTTAGGGGGTGGGAAACATCCAGCCCCTCCCTGTATTACATATTTTCTATATTGCACATTGTTACCTTATACATATTATTTACAGATACTTGACATGACCTCAGTTGAATCATGCTGCTGACACATTTAGGCTGTCTCTTTATCTCCCTGTGAAACTTCTAAATATTGGTGTCTATTCAACATGTATTTTACTTGAATTGTATAACATGGAACATCTCAAATAGAGCTAATGATCATCACATTAGATCAGGGGTTGGCAACCTAAGGCCCGTGGGCTGGGTGTGGCCCGCGGAAGACTTCGACTGGCCCCTGCCGGGTCCTACCGCCACCACCACCGCTGCCTTTCGAAGCCGCAGTGCCCTCCGGGGCACCATTTTGGAATGCAAAATGGCACCCCAAAGGACCCAGCGGCCACACTGGGCCTCTTGGAGGCCCGGCGCAGTCAAGGGAGCCCTCCTGGGGGTCCCCGCAGCTGTGCTGGGCCTCTTGGAGGCCTGGCGCGGTCGACAGAGCCCTCCTGGGGGGCCCCCGTGGCCGCGCTGGCCTCTCAGAGGCCCAGTGTGGTCGAGGGAGCCCTCCTGGGGGCCCCCCGCAGCTGCCAAAATGGCACCCTGCCCCGCACGCCATCGAGGAGTGCTGCTCTGGGCCTTCCTTCGGCCCGGTGCCTTTCCTGCAACCCTCCTCGGTGGCATGCGGGGCTGCAGGAAAGGCACCAAGCCAAAGGAAGGCCCCTAGCCGCCCCATGCGCCACTGAGGAGGGCTGCTCTGGGCCTTCCTTCGGCCCGGTGCCTTTTCTGCAGCCCTCCTCAGCAGCGTGCAGGGCTGCAGGAAAGGCACCGAGCCCAAGGGAAGGCCCCTAGCCGCCCCGCACGCCACCAAGGAGGCCTGCTCTGGGCCTTCCTTCGGCCCAGTGCCTTTCCTACAGCCCTCCTCAGTGGCATGCGGCGCTGCAGGAAAGGCACCGGGCCCAAGGAAGGCCCCTAGCCGCCCCGCACGCCGCCGAGGAGGGCTGCTCTGGGCCTTCCTTCGTCCTGGTGCCTTTCCTTGGGGAAAGGGGTTTTCTGGGCAAAATTTCTGCAGAGTGGGTGTGCCATAGCCTTACTCTGTGGCTGAGAGAGTGTGACTTGGCCAAAGTGTGAGGGAGGAGAGAGCGCACGCACGATCCAGACCCCCCCAGCCACGAAGAGAGAGGTTGTTTGGGAGGGTTTGTTTCTGTTTTCATGGGGTTTTCTGGGCAAAATTTCTTCAGAGTTGGTGTGCCATAGCCTTACTTTGTGGCTGAGAGAGTATGACTTGGCCAAAGTGGGTTTGCATAGCCAAGCAGGGCTTCAAGGCCAGCTCTGCAGACTCCAGCCTCAGACACTTGATTCATTCATGCCACCCCTGCGCTTGTTTGTTTCATTTAAGGTAGCATTTTTAATTGTTGTTGATGATGATGATGATGATGATGATTTTTCTTTTTTGGTTTTCTTGGCAAAATTTCTATTATTTCTATTTTTTACTTCAAAATATGATGTGTGCAGTGTATGTAGAAATTATTTTTTTAATTTTTTAACATTTATTTATTTATTTATTTATTTATTTGTTACTTTGGCCCTCCAATAGTCTGAGGGACAGCGACCCGGCCCCCCAGCTCAAAAAGGTTGCCTACCCCTGCATTAGATAGTCACATTGTGTGATTAGATTCACATACGTGATAAAAGAATCTTTTCATTCCATCTTATACCAGTTCTCTCAGAGATTGCCCTTTGGAGAAGAGTAAAAGGTTAGCTTTCCTTGTCCCTACATGAGTCCAGTAGTCTATAATAATCTGTTCTGATTAAGGAAGAGCCCTATCTCCAAAGTTGTTGTCACATCCAGTTCTGTCAGGCAGAAAACGTTCAGTGGGAGAGGCTGTTTCCCTTAGGTGGGATACAGAGCTCTAAGCAACAAGAACAGCAAAGAGTTGGAGGAAGATTTTAACATCATGTACTGCTAGAATCTCCCTTGATTGCCCTACCACAGATAAAATGATTGCCTTGCCTTGTGTTGTATTCTGTTGAAAGCTTCTTTGAAAATAATTTGATCAAAAGACTGGTTGCAATTTTTAAATATTTTTAAAGCATTTGTGTGAGTCACCTTTCTGCTCAGAAAGACTGTTCAAGGTGATGTGCAACAAAATTAAAAATTCAAAGGAAAGCAATTTAAAAGTAAAGCACAGATGGCATAATTCAGTAGTGATTAAAAACAACAACAGGGAAGCAGTAATCTGAAATCATCAGAAAACAGGCATGTTCAAGATGAAAATAAAAATGTAAAATGAGGCCATCAGTTGGGCTTCCTTTGGTAGCATCAATAAAGTTCCTTAGGATATATGTTTGGCATCATAATAATATGCCAGCAGGACCAAACAAATAAAAAACAATTGCCCTGCCTTAGTGTATAAAATTACTCCATAGAATACACTTGATCAATAGACAGTTTCTACAGATACAATAGCATACAAAGTCTATATTCTATCTACTATATGAGCATGTTTCTATTACTAAAGTAATATTGGGACACTATAACTGTGGCTATGATATAAAATGATTCTAGTCCCTTTCAATTAAAACTAACACAGTGTGTCAGTGCTTTTTGTATTTGTAAAAATTCAAGAGAATTAAAGTGATAAATCATATGTTTTCAAAGATTATTGCTTTGATCTGGACTAAAGGGGGAAGCAG
>CM034710.1:77074993-77086024 GCA_020142125.1 Phrynosoma platyrhinos | reverse complement strand
TGCCTATGAAAGATAAAATCAGCGCAATTTACATGTTTTGTGATTTAGAGCTAGACTAAAGTTATTTTCCTTCCATGTGTTGTTGCAGGAAATGTTCCTTTCAGAATTTTATAGGAAAGCAGAACCATTTGTCCAAAGTTTAAATGGAGCCAATAAATTCCAAAATTGGCAAAGAGGGAGAAAGTGCCCAGAGGCCCTTTCACACTACACAGCTATAGCACTGTGATTCTGCTTTAACTGTCATAGTTCAATCCTTCCTTCCTCCTCCTCCTCCTCCTCCTCCGCTGCCCCCACCCCCACGTGGGCTTGCCATCCACAGATGCTTGAATCCGCGGATGGCAAGTCTGTGGATACCAAGCATGGACTGTACTTTAAAACTGAATTATTGCTGCAGTGTGGATGCAGACAATGTGTATTTTCTAGATATTACATTGGACATGAGTCATGTCACAGGTGATGTAGCAGAGGTCTCACATGCTATATATGTTAGAGTATGTGGAAAATCAATAGATCCTGAGGAGAAATATGATTTAAATCTTATATGCTTAAAATGAATAATTATGTTTTGTATTTCATCTTTTAATGTGAATTAACTTGTGAATAATTTATTGTGAGAGGTGAAACAGTTGGCACCATGCCTTGAAACAGCTATATTGTATTTGTAGCCTTTTGTTGGCAGTTTGCCAAGAGTTAGTATAATTGTTACAAAAGAAGCAGCGGTATAAATCATAGCAGGCTTAGAGTTAGGTGTTGTTGTTTTTGTGCTGTACAGTAGGATTAAATCAGACATGCTAAGGGAGAGAATACTGTTTTTATTGGCTTTTTAAATTTAAGCCAATAGATTGGTAGCTAGTCAGGTGTTAAAAAGATTATTGGTCTTTAAAAACATAAAACCTTACCAAATTTTAACTTTAACCACACAAAACTCTACATTGGGCAAACAGACCAGTACCTGTGCCAGAGGATAAATGGACATAAATCAGACATTAGGAATGGGAATGCACAAAAAAATTCAATCTCTTTGTGCATTCCATCTCATATCTTAGAACAGCAGTCATTGAACAAAAGATCTACAAAGGTAGATTGGAAAGAGAAATAGCAGAATTGGAATTCATCCACAAACTACAGTCCCTCAGCAATGGATTAAACAAAGACAATGGTTTGCTGACTCACTACACACACTTCAACACTATCTGACCCCATCCTCATGGGGGTGCCCTACATTCGTCTACTCCCCTGACCACAGGTTAGTCCCATTGCAAAACTGGATCTGCCAGCTCATCTCCCTGCACAAAGACCAGTTTCTTATGCCTTTGTGCACTACTGACCACCGTTAAGACTGGACCTGCAACTTCATTTCCATACAGAAATGGTTTGTAATTTGAATTGACATCATCACATACCAATGGCATATACATGGCATGGCTTCCACTCCACCAAATGCATCTGCGGAAGTAGAGTTAAGTCTACGAAAGCTCATGTTGCCAATTTCTTTGTTGCAGTTAGTCTTAAAGGTGCTACAAGATCTCTCTTCACACAAAACTATGCACATGTAAATATATTTAGGCTGTGCATATAATATTATAATTTTTTGTATAATTTTTATTACCACATACCAATACAAATATTGTACAGGCATACTTTACATACACTAACAACACAACACATTTATCATTTCCAAGTTCCTTCTACACAGCTCTCATTTTAACAGATTTTAAGTGTTGTATCTTATTATTATTCTAGTTGCAAATTCTATTTTAGTTCCCATAATATGGGTGGAGTTTGGGGTTTTTTTGGAATGTATGTCTTGTTTCCAAAAATCTCTTATACCTTCCTGGTAACACCCTTTAAGGGCCTTTGCAGACTGCCAGAAATAGTGCAGCTTGAGGCCACTTTAACTGCCCTGACTCAGTGCTAGGGAATCATGAGAACTGTAGTTTATTGTGGCACAAGAGTTCTCTGACAGAGAAGTCTCAATGTCTCAGAAAAAAATACAATTCCCATGATTCCCTAGCACTGAGCCAGGGCAGTTAAAGTGGACTCAATTTTCACTATTTCTAGCAGTCTGCAAAGGCCCTAAGTAAACCATAAAAGAAAGAGTGTAGACTTTTAATAAGCTCTGTTCATTAGTGATTATTAGAATTTTCTTATAAATATGCACATGGATCTAATCTATCTTGAAATTATAACATCTTTCCAGCAGTTTTCTATATAAGCATAAAATAAATACCATTCTTTTTGTATTGATTCTTCAGTTTTTCCTTTCATCCAACATTGTCATTTTGTCAAGTTCTGCCATTTCATATGTTTTGATTAACCACTGGGTTATTGTTGGGGTTGTCTCTAATTTCCACTTTTGTGCGTACACTATCCTTGCATAGGTCAATAAACAGAAAAGTAGTTTTCCATGTTTCTTTTGTGTGTCACAAATAAATCTCTGGTGCAAATGTTACCTTGATATTAATCTCTCTTGTCAAAAACCCTGTGGATATCTAGCCAATTTTTTTTTTAGCTTTCGGGCATATCCACCATAAATGGTAGTATGAACCAGTAATGTACGAACATTTCCAGCAGCTGAGTTTAGAGTTTTTACATATACAGGTGGTTTTTTGTGGTGTCATGTGCCATCTATATATCATCTTATAGTTATTTTCTTTTAAGTCTTGGCTTGAAGTATATTTCAGTCTTTTGTTCCATATTCTCTACCATTGCTGGAGTTCTAGATTACGCCCTATGTCTTGTGCCCACTTGATCATGCTGGTCTTTATTATTTCATCTTCTATTTCTCATTGTAATAATAATTTGTAGCATTTGGAAAGCATCTTGTTGTCTCCTGATTCTATTATTTGATCCCACTGAGGTTTTTTGAGTTGATTCCATCTTGTTTCATGTCCATTTTATATGTTTCCCTCAGTTAATAGTATAAATACCAATGGCAGTTGATATCTGAATTCCTTAGTTTTTCTTGGAATTTCATTTCTAAGTTCCCATTTATTTATTTCTTTTACCATGTCCTTATATTTTATCCATTGCAGCTGTTTGATTCCTTTTTTACAAAAAAAAAAAAAAAAAAAAGCTTCATGTGGTGAGCACCACTGGGGAATCTTTGGACAAAGTCAAGTTACAACATAAAGAGAGGGAATTGCAGGAAGATCCAGCCAACAAAGTAAATAAGAAAGGAAGAAATACACTCAAAAAGGAAATTGAGATAGATGAAGCTAGTGAAATTCAAAATAAGTTGTGCTATATAAAACAAATGCACTTTAATCAATCTAATAAGCCAGGAAGGTGGCTAGCATACAAAATAAGGAAATTAAAAGAATGAAATAACTTTACGGAAGTCAAAGAGAATTTAAAGGTGGTGACAGATCAATCTAAGATTGAAAAAATATTTCATAGTTATTACGCTAAGCTCTATAAAGGAACTCAAATAGCAGATACTAAATTAAAGAAATTTTTGGGTAAGGCTAATTTAAAGACATTCTCAAACCATCAAAAAGATGCATTACATGGACCAATAACAATGGCAGAAATTGCAGAGGAAATTGGAAGAAGTAAGAGAGGGAAGGTGCGAGGCCCAGATGGATTTACAGTGAGCTATTGTAAAATATTTGAGAAGCAATTGACAAAACCACTAATATTAATAATAAATGCAATAAAAAAGACTACTTTCCAACCAATTGGAAACAAGCAAACATAACTGTGATACTGAAAGAAAACAGAGATGCAACAGAAGTAAAAAAAATACCATCCAATATCTTTACTTAATATGGATTATAAAATTTTTACCATGATACTAGCAGAAAGATTGAAGAGAATATTTAAAGACTGAATCCATATGGATCAGACTGGATTCCTTCCAAAAAGATAACTTAGAGAAAACATACAAAATGTGTTAGACATAGTTGAAAGTTTGCTGTGCTAAAAAAAACAGGTGTTGGTAATAACTTATGAAATCGATAAAGGCAATTTACAATGAACAAAAAGCAAAACTGATTATAAATTATGAAAAATCAGAGGAACTCCAAATCTCTAAAGGAACGCACCAAGGATGCTCCCTCTCACCTCTGCTTTTTATTTTAGTTTTAGAAATTCTTAATAATAGGATAAGATCAGAAACTAACATTAAAGGAATAATGATTAAAAAATTTGAGTTTAAAATGAGAACCTTTGCAGACGACTTAGTGTTTACCTTAGAAAATCCAGAAAACAGTATGAAACCCCTATTAACATTATTAACTGAATTCAACACTATTTCAGAGACAAACCAATCATGATAACAAAAAACATGCCTAAATCGGAGGAACAGAAGCTGGTAGATATATCTGGATTTAAAGCAGACAAAAAAGTTAAATACCTAGGTATTACACTAATGAATAAAAATTCAGATCTCTTTCATAACAATTACTCAGAAACATAGAGATTTTAAAAGATCTGGAAAAATGAAAAACGTTACCATTATCTCTCCTTGGAAGAATGGCTCTAATGCATATGAATGTGCTACCAAAATTTTTATTTCTCTTCCAAGTAATCCCAATTATACACAATGAAAAACCATTTGTAAACTGGCAAAAGGACATTGCTAAGTTTATTTGGTCAGGAAAAAAACCTAGAATAAGAATGAAATCACTATATGATGACCAAAGCAGGAGAGGATTCGAGTTACCAAACTTAAAATTATATTATTTTGCCTGTTGTCTAATCTGGATCAAAGAATGGATTCCACTAGAAAATGAAAAAATGTTAACCTTAGAAGGAGAAAATTTAAGATTCGGGTGGCATGGATACTTAATATATGAGAAAGAAAAAGTAAACAAAGATAGTGTAAACCATTTTGTTAGAAGATCATTATTGAAAGTTTGGCAAAAAACCAATATTGTAATTTAAAGATATAATTTTAATTTTGCTTTTTGTTTTGTGTCACAGCTATTGCCATTATATTCAGTGATATATGAGTAACATTAGTGTGAGAAATATTACTAAAAATATTTTGGTATGGTATGGTAGAGGTCAATGAGAGGGTGACACTATGAGTTACCACACCGGGTGATGTCAGCCCTACTGACATCACCCTTCCTGTCCAACTATCCAGGAATTGTCTCAAATTCAAATAATAGAGCCATCAGCTGATCCAGCACCTTTTGTCAGTTCCATGGGAAAATCATCAAAGCCTTTGTTACTCAGTGTGGTAGCATCAAGCACCCCTCGAGGTTATGAAATAGGATATAAATATCACTCTCAGCTCTAGCCTCATTTGTGCACAGAGGGCCCCTCTCACTCTCTCAATGTTACCTTCGGATGCTGTCTGAGCTGCTTTTCATTTTCCAGTGACCTATCTTCAGGACTGGTAATCATCACCCCCTCTAATTCCTGACTAATCTTTCACACCTTTCTTTCTGTTAACCTTGTATGGTTTTTAAAGTTGCATGGTTTTTTTTTTATCTTTGTGTTGATGCAATCCAGTATTGCATCAGGTTTTTCAGCTGTCTCTCTTTATGCAGATGAACTGTTTTTGCATTGTGGAAGTCCATCATAGAATTGTTCTGATAATAGTACTGATTGGGAAATAAGATACAAATTTAGATCTGGATATGAATCTCAGAAAGGTGACACAAAAAACAAATATAATTATCACTTGTATCAAAGGATGGTTTACTGTATGGCTACAAATGTGGATTCATGAAGCAGCATCTACATGATATCCCATAGCATAGAAAAGAATAAAACAATTTATGTATATAAAAATAATTTTGTAGTGTAGGCATGAAAGCAATCTTGAAGACTATAATTCTTCTCATTAACCCCAACACGTTAGAACCCCTTCTCAAAGTTGGGGTTGTAGCTGGGACTATAACAGTCACATGGCTGAGGAAAGTTGTAAAAGGTTAAATTAAATCAGGTACACAGAGGTGGCTTTTGATCTTTCAAACAAATGCTTCTTCTTCTTTTTTGGTCTCTAGAGGCTTGCTTGAGCTTCTTTCTCCTTGCCCTTTGAAACTTCTGGTAGATAAGCTTTACTTCAGTAAATTGTTGACAAGATGATGGTAAAAACAGAGAAAATATTAATAATTTCTAATCAGTTCTCTTTATTATTAAGGAGAATGCAATTTACAGTTTTTGCATAAGTAGGGATATTTTTTTTTGGTGCCTAGCAACAAACTAAAGGCATTTCAGTTAGAATTAATTCTAAAATATGAAGGTAATAGTCTAAATGTATTTTATTATATACTATATTGTGTTTTGGGACTGAATGATTAGGAATAGCAGTCTTTCATCTTTGCTTCTAACAACTTCTAGTCTGTGTTGTTGTTTTTCTTGGCAAAGCACCCAATTTGATTTCAGTTGAGCAACTATAAGAGACATGGTGGCTTAGCAGTTAAGATGCTGACAATTGCAAGGTTGGCAGATGGTCAGTTTGAGAACCAAGCACCATCTGACAAAATGAGCTCCTGTCACTAGTCCCAGCTTCTTCCAACCTAGCAGTTTGAAAGCATGTAAAAAGTTCAAGTAGATAAATAGGTACCACTTTGGTAACAGTGTTCCATTCAATCATACTGGCTACATGACCATGGAAGTTATCTTTGACAATGCTAGCTCCCTCAGCATAGTAACAGAGATGAGCAGTGCCCCTACAGTCAAACACGACTTTACAACCTTGTCAAGGGAAACCCCTAACCTTTTAAAGCAAACAAAACAATATTGGTAGAATTTAAAGATATAGACGTGTTAGTCTGTAGAATTAATATTGTAGCACCTTTGGGAAGAACTGGGGAAAAAAAAAGAAGAAAGAAAAAAAAGCACCTACTTCTTCAGATGCTTATGATGGATTGAAAGCCAAGGACAGACAGGAGTGCAGGAGCTTAACTGAAGATAACCGAAAAGGAATGTTGGTTATTGCAGATCCAGTCAGCATGAGTAGAACCCATGAGCTCTACATGATATATAGTTTGCAAAGGGCTCCCCACACGTAGGTCCTTAGGAACGACATCCCGCTGTTTGCGCTTTGAGAAGGAAGATATCTGTCTGTATCTGGGCACGTTTCTTGAAGAGGTTGATGGATTTCCACTTCATTCGGCACCTACCTAATTACACACACACACACACACACACACTGCATAAGTAGAATGCACACACCAAAGGCCTATCTAAATAAGTACCGGTATGTCTTCAGCTGCCAATGAAAAGAGATAAGCAGATTTGTTCCTATAGTTTGTTATAAACAATGTTTTTAAAAGTTGGAGACAATAGTGCAGTTGGAAAAACTTGATGGACATAGCTCTTTGCAAAATACAGAATTTGCAGTTTTCTAAGCTCTGTTGTATTGTATTTCTCTTTATTCTGAAAATCCACCATTAGTAGATTACCTTTTCACTGGTGCTCCATCTCTCCAGGACAGCTCCTTTTTCACCTTTTTCCTTTCAAGCAAAATAATTCACACAAAGCTAATGATAGCACAAAAGATAACACAAAAATGTTATAGGCTTAATATGTTATTTCACATACCCATGTTAAAATCGTATTGATGTAGATTGCTACAGGGATATTTGATAAGGGGTTAATTGCATTTGTCACTCACTTTGGGTTCTAAAACATGATCCTGGTAGCTCCCTGATTTTTTATTCATTTGAAAGATCCAAAAATGAAAAGAGATCTTGTCTCAAAATGTTACCCCTAAGTCCTAACTCTATGGCTAGATAAAGGCATTTTGATGTGTTAGGTAGGAAAAAAAAATCAAATGCCTTTCCTTTCCTTTGTTTAAAGAATAAAAGGAGACGGGTAATTTGCTGTCCTTTAATGGCACCTTTAATCTGCTATACAGGTCAGTTGTCACTCTGTACCTCATGTAAGTTCTCTGAAATTAATATATGGACTTAATATAAAATAATGACTGTTTTCAAGAGTTTTGATTATTAAAATTGTTTTGTAATACATGCAACTTCATGTATATGCAACTATATCCATGTATTTATTTTTCATTTTACTAATTTTTATACTGGTACTGAATTTCAAAAAACTAATGTGGTAACTAATGTCATTTTCTCCTAGGCAGATAGATATATGCAAGTGGAACCAAGCCTAGTATGAAAGTGCATTAGAGGAAGCAAACGAACTGCTTGCATGTTCTGTTCAGCAAAGGCTCGCAATGTGCTACTTATCAAAAAACGGTACTCTTATCTGGTTTTCTGTTTGTCTCTATACATTGACTATGTTATACAAAATCAGTCTCCCATTCCCCATAGGTAGTAGCCTGTGGTAATATAGTTATTGTAAAAATCTCCAGCATTTGATACATACTGGCTCCTGAAGCAAATTCACAAAAGGCTAATTCACACATAGCCTAAATTATGCACCAAAAGGTTGTGTTCCCTCCATCATACATATAATTTTTATTTTTTTTTAAAAAAAAAACTAGAGCACATGCTGGTAGATCCAATGTTGTGATCAATGCACTCCTTTTCTGCATCTTTTACTTCAGGTGCTCACTTCTGACATAGCTCTGGATGTATTTTTATGTGGGGGTTGAGCTAGTTCCTACTCAATAGATATATCTCCAGGGGGTGGCTGCATTGCTTTCACAGCTCACACCCCTATACAACACTTATGTGTATTTCTCATAAATGAGATGTCTACAGTCATGATACAGATTTCTTTGTAACATTGCATCTGGAAGTGGTAGTGCTGTGTAAAACAAATCCACAACAAATTAAACTAACATATGGATGTGTGTATGATTTGGATGATTGATTAGAAATCTTATGTAGGCTGTTATGTACATCAGTTCAGAAAAGTTCCATAAAGTATATTTTGATATATATTTTTTCACAATGTGTGTTTCAATGCTACATTTTCTTATTATAACTTGATATAGTACATAAGAAACCAAAATAACGCTGGAAGTAATTTTTATCATTCAATTGTTGCTTTTACTGGTTTCTCAATGCTTTTTAGGCCAAAACAAAAACTGGTACAGTAACTTGCAGAAAAATTGTAAGATTTAAATATATATTCATACAGTCTGTTGACCATTAGAATGCATTTTCAAACATTTGCCTTCACCTGCTATTTTGTAAGCAGTGATATTACCATCTGCAACAACTGGTATTATATTTTCATTTATCTAAACCTGAATTTGTTTCAGATCTGAGGTATTTTTAGCAGTCTATATTTTTAATAAAGATTTCGTATCTTGTTTTCTGCCCTTAAAAAGCAGTTTATAATAAGGTATCAATAATAACCAGTTTACTTGCATGTGAGACAGATACTGATAGGTCATTGCATTTTTATTTTAATCTTCTCTTAGGAAATTGTACCTAATCATTAATTTTAAATGGGCAAGTTTTGTAGGCTGGATGATATAAGAATCTAAATAAGAAAAAAATGACAGGCCATGTTTGAACATCATGTTTACCCATGGTTTTGGCATAACATGAATAAGCTACTACAAGCCAAAAGCTCATGTGGTCTCTCCTCTGCTCAGCTATCCTCATGCAGATGCTTCTGCTTTTATTTAACTGTGATTTGTCAATGTTATCTGAAGTTTCAAACTGCAATTAACAGTAACTGTGGCTAAAGAGATTGAAAAAAAGAGACTCCGATCATAAACTTGAATCACAGTACTAACCATGGTTGAGAGTCAGTGTGGCACAATCTTTGAATGTTGGGCTGCAACTCTGGAGACTAGAATTGAATTTCCCACTCAGACATGAAACTCGCTGGGTGACCTTGGGCAAGTCACATGCTCTCAGCCTCAGGGGAAAGCACAGGCAAACCTCCTCTGAACAAATCTTGCCAAGAAGATTTAGGGTCGCCATTAGTCAGAAACAATTGAAGGCACTCAACAATACTAACCATAGTTAATCTCAGTTCCTTCTAAATTCTTTTTTCTGGCTGCACAAGAGTAGGAAGAGTGAATGGAACACAGCATTTATATTGTGCAAAACAGGTTTTTAAAAAAATTTAAATTTAATATCTATTTTTTTTAAAAAAAACCTGAGGCCTCTCCTTTCTTTTTCCACTGAGCTTCATCTAACTCACACCATCTCTTCAGCATTTTAAAAGGATGCTGGTGTCACCTGTTACAGGCCACAAACCTCGCACCCCCTCCCCAGTAATGCCTCCACTAAGCACTATTGCTGTGGCATGTGGTACAAAATTAGCATATGTATGCTGATCCTTATAACAAATACAGCATCATGCTATTTTTAAAGGGTTATATCCAGTGTTATTATTTCACTAATACAAAGCTTTTATAGTTGTGGAACCACCCTTTTCATTTTTGTACAAGTGCCAAATCCAGTACTTCAATTCTGCTTGAGTAAAGCACTGGGCAAACATTTTCATATCTCATTTTGATTTCATTATGCTCAGTGCTGCTTCCACGAATTGTGCTAGTTGTTCTCCTAATGTCTGTGCAGCCACTAGCAGAACATTCAACCTCTAGTGGAAGAATTAAAACATTGCTCATACTTTACCTACTAGCATTAATTGAGTAAAACCAATTAAATACAGCAAATATTCAAGTATAAACAAAGATTGATCTTTCTCAGGCAAAAATCTGTGGGAAGCAAAGTAGCAGAGAAAGTAAGTTTAGGATTGTGTTAAATTGTTTCATTTGGTAATTTTGAACCATTCTACCAATAGTCTCTAGCATTTTTGTTGTTATGCCATATTATACTGTTATAAGACTGTTGTTCCAATGAAACTTGGAAGAAATTCATTTTAAATCTCTGAGCATGGATACACATCTTCCTTTTTAACAGTAAAGGAAGTGTATTTGGAAATGTGTGTGTGTTCTAACATATTTCTTACATCTTGTGGTAGCTACACATTATTTTGTTTATTTATTTATTTGGCTTCTAATATGTACTCAAAAACAGGAATAGCAATGAAAGCAACAGCATTTTTAAACATCAGCATTGAGTTCAATAACAACAACTAAAAGGTCCTGTCCCCTAGCACTTATAACAGGTGTCAAATAGATGACTGATAAGAGGAGAAAGTTCTGTATCTGTGTCATGCCCTGCCTGGAGG
>CM034710.1:77059754-77069896 GCA_020142125.1 Phrynosoma platyrhinos | reverse complement strand
GCATGACAATAGCAAGCAATAGCAAGTATGTTTCAATAACCCAGGGGTCAGCAACCTTTGTTGCTGGGGGGGGGATGGCGTGGGGCCTGGGCGGGTGCGGGCGCTTGGGCGCTTGCATTTGCTCATGCGAATGTGCATGACACCCGCTGTCGTGCGCTTGCACGCACTTGTGGGGGGCGCCATTTTGGAAGGGAGTGCCAGGGCCTTGGCAGGGTCCAGGGAAGGGCCCAGTGCGCCTGCGTAGGGCAAATTCTCATGGTGCACGTACGCTGGGGCCTTGCCAGGGCCCAGGGAAGGCCCCAACGTGCCTGCACAGGGTGAATTTGCACGGCACACGCGCTCTGGGGCCTTCCCAAGGCCCAGGGAAGGGCCCACGGCAAATTTGCACAGCGCAGCTGCTGTGGGGCCTTCCAAAATGGTGCTCATGCTCGTGCTCGTGTGCGTAAGTGCGGACACCATTTTGGACGCCAAAATGACGGCCGTGCTCATGTGTGGCAGCGGCGGTGGCGGGACTGGCCACAGGCCGGTCCCAAGGCCTCCGCGGGCCGCACCCAGCCCACGGGCCATAGGTTGCCGACCCCTGCTATAACCACTTATCAGTGAACTAAGCACTCCCTAAGCAGTTTACAATGTATAAGCTAATTGCCCCCATCAAACTGGATACTCATTTTAGCAACCTATGGAATATGCAAGGTTGAATGGATTTTGGAGTCCCTGGGATCGAACTCACAACTTTGTGACTGCAGTGCAGGCATTTAATCATTGCACCACCAGAGCTCCATACAAAGGTATTGCCTAGCTGCTGATTTTCTTAGGGATAGTGAGGAACATGTTGGAATAAATGAATGTACTGTTATTTATATTTGGAAAGACTTTATTTTATGTGCTTAAAAATAAATACATAAATAAATGTCCCTAGTTCTATGATTCAATGATATAATAAAGCCATAAATAATATAGTCAGTAACAAAAAGGGAGGGGCTTCTTTCTTCCTTTCTTTCAATTACATCCCACCTTTCTGACAGCATGGAATCCGAGGTGGCTTATTGACCTGGGCTACAAACTAGTTAGAAATCTTTTATTAATGTCATGTAAATTGTTTCACTATAAAATAAGATTATTTGATGGAATGTTTGTAGTCACTGTGTTGGTTTTAAAAAGGCTTTCAGATTGAAGCAACTTTTATAAATTTCAGAGAATACTACCTAATGTCTTAGTTGAAATTAGGAGGTGGGAATTACTTATTTCCAGACACTGGTAGTAAATTGCTACTCTGCAAAGCATGTGCATATTACCTGATGAACTGCAACAACTCAAATCAGGTCAAGTGATGAGGTTGTTGGATAGAACAGTGATGGGAAAAATAAATAGTTCCATTATTTACTGTTGTATCATTTGGGCCCCTTCTCATGCTGTGTTTAATTGGCGAAAGGTCAGCAGAGTATATTTGGCACGGTGAAGTTGTATATTAGTTCATATACATTCCTGCTGAAATTTCTGCTCCAAAATTTAACTTTCAACTTTTTTGCATTTCTTTCACTGGTCCAAAACACACTGAAGAAATAATTCAGTTTGAGACTGCTTTAATTACCCTGGCTCAGTGCTAGGGAATCTTGGGAACTCTGACATAGAAGGCTAAATGTCTCACAAAACTACAATTCCCAGAAATCCCTAGCATGGAGCCAGGCAGTTAAAGCGGTCTCAAACTGGATTTTTTCAGTTTTGGACCACTGACAGCTTGATTCAAATGGCCTCAGAGTTGGCACCATCTGGTGTGGTAACACATAGTGTCACACCCCCCCCCCATTGACTTTCTCCCATGCCACATCATAGAGAATTCTTAGCAATGTTTTTTGGACTAACATTACTCATAAATTTTAATTTCCATATATCATTGAATGTAATGGTAATAGTTGTGACTTAAACAGCTAGCAAAATTAAAGTTATACCTTTAAATTATCATACACACAGCCTAAATGTATTTTCATGTACATAGTTTCATGTGGTTAAAGTGAAAATTTGGTAAGATGTGTTTTTAAAGAAAATTTAAAAATACAGCCGTCCCTCCTAGTTTACAGACTTCCTTTCGCAGTCTTGAATTTCTGTGGACAGGGAAGCCAGGAGGGACTTCTGTCCTCCTGTGCACACAGAGAACCATTATATCCAGTGGGGCTTGGAGATTTGTAGTTTTTCCGATTCATGGGGTGGGTGTGTCCGGAACGAATCCCCCGCAAAAGGGGAGGGATGACTGTAATAGTTTTAAAAAATAAATAAATACATTTTTTTTCTAAAAAAAGAACAACAGCTGGGGCTCTTGTTTCTCCCCACTCTGAGTCTCGACCCACTCTTGAACATTTTTAAGGGAGACAGGCAAACACCACAGTCCATTTCTACCAAAAGGCAGATGTTTGGGGAGTATGGTGTCAGCCCCCTTTAGAGTATCGCCTGGTGTAGCCCACATCACCCTTAAGATGCTTCTGAATGGCCCCAAACATTCTCTCAGCTATTGCAAACTCAAGCCATTTGTGGGGTGCAATTTTAGTTTCCTGGGGTGTTAAGCCTTTTAAAGGGAAACAAAAATACACAAGTATGAAAGTTAAACTTGTTAGATTCCAGCTTTCATTAGTAGAGCAACAGAAGTGTGGGTCAGACTATTATTTTAAATCTGTCTTCCTAAAGAATAAAGACTAACTCAGAAAAAAAAACCATGTCGTTTGTGGTTTTAAAATAAATATTTAATTTTTAATAAATATTTGCATAAAATAACTAAAAACTAATCTAACTGGAGATGGTTTGGGTAAAGAGAGATTAAATCTCGCCATCTTATAGATAGCAGGCAGAAACCACAACTACTGACTAGCAGTTTAGAATCTTGGGAGAGAGCTGTTAAACTGTCTCCAAGAGTCAGTGACCAAAGTCACATGATAGGTAGAATGAGAGAGGGAAGAGAGAGGAAGTCCCTATCTAACTAAGAAGGGACAGGAGAATGAAAACATATTCCAACACCATTTCATTGTTATTTGGTTTCATTTTATCGTACAATTCTTACCTATGTATCTGTGGAATTTGATATCCACGCAGTGGAGCAGATCCTTTATTAGGAGTTTCCATACTATTATACCTGTCACCAGCAATGCATACATACAGATAATAGCAACTATTGCTTGCATTTGCTCCAAAATAGATACAGGGTTACTTTTTTTTTCTTTAAGTGAGACACATATATTTGTATTTCTTCTGCCTATTTTTCTCAGCTCACTATCAAGGACAAGATATTGGTTATTCTCCCAACTGCAGAAATTTTAGAAGAAATATGCAAGTGGCAGAGATAAAAGGAGGGAAAGCTTATACAAGTTGAAAGATAGCTGGCAGTAGCATTGCCCTGATGCCTTACAGATAATAGCAAACTGAAAATGATTCAACAATTCTATATTGTAGCACACAGGTACAATGCTATTTAAGGTTATATTATGATTATTGTCACCAAGCAGCCAAAGACTGTAAAAGGGTAGTTCTCTATCCAGGCCTGGCTTAAAATATTGATTGAAAAAATTGTGTTTTTTGAGTGACACAGTTCACCTGGCATACTGACAATCGTACATTGGAAATGACCAGAGAGGGAAGTTGTGACATATAGATTAAATTATATAGATAAATGTGCATTTGTTCCACTTTGGGGAAAACAATTGTAATTTTAATAGCTGCTCAACAGTCAAACAAAGTCCCTTGGGGAGAATTTGAAACCTGCACAAGAGGACCTTTTATTCTTGGTACTTTGGTCAGGTTCACATTTATGTGGTCTAAATCAGACTGGTACCAAATCAAGCTACAAACTGAATTAGAAGGTCCTTGCACAAACCTGCCATAGAGCAATATGTGTTCATTAAGTTCATTAAATTTCATATTTCTAAGTCATGACAGGGTGAAATATGCCATATATTTGTAAAGATATTCTACTTTCAAGACAACTTTGTACAATTAGCTAGCGTATGAGTTTCTGTTATTTCCCCTCTCAATTTTTAAGTAGAGTTTTTTAAAATACTGCATAGTGTTTAATACTTTGACAGCCATGTTTGCAATAACAGCAAGAGGCTGCTGTAAATTAAATGCTTCCTGCTGTCCCATTTCCTTCCAAACCACAGTAGGAGGAGTATTAGTTAACATTAAAGCAGACAGAAGTAGCTGCTGACTACATGTATTAAAACTCAGTTTGCAGCCTTTACTTACAGCCTTTACTTTCCCCATCAATTCAGGTCTACTAATAAAGGGGTTCATCAAAGCATCATAAAAACAGGAAAACTGGCTATGGAATGTGTCCTAAACCAGGAAAATATGACATGATCAAAAGTTTAATTATTTTCTTTGCAAATATATATTATCTTAAGACTTTGTACAATATTTTTTAAAAAGATTTTTATTATGCAGAGAAAAGGAAATGATTCTTGTTAGCATTTCCAACAGTGGAGGAAGCTAAGTAGGGACAGACCTGGTTAGCACTTGTATGGAGGGACCATCAAAGTGCTGTAGGCTGTATTTCAGGGAGGCAGTGACCAATTGTCTCTGAGTATTCCTTGCCTTTAAAGAAACACTGTGAAATTAACTTATGTGGCATAAATTAACATGCACACACCTATCTGTCATTCCAAACTACAGTTCATATTAACTGAATCAAAAGAGTTTGCATTCCTCAATTTAATCTGAGGAACAATGTATTCCAACAATTCATTATAACTGGTCAGTGAATTCAGCTCATGTAAGACATAATATCTATTGAACTGTTAAATAACAGATATAAATATTATCGTCAGTAGAAGCAGTCCAATTATTCTGACATACCCCAAGGAGAGCAATCAGTGAATTTTGTTGATAGGTATGAAATACTTTTTATTTATCATCATGATGACTGTTACCTCTTCTACATTATGCCACTGGTCCAAGCAGCTAGTAGTACAATAAATAATGTTGCAAAAATACAATGCATATTTTAGCCAAAGTATTAATATTGTTATTTTATTAGTTCTCTCTGAGACAGAAACAAAACTAAAAGATTTGGACCAAATTCTCAAGCATGTTGCAGATTCCTCCAAGCCTTCTTTTAAGTCACTTGTGGATGGAGAGGACAATAATTTAAGGAAAAAGGTATAAATTATTCAGTGCTCCTCTAATAAATGCTAATAATTAGAAAAACACTTTAACAGAGTTCTTATTTTTGGCCGAGAAACACAATTTTAAATATTTACTGAGCTTATAACAAATTTACAAAACGTATTCACACCAGACTCTAAAGTTCTATATATTTAGAAATTAGAATATTGTTTGAAGAATAAAATTGTTCAAACCATGAGCTCCTCAATAAATAGAAGCATGTGCTTCTAATGAAACAATTTTAGAAATTAATATTTATCACTGGGATCCCAGACCAGGGAAGCTGCATCTACTGATAACCTTGTTATTATTTGCTTTCCACATATCTGCATGCTACCAGGCAACACAGCTGCCATTTTGAGACTTCTTTGCCAAGGCAAATTCCACATTCAGCTTTATTTTTAAGGGATCAAGGGAACTTACTACATTCTGAGATACTTTTCTTTCTTTGTTTATGAAGCATAGGGAAAGAAGGTTACTATTTAAAATTATTACATTATAATTCTTGGAGATTTTCCTGACATACTGCACATCAGACTTGCAACATCACACAATCATTTATGTAGAATTCTAAACAACTTTAGTTCAGTGCATACATTGATGAAAGAGACTATGAAATATGCTTTCATTGTTTTCAGTTTCGCATAAACAGAAAGTATGTGCCAAGTCGCAGAATGATTTGGGTGCACATATCACGCATAGGACTAAACTACTAGATTTTGTTTCAAAAGCTGCATGCTTTTGGAAAGCCATTGCTATGAAGATAGCAATGTGTCAGTCTTTTAAGTTTATTTATTTGAGTATTAATTACATTTCTATACCACCTTTCAACAAAGCTCCCATTTATATCTTCCATCTTCCATTACAGATTGAATATCACCTATCCAGAAATCAAAAATATTCCAAAATTCAAAAATGTTCACATGGGTGGCTAAGATAATGATAGCTTTGCTTTCTGATAGTTCAATGTACACAAACTTTGTTTCATGCACAAAATTATTTAAAACATTGTGTATAAAATTACTTTCAGATTATGTGTATAAGGTTTGTATGAAACATAAATGTATTTCACGTTTAGACTTGGGTTCTAGCTCTAAAATATCTCATTATGTATATGCAACTATTCCAAAATCCCCCTCCCCAAATAAAAATAAAATCCTAAACGCTTCTGGTCCCAAGCAGAAGTGGATAAGACAACTTGTGTTTATATGCTGTTTTCCTATAAGACTGTGCACAGATTGACTCATAACATATTAAAAGAAAAACAATAAAATATTTTTTTTAAAAAAGTACTATGGTGTTAATAGATTAATACACAATTAGTGATAAAATATGAAATAAAACAATGCAAATAAATTAATCTAGCAATTTAGTGCTGAAAAGGAGAAGGGATAAAGGCTAACACAGAAACAAAAATACACTGCTCTCAGAGACAAATAGCTCTTTATTTAACAGAGATGATTATGGAGTTGTCCAGAGATAACATAAATATTGATTGGCAGCCACTCACTTATAGCCACTCACTTTTCTTCCTGTTCTTACCTGGATCTATTCTCTCAACCTGTTCCCCTTTTCTCACTTGAGGAGGTGCAGATTGCCAGTCTTCCTTCAAGCTCTATGTTCATGGTTTTCAGTCTCCCCTAGAGCACAGTCTTTACGTTCGAGGCTTTGATATTCAGCCTTCTTTTCAAGCTTTCTTATTGTTTGTATACATATAGACCATACATTTTGGTCCATGTTTTTCTTTACATTTTACAAGTATTATGATTTGGAGATGTTTAGCATTAAAACATTAAATGAACAATAGGTCCCCAGTCCAGCACTAGGTGGTTACAAATTACAACTATTCTAAAACCAGAAATAAAGTGTTGGATGCTCCCTTAGTCATGTATGGAGCAAAACTGCTGACATCAATGGGAGATTTTAGCCACTAAGGCCTTTATAGACTGCCAAAAAAAAAATGCAGCTTGAGGCCACTTTAACTGTCCTGGCTCATTGCCAAGGAATCATGGGAACTATAGTTTTATTGTGGCACCAGAGCTCTCTGACAGAGAAGGCTCAATGTCCCAGAAAAAAATAAATACAATTCCCATGATTCCCTAGCACTGAGCCAGGACAATTAAAGTGGCCTCAAGCTGCATTATTTCTGGCAGTCTGTAAAGGCCCTAAGTCCTGCTTAGAGCATGTACAATGAACTAGGTCTGGATCCAACCCAGAATTTCTGGAAGATAACCTACATTCTCATCTGCATCAAAAGATAGTTGATTTATTATAGTACTGTGGTGCGGATCAGAATGCACTTCTCTATTCACACTGGCTGTGCATATGTAAGCTTTCTTTGAATGTCATATCAGTGAAGACGTTTTGTTGCAGGATTGTGTTTCTTATCATCATAATAAGAATATTTTTCTTATAGGTATCTAACTGCTGCTCAGAGTTCACTGAAAAGGGGCCAGTGGAAAGCCACACTCAAGAGGACTGTGTTACAATTGATGGTAAAGCTTTGAAGGCTGGAGAGTGCATTGAGAGCATAACAGACAGGTTTAAGGAAACAGATTCTTTAATGGCTGAATTCCAAGATAGCTTGTAGCTTTGATAAGAGAGACTCTATTATACTATTTACAGCATTAAAGCGCATCCTTTTTCTACCCTTGCTGGAGATCCTTAACAGCAGTTCAACAATATGGTTAGTTTGATATTCAGTTCATTTTAACTATTTTTTCTCACATTCATTGATAAAACTGATATTAAACTTAGTTTGTGTAGCTTAAAAGCTGTGACATAATGACAATAATATGTGCTTCTATATTTTTTTCTGCAATAAAGATATATTTTCCTTGGTTTAAGCAAAGTTCACATCTCTAGCAATCAGAAGAAAATAAAGAGCTATCATAGTTGAGTTTGAAGTAATTTCAAGCACACTTACAATTTCTGAGACTTGCCAACAAGATGCATTAAAACCAAGAAATTTTTTAAAATCCTGTTGGAATGAAAAGGAGAAATTCGCTTTTAAAGCATTAATTACGGTATATCACTGTGGGTCACTGATGAATCACAGCTTTTTTCCATCTTTTTGTCTGAAAAAAGATATTAGTTGCAGGAGAGATTACCTCGTGAAAAAGGGCTCCTTATATATAGAGGTCTCCTTGTAAGAAGGCCTTCAGGAAGTTTGGGTATGTATGTGTGTGTGTGTGTGTGTGTATATATATATATATATATATATATATATATATATATATATATATATATATATATATATATATATATATATTTCAACTGGATCTTGAGTACAATTTTGGCAGCTCCGACTTAAAAACCTCACAGTTTATATTAGGTTGTGTGATACTAGAGTAGTTTCTGGAGTAATTTCTGTACCATCAGCCATCAGCTATTCTGCATTATTCACATATTCTAGAATCATAGAATCATAGAGTTGGAAGAGACCACAAGGGCCATCCAGTCCAACCCCATGCCATGCAGGAACTCAAAATTAAAACATTCCCTGACAGATGGCCATCCAGCCTCTGTTTAAAGAAAAGAAGGAGACTCCACCACACTCCAAAGAAGTGTGTTCCACTGTCAAATAGCTCTCACTGTCAGTAAGTGCCTCCTAATATTGAGGTGGAATCTCTTTTCCTGGAGCTTACATCCATTGTTCAGAATCCTAGTCTCTGGAGCAGCAGAAAACAAGCTAGCTCCCTCCTCAATATAACATACCTTCAAATACTTAAACAGGGCTATCATATCACCTCTTAACTGACTCTTCTCCAGGCTAAACATACACAGTTCCCTAAGTTGTTCCTCATAGGGCATGGTTTCCCGACCCCTCACCATTTTAGTCACCCTCCTCTGGACACACTCCAGTTTTTCAATATCGTTTTTGAATTGTGGTGCCCAGAACTGGACACAGTATTCTAGGTGGAGTCTGACCAAAGCAGAATACAGTGGCACTATTACTTCCCTTGATCTAGATACTACACTTCTATTGATGCAGCCTAAAATCACATTGGCCTTTTTAGCTGTCACATCACACTGATGACTCATGTTCAACTTGTAGTCTACTAGGACTCTTAGATCCTTTTCATACATAGTCTCATTAAGCCAGGTGTCCCCCATCTTATATCTGTGCATTTCATTTTTTTACCCTAAGTGCAATACCTTACATTTCTCCGTGTTGAAATTCATTTGGTTAGCTTTGGCCCAGCTTTCTAATCTATTAAGGTCATTTTGAATTTTCATCCTGTCCTCTGGGGTATTAGCTATTCCTCCTGATTTGGTGTCATCTGCAAATTTTGAGAAGCATGCCCTCTATTCTTTCATCCAAGTCGTTGATAAAGGTGTTGAATAGCACTGGGTCCAGGACAAAACCCTGTGACACCCCACTGGTCACTTTTCTCCAGGATGAAGAGGAGCCATTGCTGAACACCCTTTGGGTTTGGTCAGTCAACCAATTACTAATCCACCTAACAGTTTTATTGTCTAGCCCACAATTTACTAACTTGTTTGTAAGGATATCATGGGGGACCTTGTCAAAGCCTTACTGAAATCAAGATATGCCTACCGCATTCCCTTCATCTACCAAGATGGTAATTTTATTTTAAAAAAAAGAGATCAGATTAGTCTGGCATGACCTGTTTTTGAGAAATCCATGTTGACTTTCAGTGATTATGGCATTCCCTTCTAAATGTTCACAGACTCTCTGTTTAATGAACTGTTCTAGAATTGTCCCTGTATTGATGTTAGACTAACTGGATAATAGTTGGGATCCTCTTTTTCCCCCCTTT
The DNA here is from genome assembly GCA_020142125.1 of Phrynosoma platyrhinos. Classification (NCBI taxonomy): domain Eukaryota; kingdom Metazoa; phylum Chordata; class Lepidosauria; order Squamata; family Phrynosomatidae; genus Phrynosoma; species Phrynosoma platyrhinos. Next base: position 77,059,967 of record CM034710.1, on the reverse strand, counting down.
TTGAAGATGGGGAGAATGTTTGGCCTCCTCCAGTCTGCTGGGACTTCTCTTGTTCTCCAGGAATTCTCAAAGAGTATTGCCAGTGGCTCTGAAATTACATTTGCCAGTTCTTTTAATATCCTTGGATGCAATTCATCTGGTCTTGGAGACTTAAATTCATTTAAAGTTAACCAGGTATACCTGTACTACCTCTTTACTTATTCTGTGCTGCAT
>CM034710.1:77018118-77031097 GCA_020142125.1 Phrynosoma platyrhinos | reverse complement strand
GCCTGGCTTCTCCTTTCCACTGTATAATAAACTTGAGGAGGACATGATGAATGCCCCTCCCACCCCAGCATTATGCCACTAACAATTTTATCACTTTTTTTATCACATAGCTTGTTCTTTGTGTTTATTTATGGTGATTACTGAAGAAAACTAAAGTGTGTGTGTACCTTCAAATTGCCTGTTGACTTATGGTGACCCCATGTTTTTCTTAGGTATTACAAATCATTGAAAAAGAATAATCCAACATTTACTGGAACTGTTGTGCAGTCTGGAGGAGCCCTAACACAACTTAACCTTTTAAAAATCAGGCACCACAGGATAGCAGTAACTCTGGTTGTAAACAGGAAGGTTTTTCTAATCATTCAATGCCTGAATGCCTTGGCTGGGATTTTGTTGATTAATCCCAATTAGAGTAGACCCATTGTCATTATTGAATTATGAGTCAATAAGTAAGTACATCCAATTATCTGAATGGGTCTACTTTAATTAGAACAAACAATAGTATTTAGGCCTTTACTTAAATCTGCCATCTTGTGCACAGATATCTGGTAGTAAGTCCCATTGATTTCATCAGAATTCATGTCAGAGTAAATACAGAAAAGATTGAGCTGAGAAAGGATTATCTGTGTACATGATGTAAACTTCAAAATTAGCCACGAACAGATGTTCTGTTTCTAATACAAAACAGCACCCTATGGTGGTTTATGGAAGCTACTAGAAACTATTGCATTAACACTGAAAAAATGCAGTTTTCTTTCACCTAAAGTACATACAAAATCCATTGATATAATGTCTGTTGGTACATTGCTTACACCTTATGTCTGATTAAATGAATTCTTTATTATACTCCTAGCTTCATCTTGTGGAGTACTGGTATACAATAACACCACTATATCTATGTTTACTAATATGACATTTCCAAATTTCTATCACCCTATAATTAAAACATTTTTAAAATCTTTTAAGCATCACAGTCCAATGGGCTGAATTTTTTCAAGAAATACTAAACAAAAAGAGATGCTCTAAAACTGAGACACATCGGGATAATACATATAGGAGAGTGTGTTGTTTAATGAATTGTAATTTTCCCTTCATGAAGGGGTGTTGGTTGTAGTATGAGCAGCAAGTACAACAAAACAGAAAGGAGAGAGGGATGGATGGAGGGATTTAAGGAGGGGGGATGAACAGAAAGAGGACGCCTAGGGGAAGTCTTGTAGTTCAGAGATGCACACAGGAAAGGAAAGTCTGCTTGTTAATAAATAAACAAAAGAAAAGAAAGGGGAATAGAAGAAGAGAGACAGCGGAGATAAGGCTGGGAGAATCCCATGAAACTGGAGACACGTCAGAGCAGAGAGGGCACATACAAGTGGTCTGGGTATTATTTAGGTGCATTGGGTCTGCCTTATGGTGCATATTTAGAGACAAAAACATTGCTTCCTGCATTCTTCCTTTGTATATTTATACCTTTTTAACCTCATGCATTCCCTTCTGGGTGGGTAGATGAAAAATGGGGTTTTCCAAAATTCATGTAGCTCTTTCCTTCCCTCCCATGCTTGAAGTGAACTCATCAGTGGATGGTTCACCTGTATTCAGTAAGGTTTTTAGTGCAGCAAGGTAGGACAAATGCCAAGTTAAAATCAACACATTTAAAATAAAATATTCTCCTTTTTCATGGAGATGTAACCAACTTTTTGAAGCTATAAAATGTAACACAGGCTGCATCCGCACTGCAGAAATCATCTAGGTTGACACCACTTTAACTGCCATGGCTCAATGCTAGGGAGTTCTGGGAATTGTAGTCTGTTGTGGTACTAGAGGTCTCTGAGAGAGAAGGCTAAATGTCTCACAAAAATACAATTCCCAGAATTCCATAGCCATTAAAGTGGTATCAACCTGGATAATTTTTGCAGTACAGATGCAGCCACAATGATGTATCCCCACAACTTTCCTATCCTTAGGTTGAGCTAAAATAGGGTGAGAGAATCTCAGTGGATAGTTCTTGTACATTACATTAGGAGATTGCCCTACATGCTGTCAGGGAGATTCTGGGAACTGCAGGCTAAAAAAGTAACTTTTCAGGACTCTGCCTCCTCCTATAATTTGAGAACTAGTTATGCTTTCTTGCTTTACTGAATAAACTTACTCTTACGGTCATACAAAACTATAACATGGGGGGGGGGGGAAGATCCTTGAGTTGTTGTTGGAGCCCTGATCCCAGCATTCCTCTCCACTGACTACTCTGGCTAGGGCTGCAGGGAGCTGCAACCCAACAACATCTGGAAAGTCACACAATTCCCATCCCTGACATAACAGTACAAATGCTAAATGACTTAGATCATAGCTATTTTTTTTTAAAAAATGGAGCTCTACAGACATGTTGTTCAAAAGATACACAAAAAGATACACAAATTTGAACATGAATTATACCCAGTGATATTGGTACAATCAAAGGAGCTCCTCAGGCACTACCCTTCCACCCCCAGTGAGAATTCTGTAAAGGATTTTAGTGGTCTGTCTCCATGTCCCCGGTATAACAATGTTGTTTAGCAGAGTTATTTCTGACAGGCTTGCATTCTGAAAAGGCCTCAAAGGCAAATCTCCGAAGGCCTGTATGCCTAAGCCTAAACATGACAGTAACCTCCAGACTGCTGGATGTTTGTGCACTTGCTGCAAAATCCCCTCGGAGGAGCAGAGATCGATGTGTGGGGGAAATGATTGAATGTACATCTGTGTCATCTGCTTTGAAATGTATCGTACAAAGGGAATTATCCATAAGGCCAATGTGCACAGGAGGAAACACCTCTGTTTGTAAGGTGTGTCCCAGAGTGTAAAAGAACCTGGAATGCAAGCTGACAGATACAGGGTTCACAGAGGCCTGGAGGAGTTTGAGTCAATAGGAAAAAGATTTTGATTTATATTGTTTGAGGTTGGCAAAAGGTCAAGATTATTCAAATGCCAGTTGTAGTTTCTAGATCAATTCTCTCTCTCTCTCTCTCACACTGTTGGAGGACGGGCGAGCATACACACACACAACCTTCCACAACATTTCACAAACGAAAACCAAGACACGTATGGCCAAGCAACATTGGAGTGTGGTCAAGATGGCAAAAGTTATTAATGAAGAAGAACAGTTAAGATAGGATTGGTGTAGCAGTTTGCATTTGCCTGAGCCTACTGGGAAGAGCAAGACTCCACACCCTTCTTACCTCTCTTCCCCACTGAGGTAATTGTGTGCAAACTACTTTTGTGCTTTGAACTCAGTCTGCAGAAACTGGAGTAAGCCCAAAACAAAGTGAGCAATGGGGGAAGGAAAAGAAGGAAACTGGAATATTTTACAAGAAACCGGGGTATTTTAAAAGCAACTGAAAAGGTGGGATGACAGAGGATTAATCGGGGGACCTCCTTGGAGAGCCGGCTTTCCAAGGGGACCTCCTCGGAGCGCCGACCCGACGCAGGGCCGGCGCTCCAAGGAGGACCTCCTCGGAGAACACTGTGGCGGGAGGTCCTCCTTGCAGCACCGGCCATGCGGAGGGCCGGCTGCTCCGAGGACGACCTGGGGAAGGGGTGACAGCCGCGGCAAGTGATAGTCGTGGCTGTAGTGCGCATGTGCTAGAAGATCATTTCTAGTACACGCACGAGATTTTCTCACTTGTGTGTGAACGTTAAATGCAGTTTCAGGGGGAGCTTTCCTTAATTGTGTAATTAAGGTAATTATGTGTTAAAACCATTTGTGGAATCAAGGTTCATTTTCGGTTTATTTTCGGAATTTGTCATTTCCAGTTTATTATCGCTTTGTGGGCCATGTGTGATAACGTCCTATATTGGGACAGCTGGAGTGTGTGTGTGTATCTGCATGTGGGATACAGTCTTCATATTTGGACTAAAACCCAAAGAGTTAGCAGACTTGGCTTCTAAGCAGAATAAGGTTTGCCCTTAGAGCTTCTAAAAGTTACTTTTGTAGAAGGAAACTTCCAGAATCCCCCAGCCAGTACAGTCCAAAGTTGTGTTGATTGGGATTCTGTGAGCGATAGTCCAAACAAGTAAAATTTCAAAACTCTGGTTGCTTTATACTGTACAAGGTATTTCTCTTTTACATATAAGAAAGAATAGCCTTTCCCAATCTGGCAATCTGCAGATGTATTGGATTATAATATCTAGCATTTCCATTGTTGGCCACAATGAGAGTTGTGCTCCAACACAAATTGAGAAAGGCTGGGGAATATATGCTTTCTTCCATCAGCTTCCAAAGATATTCAAGGGCTGATTGTACTAACCACCCAAACTGCTCTCCTACAAAAAAGCATTTATCTTCATCTGTTTGGTCAGATACTGGCACACTGGGTCTGACAAGGGGCTGGAAATTTTCTTTGCACCATTTCACATCAAACACCAACCCCAGCTGTCTAGTCATTTCATACCACTCCCTTCCATCATGCGGCTTGTTATATGATAAAAGTATTCTATATGAAGGTCTGCACAGTAAAGTGTGCACTAAAGCACAGAAATGCACACACCAATTCTGATCTAAGAAAAGCTGCATTTTGTAATCTATACAAATTATGATTCTTGGGATATTGAATTCTGTGTACAATACACTGTTACCTCCCTGGCTCCTCTCTTTTCATACCTAGGGAAATACAGAGCTATTGTGTAGAAGCCTCAGTTTTCCCAGCTTTTTTGGAAGGAATTTGTCCCTTGTACACAAGAGTATTCTTGGATCTCATTGTGAGAGTAAAACAAAACAAAACAAATAAATTTTCCACATTATCTGTTACGTGATGTATGATAGAAAGGAGGTTTTGTGGTACATACATGTTTTTCCACTACCACAGCCAGAAAGTATTTGTAGGCTTGGATAGCATCTGAACTAGCCAAATGACTTGTGCTATGACTTTTGACATGCCATTTCTCCACATGTATCTTTTTACCATTTCTAGAAAAATAAGCTCTGTAGGACGAAGACTCATCAGATAACCTTGTACAAGCCACTACTTCTCAGCTTAAACTACCCCACAAGGTCAATAATAAACTACATTAATGTGTTGGGCAGGTTATAGCTGACAGACTTCAATAGATAGAAATCTCTGCATTGCTTCATTTATAGAAAAGTATCACTTTGCAAAGGATAGGCCTCTATTTGAAGAGCTGTCAGACAAGCTCTTTGATGGCCTCAAATATTTGAAGGACTGTATAGTCAAGTATGATTTAAAGGTAAATAGCTGTTAAGGTCACAGAAGCTGGCTATCAGTTGTAGTTAGCTCCTAGAAAACAGAGACAAGTGTAACCTGATCCCCATCTTCCCTATATGATTAGAAGTACTGTAGTTCTGTTCAAGTTATATAGTTGAGTTGGATCCAAACTTGTCTTCATTTTATGAAATACTGGGATCTGTAGTCTGTTGAGACCTTTAGAATTTCTGCTTAAGATCTGTAGTCCACCCTCCTGAATAACAAGTCCCAGGGTGTCATAGGATGGTTCCCTGCCAGTTAAAGTGGGATCAAACAGCTATAACTATGCATCAGGGTGTATCTACACTGTGCAGTTATACCAGTTTGTAAAGTCATAATGCTTTAATTGTCATGGTCCCAGCCTATGGATTTCTGGGATTTGAGTTAGGCTCTTCTGTAGCTAGAAACTAGAGTCCTCGAACAGACAATCCTAAATCCCTCATGAAACAACAGATTGCAAGACACCATAGGTTGGAACCTGACAGTTAAAGTGGTATCAAACTGTGAGGTGCAGAACACCTTTAGTAAGTGAACATTTAAAACAATGGAACTTGGTGATGGATGAGTGGCTACTGTACAAATTGTCATGCATGTCTGTATAGTAGAGTGTTTCAAAAAGTATTGGCAATTTTGGACTATTCATGACTTTATTTATATAGTCTTTGCACACTAGTGTAATTTTTTTTTTAAAAAGTTGCTGAGGAGCTAAATTTTAATACAAGGGAAGGAGGGGAGTCCAGCAATGACAGGTAAACTGTATGCACAAATGTAGATGCCCATATTGAGAAGGCATTTTAGTTGATGAGGGGGTTTGTCCAAAATACAATATCAGCTGCCATTTTTGTTATTTTCTAAACATTAGTATAGAATCATAGAATCCTAGAGTTTGAAGAGACCACAAGGGCAATTCAGTCCAACCTCCTGGCATGCAGGAATACACGATCAAAGCACAATAGCGTTTTACTAATTCCTGTCCATCTCCATTTCAGAGACAAATAATAATGGCTTGAAACAATTACACATAAAGCAAGTTCAAACTATGGCAAAAGTTGCAAAATGTACTAGTCCTTGTAGAACTTGGTGTAGTACTGGTCAACATATAAAGAAGTGTCTTGAAAGAAGAACAGCATCCAGTCGCACACATTGTTCCAATATTAAGCAGCTGTTGTCTCATTTTCTTGGACCTATATAGTGACAAGCCTTCCAGCCTGATTAGACTCCATAGTATTGTTTAAATGACAGTGGAGTCTTGTGCTGAATTGGCTTGTGCTCCTATATTTCCATTTCTCCTTTCAAGTGATGTGCCAGTAGTTGTTCTCCAAATGTTTTCTGTAATAATAGTTTTATTAAAGGATCTCATCCAATTGTCAGTCATTTTTTTTAAAAAAAGGGAAATTTATAGAAAGCCAATATTCTGCAAGCTGCTAAAGATACAATCTCAAATTTCAGTTCTGTGCTTGCTTCCTAAAGGTCAGATTACAAAGTGTGACAGTATTTTTTTGTAAAGTGTAGGATAAACATAGACTCTTTTTGGTGAATTGGGGGAAGCTCTTTTTCAGCATTAGTGTTTCAAGAGCTTCCCCCAATTCACCAACTCAATTTTGCTGTAAATCACAGAATAGCATACGTTTTCTTTTGACATTTCACATGTAAGACAGAGAGAGTAGAAAACCTGTTAATTTTGTAAACAGGCCAACATTCAATCTTTTTTTTTTTAAATTCCAGTCTGTAAATCTCAGTGTGAAGTACAATATTTCAATCTGTGGTTTAATTTATATTCTTCCTATTATCATGTCAGCAATGAATATAATGCAAACATTACACTTGCCACATAAGAAGGATCCCACACCAAACTACTAGGGAATTCATGAGATGGATCCCTGAGGTTAGAAGCAAAAAATGCAACACACCACCCCCACTTTGAAAATAAGTAAAGACATTACGGTACATGAGAACTCTAAACATCCTTTAGACTGGGCCTAACAATAAAGATACTCCACTGGTATCAGATGTCATCAAAGAGAAAATTTATTCTTAAGAAGACCATTGCAAACAGATGCCAATTGCTGTAAACCAGTTGTGAAACACAGTGGCCATCATGTGAGCCATGCTTATTAACCAACTAAAATATCATGAAATAATTATGAAAGCCTTCTGTCTGTAAGCACCCCTAGTATATATTAAAATTAAAATATCGTGAACTAATTGTATGCAAAGGGATCTTGCAGCATCTTTGAGACTCAGGGCCTTTCGTTGCTATGGAATCATGGGAATTGTATTTTTTTCTGAGACATTGAGCCTTCTCTGTCAGCGAGCTCTGGTGCCACAATAAATTACAGTTCCCATGATTCCCTAGCACTGAGCCAGGGCAGTGCCTCAATTTAATGTGCACTATTTCTGGCCGTCTGCAAAGGCCCTAACTGAAAGATAGAAATTAGTAGCATGAACTTTCATAGGCTTGAGCCTACTTCTTCAGATACATCTGGGCCACATGTATCTAAGGAAGGAGACTGAAGTCAACGAAAGCTCATGCTACTAACTTCAGTTACTCAAAGGTGCTGCAAGATCCCTTTGCATGCTGATTTTCCAGACCAACACAGCTATATGTCTTTGAATTTTATGAACTAATTGTGGGAGCCTTCAGTCTGAAAGCACCCTTAGTATATATAAGTTCCAGTTGCTACATAGACTCATTTATTGAAAACAGGACCTCCTTGTATTTAAAGAATAAATCTAAAAATCCCTATTATATTTTTACATCTGCACAAGAAACACTATAATGATGGTCAAGGAAATGCAGGATACATTTGGAAATTTAGAGTAGACGTTAGAACACGTTAGATGAACTGAAGTGTTCATTCATGAGTATTTTATGTTATACTTCAGAGCTTAAAAAGTTACTAAAGAGGTGGAAAGCATTTAGTTCCAGTGGCCATGTTGGCTGGGAGATTCTGGAAGTTGTAATCCAAAAATAAATGACTTGGTGGTTCTGGGAATTGTAGTCAAAATAGTCATTGGCAGGAGTGGGTTCTGATAGAGTCTGCTTTCCAACCTCTGTTCTACTTTGAAGTCTCACTAGAAACCAAATTATGTAGGAAGTTCTTGTTGGCCCTTGGGATTAAATATTTTGGCATTCTTCCTTGTGGATATACAGTATATATATTGCCCCAGTGTTCTGCCAAAGCCAGTGAACATCAAGTACACACAAAAAGATATCTTCTGTTTGTGTTAGTCCGTGTCTGTTTTTTGTTTAAAACTCAGGTATCAGAGATCCTAGGTCTGGTTTTATATCCTTACAGCACAACACCAATTCTTTACCATTCCTCATTACAGGGGAATTGGGTGTTATTTATCATTTTATTAACTTTGTAAACAAGTGGCTAGCAATGATGGCAAAAGTTGCTGTGTAAATCAATAAGGCAACAAAGAAGACAACACTTTTAATTAGCTTTAAAATGTGATTAGATGCACAATCTGTCACCTACCAAGTGTTTTAGATGCTGCACATATTGGTACAATTTAAGTCTATCATGGAAGAATCATGTGCACCCAATAACCAATATTTACAGCAGACCTGCACAACTTGGCAGTAGGAATGGGCCAAAATTAAAACAGGTTAAACTTCTTTGGGCTGCAGATAGGTTAATAATTAATTAATAGAATCATAGAATTAATTAATATTAATCCCGATCTCCTCCTCTGCCTGGCCCTTTCCTCAGGAGAAAGCTGGGTGGTGAAAGAGCCTTGCTGGGCAAGTATTTGCCCATCCTTCTCCACTGCTTGGCCTTCTCTTTGGGAGCAAGCCGAGTGCAGAGGAACCTTGCAGGGTGTTTGCCCTTCCTCCTCCTTCTCCATATGGTCTTCTCCTCAGGAGATGCCTGAGAGCAGAGGAGCCTTGAAGTCATTCCACATCCTCGTGGGCCACCCGAAATCTTTTGTCGGGCCACATGCGGCCCCTGGCTGTATGTTGTGCAGACCTGATTTCAGCAAGACATTAAACAGCTACTCTGGAGCAATGCAACTCTTAAGGAAGGAACTAACAGACGAGACCAGAAGCTGTTAAGGCAAATAGACAGATAAAATTAGTAGCAATGCCTGACAGTGGCAACAATTAAAGGGGGATACAGTGAAACATAGCAACTGACTACATGCATCTGATTGTTAGGGTTTTCAAAATAGTAAGAGGCATTTCAAGATGGTTTACTATTGCCTCCTTCTGGACAGTACTAAGAAGAGTTAACGGAAGTGCCATTGCCATTGTCTCTGGGAGACTGTCTGCCGGTGACACCACCCATTATTGCTGCTGCCCAGGAAGTTCCTTTCACCATGTTTATATTCTTGGTACATTTAGACTGGCAACCTCAGCAAGTGGAGCCAGCAGGGTGGCTGTTGTGCAGTGGTTCCATAGTACTGTGGATCCCATTGGGTGACAGGGTGTCTTGTGTGGTGCCGATTGTAGCCTCTGAGGCAGGATTTTGGATGCCTTTTTTTAAAAGGACCAGACTTAGGACCTTATCACACGGGGTCTAAAGCAGACCTAATCCAAAGGGTATCCGTAGCTAATACATATTATTTCCCCGTGTTTACACACGACATTGCATCGAAACTCGACAGAACCCGGAGCTAATCCGTAACAAATTGAGATCTTTTGACATTCGGTTTTTCGGGGAAGTACAAGGGAGCTTTCGGAATCATTGCGCAATGGCCGCGCAGGTGAAATTCAGTTCATTTCGGTATAGAACTGAATTTATTCTTATTTCGGTTACTTTTCGCTTCGTGGCCAGCATGTGATAAGGTCCTTATTGTGACTTTCTTTAAAAAAATCCATGGTAAATTCTGCAGGCTTATATCCATGAGTTGTTCCCAGGTAATTTTCATAGCCGCAGCTCTTTAAGACAACATTGCCTTATATTTAGAAATTTATATATAGAAATGTAGCCTTGTTATCTGATAAGAGTCCTAATTTCAGAACAATCAGATCAAAGCTTGCCATTCATTCAGTGACTGAATGGGAAAATACTTTGGCACTTTGCTTGGACTGATTGGGAACATTATCCATATAGGCTCATGGCTGGCATGCCATGCCTTTTGGATTAGCAAGGATGGTGACATTGTCTGTCGCATCTCACAGCTTTCCTTATGAGCAGGGCTGAGCAGGCAAAGTGGAGTCCTAGGGCCACATGTAGCTCTCAAGGTTGTGCTTGTGGTCCTTGACCTCTACAGACTCCTTGGACTGCCTTTTTTCTGGCTCCCAAATAAGGGTGATTCTGGAGGCCTCTAGGACAAGAATTTCACCTTCAAATAAGTTGTAGCCCTCCACCTGTTTATTAAAATCAGAAGCAGACTTCCAACCATTTCAGGTTTTTCACCCCTCTTCCTCTTCCTTTTTTGCAGGTTTTTGGCCATAGTCGCAAAGGCAAACACCTGGCACCCAGACTCACCGCATTTGCCTGCCTTAGCTGTAATACTCATAGTAGCCAGGAAAGAAAGAGCAATAATTCATTATTGTGAGATACAATATAAGATAAAGCCTGCATGGTATATTAGTGGTCTGAGTGCTGAACTCTGGAGACAAGGATTCAAATCCACACTTGGTCACAGAAACCCACTGGGTGAATTTATGCTAGTCACATTCTCTCAGCCTCAGGGGAAGGCAATGATACCCCCCCAAACAAATCTTGACAAGAAAAACCTACTGTAGGGTGGGTCTCTGTAAGTCAGAGCTCTGGTGCCACAACAAACTACCCTTCCCAGGATTCTCTAGCACTGAGTCAGGGCAGTTAAAGTGGTCTCAAACTGGATTATTTCTGCAGTCTGTTTTGGATTGGTTGTTTAATGTTTTTTAACTTTTGTACTACACATTGCTTTAGTTGTTTTAACTTACATTGTAAGCTACTTTGGGTCCCATATTGGGAGAAAAGTGGGACATAAATCAGTGAGTGATATGAGTGAATGACCACAGACACAGACACACACACTGGAGAAATAATCTGGTTTGACAACACTTTAACTGCTGTAGCTCCATGCTAGGGAATTCTGGGAACTGTCATTTTGTGAGAGATTTAGTCTTGTTTGTCAGAGAGCTCTGGTGTCACAATAAACTACAATTCCTAGGATTCTCTAGCACTCAGCCAGGGTAATTAAAGCAGTCTCAAACTGGACTATTTCTGCAGTGTGTTTTGAACAATACACACACACATTGGAGAAATAATCCAATTTGACACCACTTTAACTGCCATGGCTCCATGCTAGGGAATTCTGGGAATGACAGTTAAAGTGGTGTCAAATTGGATTATTTCTCCAATTTGTCACTACAGAAATAATTCAGTTCAAGACTGCTTTAACTGACCTGGCTCAGTGCTAGAGAATTCTATCAAAGACACTGGTGTCATAACAAACTACAATTTCCTGCATTCCCTAGCACTGAGCTAGAGCAGTTAAAGCGCTCTCAGACTGGGTTATATTTGCAGTGACATGTTGATAAAATAATCTGGGCTTCATTCTCACTACATTATAAACTGGTTTGCTAACCAGTTTGAAGTGGTTTAAATGACCTTGGTTCACACTTGAGCCGAATCGCTGAAGTGATTTGGTGAGCCCCTCCCCCCCCGCTAGGCCCATTGAACGCATGTCTTTTTGATGCTCCATTTTTCCATGTCTTTTGCAACAAATCAACTCAGTGCAAGTGCAAACGGGATGTGGATTGGGAATTAATTTAAATTTGCCCTTTTAAATTTGCTGAAGAGGGTCATTTTGAATCGCTTCATTAGTCAAAATGTGAACAACAAGTGGGCTATTTTATAACAGGAAAATGCAATTGGGGCAAATTCAGGGGTTGTTCCCATTTATCTTTAAATCGGTTTGTGAACTGTGTTGACACCGGGTGTCTGAAGCGATGGAGGCTGAGGCACAGTTCCCACTATGAAGTGAATTGCAGCAATAGCACTAGTAGTTCCCACTAGCGCCATTTGCGATGCTTCTGGGGAGGGACCAGCTCTAGGGCAGCAGGGCCCCAATCCAGGCCCTTCTTTGGGGCCTTTTATTCCCGGCCACCGCAGGCTCTCCTTCCAGGACCTCTGTGACTGGAGATTGTTTGTGGCCAAGGAGGCACAGCGTGCAAGCCGACAATAAAAAGCCCCTGGGGCTCTTCTCCCTGGATAAGGACAATGTGGCACCCTGTCCCAAAGCCCAACTGTGCTGGGGAGACAAGAGGAGATGAGGAAGAGGAAGACAAGGAGGAGAGAAAGAGAGCTTGGGAGGTGAAGGCTGCTCAGATGGTCTGCAGCCTGGCAGCCGCAGCCACTGTAACCCTTGGTGAGGGGGCTTTGGGTTGCAGGGAAGAGGATTGGAAGAGGAAAATGCCATTCGGGTCCGGCATTCACACTTGTTGAACACGGTTTTAAAGCGATTTATTTCCAACAGACCACACGAAAACTACTCTTCAAAAAGTGTGGGTTGTTTTATTTTTTTTGCTTCTTGTTTTTGGATTTGTGGGGGTTCAAAGCGACTCCGAGTGATGGGGGTCGCTTCTGAAACCCCTCACAGTGGGGACAAGGCGCATATACAGTGGAAGGTGATTTGCTGCAAACCGTAGTGGGAATGGCCCCTATAGCGTGGCCCGCACTCTGCTGTGGGGACGGCCCCTCCTCGATTTGGATTGCAAACTGATTTATCTGTAAGTGGGAATGAGGCCCAGTAAGTGGGAAGGAGACCAGTTCCCAGCCCAGTAAGTAGGAAGGCCACCAGTTCCC
>CM034710.1:76975309-76997154 GCA_020142125.1 Phrynosoma platyrhinos | reverse complement strand
CTCTTTAATAAAGTCCATCCATCTAGCATGTGGTCTTCTTCTCTTTCTACTTTCCTCCACCTTTCCTAACATTTCTTATAGGTAGCCATTAAGCCTCTTCTTGAAAACCCTCTATGTTTTATCAAACCTCCATCTCCTTCCAAGACTGTCTGTTTCCCTGTTAGGGAATTCTTTCTAATGTTTGTCAAAATCTACTCCTGTGTAATTTGAACTAATTTCTTTGGGTCATTCCTCCTGGAGCAGCAGAAAACAAGCTTGTTCTATCTTCTATGTGGCTGCTCTTTAAATATTTGAGGAAAGCTGCCATCAACTCTTAACTGCCTCTTCTGCAGGTCTCCCTGTTGTTTCGCATAGGACTTGATTTACAGAATCTACATCAGCTTGTTACCCTTCTCTGGACACATTCTGGATATATTTCTTAAACTGTGCTGCCTGGAACTGGATGCAGTACTTCAGGTGAAGTCTTTACTGGAGCAGAATGGGCAGTATTTTTATTGATGCATTTAAGGAAATAATTAGCATTTTTGTTGCTGCATCACACTGTTGACGCATGCTTAGATTAAGACTGTGCTTCATCAACATTATTGCTGGCAATGACTATCCTATGCAATCCTGGAATGCCAGTGCTTGTGAGAGCAAGATGTACTTCTCTAGATGGCCTGTTTGTCGTAATTGGTAAGAAGCAGCTCTTTTGGTGCTGAGACCAACCCATTTTCACTCATAAAAGTTAGATATTAAATGTGGAATCCTATATTCAGTGGCCAGGGCCAAGGGAAATCCCACACTCCAGTAACCATGGAATCTCTCAGGTTTATATTGGCTACTGCCACTGCTAAAGACTGAAGGAGATGCTGCTGGCCAGATAAGAGAAGAGGGAGATTTTCTCTCCCGCCCCATTAGCAAAGCTGTGTGACCCAGAACTTTGACATTGGCCCCAGTTTCCTGCACAACCTTTCCTGGTATAATGGAGTTGCTGGCCATGTGGGGGGGGGAGAGAGAGACTCTTTCCCTCCCAGCCAGCAAAGCCACCAGACCTGAAATTTAGGTACTCCTTTCCACCAATGAACTGAATCATTGAACACTGGATACCTTCCTGTGAAGTGTCATCTGGTGCAGTCTGCCCTTGTAGTGATGCCCCTGTTCATATGATTACTTCTTTGTACAGTGAATAGAGGAGAAAAGGAGATTAGAGAGTGTGGTCCCTACCATTAGGCATGAAAACTGACCTCAAGTGGCCACAGCACAGAACACTGGCATGGTGTTAGAGATTAGAGCTCTTTTTGCCATACAAACTGTTTTGAGCCCCTTAAAATAGTCTGCTGTGCTCAGGCAATGGAGGGTGATGTCCAGGGACCAGTGATAAAGTAAGATTCAATTGCCTGCTTAGTTGGTTTTTCATGTGTGTCTCTCTCTCTGTGTGTGTGTAGGGAGGAAGGAAACTGGGGATGTCATCATGTCCTGTGTCTTAAAATGTTTTTAATCAGTCCTGGTCAGGATGGAAATATGTGAACACAATATTTGTTCCCAAATGTAACAAGTAGAAGTGAGGAGCAGGAAAAAATACTTGAAAAAAAAAAAAACCCTTGCTGCCAATCAAGTTGTATGATGCTGAGCTTCACGGATCATTACTCAGGGTGAGTTTATAGGCAATATTAGAAAAATAGGTTTGGCAGTATTTCATATCTGTTAAAATGGGAAAGCTATTTATAGCTGTGAACAACCTTTGCGTTGATAAACAATGGTAGATTTTGAAGATGGGGCAAGTTTTATAGAGGAAATGATTTCCCAAGCTTCTGTGTTAATTGAGATGATTGAAAATGACTTCTGTGCCTATATATGTTGAAATGCAGCACTGGTCCTATGGCATCTTCATGGCTTTCATTGATCCTAGACACTTACCTAACACGACTTCCAAGTAGGCACACATAGGCTTGGACAAATAATGTAATTCATTGAAGTCAATTGAATGTGCACACTAGCACATAAATAATGTCTAGGCTGAAGATGCCTAATGTGCTTAATTGCACACACCTAATAAGCCCCATTTAGCACACTGGAACCTACTTCTAAGCAAACATGTATAATAGGACCATGCTGTTACTTCACACCCTGAAACATGCAGTATTTATATTTTAGTGTGATTATGTATGTGAGACTCTGTGCTTGATAAAACAACATCAACAAAATCCCAAATTCAAAATAAAACCAACAGCTGAAGAATCAGCATAATTATGTACAGGATTTGCTGCTAAATCTTAATATCTGGGATACATTTATATTTCATCTTTGTGGCTATATTTGAGAATTGGACCATGATTATGCTATAGTGGGACAATTTAACTTAGTATTTCAGCCTGAAAGCCTTGATAACAGCTTCACTATTTTTATTCAAATTGAGAATTTCAGAAGATCATAAAGTAAGTAATTTCTATTCTGTATGCAGTGATAGAGCTATATTTTTCTTTGACGCGTTGTCCAAATGTACCATGCTGAATTAGTCAAAAGTCAACTATAAGGTTTCTCTTTAGATTAAACCACAGGCTTTCAGGCAAAGCTTTGACTAATTGGTTTTGCCAATTATAGCTCATTTATTTTGTCTACTGGAACTCCACAAAAGCAATTGCGAGCCAAGCCTTCCCATATCTGAATTTTCTCACGTCTTCATCTGCATCATTCACCATGGATTCTGTTTCTGTGCCAACCTGGAGTGTGACAAAGTTCAGAGTGCAGCATCTATTTTTCCATTTACCTGCATAATATGCAGGATAGCAGTATGTGGTGATGATGGTGGCCTTGCTCCATATGCAAGAATTCCCATTCCAACTCAACAGTCCCCAGAAGTCTGAAAGAATTCACTCTTTTCACTCTTCCTTCTGAAAACAATTCATAATATCCTTTTGTCTCTTATGGGCGTATCGCCAAGCTGCTCCCATTTCATGTGCTCCTTCCCACTTGCTGCTGAGTAGGACTTCACCTGTAAGCAGGGCTTGGCTCTCAGAAATTGGCCTTTGTTTACCAGTGTGGTAGCCATCTGTCTTTCTTTACCAAAGGTTTTCTGTTTGAAAACATTCTCTTTTCAGAGAAGGTCCAGTCCAAGTCTGGCTTAAAGATAAAAATCATGAAAATCATAAAGCATCATGAAAAGACAGATCAGGAGCCTTGGGCTTGCCATCAGCAGATCCTTGGCTGACAGAAATACTTCTGGTCATGATGCCTGTAACCTCAAGCTCCTTTTCCTCTGGGTAAGGTGCCAGGATGACATAGTTCCTTTCTACGGCCAAGGTTCTGTTCCTCTGTAGTTCTGTTGTCCTCACACTTATTTGCTTTCTCTCCACATTCTTGTATCCTATGGTTTTACAGTGCTTTTGGGCTGTTACTTTTAATGATTATACTATTATGAATGCAGTCATGAAAACTATATGAACTGCAGCTAGGGAAAAATAATGCAGCTTTTAAAATTCTCTTCATCTAAATTAAAAAAGCTTTTATATAACATTGATCCAATCGTAATGCAAACATTTCTAAAGGGACAAAATTGCATGATACAAGCACTTATGCACTTATAGTTACACATTTTTTCTCTGAATCTTTTTTTTTTTATACAAGAATAACATAAACCTCTTATTCAGAGGCAGATCTTTGTTAGGCTTGAATATCAGTGTGCAAAAGTATCCTGTAGCATCCTTGATTCTAACTGAGTGAAAGAGGCTGTAGCATAAGCTTTTATAAACTTTGCGGGAAACAGATGGGAAAAATAAAGTGGTTTTCAGCATTTTGAAGGCAGGGTTTTTCAAAAGAGGTCGGAAACTGGATGGAAGCTGCACTGGTGCAAACTGGAGCAAAAAGAAGCTGGGAAGGCAGAAAATGTCCATCTTTGCAGCTGCATATAAACACGAGTGTGGGGCTGCAACAAAGCTAAGAAATGAAGGTGCAACAATGCCAATGGATGTAATTACAACATACACAAACCAGACAGTCCAACAGGAGGGTATGGGGGGAAGGGTGGTGAGGGGGACATGTATGGGGGCCCTGTATGATTGTGCTTTGTCAATGTATCACTCACACACCAATGTACCGATTACTTGTACCAGCAGAGCATCACACGTGTGACTGTATGGCCAATCAAAGGTGTGGCCATGCAATGAGATAGCATTTGGGTGAACATGAGAGGTACTTGGAGGTTGCAGATGGTCTGTTTGTATGATGGTGTGCTTATGCTCATTTAGGGGGGTTGCAGACTGCCAGAAATAGTGCAAATTGAGTCTACTTTTAGGGTTAGGGTTAGGGAATCATGGGAATTGTATTTTATTGTGGCACCAGAGCTCTCTGACAGAGAAGGCTCAATGTCTCAGAAAAAAAATTCCCATGATTCCCTAGCACTACCCTAGCCCTAAAAGTGGACTCAATTTGCACTATTTCTGGCAGTCTGAAACCCCCCTCAGTCTCAAAGGTGCTACAAGATCCCTTTACATACTGATAAATCTGCTGTCTAAGGCCCGAAACAGACAGTCACGAAATAGCAGTTTCCAGCCTCTTCAAGAGTGGGGCATTCTGGTCTGCTTCACCCCTTAGTCAGGATCAAAATAAGTAAGGGTGGAAAATGCAGGAGCTATGGAGCTTGTGGCTCTCTACATTTGTTTGCTTCTGTGCCACATAATGGTTTAACTTTACATAGCATATCATGTTATATCATTAGTTTATATATATTTTTATAAAGCAGAGCAACACATGATGATGTACTTGTTAAATTAGGCAATAGAGCAATAGAGAACAAAAGAGGACAAGGAATGCAGCAACCATGTGTCTCTTGTAACTTCTAATTTCATCGGAACTGGTAGAAAAGCTTGTATTCAGTGTGAAAAATAGCTTTGAGTGGAACAGTAAAGCTGTGTGACACTCTTTAAAAGCAATGACAGTGCAAACTATATAGCCAGAAAATGCCCAGCTCCATGGGAAACTAACAAACATACTACCCTTGTAAGCTTTCCAGTGTAAGGGCTTAACCAGCTCAGTTCTGCAGTGGATGTGATATCAGGACTGTTAAATCACAGGCTGCAGTTAAATGTGATTAGGTGCTGTCACAATAAATGTAGTCCTCATCTGTTAGAGCCCAAACCAGGTTAAAGGTTATTTAATGCTTTTATTTGCTCTAACTGAAAATTATAGTCAATAAGAATAATTTAGAAACCTTATCTGAGTCAGTGACTCTATTGAAAATGGTGGGTGCATCTGCCATCCAAAGTAGGGTAATTGCCATAAGCTGTATGCCATGTGATCGTAATAGGGGTTAGGACATTAATGAAGTGCACAGTCTCCCATCCACCCCACCATTTTCAGTTGCCAGCAACACGGGTTTCTTCCATTGTTGAAACATTAGCTTCTGAGCATTCTGAGAGTTGGAGTGATTAAAAAGTAACATTTCATCATCTCTAGAAATTATTAGATCCTGTTTGTTTGCCCAAAGGATATCAAACAATTCAGGTCTAGGATATGCTTAAAAATATGAATGCCCACATAAATGAAATATCTAAAACAAATCCTTATTGTGCCTAGTTGTGGACACAGGATACCATATTTTAATTTTTTTATTATTCATATGCATAAAGCCCTGCTGAGTTCTCCCCTCTGGAGGATGTAAAGCTGTGATAAGTAATCACAGCTTGCTGGCTGCTCTGATGGTGGTTTTGATTCTATCTGAGGATTACTCTTGCAAACTTTAATGTCAGCTATTTCTAAGTGCTGGAGAATATGCACATATAATTCTCTGCTGGAAACACATTAATTATCAGATCTAGCTATTTTAATTAGAAGGTATGTTGTTAGAAATATCGCATATTACACTTTCCCTGCCAAAACACAAGTACACATCAGTTTCGAGACCTGAGGCACATAATTCAGAAAAGTAATTCAAGAAATATCTAATAATATATGGAAAGGATACAAGAAGATCTCTTTTTGCCTCAGCTTCTGGGAGGAAGGAGCCTTGGGAGTAAGGGAGAAATATAATTTAGATTAACAATTGGGAGACTTATATAGGCAATGGGTTCCATAAATAAGGAAGTTACTTCCATCACAGTTATGATGGGCAAGAGCATCTGGGGAGCAGCAAAAGAAAATGGATGTATTTGAGGTCTCAATCATGGCTTTGGAGGAGGGGAATTTGGAGGAAGAGAAGAAATTCTGTCAACCTTCTGTTGGAAGAGCTGGAACAGGGTTCTGACACAGAGCTTGCTGAACCAGAATATCAACCAGAATATGGGTGTTGCCCCATATGTTCCTTCTCCAGATTTTCTAGTTCTTGCCCTGTCATACTTGACCAATGGTGTATGAAGCCAACCAGGAGGCCACTGAGCAGAGAAATGCCCTTGTCTAGACCAGCATTTGGCTAGCCAAGAGCTAGTATTTGAACAAAAAAGCAAAGCTTGGAAGTAGTGAACTGGTGCTAGATGATCCAAAGTCCTTCATTCTTGTTGCTGAAGTTGCTTATTTGGGGAGACCCATGGGATTACCTTGCCTAGGGTGCAAGATGCAGAGAGATCATATCAGCTGTTGTCATCATGTCTTCTTTATGGGTGTTTGAAATCTGGCCAACCACTGGGGAAGGCAGGATACTGCTGTCAGATCAGTACAGAATATATATACCTGGTTTATATTGGCAGCTTTTCATTTGAAGAGCATATAATGAGACTCCTTAGAATTTGAAAGTAATGTGATGGAACTAAGTTTTTTTTTTAAATCCACAAGGACTAACATTTTTGTTTCCTCAAAACACTTTTTTAAAAATTTATGAGTAAGTTTTAGTTGTGACTTCAGAATGGCCTTTGGAGTGTCATTTGGGAGAATTTGGATAATTGTTGTATTTCAATCCCCAATGAATTAATTAAAAGTAATGCATGTAGCTAATAAAAAGTAATGCACATGGTAATAAAGAAATGGCTCAGTGGTTAAGATGCTGACTCTGATGGTTGCAAGGTCAGCAGGTCAAGACTCAAGTGCCATGTGACAGAGTGAGCTCCCATCACTAATCCTAGCTTCTGCCAACCTAGCAGTTCAAAAGCATATAAAAGTGCAAAGCAGATAAATATATATCACTTTGGTGGGAAGGTAACAGCATTCCATGCAGCCATAATGCCAACTAATACCACAGTTTGGAAATTATATTTTGGATGACAACTCTCAGAATCTCTCACCCAAATAAATGAATTTCCCAGTCTTAACACAGATATCTATTCACATTAGACTTGTTAGGTGAATCAGAATAGTATAAATAGTAGTGTCCGTGATACATGGTGAGCCTTCTTTAGCTTATGCTTGGTCTCTGTTGGGCACAGTTCTTGCCACTGAATAGAACAGCAGCCTCAGGGTAGGTCTAAAATATATTGGCTTCTAGCTGCTTCTCAGTGACTTGGAATCTGCATTTGATCAGTTCTGTTCTGTGTGTCAGGAATGAAGATTGCAACAAGGCAAGGTTAAGATCTGTGTGCAGTACTTCATAAAATATAAAACTGCAAAAAAAAAATCTGTGTGCAGTACTTCTTGCTTCCCTTGCACTTGCACATTGGTTTACCTGCAGGCACATTTGTATACATAATTTTCTGTGTTCTTTCCAATATTCAAGAGTTGGCATCTTTGCTATAATTTTCACTTCTGTATAACAATGGCTGGATGCTCTCATTTTCACTCTGGACTTTAGTATTAGGTTTAAAGTTGGTAACAAAAACTGTGGAACCCCATAACTAAATTCAATTCAGTACCTGGGACAGCTCTTTTAAGGTACAACCTGAAACCCAGAGCAGTTTCACAGCCCCACTGACATGGAAATTATTACACACTACTGACTGGCCCTTTCAGTTCAGCATCAGAGGCTCAGTACTGAATGAAAGGCTATGTGGTAGTGATGAAAATATCCACCCCTCCAATAGACAATATACATTTTGCTTCATAGTTGCAACATACCTATGCATGCATATGGCTTTCCATGCAGCTTTCCTATGCTGTGTAAGTGTACTGAATGGGTAGAGATCCCGCCCTACATTTTGAAAGTAGCTTCTGAATTGTGGAGAATTCAGGGCAAAATTGATACAGCCAGTTCTATTTGGAAGGAAGGAGGTGGGTCAGAGCACAAGGAGAGCATGTACTGGAGTTTTACAGCATTTTCTTAGTCATGGTTCATTGATTTGTTCTAATTGTAGCTTCTAATTGTCCAGCTGAGTAAGCACCATAGAAGTGCAAAACCAAGCAGTCATGCTATCAAGCACTGATCACAACATAGTATTGTATATGTCCTGCCTTTCACAATCTAGTTCAGGGGTAGGCAACCTTTCCCCTTTAAGGGCCGAGGGACTTCAGCTCCCAGAATCCCAGGAGCTATTGGCCAACATGGGACTATTGGCCAACATGGCTGAGGCTTCTGGGAGCTGAAGTCCCTCGGCCCTTAAAGGGGAAAGGTTGCCTACCCCTGATCTAGTTCTTTGCTACTAAGTCCACCCCTAAAAACCTTACTGCATTCAGTTCTCCTTTTCACACATTGTTTAATCTAAGTATACTTGAGCCAATTTCAGACCTCTGTAGGTGGATAGGACATGTAGCCATGTTAAGCACTATTTATTTAAACAAATCTGGCAGGTTAAAAAAATAGAATCATTGAGTTGGAAGAGCCTTATGGGTTACTGAGTCCAACCCCTTGCTCAATGCAGTTGTTTGAAAATCATAAAATATAAGACAATGGCCAAAATCATATAATACACTGGCAGAACATATAGGTGGGGGTGGGGAGGATGATGGCATTGTTCCTCCAAATGAAATTCAGTCTTCCCCTTCAGTCACCAAATTTCCATCATTGTGGAACAGCAAAAATTATTTACACCTCAAACACCTAGAACTCTTAGATTTGCTATGTTTGCATCTCCTCGGTAAATTTCCTTGTGTATTTGTTTGGTGTGTGTGTGTGTGTTTTTTTTTTCTGAGACATTGAGCCTTTTATGTCAGAGAGTGGTGGTGCCACAATAAACTACATTTCCCATGATTCCCTAGCACTGAGCCAGTGCAGTTAAAGTGGACTCAGGTTGCATTATTTCTGGCAGTCTGTAAAGGCCCTTAGGGCCTAAGCAGATGGGCGGCCTTGGACCGCCCCGGGAAACTGAGGATTGGGGCCAATGTAGCCGCACTCCTCGGCCTAACCCACAGCTTCTCAGGCCCTGGAAGGAGCGCTAAAATAGCACTCCTTCCACAAGATGTCGAAGGTGCACTGCAAGAGGCATTGGGCACACCTTTGGCGTCTCTTCTGCCGCAGCATGTCCGGATGCTGTGGCAGAAGTATGTCTTTGGAGCACCGGTCGCGCGGAGCGATGGGCGCTCCGATGATGTGTTCGGGAAGGGGTTTCTAGGGCTTGTCAAGAATATGGGGAATATTTGTAAGATTCATCACACCTCAGGACTTTTTTGGAAAATGTAACATTACAGTGGAGGCCACTACTTCACCCCCTCCCACCAAAGCTCAAAAGCAACCAGAATACACTTGGGTATACCTTTAACAACAATGGATGTCCAGGGAGATGCAGCCATGGTCCAAGCTACCTCCACCAGCTGTATTTTATTGTGGCACCAGAGCTCTCTGACAGAGAAGGCTCAGTGTCTCACAAAAAACTACATTTCCCATGATTCTCTAGCACTGAGCCAGGACAGTTAAAGTAGACTCAAGCTGCATTATTTCTGGCGGTCTGTAAAGGCCCTAAGAAAACCCTATGGAATTCATGAGGTTACCAAAAGTCACCATAGGTCAACCCTGAAATTCATGGGGTCACCATAAGTCTTGAAGGTACACACACACACATACATAGAACCCAAGTGGAGAAAGCTGGGAGAGGTTAATCCACTCTCATAGCTTCATCCAGCCTGATCTCTGTAATGCAAGCCAGTTTTGCATTCTCATCCAGGATCGGATCCTGGATCAAGGCTGTTTCTCTATTCTCTGCCTTAGCATTAAACAGCAGCATTTTCAGTCCACATAGTTATCCAAGGTTATTGCCTAGGGTATTGGTCATTGCCAAGGCTATCCAGACTATCTGAGTTGGGATACCTCCATAGAGGCTGGGGATTCTGGGAATTATCCCTAAGAGTCACTTTTCAAAGCTTTTTTCAGGTAACATGCTTGAAAAATAACCCCAGATTTCTCAGACAAAGGTTTCAGGTTTTTAATTTGGTTTAAGGTTGCTTTAGGGCTGCCCATGTGAACTGCAAATTGCCTAGCACCAGCGCCAGAGGTCTGATGCGTTAACTCTATTTTCTTGTCTCCTTTATTTATGAAGAGCCTTTGTATATTGATTGCCTGTCATTGCTTCCTGTATTATACTGTTATTGTTTTTTTCCTTGACTTTAAGAGACCAGAACACTGAGTGGTTGATAAATAGATAGAAAAGATGCCTCAGTTTCATTGCTACTTTCTTCAGGACCTCTTGTATCATCTGGTGAAATGTTACCAAGTACTTTGTTACAATAATAGTCTTCAGTGATACATAACAGGTATTACTTTGTCACCATCCCAAGCAATGCTCTTAGAGAGAATTGTTTGTCCTTGTCTCAGACGCCCATCCATTGTCACAAGAGTGGATACTTGACTAGAGAGTGGTTGTCACTACATTAAGATCAATAGATCATGTTAACTCTCAGCATATAATAGTGTTTGGTGTAGAGCAGGGGTAGGCAACCTAAGGCCCAGGGGCCGGATGCGGCCCCCTGAGGCCTTTGGACCGGCCCTAGGCTGGTCCTGCCGCCGCTGCCCCCCGCTGCCGCCCGCCATGATGATATTAATTATTGTTGTTATTACTTGTTCTTGGGGTTTTCTTGGCAAAATCTCCACAGGGGTTTTGCCATGGCTTTTCTGGGGCTGAGAGAGTGTGCATGCATATTTTTTAATTTTTAATTTTTTTAAAAAAATATTTTATTTATTTATTTATTTATTTATTTATTTATTGTGCTTCGGGGGCCCCCCCCCCCCCATTGTCTGAGGGACAACAACCCGGCCCCTGGCTCAAAAAGGTTGCCTACCCCTGGTGTAGAGGGAAGGGGAAAGAGATGATAATCCTCTTGACATTTTAATTGCATTTTCTGGAGACATATTAGCATTCGCTCACACATATGTATGTGACATGGAAAATTCTTTGAATACCTTGGTCTCAGAATTGGGAATTTACACACACACACCAACTCCCTTAGCCAGCAAGTATTTGCCTTTGTGGCTGAAGATTTGGTATTCTCCCTGTGTGTTCATTTTTCAAAGTTGCTGAACTTTGTTGATTCAATTATCTTGCTATCCTTTTCCAGGTTTTTGAAATCCCCCTTTGGAACATTAAACTTGACCTTATAGTAGCTTGGATCTCCTCAAATATGAAAAGCAGAGCAACGGAACTAAGTGTTGTATTTGTGACAGATCAATTACTGAATTTTTGCTAGTATTCTAGAAGGAGCAGAGTTTGTATCACATTACTCAGTCCCAGAATTTATGTACCAGGATTGTTGCTTTGTGCTGAAATTTTTTGCTTTACCACAAGCTATGGCAAATAGCGGAAGGTATTTCAATATATGAAATACAATAAAATTTCAATAATTTAAAATATATTACATCTGTCTATCCATATACAGTATATTAAAACAAAAAGACAAGACAAAAGAAATCCCACACATTATAAACGTGACCATGGATTAATAATTCAGTACTAAAGGCACCAGATCTTGTTTGGTCTTGGAAGCTAAGCTGGGTCAGCCCTGGTTAGTACATGGATGGGAAACTGCCAACAAATACTACATGCAGTGGGCTATATTTCAGCAATACAAGTTCTGATCATTCCTTGCCTAAGAAAACCCTATGAAATTTATGAGTCATCATAAATCAATAGGTGACTTGAAGACACACACATACCTATACCCCTAATAAAATGTCAGCCAGAGTGAGATAACTGTTCAAGCTATTGCATTTGTTTGCCACATAATGTTGGGGTTTAATTTTGTAGTTAACATAGCAAATCTTGCAATTTGGCTTTCACTTTAATGAAGCAGTGAATCCATTCTAGGTTTTAATCTGAACTTTAAAGGAGCTATCTAATGTACTGAACCTTGTCCCCAGAATAGGTTGCAGGACTGGATTGTGGTCCATCAGTATGTATGTTACCCAAAACAATAAATTCTTCAATCTGTCTGGGTTCTTAAGGAGCAGTAGCAATACAACAACAATAATAGTATGATTCATGTTTACCTTTCTTATAATCTACATACCACAATTCTGCCAAGTGACATTCAATAATAATAATAAATTTTTATTTATAACCCGCCCCTCTGTGCGGCAATCGGGGCAGAGCAAGGCAGAGCAGCAAAATATCATCCACAAATATGACATGATAAAATATATATAAACTGGGAGCAGAATAAACAAGCACACCAAATAAAATTGCAGTAAAAGCATCAATTACAACTCACTCTAGCCTGAAAGCTCATTCCAAATACAGTGAATCAACAAATACAGTGAATCAACAAACAAATTCAGACATCAAATGAAGGTCACTACTAAAATATAACAATCATGGAGGCTGAGAAATTTTGGGAGCTGCAGTCCAAAACCTGAATCCAATTGCTAGTTTCTACTAGACTAGACTTATTCAGTCCATTGGATTTACACAATAGTTGATTTACCATTCAACAATTGATTCAGTGGGTCTCCTCCACTTTCCATCAAGTAACTTGCAAACTCAGAGTAGGGCTGAGAGGAGTAATAATAATAATAATAATAATAATAATAATAATAATAATGTTTTATTTTTAACCCGCCCCTCTGCATCGCAATCGGGGCGGCTTACAGCAGTTAAAATACAATAGTTAAAACAATCCAATATCCCACTCCCTCCTCCCACATCCCTCCCACACCCCTTAAAACAGAATTAAACAGAGTTGCAGTCCAAGAACATCTAGAGGATCACATGTTCTCTGTCCCTTCATTAGATCTTCAATTTCTTATATAACTGCCCATTAAAAATGAATATGAGTTGATATCCCTAAGCAGAAAAGTTTATTTTCAGGACCCCTGTTCTTTGATATGCTGCCCAGATCTGGACCTAATACTCTTGTTTTCTCATTTTCCCCTCCATTTTCTTAATCCTCAGGAATTTTCACAACAGTGCCACAGAGAACCCTCTATTGTTTTCTATCCCTTTAAAAATATCTCCCCAAAGGTTATGTCAGTTCCTGGAAGCCCCTGCTTTGAATTCCAGTATGAAATTGTCCATTGCAACTTGGGTAACAATCTCTGTAATTTTTGAAGCATATGCCATGTTGTCCCAATGAGCTATGGCAGGGCCCCTTCTCTATTTCTAGGGTACCTCCCTCCTTTTGGAATTTCAGTTTGAAACTGACTACTATTTGGACAACAACCAAAAATGTTACCGGTATGTCAAATTTTGAGAGATCTGCCACAGTATCCCAGTGAGTTATTGCTACCAGAGACAGACATGGAGATGTACTCTTTCATTATTATTGATGCATTATGATAATTCTAACTGTGTATTATAATTTATGTTGCCTTATTCTCTGAAAGGCATTATCTCATATTATTATGGCAGAGTGAAAACAAATTCTTGACAAGCTCTGGCAAACATGGCAATATGCACCTTCCTGAATAAATCAATCAAATTTGCAGTCTGTCAATGTGCTTAACTAGAATAAGTGGATTAGCAGGTGCTGTATGATATAAACCAGTGAAAAAGTTGAGTGGTCAACTATGGCCATGACAATTTCTGCTTTCTCTTTCTGTCTATACTCCAAAAGGAATGAAACAGGTCCTAATGAACATTGTGAACTTTAAGTCAATCATCTTGTTTTTTATTATTTCTGCTAAACTTAAATATTAGCTAGAATTAAATCAAATTTCCTTTAAAATATTTTGTCAGTTAACTCATGTATCTGAGTGCTCTTTTCAATAAGCCAAATGTCAACAAGCCATATATCAACAGATAATAATAATAATAATAATGATAATGATAATAATTTATTTTTATCCCGCCTTTAGCCGAAGCTATCAAGGCGGCTTACATTAAAAGTACAATCCCACAATTTATAACAACCATATAACCCCCCCCTTAAAATTACAATTAGATCAGAACAGCTTAAAATCTAATATTTAAAACAGATAAACAATGAGACAATCAAATAATAAAGCAAAAGGGGCTAAAGCACTAAAGCACCCCCAGTTTGCAGCAGTGGCAAATTAACCTCTCAAAAACTCATATTAGAAGGAAAAGGGTCTCCAATGG
Source organism: Phrynosoma platyrhinos (assembly GCA_020142125.1). Classification (NCBI taxonomy): domain Eukaryota; kingdom Metazoa; phylum Chordata; class Lepidosauria; order Squamata; family Phrynosomatidae; genus Phrynosoma; species Phrynosoma platyrhinos. The sequence continues at coordinate 76,982,857 of CM034710.1, read as the reverse complement.
GGGAGGATCAGGTCTAAACTAACTCTCTTTCGGATAAGCCTGCTGGAAGAGATCCATCTTGATGGCTTTTTAAAAGCGTCTAAGCTGGATATCTGATGGATCTCTTCTGTCAAGGCATTCCAGAGTCTGGGAACAGTGGTGGAAAATGTCCTATGGGAGGTTGCCATCAATCTAGTTCTTGTTGTTTGAAGAAGCCTCCTCCCAAATATGGAAAATAAAACTATGGCCAACAGATTGGAAATGATCAGTATACATCCCCATCCACAAAAAAAAAAAAAAAAAAAAAGGGGGGGGGGCTGATCTCCCATGCAAGCAAAATTCTGCTCAAAATTCTGCAATGCAGACTCCAGCCATACATGGAGAGAGAAATCCCAATGGTCCAAGTGAGTTTCAGGAAAGAAAGAGGCACTAGGGACCACATTGCATACTTACTGTGGATAATGGAACACACCAAGGAATTCCAGAAGAGAATCAGCATGTGCTGATTCTAGCAAAATCTTTGACTGCATAGATCATGAAAGGCTATGGAAGGCTCTCAAAAACATGGGAGTACCAACACATCTTATACTCCTGATGAGGAATCTATACTCAGGACAAGAGGCTACTTTCATAGCAGAACACAGGGAAACGGAATGGTTCCCAGTTGGCAAAGGGGTCAGGCAAGGTTGCATCCTTTGACCCTACCTGTTCAACTTATATGCAGAACATATACAAAAAGCATGTTTGGACACAGAAGAAGGAAGAATGAAAATAGGAGGAAGGAATATCAACAATCTAAGATATGTAGATAACACCATACTAATAGCATAAAACATCATAGACCTAGAACACCTACTAAGGAAGATCAAAGAAGTAAGCACAAAGGCAGGATTACTGTTGAACAGAAAGAAAACAAAAACAAAGACCTGGAGAGCCTAGGATGTCTTCAAACTAGACAATGAGGAAATAGAAATAGTAAAATAATTTTTACCTGGGATCAAACATTGACCAGAACAGACTAAGGATGGGGAGGGCAACTATGCAAAACCTAGAAAAGGTCCTAAAATGCAAAGATATACAACTGAGCATGAAAGTTAAAATCCTACAAACCATTGTATTCCCTATTGCCCTGTATGGATGTGAGAGCTGGACAGTTAAGGTGGATAGGAAGAAAATCAATTTATTTCAGATGTAATGCTGGAGAAGACTGCTCTGGGATAGGACGGGGAGGAATGTGTCTGCAAACTCTCACATGTGGGTTATCAGATGAGATGGAAGAAGTAGAAGAAGAAATGAATCTAGTTCTGCCCACTATCTGTTCTTCCTGCACTGGTATTCAGCTGGATGAGCATAGGAATGAAATACTGAAACCAAAGCTGCCATCCTGTTTATTAAACCCAACAAATTAGATGGCTTCAATCAATTTTGAATATTAAGTCAACATGTAGATAAATCTAATGGATTCAGTGGGTCTGTTCTAGTCAGTACTCAAAGTGGGCTTAGGTCCCATATTTGTTGACAAAGGAGTACAGTTATCAATAGGTAAAGATAAAGTCAAGTTCAGTAAAGAAACAGCTGAATCCAAAGAATCTGCCAAACCAGAAGAAACCCAGTACCTAGAAAATGCCTCAATATTCACAGAACAACAGTCTCTAAAGGAGTAAAGAATAGAACACTGGGGAAATGAATCTATGAACAATGAAACAAGATAATGATTGCAAAAAGAAAAATCTGTAATCAAAAAGCAGAGGCTGAACAGTTCGTGATTAAAAAAACACCAAGATCAATGACCAAGGGACTATGTAGGTGAGTCAGAGGAAAGCTTAACCCTCAAAGAAGATAAGGAAAGAAAGTGTAACAGACAGAATCTAAGGGGAATAATCCATATTAATGTCAAAGTCACCCATAATAAGTGCAGGAATGTCATCTGAAAAAGTCAACTATGGATCAAAATCAGATACAAAACTGGAAACTCTGTTGCAATTCACAAGTGCAAAGGGGAAAGCGCTGGAGTGCATGAGCCTCAAAAAGAGAAACTGTTTACTGCTGGAAAGGAAAAAAATGTTGAAACTGGTTTAAGCTAGAGAATAAAAGAGCCACCCCACACTCAAGAAGATTTGTGTGAGAAAACGAGAATCCCCAGAGGAAAAGGCAGAGGAAATAGCTGTATCATGGGCAAGAAGCCAGGATTCGGTAAGAGCAAGGAGATAAAAAATCCAGAAATGAATAAATTGTGAATAATAACAATTTGATGAGCATTAAGAAGTTCTATAGGAAAGGGGTATCTTTGCAAAGATACAACAGTATCAGCTGGGTGACACAGCTCGCCTTGTATACACTGGATGGCCCTATGTGCCTGCCCCTTGCAGAAAAATCTGTTTATGTTTCTAAATCTCACTTGCTGGATCACCAATGCCTAGTTTAGTTGTGATGGATGAGTCCACCAACTTTCCCTTCCTCCTGCAATGATGTCCTTCATATAAATATATAAGATGCCATTCTTGTAGATATCCAGTGTGGTGTAATGGTTTGAGTATTGAACTAGGACTCTGGAGACCAGGTTTTGAATCCCCACTCAGCCACGGAAACCTACTGAGTGACCTTAGGCAAGTCACACACACACTCAGCTTCAGAAGAAGACAAAGGCAAACCTCCTCTGAACAAATCCTTGCAAGAAAAACCCATGATAGGCTTGCTTTAGGGTTGCCATAAATTAGAAACTACTTGAATGCACACAACAAGAAGCCTTTCTTTTGAGGGAAGGTCTGAGAATGTATGCTTGTATGGGGAAGATTTAAACCTCATTAGGAGATGCTATACACACCTTGTTAGAGGAAGCAAAACATCCTTGAATGGTATTAGGCTTATAATGGTTAATCCCACATACTATCCTTTGTTATTAAACCTAGTTCTACTTCCTTGTTTCAGCTAGTCTGAAGGCAGAGATTTGCATAATAAAGGAAACATCATGCTAATTAAGCAAGCAACCTCCAAAATCCTTTTTAAACACACACACACATTTGCAGGGAGGAGGGAGTTTACTGGTATGAAAACACAACTCATTCACCTTCCCAGTAGCTCATTCAGTGTGGAGAGATTATTATTAGTGAGGTAGAGCACTTAAAATGCAACTAGTCTTGTGTTTAAAACCTATATGGGTGAGAAAGGGAGAATAATCCTTTCTGAACAGCAGGGAGTTGAAAAGGCACAGGAGACGGAGGATCAAAGAGGTTAGTGGGAAAAGAGCACGTTTCAGCAATAATGAGGTTGCTCTCTGTCAACTCAATATATTAAATGTATCCTAGTTTGACAACCCTCTTGGCCTTTACTGGTTGGCTTATTTAGCCTTAGGTGTTGAGGCTGGCTGTTCTACCCAGCTGAAATGAGTGGCTATGTTCTAATTGGAAGCAGGGAGAACCAGAATAAACTTGTGGCCACATAAGGTAGAAATGCTCTTAAGTTATTATCTAAACCAAGGCATTGATCCATTTCAGTGCTTATAGAGCTGATGTTACTCTAGTACGTCTTCCTGTTCAATGCTGGGAAGGCAACTAAACCCCTTTCATTAAAAGTATACCTCTACTTTTCATTGAAAGAGTACTCATCTGAAACCACTCATGCTTTTCAAGACAAGAAGCCAAGTTAAAGGCCAGTTTCTTTTCCTTATTCCTTACAGTTATTTTATTTATTTATTTTGGTGCTATGGAAGTTTACTGGATTTCTGTGTTGTTAGTTTTTTGTGTTTTTTTTTTTTAAACCAACCAGTGATTAAGTGATTTCAGCATAAACTGCTGGGTTTTTCTTTTCTTTTGTTTAAAGTACTGCACACGTGCCACAGCCATCCCTGCTATTAGGCAGAGTGAGGCAAATGTTCTCAGGCAGCAAATGCTACAGGGGGAGAAAAGCAGCCCACCTCCCCAGCTAGTCCACATGAAAATCCTGGTGATTTCCTTCTATTGGAAAAGAACACTTCATGTACCTCATGGACTGTCATGCACCCTTCAAATAGCTTTCTGCTATCAGGTGCAGTGGAGGAGATTGTAATAATAATAATAATAATAATAATAATAATAATAATAATAATAATAATAATAATAATAATAATTTTTATTTATATCCCGCCCCTCTGCAGAGCAATCGGGGCAGCTTACAACATTACAATTTCCATACATTAAACAAAACATAAAATCCCGAATCCCACCCATCCTTTATGAAGTAAGGGTTCTTCTTATTCTAGGCCCGATGGTGCTAGGCCTAGTGTCTCTCTCCCAGATGAGATCGGATGGTAATAGAGGGAGGGCTCTTATTATTATTTTAGGCCAGATGGTGCTGGGCCTAGTGTCTCTCCCCCAGATGACATCGGATGGTAATTCTTTGTCCTTCTTCATTATCCCGTCCCCAGTACTAGAGTAAGATTTCCCTCTGGGAACAGTGGACTTCTGTGCATGGAATGGCAGCAAAATGCCTTAGACTCTTTTTCTGTCACACATACCATACCATACACACACTTGATTTTGCATATTACAAAATATATAGTTTTAATATTTTCCTTCCTTTTCAGATGGCAAAAATGAAGATGCCTTGCTTAGGTAACATATTCTGGAACAATTCAAATCTCTCTTTTTTGTATGTGGGGTATATTCATAACTTTGTTTGTGCACCTAAAGTTGTGTTTTAACTCTGAAGGTATGATATTTTAAAATTTCTTAAAGTGCAAGTTTATATATGACTCAAATTATGCATATTGTTAAAGCAGTAAAATAAGTTTACATTATATGTGAAAATAAATATTGCATGTATTTAATGTCTTCCCAAAATTTTCTGTGTTTTTAAAAAATGTGGTATAACCATGTTTCATAAGCCCCTTTGAGTGTTATTCAATTTCCAGACATAGTGTGGATCCACTAAAAATTTACCTGTGTAGTTCAATACTATGCTGCATTTAACAGTATTATTGCTAACTGAACATAAATCAGCAGATGTGGCACATGACTCTGTGGCATGATGAAGTTGTATTGAACCTGTAGATAATCTCAGATAGAAAGAGTATTTTCTGGGTAAAGGACAGAATCTGGAATAAATCTATTTTGTTAAGTAGTTGTATGTGTGTGTGTGTGTGTGTTTTAAATAGAAAACTGGTTGGAGGAGAGGCAAAAGGGGAGACCAGTCTTGTTAGGAGCTAAATGAAAAATGTTAAAAGCAAACAAACTAAAAAAAAAGGCACAGATGACTGGCAAAACAGCCTTATATAATAGCAATGGTGGCTGTTACTGAAGGCCTTTGCAGACTGCTAGAAATAGTGCAAATTGAGTCCACTTTAAGGGTTAGGGTTAGGGAATCATGGGAACTGTATTTTATTGTGGCACCAGAGCTCTCTGACAGAGAAGGCTCAATGTCTCAGAAAAAAAAAAACACACCACAATTCCCATGATTCCCTAGCACTAACCCTAACCATTAAAGTGGACTCAATTTGCACTATTTCTGGCAGTCTGCAAAGGCCCTGAGACAACAGATCCACTGTAAGGGGCTGCATGGAGTTTGTGATGTCCTGGCTTAATGCATAATGTCATGCCACAATTTTCCATAAATGCAACAAGCATTGGTCAGGATTCTATTGAACCATTGCTTGAGCATAAATCTCCATATGCTGCTGCCTCTTGGGGCAGGAAATTGAGGAGAAAGGCTGCTTCATCCTCCCTAGGTGCTCAGGAGCCATTGGACAGTTCCCAGGTAGAACAGCCCTCAACCAGTCGCTGATTTGCTGCAGGGTCACCACTATGTTTGCATACCCAGCTGTCATGACCTGCCTCCTTTTGGACACTTCTTCAAATAAGAAACCTGATTAACCTTATCAACAAGGAAAGGAGAAAATCAAGCTGACACTTGAGCCCTAATCACGCCACACCATTATATCATCATAGCAGAGGTTTGGTTTCCCCCTTTTGTCTCAGCCTTATCACATGAAACTGTGGTTCTCCCAGTGCTGTTGTCATTGAAATATGATTTTTTTTTCATGCTGAAAGTAATCTGTTAATGACCCTCTTTCCTATTCTGACTCAGTAGCTAGTTTGCGTGCAGATTTCTCATTCCACTTCATTGCAGGAACGATTGACTAGTGGGTGTGATCTGGCTGTGCCTCCCTTGGGGATTCCCAAGGAAATCCTCAGCAGGGAAACCTCACAGTACTTCTTGTGCTTGAATGGGGATGACAAAACTTCACAGAGAATAGCTGTGTTTTCTGAGATCTATACTCTTGAAACTTTTTTCTGATATTTTTACTTTCTTTTTTTAAAAATATAAATGGTTTGCTGTTGTAGTGAGATAATGCTTCAGTCCTGACCTGTTAACCATTTAAAATCACTATTCAGATGCCTTTACTGCATGGAGATGTTTTTCAAAGATTTCTCCATTACTTTGGTGTGGTATTACACACTAATGTTACCACCACAGCATTACTTTCAAAAATAATTTTTAAAAAGATAATAGTGTATTAATGCTATGATGTTATACCTTAATAGCATTATTATGGCTTAATAAGTGCAAATGAAGTGGTTTTGGAATAGGACAGCCTGAAACAACTGACTAACATGATAAACATTTTTGTTTTTCAAAAAATAAACATATCAAAAATGGCAGGGGATGGTATGATTCCTTTCTTTTCCTGTATCACCTGTCACAATGTGAGATCTGGGTAGTGATGGGTGTATTGTAATGATGTCGTGCTGTAATAGTTTTATTATGGCTTAGTGAATATATTTTTATGTATCACAGATAAAAATGGCAGAAAACGAACACATGTCTATACATGAAAAACTGTAAATTTCTAAAGTATTTGTACTTCATGTAGTTTATCATTAGTTGGAAGTGATAGATGATATAGTATGTGAATCTCTCTAGGTCGTTTCTACTGTTAATCATCCAGTGATTTTTTACTATTGTTTTCTTATTACTTACATTAATTATTCTCCATTAAAAAAGGAAATACCATTGTGTGTTGCTAACACAAATAGTGTTGTCTTGCCTGATTCCTATCTTTAGCATAGTCTTTGTAATTAAACAAACTTCATTGCTAATAATATTCTTATACATTCCAGCTTTAAAATATAGCTTATGTACTACAATTCCATTTTTTCTCAAATCAGTATATTATGATTTAATTTAATTGCATCCAACCTAAATTTTTGTATCATCTAATCAAAATTTTCAAAAGTAAACCTTTATTTTTCTACTTTGTTTGTGAACCTGTTATTAATAAAAAATGTCAATATGTCTAGTTGTCTCATGTCCATGACTTTTAGTTTCCATTCTTTTATTTTGGGTACTTCCTCACGTTTCCATTTTTTTGCTATGATTAATCTCACAGCCGTAACTAAATAAATCATGATTCTCTGGAGAGAACGGGTAATGAATGTTTAATTTGTTTTGAATTGCTATGTGGATTTTGGACCAGAATTTTTTGATAAGTGGACATGACCACCACATATGGTATAGCGTACCAGATTCTTTTTGACACTTCCAACATCTGCTCCAGGCAGTCTTGGATGAAACCGATTATCTAGACCCATTTCA
>CM034710.1:76947079-76966884 GCA_020142125.1 Phrynosoma platyrhinos | reverse complement strand
TATTCCTTATTACCATGTATGGATGTGAGAGATGGACAGTGAAGAAAATGGATAGGAAGAAAATCAATGCATTTGAGAATGATGCTGAAGAATAGTGCTGAAGATCCCATGGACAGCTAAAAGGACAAACAAGTGGGTCCCAGAGCAGACCGGAAACCTCCCTGGAAGCCAAGATGATAAAACTGAGGTTGTTGTACTTCGAGCACATCATAAGAAGGGAGAACTCTCTGGAAAAAAACCAATAATATTAGGAAAGGTGTAGGGAAGTAGAAAGACAGGAAGGCCACATGCTATATGGATGGACTCTATTAAGGAGAACATGGGTATGAATTTACAGGACCTAAGCAGAGCAGTGGAGACAGGGAATCTTGGAGATGTCTCATCGACAGGATTGCCATGGGTCGAGATCGACTCAAGGGCAGTTAACAACAACAAATTAACATATTTATACATTACTTTTAATCAATACATATTCTCTTCAAATCAAAGTTGCAGAAAGTTCTTGAGTCAGGAAATCTAGAGCAAGTCAGGCCATGACTCATCTTTTTCCATGTATTCTGTATCAGATGCAGACATTTCCCAGAGCAAGTCACCCTGTGCCATTTTCACGCCAAAATAGCTCCCAGAAATGACTAGGAATCTATTTCCCAGTTTGATGGGTGGGGGGAGTGTTGGCCAGGTTTTGGCCAGTTGAAATGTGTTTCATTATGGGATGATTAGAGGGATGATTACAAGTAAACTGCTACTCCAGGTATGTACTATATTTTGCATGAAAAATATTTTTGGTGGATGCAGAAGAACATGTGGGCTGCAAAGAGGGGGCCAGGGACTGCATGTGATCACATGCTGCACTCTCCCCACCCCTGGTCTATACTGACTTGGGAGCATGACTCTTCAGGGTTTCAGACAAACACTTTTCTCAACTCTACCCAAAGATGTCAGGGATTGGGCCCAGGACCTTTTGCATATCAAGGATGTGCTCTGTTATGGAGCTGTTTGAAAAGATGTGGTTCCCTCTCCCTGTGGTAAAATGGACTTAGGCTGGCTTTTGCAACCATTTGAATTCTCAGTTCCCACCAGCTGGTTTCTTTCTCAAAGAGAAAATATTTGCTTCTATGTATTTTTTAACTTTTGGGGAGAATATTACATTAGGTGTGGAAATTTAGGGAAAGAATTGTTGGGGAGGGAAAGTTAAACAGTTCCTGTGCTGTACCCCACCTGTATTTGAATTTCTAAAGTATAATAATGTTCTTAACGTGCAATACTTGCATATAACACTAGAAAAGTGGTGGTGGTGGTGGTGGTGATGATGATGATGATGATGATAATGATATAAAAGAAAAATGATAACAGCAATAGTGTTTTAATCATAAAATAAAATTTTCACAAGAGGGAGAGAAAAATAGAATGCTACTTGTGTAGATCCAACTGCAAGATTTTTTTTTTTGAATTTTCGACAGATAAGCTCTGGAAGGAAATACAAAACCTGTCATAAGTGTCTATTTTCCATTGGCATTGACTGACCCATCGGTGCATTTGTCTTTGGAAAGAATTTAGTTGAAGTTTCAATCCTTCTTAATGAACAAAAAAGTAGAATATGATCAGAGGTACGAATAAACTCACCAGAAAGATAAACTATTGGGGGGGAGGTGTCTTTATTTTATGTCTCACATAGGTTTTTGTTTCATGAAATTTTAAACTGATAAAACGTACATATTCTGATTATTAAAGAGTTCTTTTAGGGAGATGGGGGAGAAGAGAAATTAAATTAGAGCAGCACTATAAAAGCTAAATGAGAAAAAAAAACCCTACACTACATAGCAGAATTTCGCAAGATAAATCGATAACTACATGCTCTAGCAATGCTTTGTAAGCTAAAACTGAAGTGCCCTTCTTACTAATCCACCAAGGGCTCCATCAAACATTATACATTTCCTACAGGAAGTTTGAAATTCCTATGTAGCATCTTCTCTTTCCCTTGTAGGGATTTTCTGTTTTTGAAAAGGATAAGATGGGTATATTTGAACTTAAGTAGTAGAAATCAGTGCACCTTTATTTTAGGGTTTTTTTTCAAGGTCTGTAGCTCCTGGAACCTGCCACTCAGCATGGCAACTGGTCATCTGACTGAGGTTTCTGGGTGCTGTAGTCTAAAAATAACTTTTCCAAGCTCTGAATTTAAGATATTTTAGTAATTCCACTTTTTATATCACCTAGTTGTAGCAATGCTATTAAATGTGTCTGTCATCTACCTTTCTTAGTTCCCCTCCCCACATGAGGCTTCTTAGAAGCTCCTAATGTTACTCCTGCTCTATAGTTTTCCCTTTGTTTCTTTTTCTTTTTCTGCTATTATGATGTTTATACAGTTGTAATATAGAGGCTGTAGTTGTATGTCCACTTACAAGGAAATAAACCCCAATGATTTTATGTGGTTTACTTCTAATTACAAATGCATAGGTTTTACAGTTAGATGAGTCATCTCACCAGCTAATCAATGTTAAAAATTGATAACCAAAAAGGGTGTATCTAATTAATTAAGTAGCATTGTTTAAATATATCAGTAGTATAACATTTCTTTAATCTCAGTACTTATAAAAATTACAGATTGTGGGGGAAACTGGCAGGGCTGGTCCTCCCATCAGGCAGAGTGGAGCAGACACCTCAGGTAGCAGATTTCAGGTGTCATGAAAGGGGGGGATTTATACTTATTTAATTGATCATCGTTGTGTTTTTGCTTCAAAGAAGAGCTACTTTCAGAATGTTCTGCCTTGGGTGGTTTTTATTACTATGCACTTTGAATTGAATGGGGGTGGGTGAGATGGCAAGATATTATCTGTTGTTCCATTTCAGCCAGAAAAATGTTCACTGTTCTACAGAGCAGCAGAGATCAGGCTAATATTTTCTTCTGCCCAGCAACTACCTCGATATTGCCTCATTGCCAGGTTTCCTGGTTTGAGCCCTATGAATCCTTTCTGATAGCAACCATAACATTTAAAACATGTGAGCAGAGAATGGAGGACAGTTTAGAATCAGAAGTGTTTTCTGAAGTTTTCTTGTAGGCAGAGGACAGATTTTTTTTTATTTATATCCCTCTCTGCCCCTCTCCCTATGGCTAAAAACATTTGCACAATTGAGGGGGCCTGTATGGAAACTGTCCTTTTCCTCTTTAAAAATGAAAATAAGGTTTCTGTCTAGGTTCCTGGCTGGTGTGATCTCTAAGCCTTCCAAGAACAAGACCATGATGAAAATGTGTGTTTCTTTGCATCTCAAGATAAAATCATTTGCAAGCTTCATATTCTGCTAGTATGTAAAAGAATTACAAGTGAGCCTATTAAAACCCTGTTAAACTAAAATATACTTAACAAGTGTTACTTATTTGTATTAGTCTGATGGTGTCACCCATGGCTGGAATGCTCTAAATTAGCTATGGGTTTTGTTACAGCATGTTGTTACAGGCCCAACTACATTTGTTAGATTGTGCTTTTTGTTGCATAACTTTCTGTTTTATCTAGTAACCAAGCAATATCTTTTAGTAATGTATCTGAATGATTTTACATCTTAAAGGCAAAGCTCTAGCTTGTTCTCAAGTTCTTTTTTTTCAAACCACCAATATGTAATAATAAAATAAAATTTTAAAATGCTCTAAGTCAAGAATTACAAGCACAAAAGGATTCCAGGAAATAATCAGATAAGTATTATTTTTTTAAATTCAACATACAGAATTATGTTGTCAATAGCTTCTTTATAGCTGAACTCCTAATTATCTAAAAAGTGTTTTTAAACTTGTTTTTTTTCCTTTTTTAGAGATTCACACTGAAATCCTCTGGAGTTCATTGACTATGGTAAGAAATTGCCAGCATTAAATAAATGTTTTATGCAGAGTTCTCTTTTGCTTCTTCATCTAATCAACATGAGACAAATTTGTTTAAATGATTTGCTTGGGTTCTGGGAGATGCATGTGAGATACTTGTGAGCAAACTAGTTTGTTCAAAATAGAATGCTTCATTTGCATTCCCATAAGGCCATTTAAATTGTACAGCACTCATGTATTTCAAGGGTGGGCAATATCTTGGTCTGTGAAGTTGTGTAAGACCTCTAGAAAACCATGCTGACATTTTAACTGCTATAATTTAGGGGCTGCCAAAAGAACTAGATGCTGATATTTGGTGGCAAATACAGGGGTTTGCTATGGTGTGTCTCCTGCAACATGTAGTCTTTTGGGACAGAGTGTCTCCTTCTATTCTTGAAATGAAAGAGGAAAATGTCTCATTTTTGTAACAATGCCAAATTTCAGCAATGTGCTTCTTTGAGCAATGAGAAGTGGAGGTGCCTTTATTCCAAAGACTCAAGGAGCATATGTGTGATGCCTTGTGTATGCTTCTGAAAGTTAGCAATATATGGGTTATTTAGTAGATCAGTTCATTAGAAGAGAAAGTTTGGCATGTTATGTGCTCACTTATCCTTAAACTATGGGAAATTCAGAAGAGCCTTTATGGCCTGAAAGTCTTCCTTTGGGTGTCTCTGTTCTATATTTATACAGGTTGAATATGTATACAAGGAGTAGGAATAAAATAGCTCTCCAGATGTTATGTGGCTCACAGCAGCCATAGCCAACATGCCCAGTGGAGGGCTTCAGAATTCCTACCCTTGGGGGGAGAGAGAGAGAGAGAGAGAGAGAGAGAGAGAGAGAGAGAGAGAGAGAGAGAACCAAAATCAGAGCAATTTCCATTATGCCGCTCCACTACCCTATCACCCAAATCAGTTAATGGCACAGAAAAATCCAAACTAGAAGTCTGTAGCCAAAGAATTGGCTATATTTGAAATTGAGCCCCTTTCCAGTATTTCTTGGTCATCTCCAGATTAGCAGCTCACAGCACAGCAGTTACAACTAGAGCTAGTCTTCTCTGCCTCATTCCTTTAGTCTCATTCCTTCTGGGCTTTCCCCCTTTAGCTTCCCTACTGCCAAATACCTCTTTCCTAACTCTTTCCTGTCCCACACTATTCGCTGCTATAGAGTTGGACTGCAAACTGTTTTTGATCCCTGATTGTCATCCACAACACCATCAGCCAATCAGCATGAGATAATTCTTTGTCACATGTAGAGTACAATATAAACCCTTTACCATTTTTTCAAGCATAAACACATAGAGGGGGATTGCACATGCCCTGGTATTTCATAATATCATAAAAGATCAGGCTCTATGGGTCACACCAAATGTGCAGTCATCAAGAGTGGGCAACACCATGTCAGAATGGGGCTAACAGTTGTGTTGTCCTCTTTTAGGACTGCGAAAACCCAATTAAAATCCCCACCTGCCCATGATGTTCACTGGGAAACCACAGGTGGTCATCATTCTTCAGCATAATCTGTTTCATGGTACTGTTGGAAGAAGAAAGAGGAGGAAGAGAAAGCCGTAGAATGAAACTTAAATGTTTCTGAATGAAAACAATTGGAATTTTTAATGGCATCTAAATCCCTACATAAGTCCCACTGTTTACGTAGTGATATGGGGAACTACTCACTTGGTTTTAGTTGACATTAGTTAAGAATTTAAGTGGGCAATTTCTAAAGGACATGCTTTGGAAAATATTACATGCAGATGTTTTAACATGAGACATACTCTGTTTGAAAAAATATATATTGTGCAATTTTTCTGATGAAGAGAAATGAGTTAATTGCCTGATTTGACCTGATTGATCAAAGTAATCAAATGTGATGAAAGAAATGATGCAAAGCCAAATCCATATCCCCATCATCCAGACCATAAAAATAAAAGTTTATCTTCAAGCTGTTTATATTTCTGGAATTAAAATATTCATTTACTCAAATTATGATTTAAATTATTCAAATATACACTGCGGTGAAAAGCCAGACAAAACATTGATCAGCATAAATCTTAACAATTTTGCATAATAGGCATACTGAAATAGAAACCTTTTATAAACCACCTTAATATTGAAAAATGTACAGATGTGATTGTATACCATTGTTTTCTTCCTGAATATCAAGTCATATGAAATTGATGTACTTAGGAAACATACTTCCTCATGAAATCTTTTTGAGATCCCCTTCCTTCCTTCTTTCTCCTTAGAACAGCTTAGATTCCAATGCATGCTTTCCTTCTAGTTCTAATGTGATACAATTCTTCTAATTGTGATTACTGCATCTGTTCAATAGGATTTTTATGACAAGACTTTTTATGACTTTTAGTTACTTAGAGGTACTTAGAACTTCCTGTTACAGAGGTATTGTACTGTACTTCAGGGGAGTGGACTAGAGATCTTTAGCAAATTTTCACTGAAACAAGATAGGAAAAAAAAATAATTTGAGATATGGTGCTGGAAAAGAGTTCTGAGGATTCTGTAGACAGCCAAAAAGACAAACAAGTGGGTTCTAGAACAGATCAAACCAGAAATCTTCCTGGAAGCCAAGATGACAAAACTGAGGCTGTTGTACTTTGGAGACATCGTGAGAAGGCACGACAATAATGTTAGAAAAGGTGGAGGGAAGTTGAAAGAAAGGAAGGCTGCATGCTAGATGGATGGATTCTATTAAGGAGGCCATGTGTATGAGTTTGCAGGAAATGAGTAGAACAGGACAACGAGTCTTGGAGATGTCTCATCCATAGAGTTACTTTGGGTTGAGATCAACCTGAGGGCAGTTAACAACAACAACTACAACAACAAACAAATCTCAGGAGTCCATAGGAAGGAGCCATGACAGTTAAAAGTGATATCAAAGTGCTGTAATGGTATAGTGTAGCTACACAGTGTAGAGTGCAGTCCTATGCAATTTTTCCTCATTGAACTTAGGGAATTTTTATTTTGAGAAAATATATATTGGATTGAATTGTTACATACTTTATAAGTTTCGATTGTGTACTTGAGAACCAACATGCTGTAGTGCTTTGAATGGTGGGACTATGACTCTAGAGACCAGGGTTTGAATTCCCACTTGGCTGTGAAAACTCACTGGGTACCTTGGGCAAGCCTCTTCAGAGGGAGGCAAAGGCAAATCCATTTGAACAGATTTTGCCAAGAAAACCCTATTGTAGGTTTGCCTTAGGATCATCATAAGTCGGAAACAAATTGAAGGCACATGTACACACACACAAAAAAAAATTGTGTACTCAGTTGTCTAGGAGTAATTCTAATGAATTTAGGGCTGTTTCATGGTATTTTAGCATCACAGAGAAGACACAACTTTTGTCTCCCTGCTACATGACTGCTGTTTGTAAATTTGAACCAACCAGCCAATTCTTTGCCTGCAGATATCTAGCTTGGATTTTTCTGTGCTATTAACTCATTTGCATGACAGGGCAGGGGGCAATGTTGTGGGAATTGCTCTGTGTGTATATTTTAGGTGCAGGAATTCTGCAGCTCTCCAGATGATGTTGGACTGCAGTTCCCACCATTCCTGATAATTGGCTATGCAAGGCTGAGGCCACTGGGACTTGTAGTCCAACAACATCTGCACATAGTGCCTACTCCTACCATATTTCAGTGCTTAAAGTCAGCAAAATAGAGCACTAAACTCCCTCCACAGGTCAATTTGATTTTGGGGAGGGCAGTTTGGAGGGTTGGTTTTGCAGCTGTTATCCTTCAGAAGTCACAGTGGGGTTGCCTACACATTTTAAAAAAATTCCTCACTCACTTCAAATCGGTGGTGGTCCAGACAATGACATTCTGACCAATTTGCAGTAAATGCAGTGCTTTTAGACCCCTGTGGATTTTAATCCACAGAAAAAAGTATCTCAGTTATCTTCAGATTTTTCTGGAAAATTCAGATGAGAGGATGTGTAACCAGTGGATTCACGTTGGTGACAGAAGGAGGAAGCTATGGTGCTGGGCAGGACAGACAGAGTCCAGCGGTCATGTGATAATTCCTGGCAGGAAGTGACCATTCTCAAGAAACATGAGGTTACAGAGGCTTGTTCACCATTTTTAAAAGGGTGCTGCATTTGTGCAAATAACTGGGTATAACTGCTCGGTATATATTTATATCTGTATCTCTGATTAACTGCTTGGCTTAGCTTTAGTGAAGGTTGAAGGCCAGTCCTTCTATGGTAAAAGGGGAGGTAAAGAAGTATCCTGATCCAGGGCAAAAATGTTCTCATGTTTGATAGACAGGAAAAAATAAATATAGTGAAGCAGCCATGGACATGTGGCTGAAAATGATCCAGGGAAATGAGCTTGTGGGCTGCCATTTTGCAATGAAGTGACCTCACAGGGGGAACATGTGGCTGCTTAAGCCAGATTTGCCATGATTTGCCTCAATGTCTGAAGTAATAGTGTAAACAAGCCAAGGGTCACTGTGAGTCTGGAAAACCTAAGGCTTGCCCAAAGGCTTGCCAAAAATGAGGGAGAGAAGAGAAGTGACTAGAAGGAAGGGGCATTTGACCTATTTAAATGACAGACTGCTATTCTTAGAGGCTTTCTGAAGAGGCAATTCATTTCAATTTTTTTTGGCCAGCATTTATAAAAAGGATTTTGGGGCCACACGGTTGCAATTTGCACATACCTGATGTAAAATAATATGAAGAGCATGTAAACCATTTCTTTTCTTTTTTCTAGTCCTGTGGCCCGCTCAGGTCCTTTCAATATCAATTCCTTGCTTCATTTGTAACTCACTTGTAACTTACCCTGGTTACAGCAGAGCCTAGTCAAGCCTGAAGTCCTTCTCAACTTCCATTATTTTCAGAGTGGGCCTTCTTGACATTTCACACTCTTTCCAAGAGGCAGCCCTTCCCGCCCTTGACTTTAGTTACTAAAATCCAATATAGCTGATGAAAGCAAAATATATTCTTCTCTCCATTACTCTAAATTACAAAAAATAATAATAATAGAAGTAGATGTGACTGAATAGGATGAGAGAAATTCCACATTCAACACTCATACTCTATCATTTGTCTCCAGTTTTATTGCTTTAATGATGAAGACAGTAGTTAGTTAGCAGTGCTTTTTAACAATCCACCCTGAATTTCCTCCAGAGTAGACATGTCTAAGATTTCACTGTGAATCACCCCATTTTCTGTCTAAAGGGGGTTGCAGACTGCCAGAAATAGTGCAAATTGAGTCCACTTTTAGGGTTAGGGTTAGGGTTAGGGAATAATGGGAACTGTATTTTATTGTGGCACCAGAGCTCTCTGACAGAGAAGGCTCAATGTCTCAGAAAAAAACAACAACAATTCCCATGATTCCCTAGCACTAACCCTAACCCTAAAAGTGGACTCAATTTGCACTATTTCTGGCAGTCTGCAACCCCCCTAAGTTTTGTTCCTCTACTCAAGACCAGGTCTTTGTCTGTCTGTCTGTTTTATATATTAGAACTCTTGCCAATTTAATATTTGTCAGACATTTAGATTGTTGAGTGGCTGGCGGAAGAAGTAAGGACAATTCATTTTCAGCTAATGGAAACAGAAGGGTTTTTTTTTTTGGTTTGGTTTTATATAGTTTCATTAAGGCTACCCTGCCTGAACATTATTTATATTAATATAAATATAACATCCAGACACAAGTAGAAATGGATCAGGCACAGGGTTCCCTGTGGCATAGAAATTGTGCTGGGAAAATTTACATAAGAAAGCTGTGATCCACATAATAAATGTTTTTTTCTTTTGTCAGTCAAAGGTAGTTGTGTTTTATAATGTGAGCAGAACATCTTCCCAGAAGGGTCTTCTGTAGTTATCTTCTCAGTTTCCTATAGTGACATTTTGTCATTTTTACAATATATTCAGCAAGATCCTACTTTAAAACTACCAATCAAGTGTGCTATACAGTTTTCACTAGTTAATTTGAACCATTTCCCAACTGCTTCTGAAAGTCCTGTAATTTCCCTGATGTTTAATTGAATGTTAGATTGTGTGGTTTGTGTCTTCGGAAGTTGTCAACCATGGCTGTACTGGAGAACTTGATCTGAAAATATCTGCCTTGATTCCTATCTGAAGCTATATGTTTATTGCTAGAGATTTTGCCAGTGTATTTTTTGAGAGAGCAACCCATTTGGATTTTTCATATGGAACATCTTTTCTGTTAGGTCTCCTCTTAAGAATCCCTGAAAAACTTTATCTTCACATAGTACTTTTCTTTTAAAGTACTAGTAGAAAAGATGTTCTTAAAGTACTATATATTGTAGAGAGCAAGTGTACAGTAGTGGTTTGAGTGTTAGACTGTGACTCCGGAGACCAGGGTTCAATTCCCAGCTTAGCCATGAAACCCACCTTGGGGAAGTCTCATGCTCTCAACCTCAGGGGAAGGCAATGGCAAACCTCCTCTGAATAGAGCTTGCCAAGAAAACCATGTGATAGGTTCGCCTTAGGTTCACTAAAAGTTGGAAATGATGTGAAGATGCATGCACACACAAACAAAACACAACCCAATCCCTCATGTATTATGTTAAACTTTGGGATGTGGAGTCTAAATGTGCTTCCCCCCTTTTTTTTGGCAGGAAGGAGTAGCAGCCTTGTTCCTATCTTGCATCCCTTTGATCCAAGTAGAGTCTCTCCACCCTGAGCCCAGTTTATAGTTTATATTATATAGGTAGAAGAATTGTTCATGGGTGGGAGGGATACTCATGCCATTGGACAGGTCTAAGCCCAATGTTCAACCTTAATGCTTAAGTGCTATTCATGATTAATTGGAGATAAGTCTCCCTGAGTTCATGGGGTTTATTCCCAAATGAGATCATATAGGACTGCATCCTAAGAAGCTCTTTGAATCCCAGTCCAATGTTGATTTCCACTGACATTCTCCCCACCCCCTTTCTATAGCTCTTTAAAAACAACAACATCATAAGTACTTCTAATTGGAAATTATGCCAGCTATCCTCCTCCTCCTCCTCTTTTGTTGTTTGGTGATCTCTCCAGTTAATGGCTGGATCCCAATTCTCTGTTTCAGGCATGCACAATGCTTCAGCACACCCAATGGAATTTCTTTTTGGCTTGGAATATATACCTACCAAATCACACCACACAATGCTTTCCAAGCTTTGTGGTTTATTGTCCAGTTTTTTTAGGGGGTTGAACAAGGGCACAGCAGCAGCTGTTCAAAAAAACAACAACAAAAAACACAAGTTCAAAGTCACCTTGAGCAAATGGAATAAGTTGCACAGTCTATGCATCCTGTACATGATTATTGATTACTTTCAGTCCTGCCCTTGATAGCTAAGCATAGTTTTGCACATTCAACCCACTGAAGGTGAGACAAAACTATGTTTCATCCTCCATCTGTGTGTGTGTGTGTGCCCTCAAGTCGCCTGTCAACTTATGGCATCCCCAGGAATTTCACAGGGTTTTCTTATGCAAGAATACTCAAGAGTTGGTTTGCTTATTCCTTCCTATGAAATATAACCTACAGCACTTGGCATTTGTTGGCAGTCTCCCATCCAAGCACTAACCAGAGCTGATCTTGCACAGCTTCCAAGATCAGATGAGATCTAGTTTCTTTAGGATATTAGCCCCTAGTTAACAGTTGTGTGTGACTTGTACAAATTTTAGATCTGGAACAGTGTTTAGAATGATCATTTAAGGTAGTCTTCTTTAGAATTTATTTCTCCTAAACTGAACATGTAATTATTATTGTTTATATCTTATCTGTTACCACATGAGTTTTAGTTTCTTGTGCTTTATATAAAAGTTACAAAATATTTATATTAGATAGAGAGGATAGGGAAGCTGTTACCATAGGAATCAGTCTGCTGGTGGTTGGGGAGAAGAGCAGTGACAGTGAACAAATAAATAGGCTGAAGGAGAACATACATTCTTCTGATGCTTTCAATGTGTTCTAGAGCCAGCATGGCGTAGTTGTTGAACTGCAACTCTGGGAACCAGGGTTCGATTCCCAGCTTGGCCATGGAAACCCACTGGCTAACCTTGGGCAAGTTACATGTTCTCAGTCTCGGGATGGCAATGGCAAACCTCTTCTGAACAAATCTTGCCAAGAAAGCCCCATTATAGGTTCTCCTTAGGGTTGCAATTTGAAGGCATACAACAGCAGCAGCAGCAGCAACAGCAACAAAACGTATTTTTTAAAACTATGTACTGCAAGGGTGGGCAAAGTGGGGCTACATGCTGTTCCTTAAAACTGTTTGTTCAGCTTTTGGTTCCTCCAAACCAGGGACAGGCAACCTTTTTGAGACCTGGGCCAGTCTCCCGTAGCCCAGGTCTCGGCTGGGCCGGGGGGGGGGGGGGAAATCGCACCTACCCTCCTCCGCCGCGTGCGCACCCCCCGCACATGCTGCCGCCACGGCCGCTACTGCAGCCGCTGCAGTAGCGCACACGGCCACAGCCGGCACGGCGCATGTTGCGGCCGCCATTTTGGAAGCCAAAATGGTGGCCACGATGCGTTTGCACATGCGCAAGAGTACTTCCAAAATGGTGGCCACGACATGTGCCCCCGAAAACGTGCCCTGGCGGCAGCGTGTGGCGGTGGCATGCGGCGGCGGCGACGGCGGCAACCTTCGGCCTGGGCTGGTAAGTCCGGGGCCCGGGGCCTTAACCGGCCCCCGGGCTGTAGGTTGCTAGTCCCTGCTCCAAACTATCTGGACCACTCTTTTTCTGCCAATAAGAATAAAGGAGCAGGGAGGAGTGACCTTTCCTAGAAGCACTGAAAATCATTCATCTTTTTAAAGAGGTTGCAGATACCGCAATCACTGTTTAACATTAAAAAAAAAAAACAACCAATTTTTCTACTTTTTCAAAAGTAGAAGTGGACTTCTGATACTTCCCTCTCCCTTTTTTGGAATTTTTGGCAGTCTGTGTGTCCTCTGGAGCCGTTTACCCTGATGTGAAGGAAACTGAGGACAAGTGTTATAGCCCTGCCTGCTCCTCTCTTATCCTCCTTGTATGGAATGTCTGCAAAGGAGCTAAAAATGTTTAGGTGAACAGATCTCCAAAGATTCATAGGACTACTTCCTTATTTGCACAGGGAGGTCTCTGCAAGAATTCCTGAATATGTCCTTCCCCAGAATATATCCTCCCCCCAGTAGCTGTCTGAAGGGGTGGGCAAATCATTGCAGAGGGGCAGGATAGAAATAAGTTTTATTATTATTTATTATTATTGTCAAATTTCTGTTTTGTCAAATTTCTCATTTCCTCAGCTGTAAGTTCCTATCAACCTGCATTAACATCAGTTTGCAAATGCAGCAAAAATATTGTTTAAAAAGAATCATTAATATTTTTCGTACTACATTTTCCTCGCATTTGAATTCTAGTAGATTGCTGTGTATTCTTCCCCCTAAAATACACATTTTTATTAGTTTTTAATAAATTGGACTGTAACAGTCTGAAAAAGTGTGGAATTCATCATGGGAAGGAATTCTAGTATTTTATTTTAAATAGGTTTGGCAGGTCTGAATCTGATAAGTGCACACAAAAAGTCAGATCAGATCGCGTATATCTCATACACCCACTTCCCCACCCCCACATTCATTTTTATGGATTTTTCTAGCATCTGTACTGAACTTCAAAGCATGCACTGCCCCCACTCAGCAGATCACTGTCACGTAGAGCACTCCAGGCCTGTTAAATATGACATTTCTGTTCAAATATTTTATTATTATTTATTGAATATATATCCGTCATTTATCCCAAGGCTTATAATAATTTTTAAAAGATCAAGCTAAAACATTAATTTATAAAAGTTAAAAAATTTAATAATGGTATTTTTTAAACTGATTAAAAAGAGTTAAAATAACTAGAGACATTTAAAACATAATTTGCAATAAAAATTAAAAATACAGCATGCCACTTTACATACACACACACACACTACTGCTCCATAATTAAAATTCAAAGGCCTACCTGAATAAAAACCCTTTCACCTGCTGGAAGAAAGAGACCAAGAAGGGAGTGAGTCAGGTCTCCCATGGAAGGGAGTTCCACAGCCTGGGAGCAACCATGGAGAAGACTCTCTCTTCAGTCCTAACCAAATGTGCCTACAAAGCTGGTGGAACTGAGAGAAAGACCATGCCTGCAGATCTGAAAGCTTGCACTGGCTTATATGAGGAGATACAGGGGCTGAACAGATGGCCTGGAAAAGTTGGCTTCCGGGTGGCTTGGTGACATGGCGTTTTGATGCTGCACACCCCCAAGATGCCTGGAAATCACACTGGGCAATCACATGGGAGCAGCTTCAAGTTGCTCTGGGGCCATGGCATTTTGATGCCGCATGCCCCTGGAGCCACCCTGGGGTAAGTCACATTTTTTAGCCATGCGATAAGCTCCTTAGTCAATTTTCCTCTTTCTTTTTCTTGTATAGTTTTTAATACCTTTGCCTGATGAAGAAACCAGTGGAACTTCAAAAGCTTGAAACTTATACAATGTGCATTTGGGTTGATCCAAAGGTATCACTGTTTTGTGGATTTTGGATGGTACTGTACTTTGCTATATGGCCAGCACAGCTACCCGAGGATATGATACTTGACTCATGTCCAATTTGTGATTCATAGTAAATTATCAGATGCTTTGGAGCAACTGCATCATTTTGGAACAAGAGGATCACTTTCCCAGTTATCTTTTACTTTTCAGCTGAGCAAATGTTCTGTCAGTGTGGTGCCATGTGTTGTCTCCCTTTGTAGCATTGCGTTCCTCAATTGTCCATCTTGTGAGAAAATTTTAGAAATCTAATTCTGCTGCTGGTCTGCCACTGGAATCAGTTTATAAAACTGTCTACTTTGGAGAAAACCTTGGGCAGATCTCCAATTTGAAACTTTTTCAACATGACTTTTAAACCAGTTTCTTTCTTTATCTGATTGTAGTTTGTCACCATCCAAGTATCTTTAGCTGCTCGGTTAAAATTCCAAACAATTTCATTTCTTATATAGTTGATGTCTTAATATGTTATGTGTGATGCATTTTCTTGCAGTGCTGCAAAGGAATGTATGTTAGTATGAGAATTTTTCTGGCCATATGTTTAATTAACAGATCACCTCCCACCCTTAAAAATGGTGTTGTATACTTATTTTTTAGAGCATTTAATGTTCATCTGGATTTTTCAGCTGTTTTTCACCCACACCCTTCATAGGGTTTCTCTTTGGCCAGAATCTTCTCCTGCAGATCATGTGTATGAATAGTGGTGAACAGTTGTTTTTATAGTGGTGATAGCAATCATGTGCCCCTGAGACCATAAAAGGATTCTAACATTTTTTGCATAATGGGGGAGAATTGTGACCTCCTTTATTAAGGAGGTCAGTGGTGATTCTTTTCTAAAACAATCTGTGCTCCTTATATCTATTTTTAGCCTCAAAATCAGTTTTTTTTAAATAAAGGAAAGTGTGCTTTTTTAAAAAAATGAAACTTACTTTTGGGTCACGCCTGGATTTATGTTCAGAGGCTAATGCAGCCCCAGAAGGATTTGGAGCTACAAAAATGACTCAAGACTGTCCGGGTTTATATAGCCAAACTTGGAAGTAGGGAGATATTAGCAGGTTTTGGGAAGGATCCTCAGATTTACAGAAGCATAGTACTGTAATTTTTTTGGAGGGTGGAAATCTGAAAATGAAAACTGATCTAGTGAAAATCCAACATGGCAGTGGGTAGAGAATATGGATTTAATTTTGAGGAATACTGACAATAAAGAGAGTAAGAATAGGAACAGAACTGGTTATTAGGAATCCTAGCAGCGTTCTGTGCTGTAGTATTTTGTTTGTTACAGGATCCAACTTGTTTTTTTCTGATTAGTTATGAGGGGGCTAAGTGCACTTTACTAACAACCTTTTCTCTTTTGTTTTCTTGCAGACATTGCTGGAAGACCACTAAACACCAATGTCTTCTGAAGGGACTGAAGGATGTATTACTGCTACTGAAGGGGAAAATGTATTGCAAATTGCTTTGAAGTGATAAATTAAGTAACCAGCAGTACCAATAGACAATTACTCCCCAAATGTCTGTTCACTTGTATGATGATTTCCTTTTATCTAATGCAGTGGAGAAATTGTTAAACATCT
Organism: Phrynosoma platyrhinos; assembly: GCA_020142125.1. Taxonomy (NCBI): domain Eukaryota; kingdom Metazoa; phylum Chordata; class Lepidosauria; order Squamata; family Phrynosomatidae; genus Phrynosoma; species Phrynosoma platyrhinos. The sequence goes on along the minus strand of CM034710.1, from coordinate 76,950,944 downwards.
GAAGAGTCAAATTACATCATAGTTCATTTGTAAGGAAGATAACTGCATTTGAACAGTTAAAATGAAGAATGCAGAGTAGTAATAAAATATTTCTTTTAAAAAACTTGTCTGTATTATTTTGTACATATTATTATTTTTTAGATATAGTGGAAGTATATAGAATTCTCTAATGGGATTTTCTTAGTTGTGAAGCTCATTTATAATTTTCCAGCAGAACTAAACTGGGGTAGCATCTGTAAATGGAGACACAAACATTTCAGAATCAAAAGTTTGCATAGTCTTGTGGAGGATTGCTTGGACAGCCAAAAGGACAAACAAATGGGTCCTAGAGCAGATCAGGCTGGAAACCTCCTTGGAAGCCAAGATGACCAAACTGAGGCTGTCATACTTCAGACACATCATGAGAACAGAAGACTTATTGGAAAAAAACAATAATGCTGGGAAAGGTGAAGGGAAGTAGGAAGAGAGGAAGACCACATGCCAGATGGATGGACTTTATTAAGGAGGTCAAGGGTATGGGGTTTGCAGGAATTAAGCAGAGCAGTGGAGGGCAGGGGGTCTTGGAGAGGTCTCATCCATAGGGTCGCCATGAGTCGAGATCTACTCAAGGGAAGTTAATATTAACAACAAGTGGAATTTTAGTTGGCCACAATAAAGACATTGCTGATTTTAGATTTTGTTTTTTTCTTTTGGACTGATGCAGCTACCTTTATTTTTATGCACTTGTTTTAGTTTATTTCAAATTTCAGTTTGCTTCATTAAATATATGAAACAGATATGTCATAGGTTGTGGAAGTTTAGTCCCTAGTGCAACTGATCATTCTCCAAGTTACCTCTCTTTGACTTGGTGCCTTGTCATACTACACAATTATAGCACTATGATTCCACTTTAACTGCCATGACAACATTCTTGGCATTTACAGTTCAGGGAAAAGTTCTCATCTAGTACCTCATTAAACTACTGGATAACCCCAGGATTCCAGAGGATGCAATTGTGGCAGTTAAAGTGGAATTTTAGTGTTATAACTATGTAATGTGAAAGAGCCCTTGATGGGTGAATGGAAAGCCTTGATACTCATTGCATAATAGATGGAGATCTAGTATATCTGTTCTGGTTTGTACATGTGTTACACTGTGCATTGAATTTCAGTGTCACCTACCAAGATGTACAAAGAGCTTCCACACTAATAGTAGTCTATCTTTAATAAGTTGGGGAAATTTGGCTTGGCTTGCGAGAGGAGGGTAACATCAGGATAAAAGCACCAGCTATACAATACTCACTGATGAAGACTGCAGGCATGAGTGAACAAATTAACATTTATAAGGGAAGAACATGAAAGAACACACATATGAGACAGACTAACTCTAATGCCCAGCATACAGAGCTAACCAAAATAGAAAAGTAAAAGGAAGCAGTTTAGGGTTGGATTGAGGGGATGGTATCTACCTGTCTTGAAGAAAGCATGGTCTATGGAAAGCATGAGTGACTCAAATCAAGAGTTTGGGGCAATGAAAGTGGCTCAGACCAGAATCTGAGGGCAACAGCCACTGGCAAAGCAGGGAGGGAGGGTCAACTGTAGCAAAAAAAAAAGGCTAAGTTTTCCTGGTCATACTTTAATACTAGCCTCAAGCCAAGGTGATTTAATGGGAAACCAAGACTTGATAGTCCTTTGGAAGGATCAAAAGGGTTCCCAAAGTGGTGGCTTGCTTTGATATCCAAAAGATGATGAAGGCTAATTTGACTGATAGCAGCTTCATTGACTTCACAGCACCCATGATCTGAAGAATCCCAAAATGAGCAGACAGGAAGGGTATTTAGGGGTACAACGGGATGAAAGTGACTTGTCTCATTGATCTAGTTGCCAGAACTCATCTTTCAATATTTGGTTTTTTAAGAAATGTAGAGAATGTATTTGTGTCCTCTATCAAACCCCTTCTCCCATTGTTTTCAGCTTTCCACATTTCTGGAGTCAACGTGCTATATTCACAATACTACCTTTTCCAGTGTTTTGTCATTGCGGCCTTTTCAGTTCACGCTGGCTTCCAGCAATTTGATATCAAATTTAGCTGGATCATGGGGATATAAGGTAACTTTACATCAGCCAAAACCAAGACTTGTTGATAGGTGATGACTGTTGGTGAAGCAGGTAAAGAAAATGAAATGAATGGGTTGAGTCACAATTTTGCCCATTGAAATCAAGGAGACAAATTAGTCATGATTAGCATAAGTTCCATTGTTTTAATTTGATTAGAATATGATTAACTTAGGGGTGAAACAGACAGCCCTGAAGCGGTGGCATGATAATGCCCCTTTGAGCATCAGATAGAGGCCACGGCATCCACATTCTGTGGCCCTGATCCAGCTATTTGCCACTGCAGTGGCAGATTTTGGGCATTTCTGTGGCATGGTGCATGTAAATGCTGCCAGCTCAAAAAGAAGCAGCAGAAAGCTGTGTATATAAGGAAGAATGTTCTAATGCATTGTGGTTAGGTAGATGTCGAATGGTGGTGGAGCATTATGTTGGATGGTGTAAATATTGCTGTATTGTGCTTGTAAATATTTGCTGCAACTAAGGGCCTTGGCAGATGGCTTAAAAAGCCGTTCTGGAGGCAGGGAAGAGGAGGGGCAGCCGCACGCTCAGCGCCCCTTCCTCCTCCCGAGGTTGCCCTTGGAGCCGCTGGCCCTCTGCACGGCCGGCGCTCTGAGGGCAACCTCCCACCGCAGCATCCGGACACACTGCGGCGGAAAAGCCAGTGAAAGGAGCGCTATTTTAGTGCTCCTTTCAGGGACGGGGAAGGTGCTCCGCAGGATCGAGGCGTGGGGATGCCTCGGTCCCACGGTGCACCTTCCCAGGGCGGCCCCGTGCCGCCAGTCTGCTTCCCCCCTAAGATTAAAAGCCTCTTTGGAAGAACCTCAGCAGTGTGAGTAAAACTGTTTGGATGAAGGAGTTTTTGCCTACAACTACTTCCACAATTTCCAGTAGCATTTGTTACCTATCTGGCTGTCTTCTGTGTATGAACTCAATATTCCATCTAACAGATACCACCCACTGTGTGGTCAGTGGGGCTTCATGATGCTGGCTTGAGCATGGTGTCAGGGCATATGACATGCATACACCACACTCCCATGCCACTCCAAAACTGGCATTTTTTGCTGGTTTGTTTTGGCCCTTAGTTGGGATCTGTCTCATCATTAGGCAATGCAGAAAGCATAACAAGATTACATCTGGATCCTATTCCAATCTATTCCCAGTTGTATCATAGCTTAGTTATATGACTTTGATCCTTTTTTCTCTGTATAGACACTGCTGTGAAATGTAAGCTAAGAAGTGAGCTTTAGAGCAATATGCACATGTCCTATATGTAATGTGATGAAAATTACCAGTAATGGCTTCTTTTATACTAATATTTTCATAATGGTGGAAATCAGACATCTGTTGTCTCAAATGCAGTGTCCCTGATCCTCACACTTGTGAATACATCAGCTAAGTTACCTATTGTTCTCTTTCAAGTTTTTGATTGTAAACTTCTTACAGCAATGCACTTAGAATCCATAAAGCCTGAATACAAGGGGGGTATCGTAAAGTAATAATTATCATCCAGAAGTTATTATGATATATTGATGAAATTTTGTCAATGTTGTCATCACCTAGTGACTTTTTCTTTAACCAAAAATGACAAATCCATTGCAGGGGCGCCAATTTGACAACACAGATGATGTCATTCATAAAGTAGAAGAGTGGTTTAAGGCACAATCTGCAGACTTCTACAATAACAGTAATCAAAGGGTCAAGAAATGCTGGGAAAAATCTGTAAAAGCGGCACCAGCAGTGAAGGGACCACTCCTGCTGGCTGAGACTTTCCC
>CM034710.1:76936797-76946979 GCA_020142125.1 Phrynosoma platyrhinos | reverse complement strand
TTTTAACTTGTATGTATCTTTTTACTTGTAAACCGCCTAGATTGGTTCTCCACCGGGTGGTATATAAATAAATTTTATTATTATTATTATTATTATAAATCTGGATGGTGATGACATAGAAATAAGTTAACAACTACAAATCAAAACAAACTTTCTGTCAATTTTGTAAAGGTGATAATTAAATCTACGACAGCTCCTCATACCCCGAAGGCAGTATATCCCATCTGATATTGGAAGCTAAGCAAGGTCAGCCCTGGTTAGCACTTGGATTGGAGAGCACGAGGGGACACCAAGTGCTGTAGGCTGTATTTCAGAGGAAGGCAATGGCAAACCACCTTTGACAGTTGGCTTGGGGGGAAAACCCTATGATATCTGTGGTGCCATTGTTGGAGGCATGCACACACCTAGAATCTATGCACAGTGATATGCCATGTCTCTTTGCAAAGTGCACATACCTAGTAGAGGGTGTGAACAACCTGCCTGAGGGAAATGCAGAATGTTTCAACTTCCAGATTATTTGAGGCTTTAAAATAAATGGATTACTCATATCTAACTTTATTTCATTGTAGTGTGGGGGACATATCTCAGGAATGAGGCCACGGCTTTCCAAATTGTTGTAGTGTGCCTTCAAGTCGTTTCCGATTTATGGCAACCCTAAGGTAAACCTATCACGGGGTTTTCTTGGCAAAATTTGTTCAGAGGTGGTTTGTCTTTGCCTTACTCTGAAGTGTTCCAGATGCACAAGGACACACACACACAAAAAGATCATTTTTGGAGTAGTAGTTGAAAAAGACTGGCAGCAGGAGTGCCTACTTATGGATATTGTTAAGTGATTTGTCACTATGTCCTATGCTTATTTAAAGTTTTGACATGCTTTAAATGAACTGTCCAGTGTAGAACTGTCAGCAATATGTTGTAGTCTATCATTTTTATCATGACCATGCTATTATTCTTATTTGAATTATCTGTTCTTACTGCACAGTGCAAGTGTAGAAAATGTGGCATATAAATAAATGATTATACATGTTAACTTTGCTCTTGATCAGCAAAATGGCATTGATTTATTTACTGAAAGAATCAATGGAATGAATAAATCAACAAGCTATTTCTCCAGGTTTTTTTTAGAGCCAGCACATCAAAATATAAAAGCGTGAAATACATGGTGAAGTGACTTACATAAAATAGGGAGTGTCAAAATACAGAAGCAAATGCACATGCGAATGGCTCTCAATCTGTTCCCACTTGAAAGTGCTGACCATAAAGTCCTATAATCCTGCAATGTAATTTGGCAGTGAGCGATTCAGAATCATTCATTCAGCTATGCAGCATGACCAGGTGTTAAGATCTTTGGGGAAAGCTCTTCTCAGTCCCTTTGCCCTCCAGAGGAATTGAACTGCAGCTCCTATAATCTGTGCCAGCAGTGATAGGAACTTTCCTGCAACACATCTGGAGCATGTCCAGGTTGTGGAAGGCTAAATCAAAAGAGAAAAAACAACAGCAATAAACTTGATACTTTGTGCTAAATACCTCCAGGGCATGTACATGTTTTAGCTAATGCCAGTAGGACATAAACATAAGCATTGGGCCTACAGAGCTAAGAAGGACATTTCACAAAGGCATGTTGCTAAGCTCCATTTCTCCATGACTTCCTCCAAACAGACTACTCTCTAGTAGCTGCTTCTTTTCCATTTCTCCCCACTTAGTTTTTCATATTTAGAAAATCTTGTCATTTGAAATTTGCACTTATTTTTTGCCACATTGCTGGGAAAATTATCACTCATATAACACTCTGGCAAGTTTCATCAAATTTCTCTTCTTGTTCCACTTTGTTCTATAGAAGTGCCAGGATGGATAAAGACATGTTAAGCCCCCATGCTATGACAAGTTTAAGATCCCTTTCAGCACTCTCTCCCCCAAAGGACCTACTACTGGTGATTCTAACTTTTTTTGATGGAGGGACTATTGGTAATAATTTATATTAAAGCTTCCTCATAAATTGAGGAATTAATTCTGTATTTTATTTAGCTCATGCCTAAATTTTGCACTGCATGCGGTATTTTTGTTTTAGAGGCAATGTATGATAACATTGTTGCTTCTGCTGATCTATTTTATTTATACTGTATATGAGTCACACTGACCTACAATCCAATCCTATGTATTGTATATACTCTCTCCCTCCATTACCATCTGATGTCATCTGGGGGAGAGACACTAAGCCCAGCACCACCCAGCCTAGAATAAGAAGAACCCTTACTTCTTAAAGGATGGGTGGGATTCGGGATTTTATGTTTTGTTTAATGGAAATTGTAATGTTGTAAGCCGCCCCGATTGCTCTGCAGAGGGGCGGGATATAAATAAAAATTATTATTATTATTATTATTATTATTATTATTATTATTATTATTATGTAGGTCTGCTCAAATGTATACTGGTTCAATGGTTTTCACTTGCAGGTGAGTTGCTTTAGGACCCCAACACTAAAGAGCTGGCAATTCAGAGATGCTAAATAACAGATTAGCATGATCATAAGATAAAGTTTTCAACAAGCTAAGATGGAGATTCTGCTTGGTTGCATACAACTTTTCTTTAAATAGCCTGATCCATGAGCTAAGGGTTCTGTGTGAAATAACCACAAATGATCATATGCCACAGACATTATCTCTTGATATTGGTAATGTTTCTCAATCGAGCAATTTAATAATTTCAGTTTTAAGCCATGGCATGATTAGCAGCTACTGGTGATTCCAGTGTCAGTGGAGCAGTGAATCCACAACAGGTTTTTCTCCAAACTGTAAAGAAGGTCTCCTGTGTGCTGGACCTCTTTTGAGTGATAGAGCTGAGCAGCTTGATTAGCTGCTTTAAAATTTGACCTTAAATCCTAAGCAGATTCATCACCTGACTGACAAGGAAGCTATCAGCCACTATTGCATGTGCTGCTTTACCAAGTAGCATACATAAGCAAATGGGGGTTGGACTGGATGGCCCTTGTGAACTCTTCCAGCTCTATGATTCTATGAATCTGTGAAGAGACTTTGCAGTATGATCACCAGTGCACAGTTGCTGCTGTTTCACAGATTAAAACAATGACAGGGTTGGAGGCCATTCCGCTAAAAACAACCCATTGTTGAAATCTCTTCATATCACATGCTTATGTTATATTCATTTACTCATGTACAATGATTTCTCATTTACTGTGTTAGAAGCCAAGAAGACAAAGCCTCTTTTTTTAAAAAAAAAAAAAAGCCACAAAAAAACTAAGCATCCTTAAAAGTCTGTCATTATTCTACAATGTGCTATCAACAGTCCTTAATATAGCTCAGCAGTCTCTACGTGTGAAGTGGCAGGCTGTGCATTCCATGGTGCTTTTTTAGGCCCAAACTAGACATCATACCATCTGTGCCATTACTAACTACATGAATTGTTTTAAAAATAAAACATGCCCCCTTAGTAGAGATTAAGACCCTGCTAAGGCAGAAAACGGTCTTTAATACTTCATGAACTCAATCTTGATTGATTCCTCACTTTCTATTTTCATGGGCGGCGGGGGGGGGGGGGAAGCTCCCAGTCAAAGAGATTTTAAAAAGGCTACACAGAGCTTATAACCTTCAACTGTCCCAGTTTGGCAGGTGCAGTCCTGTTGCTCCATTTTTTCAGCAGTTTTAAAAATGTCCTAGTTTCCCTCTCCTCTCCCCTTTTTCTTCAGCTTACTTAAGTTGCTGCAAATTGATTACAAAGTGCAAATGTATTTTGCACTCCCTTAGCTCAGCCTGGGGGGGGGGGGAGAGGAGAGTAAGGGCTGAATCTTTTCCTTCCTTATAGATTCAGGCAAAAGCAGCCTCTCCTAGCTTGCCTGTCTTTCGTCATTAACACCTTTAGCCATCTGCACCATAGGCTGATGTTGCTTGGACACATATATTCCACTTTTCATCTGTGAAATGTTAAGTGGCATGAGGGCTGCACATGTCCATGGTATTTTTGGGGGCAGGTGGGTGGGTATTATTAATTTAGAATAGGGATTTTTTTCTTATTCTTTTTTTCTGGAGCTGCTTGTGAATTTGTGTGTACATTTGAAATTTTTCACATTTTTCTTAGACCTGATTTAATTTAACCATTCTGGTGCATGCCTGCATGTACATGTGGTTGTCAGATAAGAGAAGTCTTTTTATTTTAAAAATTCTTAAATTTTCAAGAGTTCTGAATTCAAACAACCACCCAGTTTTGAATGAGAGGACTGCTATTTAGGGATGGCCTTGCAGGGAGTAAGGGGAAATGTGTATGTGTGTTAAAGGAGCCTCTTTAAAAATAACTCATTGCTCCAGCTTAGCCATGTCACTGGTTATTATTTGTTTTATTTATGTATGTATTTACTTATTTTATTAATATCCCACCTTTCTCCCAGTGAGGAACCCATGTAGACTGAAGCAGATTACAGTAGCCCCTACTAATTCACAGGGGATCCATTCCACACCCACTTGTGAAAATGGCGACTTGCACATATTAATCCCATAGGAAATAATGGTGCATGTGCCTGTGGGGAATGCGCATGGCAGCATGCAGCACCATTATATTAATGGGCACTTGTCCCTCCTGCAAAAATCAAGACTGTGGATTCCAAGTCCACAAAAGGAAGGAACAACTGTATAACAAAATTAAATGATAACAGTAAGAAACAATTTAAAAAGACACTGTGATATTTAAAAAAAGCACTGAATTAAGAACAGTTTAAAGCCATTAAAATTGTTTTAGATCTTGCCTTCCAATAATACTGGTATTTTTGGGGGGATTGAGAAATTTAAACAACAAAACAACCTTTAGTGATATACATACTTGTTGTGTATGAAAATAAAGGTCTGTTAAGAACTGATGGGACTTTATTTCCGATTAAGGATGAGTCTGAGTAAATATGCACAGGATTTCACTGTTAAGTACCCAGCAGTTTATATCTCTGAAGTATTGAGCTTCATTACGCTTCTCCTAAACAGGTCCAGCTGCTTTAATAAGAATACATTTTTATTGATTTCCCCACTCCCTGGAACAGTGTGTAAATTAGTTGTTTTCATACTAATAGAAGAATCTTGGGTTAAGTTTAAAAACCCAGAATACTGTTACAAGTGAACAGAGGGTCTCGCTCTAGGGGTGCTTACTCATAAAGATAATGAAGACTGAAGTTGGCTGTCTTGTTTTCTGCTACAATTGCAATTTCCCAATTTCACTGCATTCTATATACATTTTAAAAGTTCACACATCAATGTGTCTCCTAATATATGTTTTTGTGTGCAATTTTGCTAAGTGCATGCATTTTTCAAAGCAACTGTTCCTAATATAATGCATTCTTGTACATTATAGTCATGAATACAGCCATTTTTGTGTTCACTTTCCCCTACATAGAATTATGCCACAAAAAAATAAAATAGAGTAGGGTAGCTACTGCTAGACAATTGTGGTTAGTGCATTTATTTGTCTGGGAAGTGCATTATTTTGGTTTGTATTAGAATGTGCCAGTGCAGTTTAGTGGTTTGATTACTGTACCTGGTCTCTGAAACACCATGCTCTGGATCCCTGCTGGAAACCCACTGGGTGACCCTGGGCAAGCCACAGCAAGGCAATGAAAACTCTTGCCAAAAAGCCCATGCTATAAGTTCACCTTACTTGAATGCACACAAAAAAGACAACATAGAATGCAAGTCAAAGAAATCCCCCTGCACCTTGCTACTTGAAGATCATTGGAATTAGGTCAGACCTTTTTCTCTGATATGATTAATGGCATGTACTAGATTTTTGCACAAATCATTTAGCCAAGGGATGAGATGGAAGGTATTTTGAAGGCATGTAATTTGCTCAAACCTCATACTTTCACAAATTTTGTCATAAATCAATTTGTGATAATTCCTCCTCCTGTTTTTATCCCATGGCGATTTTTCAACAGATTGGAAGTAAGGTAATGAACATTCTTGTCAAAGTTAAAGTGTGCCTTTCCCCATCCTCCTTGCTGGGCTTTGTTGAAAAGGAGATGATGATTTATGTAAGGAAATGGAGGGGAATGTGCTGTAACTTACCTGCCTTGTATGCTTGTTAGTGTGTGCTCTTGCCTCCCTCCTGAATGTTGAAGTAAAGCTGTTCTCATTTATGGTACTTGGTATTTCCTCTGCTGTAAGGAAATGGCTATGATCGCTCATTTTCTGCTGCTTGATACCAAGTAAGTGATAATGGTGACAGGAAATATGTACTTGCTTTGTAAGTCAGTTAGCAATGTAGCCTGCATTGTATACATTTCTCCTTTATAATACATATTTAGAGAAGTCAAGCCTATATTAGAGCTTATCACATTTTTAAATAAGCTGAATTACCTCTTCCATTTTAAAGTTGAATGCAGGATGCAACCAGGTATAATCACACAGAAAATGCCATCGATGCTGCTGCCCGGCTGCATCCCACCTAAAACCCGGCTAGAAGCCATGCTCAGATGGCCATTTTGCAAAGTCCAGGTTTTAGGCAGTATGCAGCTGGGAAGCAGCATCGATGGCATTTTCTCTGTTATAATCCCCCATTCGACTTTAAAAAGGAAGAGGTAAGTCAGCTTTTAAAAATGCAATAAGTTTCATAGTCTAACCTTGGCTCACTTAAATAACCCAAGCCAGCCAACAGACCTAAGCAAGTGAAATGACACCTGAAATAGTAATGAACCATTGTCAATGATTGCTATTGTCTGAGTTTTGAAATACAAATTGGTTCTTCCTTATCCCAAATTCTGAAATTCTCCAAAAACCAATTTTTTTCATGGATGGCTGACATAGTGACACCTTTACTTTCTGATGGTTCAGTGTACACAAACTTTGTTTTATGCACAAAATTATTAAAAATATTGTATAAAATTACCTTCAGACTATATGTATAAGGTTACATGAAATATAAATGACTTTTGTGTCCAAGATCTCTCATTATGCATGTATATACAAATATAAGTATTCTAAAACAAACAAACAAACAAACAAACAAACAAACAAATAAATAAATAAATAAATAAATCCATCCCAGAAACCCTCAATTGGCCTGGCCAACCAATCCCTATTTCACATGCTGGCTAAGGGATTCTGAGAATTGAAGTCTAAAAGTAGCAATTGCAAATTCTGCTTATGCTAAGCATTGGTTCTTTTAACCCATCCTTTCAACATAATATGGTCTACCCAGGGTTACAGGTTTGTAATATGTATAAACTGTGAAACAGGCTATATGCAGTGGCATCATTGGGGGACGTGGTGGTGCAGGCCACCCCTTACACCATCCCCATGCTCCCCCTTACACCATCCCAGTGCTCCCCATATGTGCTTATCTCCACAAAGTCCTGGGCTCCCCCCACTCTCCCCATGCTATCCCTCCACTCCCACCCACCACAAACTTCCCCTCCCATGAGCACTCCTCCTATGCCATCCACACACTGCCATCCCCACACACTCCCATTCCCCTTGCGTCATCCTGTCCTTTTCCTCATCAGGAAAAGGATAGGGCAGTACAGGGGAAGGAAGCATGTGCTGCCCCCAGAAGCCCTGGCCCCCCACACTGGGTGACGCCTGGTGCGGGGACACCACTGGCTATATGAATACATTTAAGGGGCACAGGGTCATGTGCATTGGCTCCATTCTAATGACTCACTCTCATGCACCTACGCCTCATACACACTGGCAGATAGCTTTGAAGGAGGCTTGAACTGATATGAATGTGAGTAGAGACAGTATGTTCACATTCATTGTGATATGATATATAACTGATATGACTCATCATTGTGATATGTAACTGATATGAATGTGAGTAGAGACAGTATGAGAGCCAGAGTGGCATAGTGGTTTGAGTGCTGGACTGTGACTCTGGAGAGCAGGGTTTGATTCCCAGCTCGGCCATGGAAACCCACTGGATGACCTTGAGCAAGTCATACTATCTCTGCCTCAGGGGAAGGCAATGACAAACCTCTTCTGAACAAATCTTGCCAAGAAAACCCCATGATAGGGTCGCTTTAGGGTTGCTGTAAGTTAGTTCATTATATTTCATGTGAAGGCTATGAAAACTTTCAAGAGTAGAAAGGTAAATGTTTCAGTCCCCAACTTTTGTTTTAAAATTTTTTTGTAATATTTAATGTTAAGGTTTAAAAATGGCTCCAACCATTGCTCAGTGGCTCCTTAGGAAATCATAAACATAAAACTGTAAAATTTGGAATCAGATGGCAGTGCTGATAAATCCTATCCTGTACTTGTCAGGATCTTAGGCACCAGTGATCAAGGCTGACAAACTGGACTTTATTATTTCTTAATCTTGTAATCAGGTTGCTTTAAAGATTCAGTTTGTATCTATCTGTCAACACCTTGAAAGTCTGTATTGGCCACAGGAGAATGATAGAAAAATACAGTAGAGTACTAGCTGCAATAAACAGTTTCACTATAGCTATAGGTATAACTCCATGAATTCATGGAATGGATGGACTCAACTGTTATATTAAAATGTTGATTTTAATTAGAACCTTTCCTAGTGGAAAGTGAAAAAGTCAGTGCTGTAACCTATGTACAACCTTGCATCCAGGGAACAAATAGATTAAAAGATGTTAACCGAACTTTATATGTATAGAACTGCAAGCAAGAGTTTGACCAGCAGACACAAGAAAAGTAAGGATGCTTAAACACATACATTGTATGCTCATGGATGATATGATAATCCATATATGTTAGTTATTACAGCTATACTGTGGGTCCTTGGTATCCATTGGGGTTTGGTTCCAGAACCCCCTGTGGATATCAAAATCAGTGGATGTTCAAGTCCCATCAAATGCAATGCCATGGTAAAATGGTGTCTATTACATAAAATGGCAAAATCAAAGCTTGCTTTTTGAAATGTATATATTTTTAAATATTTTCAAGCTATGGATGGTTGAGTTGTGGCTAAATATGCATGGATACGGAGGACTAACTGTATATTACTTCCAGAATTAGAAGCAGGCTATGCAAAACATATTCAGTACAGCACTATTGCGCTAACATCCTGTTGAGCTCCATAGATTTTTGGTCTATGGTAATTCAGCATGGCTTTTCTTATGTTCTTATATTTTAATGAAAAATTAAGATAAAACAGATATAATCCAGGTCTCAGGCAAACAATTATTGATGACAATTTGTGTGATTTAGTGGGTATGGTGCAAGATGACAACTAAGGTCTAATCCTCACATAATTTCAGATGGTCATCTTCTTTCACTCTATCTGCCTAACCTATTAAAGGAGTGGTTTGAATGTTGGACTATGACTCTGGAGACTAGGCTTTGAATCCCAGCTCAGCCATGTAAACCCACTTGAGCCAGTTACACACTCTCAGCCTCAGAGGGCAGCAATGGCTAACCCTGAAGAAACTTGCGAAGAAATCACTATGATAGGTTTGCCTTAAGGTCAGCATAAGTCGGAAACAATAACAACAAACCAAAGCCTAACCTATACCTCATTGCTGTGGGGAGTGCTTCATGTACTACTCTGAACTCCTCTGAGGAATGACAGTAAAATGATACATGCAACTGATCACCCATCACACTGAAATGGCCAGCCTACTCTATTTATATGGAGTGTTAGCATGTCAATAATTAGTGGCCTAGTTATTTTATCAATAGCACATATCATCTGTTTGGGCTCTTTTTCGTTTAGTTCCCCCCCCCCCAGTTCAATAACTTGCTGAGCACGTGTAATATACTCTATGAGCATAATGGGGGAATTCATGGCAGTGTAATATACTAACCAAGTATGGGGCTGAGGCTGGGACTGTCACAATTTGATTTTCTACACTTCAGGACTAGTACATTTGTTTCTGTGTATATGCTTTTTTTCAAATGTTTGGTGCTGCATGAATCCCATTAGGCAATGACAACTGTGGTGATAGTGGTCTCTGGTAGATGTTCTCTGTCTCTTTCACACTATACAAATATAGCTCTTTTATACCTCTTTACCTTCCATGGCTCTATCCATGGAATTTTGAGATTTGTCATATGGGCTGATACTAGAGCTTTCTGAAGCCATGACAAAATGGTATCCAATTGCTATGTTGTGTAGCATCAAAGAGAGACTATAGATTGTCAGCCACTCTGAGAGCAGGTTTATCCAATCTAGTAGAAAACAACAAAAGTTCCCAAGGCAAAAACCAAGATGTATAACAAAAAA
>CM034710.1:76871760-76887625 GCA_020142125.1 Phrynosoma platyrhinos | reverse complement strand
TATTCTGCTTTGGTCAGGCCTCACCTGGAATGCTGTGTCCAGTTGTGGACACTACAATTCAAAAAGGATGTTGACAAGCTGGAGTGTGTCCAGAGAAGAGTGACCAAAATGGTGAAGGGTCCGGAAACCATGCCCTATAAGGAGTGACTTAGGGAGTTGGGTATGTTTAGCCTGGAGAAGTAAGGTTAGCAAGTGATGTGATAGCACTGTTTAAGTGTTTGAAAGGATATCATACTGAAGATGGAACAAGTTTATTTTCTCTAGCTCCAGCAAATAAGACTTGGAGCAATGGATTAAAACAAATGGAAAAGAGATTCCACCTCAACATTAAGAAGAACGTCCTGACAATAAGAGCTATTTAAGATGGAACATGCTACCTTGGAGTGTGGTGGAGTCTCCTCCTTTGAAGGTTTTTAAACAGAGGTTGGATGGCAATCTATCTGGAGTGCTTTGATTGTGCATGGCAGGGATTTCAACTTGATGGCCCTTGAGGTTTCTTCCAACTCTATGATTCTATGAAATGTTTGTCAAGTGACACTTAGAGCCTTTTGGCAGCTTTCTTCCCAACTTCTGGCTGAAGAGGGCAGCCTTTCCTCATATACTTCCAATGACAGTAGTTTCAAATCATTGCTGTGCATCATTCTTGCAGACTCCTTTTAAAATTACTGGTCACAAATATTATTGATAAAATTTCTCTACCCATGACTTTTGAATCTAAAAGACAATGAAAATATGAAACATTGCCATTTTAACGTGAATGCATTTAGGCCCGGAACTTGGGTCTCTGCTGCTGCAAATCCTCCTTATATTTCATGTCCTTTAACCCCTAAATAGTTCCATCTCTATTTCAAAATATTCACCTGGTCTAGTGTTGCTTCTGTTTTGAGTTGCATGCTATAATTTGCCTGGATTATCTTTTTTTTTACCCCCTCCCATCTCAGTATTTTGAAAGTACAAAATATATCTGTTTTTATGATACTTCTAGGACAAGAGAAATGGCTACTCCACTTTTTGCAATTAGCACAATAGATTTAAAGGGTTCTTAGAAGAATTTATTGCTCAGATCCATTTCAGTCATGCTTCAGGGAGGGGCTTTCAAAGTAGTAAGAATGAGAGATTTTTACACTTATTGCTGCTGCATTCTCTACACTGCATCTCTTCTCCTGCAGTGACTGACAAATTTGAATGCCTGTCTAACCTTTCTCCATGTCATGATTTAGATACTTTGATCAGTTTAGAAGAGAATAAGAATGAGCTTGAGAGGGAGTGAATGTAGCAATAAAGAAATTGTGAGTGCAGAGCATCCACTGGGATGCTTCCATTCATTTGAATGGAAGCTGTGTTAGAGCTGGAATTAAAGGGCAATGCTTTATGCCTAGCATTTCTGACAGTGAATTGAAGCCTTTATTAATTAAATTAATAACCCTTCCCTTCCACAGGTTGCCAAGGTAGTTTACAAAATGTTAAAACTGCAATAAAAGCAATTAGATCTGTTGAGTATTCAAGTGTAACCACAAGCAGTATTTTCATTTTGACTTTAGGGTGGCTGTGTCTAGTCTGTAACTGAGAACATTATGCTAGTAAGTATTATGCAGATTAGTAGTATGCCTGTGAAACAAAGTTTGTTGTATTATGTATAATGCCTTAAGCTGTTCAGTGAAACTGGAGAGCTCAGGTATCTGGAAAAAGAGTCCCTTGGATTCTTGAGTACTATGTTGCTGTCTTGTTTTACACAAGCCTCTGCCAGCCTTTGCTTTTTGCTGAGACAGGTGGGGAGAACTGTAGCCACTTAAGCAAGTACTGCAATTGAAAATTTCTTTGACATAATCAGTAAAACTAAGGAGCAAATTAAGTTCCCTAAAATCAAAAGGACTTAAGTTACTTATAACAATGATGCAAACCTACATATGTTTACTCAGAAGAAAGTCATATTGAGTTCAGGTGGACTCACTTCCAGGTAAGTTGATACAACAGCTGTCCACAACCTCCTGGCCTCCAGATAATTAGATTATATATCCCACGATCTCCAGGATACATGACAAGTGGTCATGTAATCCACAGTCCAAAACACACTGCAGAATTAATTCAGTTTGAGACTGCTTTAACTGCTCTGACTCAATGCTAAGGAATTCTGGGAACTGCAGTTTTGTGAGACATTTAGCTTTCTCTGTCAGATAACTCTGGTGCCACAATAAATTGCAGTTCCCAGGATCCCCTAGTACTGAGCCGGGCAATTAAAGTGGTCTCAAACTGGATTATTTCTGTAGTGTGTTTTGGACCCAAGAGATCTGGAGAGCACCAGAATAAGGAAACATGAAGTTTAATGCTGAAGCTTAAGACTTGAATTCAATTAGTGGTAATAATAATAATAATAATAATAATAATAATAATAATAATAATAATTTATATCCCACTTCTTGACAGCAATCTAAGCGACTCACAATAAAATCCATACAGCATATCCCCGGAACCCCCCCCCTTAAAACAGTATTAAATAACAGATAGTTAAAACGTAAACAATATAAAAATATTAAAATAAACCATATCAGGAACAGACTGCAGAGCCCTAAACAACCTCTACTGCATTCCTTATCCATCAACAGAGGATGGGGCCACAAAAGGAACACAGGAGTAAAGAGCCCTGGCCAGGATAATTATTCCAACTATTGAAATCTACTGAATATATGGAACTTACATATATGTTGGCTCACCATTCAACAATTTATTTGAATGCTCTAGGTTTGCTCTAGGATAGGATTCAGGTCCATATTGTTTTTAGTGGGCCTTTTCCTAGAGACTATTGCCTTGGTTTTCATCAAGGCTTTTTGTAAGGATTTGATTTGGGCCGTAAGTAGATGGGAAGGATAGGATGGTCAGTCCCTGGGCTGGTAAGGCAACAGGCAAGCGTTTATATGCATGCCCGCTGTAGCACCATGGATCTGCTATTGCCGCATGCCCCATACCTGGCTCGACCACTGCATCTTCATTGAAGATTCCCATCATGGCTCATAAGGACATAAATGGGATACCTGGGTACACCCATGTGGTCAGGGACCCCATCGAACATCACAGACTATGATGGGAGCTTACAGTGAAGATGCGACAGTGGAGGTAGGTACAGGGTATGTGGAGCCATGCATTGTGCTGACTGTCACTGCAGAGTTTCCATGAAAGTCTGTCTGACTTGTGATACGATCCCTTTGGGCCAGGATTGGTCTGGAATCATCAGATCAGCATCTGGTCAGGCTGATCCTGGTCCAGTGTTAATGACCTGCATCATCCATACATGATGATGCAAGGCCAGGTGGATCATGAATCTTTTGGCTTGTGTGTGCAGGCCTGGAGTTGTAATCAATGGTCTTGTTAACCCTGTTTTTCTGAAGAGAGACTATTCACCAAATTCACCAAATATTATTGATTCATGGAGAAGAAAATTAGGTTGTAATACTAAACACATTTACTTGGATGTAAGCCCCATTGAACACAAATTAACATACTTCTGAATAATTATGCACAGTATTTCTAGTCTGGAAATATATTTCAGAAGTTCGTTCTTTAACTTCCATGTTTTTTTCATTGCTTCTCCTGCTTTGCTAGGGGGAAGATATGTGACTAATAATAGCAATCTTATTTGAAGATTATCAGTTCCACCTTAAAAAATCAATGTTATCATTGACCACTAAATATTTGGGGTGCATATTCAAAGGACTATGGAAAGGTGCTTTCAGCAGAATAGTCCCTTAGACAGTCTGTATAACAATTAGACACATGATTCTCATCCTTTCATTCTCCAGATGTTTGAGATTCCAGCTTTCAGAATCCCTGAGCAATGGCCATAATGGCTGGAACTTGTGCACACTGAAGTCTAAAATAATCTGGAAGATTAAAAATTGAGAGTCACTGGTCTGCACTGTCTAGAAGATGTGCTTCAGGGGAGAGAGTCCCGGTAGCACAGTGGTTAATTGCCAGTACTGCTGTCACAACTTTGTGACTTTGATCCTGCAGGGCTCCAGATTGACTCAGCCTTCTATCCTTTCGTAGGTCAGTAAAATGAGTACCCAGCTTGTTGGGGACAATTGGCTAACACATTGTAAAATGTGTAGAGAGTGTTTAGTTCATTATGAAGTCGTACAGAAATGTAAAATGCTGTTGCTATTGCTGCAAGGTTTTAGATGGGGGTCTTTTTCCTCCCCACCTGCAAATGTCAGAGATTGAAACTGGATTTTTTTATTTACAAACAGTAGCAAAAGTAGGGGACGTGGTGGGTGTGGATCACACCAGGTGTCACCCTAAGAGAAGGTAACACCACTGCTCCTCAAACACCTGTATTTTGGCCAAAACATTGTGGCATTTGCCTGTATCTCTTTAAAATGTTTTAAGTGATGGTGGGAGTAAGCTGAACTCAGTGGAAGGAGAAATGAAGGGCCCCAGAATTTTTTTTTAAATTAAAATTAAAGTATCAAATTTCAAAATTTTATTTTTTTAATTTTTTTAAACAATTTTTTAAAAAAATATTTTAAATATTCTTTAAAAACATTACTTATCAAATCTTTACTATGTATATGTAAATGCATTTTGGTTATGTGTATGATATTGTACTTTAAGGTATAATTTTAATTTTACTAGTTGTTTATGTCACAACTATTCAGTGATATATGGGAATTTTGATTTACAAGTGACATTAGTGCAAAAAAGCATTACAAATGATTCTGTATGATGTGAAATGGAAGAAAGTCATGGAGGATGTGACACCATGAGAGACTGTACTGGGTGACACAATCCCTAGGGACGCATGTGCCATTGAGCAATGTCCCTTTCCTCTTTATGGTAACAGCATTGTTTTCCTTCATGAAATATGACCACCCTCTTAATGCTTCTGTCTTATGTTCATTTTTACTCAAATACATACCTGAATAAAATTAGTGGACAAACACTTTTGTAGCTTCAAATAAAATGAAAGTGGATACAAACCATCTCACTTTCAAATAAATTAGAATTCCTAAAAAACATTTTGGAAAGAGCTTAGATTTTCTTTATTACAGAATTATTTTCAACATGGGTTGCTGAATTTTTGTTCTGACCAGTTTTGTATCTTGCCAACAGTCTATGAGAAACTTTCTTGCTGGTAGAAAAAATGAAAGAGGTTAAGAAAATACTGGTGGCTATTCACTGCCAGTGTGCTTCTGTACTGAAATAAAAATCCATTCATTATACTTATTCCATCAAAAACCACCCTCTTCTGGGTGCATAGTGATTCTTAAGGGATGTGTTTTGATGGAATAAATATAATGATATTCTGGTTTGTTTTTTAATACTGGCACCTGTACTCTGTCTCTTCTGTGTTTGCCTCATCTTGCTATTCTACTGATTGCTATAAAGCAAAAATTTTTCTCTCCATAGTAATGCTCTTTCCTTTTAACCATCCTTAAACATTTTATGTGCGACTGACAAGTTTGTTGCATATAACCCTTATCTTACCTTACATTTCACACACATTTGATTTTGTAGGATTTTGGTTTACATCACACATTTTGATTGCTATCACAGATTTATGGCTCAGAGAACTTTTGTTATGGGTTGGCATACCAATGTCATAAGAGAATGGGGAAAAAGCTTGTTTTTGCCTCTCACAAACCTTGGCCTAGTTGTCTCCTGATCTTAAGAAACCAGTCTCCCAAAATTGGTCAGATGGTTTAAGTTGCAACATTTTCCCTTCTCTTCTGTGTATGGATAAACATGAAATGGAACAAGGGACTTCAGGGTGACACATTGCCCACAATATGTTTGAAAAGTACCAAGTCTTCAATAAAAGGGTTTTGAAATCTTTTTTCTTGGCTGGTGAGAATTGTAAGCTTCCTTCCCTTCATAAGTCTCAATGCCTTTCTTGGGAGGTCTGTCTTACTCTTTGAAACCTGTTGCATGCTCCTTGCTCCAGACAGGCTCTGAAATAAGTGTGAAGTTTTATGTTGGTGTGAATGTACTCCACAAGTCATTATGGCAATTGTGATTGGTTTGGGGATTTTTTTTATAATAAAGTTTATTAGAATGAAATACAACATACAGCACAAGACATTAACAACATAAAACATAAAACACACAAAAATCACATTACCAATATTAACAACACAAACTCTAAACACAAAATAATAACCAACAAACTTTTTACTTCCTGGATCCTTCGTCAAGTCATTTCCGTATTTTACCATTAAAAAACCCTTCCTTCTTAATCTAAGATTTAAACTGAGATTTATTCTTTATGTATATAACTCTGTATACTATTTGTCTTATATTTGCTTCCTTATTTACAAAATATTTAAAGAACAGCATAATCTTATTTATCTAGAATTATCTCTCATTAATTATCTCTCATTCTTGCCAATTACAACTCTTTATTGACATTCCAGCATTAAATTTACTCAGTCATCTCTCCCAACTTTACTTCTCATTTTCATCTCTTCATTTTTTTCTATTTTCAATATATTTGAGCAGCAGCATCCACATTTTTTCATTTCTTTCCCAGTCCTGATCTCTCAACATTACTGTCATTTTATCCATTTGCATTAATTCAAGCAGTTTAGCTAATTGGTTTGGGGATTATACCCCAAAGACTGAATGGTTTGCTTATGTACAGAGAAGGATGATTCAGAAATCTGTAACGGTATAATGAAGAAATTGGGGTGAATTTATCAAGCTCCATTACAATGACCAGACTGAATGTTTGAGTCAGCTATGAATGTCACCATCTCAGATTATTAATTCAGTTTACATCCAAGTGCTTTGGCTTTAAAGGTCAAAAGACTGGGCATTTGATTTCCAGCAGAGTTGAACACAATTAACAGTGATGCTTCTAAAGGCATAGATGAGGTAATATTTTAATTCATTTGCTAGGATTGTTGTGAGAAGTTCATTAGCGTAATATACACCCTCAGATGTGTCTGCACTTCTACCACTCCTAAAACTGCACTCCTACCAGCTCTAGCCAGCATACCAGTGATGAAGGATGATAAAGGACACACAACTTGATGGATCCAAGATAGGGTTGCCAAGGGAAGTAAGGGTCAGAGAGCGCCAGTGTGACATACTGGTTTGGTGTTGGACTGTGATTCTGGAGATCAGGGTTCAATGCACAGCTTGGCCATGAAACCCACTGGATAACCTTGGGCAAGTCACATGCGCTCAGACTCAGAGGAAGGCAATGGCAAACTTCATCTGAACAAATCTTTCCAAGAAAAGCCCATGATAGGGTTGCCTTAGGTAGGATAAGTCAGGAATAACTTGAAGGCACATAACACAAAGAAGAGTGTTGGGTCTCCCTTAGAGATACTAGCAGGACTGAAGTATTTGAGGAGAGGCTGGATACATCTGCAGCTCCTTTGGTGTGGTCCTAGCACTGAACAGTCAACCTCTCTAGAGGCACATACTCTAGGCCACTAGAGACATCCAAGCCAGTTCACAGACTTAGGGGGGTTGCAGACTGCCAGAAAAAGTGCAAATTCAGTCCACTTTTAGGGTTAGGGTTAGGGTTAGGGAATCATGGGAACTGTATTTTATTGTGGCACTAGAGCTCTCTGACAGAGAAGGCTCAATGTCTCAGAAAAAAAAACAATCCCCATGATTCCCTAGCTCTAACCCTAACCCTAAAAGTGGACTGAATTTGCACTATTTCTGACAGTCTGCAAACCCCCCCCCCATAGTCTGCTCCTGAATCCAGACTACTCTTCTGTATGCCCTTCTGTTGGTTGTGGTTCCCAAGCTTCTGATTGATACCCTGGCTCTTGACCTTTAGACTGCTAATCAACCACCAGACTTCTCATTTCCTCAGATACACTACCACACAGAGGAATTTCAGCAAGTGATCCAGGAGAACCTGATACTGAAAACTAAACCTTATCAGCAAAGCAGTTCTAGTTTAGGGAGGCCCTTTGTGAAGGTCCTGAAGTGAGACCATTTATTCAATGAGTGGAATGGTGTACTTTCTCCTCCATCAGGCCTTGGTGTACTTTCATAATGGTGCCAGGAGAAGGTAGTATTGGTGGCTACAGTGCTTTGGAGTATATTTAAGCTCCTCTGGGCAGCTGGGTCCAACCACTGTTTAAAATTCCCACAATTCCCTTTCATAGCATTAGTCCAGAACATAATGACATGTAGCTAGACAACCAGGAATGCTCAGAGCTCTAAATTTCTGAGCAGCTGGCACCTGCCCCAAACTCCCAGCTGCTGGTGGTGGTCCAGCTACTCCTTTTCCCCTCAAAGATAACAGGATCTGCCAAGCAATACAACCTAATTCTTGTCTTTTTTAAAAAATATGAAATGGAAGAATAAAATAGAGTTAAATTTCAAGTTCCAAAAAGAGAGAAAAGAATGTCACACACTGAGATAACTAATTAAAAGAAACTGAGCAGCAGCAGTCGTGTGATATGATACTGATAGATCACCTCTCAGAGACAACAGTGGTACCAGAGCTAACTCTACTTAGTACTGAGCAGAAGAAAGCAATGGTAAACCACCACTCCTGAAACCTTGAAAACAGTCTGATGAGACAAACCAAAATGAAACAAGAGAAAGTGGTGGAAGATGAAAAGCCCCACCTTTTCTTGGCTTTGCTCCCATTGCCTTTTGTCAAGATTGTAATCTGCCTGTTGTCTCCAAAGCTACTGATGAAACTAAAAGTAGAAAGCTCAAAAGCAGGATTATAGTTAAATATTAAAAAGTCAAAAATAATGACATCAGATAATTTACATAACTGTAAAATGGGTAAGGAAGATACTGAAATACTTATATTTCCTATACCTTGGCTCAAAAAAGTCAGAAGAAGAGCAAGAAATTGTAAAGGTATCCATGAAGGAACTAGATAAGTTTAAATACACTATTAAATATGAAAGTCAATATTTTTAAAGACAATAGTATGGTTTTTATACGTGGTTGTGAAAATTGGACAGTGAAGAAAACTCACAAGAAGAAAATCAATTCATTAGAAATGTGTTGCTGGAGAAGAGTTATAGGCATACCATGGACTACCAAAAAGACAAATCAAGGCTGAATTTTCATGAGACTCCAAGATGACTACGCTAAAGCAGTCATATTTTTGACAGATCATGATATAGTTTGACTCAATGGAAAAGATAAAAATACCTGGTAAAGTAGAAAGCAATAGAAAAAGAAGGATACTTTACCACATGTGGATTGATTCAATCAAGGAAGTGCCTGCTCTGAATTTGCAGGATCTGAGTAGAGCAGTTGATAGAGCAAGTGCTTCTTTCAGGTGCTTGCCTTTCAGCATTCTACTCAGAGAAGGGGATGGTTTCTTTTTTGATATGAGTTATAGTACTTACACTGGCCTATGGATGAGTTGACCCAGGGTTTTGGGATCAATTTTTGGACTAAAATCTTATACATAATTGAGACTAATAACTGAATTTAGGCCATAGTAGCAGGTCCTGTAATTCCTTACAATTTTTTTTAGGTACCTCTAAACTTTTAACTTTTTAGTTAAAGATTTTGTGCACACTGCAATATTTCCTTAAAAACAATCTGTGAAGAAATCTACTCTTCCCAGCCCATCCAGCTCACTCTTTAAAATGCCTATTGTGTTCTGATGGTTTTATTAGTTACGAGCTCTCTTGAGCTTTTTAAAATTTTATCTTTTTAATTAAAATAATTTGGATTAAAGGGAAACAGTTGCCATATTAATAATTCTGTAATGCAGCAGTATTTTATCCTAACAGTCTCCTCAATGGCTTTTGTGCTTTTAAAAGACTGTACATAATGGAACTGCAGTATAAAATGGAATTGAGTATATGGGCTCCATTTTACATATCATTTTTTAAAAATGGAATGTGAGCTCCCCTTTCTAAGGAGAATCAAACATAAAACAGGTAATTATGGAGCAATGTATTCATTTATTTTACTGTGATGTATAGTAGTCATAGTACTGCTTACTAGGATGCCACTTAGTTAGAGGTATGATTTCTCCCACCCCATCATGTGTATTTCAAACCAAGTGTAATGAGTTGTCTGCATCTGGAACACTGGTTCTAACCACCAAATCAGTGAAACAATCAGTTTTAACCAATGCATTGTGAAATATGTACTCCAATAAACAAGTTAAAAGACAATGTGGTGTGCTGTTTTGGCTATTGGATCAGGACTCTGGTAGACCAGGATTCAAATCCCCATTCATGCATGATAACTCACATGGGTGATCTTGGTCAAGTGTCATTCATTTAGCCTAAGAGGAAGGAAATGCTACCCTCTTCTGAATAAATTTTGCAAAGAAAACCCTAGGAGAGGGTCATCATAAGTTGGAGTTGATGTGAGAGCACCTGACAACAATAGCAGCAACAACAAAAACCACAGCAATGACAAATCAAGTTCTATGTCTTACCTCCTGTTCTGGTGTTGGTAGCCTTTACTATTTTTTTACTTTTAAGAATACATTGTCTCACAGCTTAGTTTTCCCATTCTTCTGTGTGCTTTTCCTTCTCGAATTATATTGTAGCCAGATGCCTCTGACTGTTGCGGCATTGGATAATTTATTATTATTATTATTATTATTAAAACAGCAAGCAGAAAATAAGAAAAAGACAACATAAATTCTCCTCAAATAAATATGCTGAATGCTGCATATAATGACACTATTCACACCTATAATTTCAAAGCAGGGCACAATGATGTCTTCTATGTATCCTAGATTAATTCCGACTGTTAAAAGATTCATATTGCCACTAGAGGCCATAATATTTGTGGCTTCTTGTTGTGGGAAGACATGAAGCACCTGTATTTAGTCTTTCTATTTCCTGTTCTGCCTTCTCCCAACACATCAACTGTCCTATCTCTAACTTATCTCTGCTGCAGGTATTGATTTGGTGCATATATATGGACCCAACCCCCCCCCCCCCCGCCCTGCACAAATTCCCTGATACATGGAGGTATTATTTTGGGTATTTGGGTTTAGTGCACATCACACATGCTGTTTTCATCTTTTGGAAGACTGGTGTTGGAATTCCTCAGACAAAATTCCCTTGACCTACTGGTATGACGTGGTTTGACATTTACTGGCTTGCAACAAAGAAGTGTTTCTTTGGAACAGAAACTAATGATATATATACAGTATTAGGCTGTGTATAATGAAAGCTGAATTATAGTAATTGCAGATTGCTTTTATTTGCTTTTTTTTAGAAGCCCACAACAAACAAGAATTCAGCTGCTCCTTCATACAGTAGATGGTCCAGTTCACAGCCCCATCAGGTAACAATTCTGTATGTTACTTTATAGCTTCATATGTCATTATAAAGATAATAAAAATGAACATGTATGTTGAATATTATGGATGATTTGAGATTTTTGTGGATGCTTTTTATCTCACTGATCATGGTAAATCAAATATTGGTGCTGCCTGAGGACCAAAGAGCTCCTAGTTAGAGGTTGCTTAAATGGCTAATTGTGGTGGCTTCTTTGAAATACTGAGGAATTTGTGCTCAGTGAATTGCCACAAGCTAGATCCTTTTCTTCCTGCCATCACAAACCTCCATACCAATTTGGTCTGAAAAGATGATAATGCACTTTCAGCAGTGGTTGAAAGCAGTGGTTCCCAAACTTGCTTCCTCAGATGTTGTTGTAGTACAACTCTCCAAACCCTTTGCTTTTGTCCATGTTCTGGGCACTGAAATCCTATGACACCTGGGGCAGTGGTGTCACAAGTTTGGTGTCACCAGTGTAGTAACTCATGGTGGCACTTCTCCACTGACCTCCTTCCATAGTACACCATATACAACCCTTAGTAATGTTTTTTTTGTACTAGGTAAAAAAGGTAAAAGTGTTCCCCATTGACAAGATTGTCAAGTTGTGTCTGACCATAGGGAGCGGTGCTCATCTTCATTATTAAGCCAAAGAGCCAGCATTGTCCGAGGACTACTCTGTGACCATGTAGCCAGCATGATTGCACAAAATGCTGTTTACCTTTCCACTGAGGTGGTACCTATTTATCTACTTGCATTTGCATGCTTTTGAACAGCTAGGTTGGCAGAAGGTGGGACTAGTGACAGGAGCTCACCCCATCATGCATCACCCGGGCCTCAAACTGCCAACCTGCCGATCTTGCAGCATCTTAGGCAGTTGAGCCACTGCATTTTTGTACTAATGTTGTTCATAAATTGTAATTCCAATATATCACAGAATATAAGGGCAATGGTTGCAACAACTAGCAAAATTAAAATTATACCTTTAAATTACAATATCATACACACAGCCTAAATGTATTAGTGTATACATTGTTTCATGTGGTTTAACTGAAAAGTTGGTAAGATGTGATTTTTTAAAGAAAACTTTAAAAGAATTAATTTTTTAAATTGTAAAAATAGTATTTTTTTAATATATATGTGTGTGTGTGTGTATATATATATATATATATATATATAAAACCTGGAGCCTCTCTTTTCTCTTCCCAGTGAGCCTTGCCCTACTCACACCATCTCTTCAGAGTTTTAAAGGGATGCAGGTGAATTCCACAGTCTATTTATACCAAAAGGCAAATGTTTGAGGAGTAGTGGTGTCACCTCCTCTTAGGGTGTCACCTGGTGTGGCCTGAACCTGCAGCACTCCCCTAGTGACCCACCTGTCCTGGGGACAAAAGTTTGGAAAATATTGCTATAGCAAAAGGGTTGAGCTGGACCCAGAGCTCTGGCTGGACTGGGTTCATTTTAATTGACACAAAATGAGGGAAGCAAAGTAAAAAACTAAAATGCTTTTGAAATGCTTCTGTTTGATTTTGATATAAAGAAGTACACCTAATTTTTGCAGGGCTTGGAATAGGTGCTTTCTTGGACTTCAACTCCCAGGATCCCCCAGCCACCATTACAGTTGTAGTCTCAAAGTGTTAAATCTCTAGGTGCTGCTTTTATAGAGAATGAGAACAACATTTCCTGTGTTGTGTACCCAACACAGTTATTTCTGTAGATCTGTGTATTTTACTTCTTAGGGATGCCATTCTTAGGAGCTCCTGTTGGCTATGGCTTACATGTCTTGTTTTGGATTATTCTGATTTGTCTTTGGTGATGGATGGTGACCCACCCCACCCCACCCCATTAAACTTAGTTATGAATATTTAAAGTAGCAGAACAAGTTTGTTGCTAGACATGCACATTCTGTTCTTTTCAACTATTAAAATTATCTGGAACAAGGTCATTGTCATTGCAGCCCACTCATACAATCACAATGACCTTGTGATTCTCCCTGCAAAGGAGGAGCAGGACCCGTTTTCCATAATATTCTGTTCCAATAGAGTTAGGCTGTACCTTGATCAATTTGATGTGGTTTTTCACCATGTTTTGGCAAGACTTCCAAAAACACCTCATAACAAGCATCCTATTGCATTAAATGACCGTGATCACAACATTTCATAACTAGGCTTCACTTTGCTTTCTAATCAGAATTAGGTTGAGTGCTTAAATTGTCACTTGATTCCTACTGTTATGCTTAGGGCATGGATGTAATTGAGTAATGTTCCTTCAGCCCATATATATGCAGCACATTCTCTCCAGTTAACAGCAGACACACTCTCAAATTAAAATAATGCACCTTTAACACACCCAGTGGAATTCACTTTAGTGTCTATTGTTCAGACTTGGTTTCTTTTCCTGGGAGAAAAAGATAAGCGCATATTCAAGATTATTGTTTTGGAGTATTAGAATCCTGTTAGTGATTGAATGGGGTTGAAAGATTGACTAGCAGGAACGTTGTCTGAAAATAAATCTGAAGTCATTCTGCACCTGTTGGAAAAGCTTTGTCCTTTTATATTAAAACATGCCTGTGGTACTGCATCTTCACTTTCAGTATTATACCTCCTGCATTGTAATCTTCTTCCTTCTTTATGGCATTTGCTTTATAATCTCCTTTCCTTTTAATCTTGTTATTGTGTGCTTTTATCTTTGGTATTTTGCTTCTAATAAACATATAGACTTCCCTGGTGGATATTAAAATGCCAGTACTACCAACAGAGTGGGTGTGGAGGGGAGGAGAATGTTGCAGCTTTATTTAGGAATCCCAGAGCACTATTTTCCTTTTTATACAAGGACTGAGCAAAACATTTATTTTAGATCATAGATTCTGTTCCATGTGGTGTCCTGCAAGGGTCTGTGTTGTTTATTTACACATTTAGAAATTAGTTTTCCAAGAACAAACAAGATTATGGTGCCAATTTATATTGTCTGTATTTTCTTTGTCTCATGCAAGGAACTCGATGAAGCCTCTTCTGTGTACATCTTTAAAATAATCCATAGACTAGAATGGGACTACACAAGTGTGACCTTTGGTGCATCTAAAGACTATTAAAAGTTAAATTGACTTCCTCTTACTTTCTGCTAACTTTTATTTTATATATTCTCTGTGGACTAGGAGAAACACCATATTTATTTTTCAGTATTTCAGAAGTGTAGTGCATTCATCATCAACCTAGACATAATGATTCCACTAAGTGGCTAGAGGAGTTCTATGATTTAACTTAAAAGCCAATTAAATGCATTCCAAATATTCCTTTTGACATGATTGTCCAGATGTGTCTGACTGTAGGTGGTGGTGCTCATCTCCGTTACTAAACCAAGAGAGCCAGCATTGTCAAAGATGACGCTGTGGTGATGTGGCCAGCACGACTGCAATTAGATCTGCCAAATATTTTTTGCTATTAGCTGCTCTCAAGTAAACTGTGACTCCATTATCCAACATATGTCTGCAATATGATCCCTAGTGCCTCTTTCTTTCCAAAAAACTGCTTGCACATCTGGGATTTCTTGCTTCATATATGGTTGGAATCTTTGCTGCAGAATCTTAAGCATGACTTTGCTCGCATAGAAAATTAGTGCAATGGTTCTGTAATTACTGCATTCTTTTGTGTCTACTTTTTATGGATGGTAATGTATATTGATTGCTTCCAATCTCTGAGCCATTGTTTTGTTTTCCATATTTGTTGGGAGATTTTAGTTAGAATTCTATTTGAGTTTGTCTCTGTGGATTGTAGCAGTTCTATTGGTAGGCCTTCTGTTCCTGGTGATTTAGAAAGAGAGGATGGGGGAAGTACAAATCACTCTGTTACTCAAGGAAGAGTGTCAGTATCTCATCACCATGTAACAGAACTTGGCAAAGTTTTTTTCTTTTTCTTTGCTACAGCTGCCAGAATTTTGTGAGTTGAGGATTCTAAAAATTGTAGTCCAAATGCCAATCTCTTTACCAGAGTGTCTGCAATTAATATGGAACCATTCTTTAAAAGTACATATAGATACAACAAAGGGTTTTAAAAAACTTTGTTAGTGTGGGGCATAGGGGTTGCTGAGAGCCAACCCGAACTAAGGAACTTATTTAAAAACAAACTTAAGGATAATGTTGTCTGCCTTTGTGAGTTCCTGGAGTGTGTGAAACTGCCATTTGCTCCACTGAACTAGATGGTGCTGTTAGGCCTGTCATTGAATAGTAACTGACACTAACTTCATCAGGTTTTTTTTTCCCTGTGTAAAGGCATTTCTTTGACTCACTTTATTATGAAAAAAGAAAAATCCCTCTAAATCTCCAGAAAGTACTAGGTCTGAAGAATTCACGCTGCCTTCTCTGCAAACTTCCCTAGAAATAAGTCTGCAACATCCTTGATCATTTTATTCCCAAATAGTCATAAAGAGCTTAGATCTGAAAATTTCAAAAAATTTAAAAGGTACAGTGATTATTTTATTTACAAACTGTCATAAAGAGGTAAGATCTCAAAATTTCAAAAATAAAATAAAAGTTACAGAAAACACAATGCACAAAATTAGAATGCAGTATTTACATACAATTTGCAATGAGAGCAAATGTGGTGTACTAATAATAATAATAATAATAATTT
>CM034710.1:76838562-76862689 GCA_020142125.1 Phrynosoma platyrhinos | reverse complement strand
TATACAGTTTTAAAATACATTTTATTATTTTAATGCATAATTGTTTTAACTTTTTAAATTATTTGTTTTTTAAAAAATAATTTATATTTTTAAAATACTTTTGTATTGTTTTTAAATTGTACTGTTTAAAATTTGCTGTTTAGCGCCTTGAGTCCCTATATTGGGAGAAAGGTGGGATAAATAAAACAACAGCAACAACAACAGATAAACTCAATCAAGGAAGCCACAAACCCAGGTTTGTATGGCCTGAACAGAGTGGTTGAGGACAGTGGGGCTTGAGATGTCTCACTCACCTGGTCGCCATGAGTTAAATTCAACTTGAAGGCAGCTAACAAGAACCACAATTGCAGTCAGATCAACTTTACTTATGATGACCCTATAAATGAGAGACTTCTAAGAGCCCTGCTCATCATCTATCCTGCTATGGTCTTGCGGACTCAGGGCCATGGTATCCTTGGTTGAATCAATCTACCTGTAATGCTGTCTCCTTCTTTTCCTACTTCGCTCTATTCTACTGAACATTATCATTGTTTAAAGTGGGTCACTTCATCACATTATATGTTCAAAATATGACAGCTTCAGTTTAGACGTCTCTGCATCCAGTGAAAGTTCAGATTTGATTTGCTCTAGGATCCATTCATTTGTTTTTTACAAGTCTGTGGTATCTGCAGGACTCTCCTACAGCACCACATCTGAAATGAGTTGATTTCATGTATATCTTTAGATGTCATATCTTTAAATATTATGTCAGACATGTTATATCTTAACATACTCCAATAATTAATGGAAACAGGAAGACATAAAGCTCTGAATTTGGGACTGAAAAGACATCAATTGAGACAAGGGGTGGGGAAAGAATTTTATACATGGAACATGACCACAGATAAGTGATCTCCCAATTTGCACCTGCCTCAATCAAGAGGATGGAGGTACTCAGTCAAGGGCAGGTGAATATGAAACCTGATAGTCCTGCAGTTTTGCAAGAACCATTTTTCCTTCACTTATTTATGAATAATCATATGTTGCACTTTAAAAGGAAAACTGGAAAAGGGCTGTATGTGACTTGAAATTAACAGTTGCAGACTTCTGAAAAAAATATTGGGTGGCATTCTGTACTGGAGTTTCAGATACGTAACTCAGAATTACAGATTTGTAACTGCTCCATATTCAGAAAGGGTACATCTTACTGTAAGACTACATAAATGCTTCCCAGCCTACCTTACAGCCAGCAGCCACGTTGAGCAAAAGAAGCCTGTTCAGCTGCCAACTGGGCAGATGAAGAATGTTCTCAGCCCCTTCTTATCAGTGAATAAGGCTGTGATAGTAAAAGCAGAATCCCTCTATTGCAGTTCTTTATTTCAGCCTCACTCCCAGCTGGAAGTGGGCTGGAAATGTCATCCTTTCACTACTTTACTCAGAGCAGTTCCTGGCTGTTGATGAGTGCTGGGTGGGGTTGGATATAGGGGCATATGTAACTAAATAGTTGATATAGAATATCAGCAATTATTTGAATGTATATTTGTATGTAGGTGATACTGAAGCTATTGATTGCTGAATATGGTAACCTGTTTGAGTGGTAGTAAATCTGCGAAGGCACAGATCTGAAAGAGAAGAGTGTTGCAGCATAGCCAGATCAAAGCTCCAGATCTGCTTGAATACCACAGATGAGAATATTATCTGCCATCCACCCCAAAGATTCCTTGACACACACACACACAGACACCAAGATTAGTTGCAACAGCTTCAAAATACACAGGAGAAATTGGATTTTCCTTAATAAATCCAGTCTCACTATAATTCAAGATATTTTGATGTGGGTGGGAAAGTAATGGCAAAGCCCCTCTGAAGAAACTTGTCAAGAAAACTTCATGGTAAGTTTGCCTTAGGGTTGCCATAAGAAGGCACACAACAACAACAACAGTCTTGAATAGGCAATTATGACCTATTAGTTTAACAAAGCACATGTTCCTGGTGGAGATGAATAAAGCCAAGTTGATACAAATCAGATCATCTGTCTGGCTTTTTAGATCTCCTTGAAGGTGTGGCTATGGGGACCCAGGATGTGCAGCTGTACTTTATCTTTATGTTTTAGTGGCTTTGGGAAGAACTAATACAGAACCATAATACCATGACCAGTTGTAGCAATTTGTTTACCTTATGTACTATACACACAGCATGTGTGTATGTTGACATTTTGACTTATTGCTATGAACTGAGCCCTTGTACATGATTTGATAGTTTAGGCTCTAATTGAGCTGGTGGAATGATGCTGCTGATAAAATGAGTTTTTAATGTTTTCCAAATCTGTTTAGTCATAATTATGCACCTCGGTAGCTTGCTTACTAACAGTTCTGTACGAGAGATTTTTCTTACTCCTGGTTTCCCCACCCCAGCCCTGGGAATAGCATGAGAGGATCTGTATCTGGGCACAGCTAATGCACTTTCACCAGGAAAAGTCGATGAAACCAAGTTCTAACATAAAATATGCATTATTGATACAGGAAGGCAATGGATTTTTATTGCCTCTTTAGTCACCTTAATCCATGTGTGAATATTAGTTGATAGTTTGCAGCAGTAATTCACTTACCCAAGGCTGAAATTTGCTTTTTAGTTCTTTCTCCCTCTTACTCCTATTGTGTATAAATCAACTAGAGGTATGGAAAGAAGCAATGGAGACAGTCCAGCACTGCAAGCAATTTTATTATTGTTACTGTCATTATTGCAATGATTTAAATGCAAAAGCCTGCTTTAAATGCCACTAAATAATCATGTATTCAATTCTAAATCCATCACAGTTTGAAGAACTATACAGTACAAACTGTATCATTCTGGTGCCCATTGGGTTTGGTACTGGGTCAAAATTCCCCTCTAATATTTTAATATTTGTAATATAGTTTTATTTAGTGGCATTTACTTTAAGCTACCCCCCTCCCCCATGTGCAACTGCTTTTTCTTCTGAAGTTCCTGAAAGCCAGTTCTGTAATGTAGAAATTGCCTTCCTGGGTTTTTTCTTACCACATTTCTTTTCCTTTGGTGGTGCCTGTGGAGAGTGTTTAAACCTTTTGTGAAAATGTCCATTGTGAGCAATTCATGAACAGCTGAAGTTTTGCAAGCCCCTGATGGATCTTGTTAGGGATTAGAGGCATAACCCACAAGCAATGATGTGAAGAAAACAGCAATACATCTGTCAGCAAAATAGTTGATGAAATCTGCACTATGTATGTTTTGGCTGAAATGAAAGGAAGTATGTTCCCACCCTACCCCACCTCTCCTCCCCAGTGGTCCCCCTTCCCCATCCCTCTATGTAGCCTCTGGTATAAAGACTAGTCGTGTTGGTTGTCAGTTGGTTCTTTTAGCACTGGATTTTCTCTTAATAGAATAAATGGCAAGGACATTAGTGTGCTCAGTTACAACATGCAGAGAAACTGGCAGGTCCAGAATGGGATGAAATGGCATCTCCATTGTCTTCTTTGAATTAAGCTTGTTTTACTAGCACATAGGTTTCCAAGAAATAGACCTGCTGAATGGAATAATATTTCATAGTGCAGATAGACAGAAACTCAGAACTACATAAAAGCGAGCAAAAAGAAGCTGATTTTGTGTAGCAAGAATTGGCAAAGGACTAAAGGAAATTGCCAGCGGCTGCTGGAAGATGAGAAAACATAAATGTCAAACAATGCAGCACAAGCTGGATAATCAAAATAGATGATACCTCATTCCTAAATAAAGATGGTGCAGCCCAGACAGCAATATATTTCACCAACTATATAAAACAAGGGTGGAAATTATATGGTGAACTGGCAACTTCCACCAGCTATTGTTAGCATAGCCAATGGTGGGAGGATGTTGGGAGCTGAAGTCTTAGAACATCTGGAGGGTTACATGTTTGTAACCTCAGTA
Source organism: Phrynosoma platyrhinos (assembly GCA_020142125.1). Taxonomy (NCBI): domain Eukaryota; kingdom Metazoa; phylum Chordata; class Lepidosauria; order Squamata; family Phrynosomatidae; genus Phrynosoma; species Phrynosoma platyrhinos. The sequence continues at coordinate 76,858,789 of CM034710.1, read as the reverse complement.
TAGAATCATCAAATTGGATCAAAGGCCACCTAGTCCAGTCCTTTGTCCAATGACAAGGGTGTCCATCTGCTAGTCTTAAACTGATTAGTCTATTCAGTTTTGTCTGCAGTGTAGAATTGCTGGTGTCCAGAAGTTTCACAGGGGAAAAAAAAGCCTGAAGTAGAACAAACTGATAATAATAATAATAATAATAATAATAATAATAATAATAATAATAATAATAATAATTTTTATCCCGCCCCTCTGCAGAGCAATCGGAGTGGCTTACAGCATTATACATTAAGATGAATAGCTGTATAAACTGAGAGGTTGGAGGGATCTGGCTGTAGATACTGGTATCCTCTTGCAAGACTATTGTATACTACTATTGTATAGAGTTTTTTAGGATGTACTTTCCACTTTATTTTCTTTTTTTGTGTGTGTGCTGGCCAAATGGCCGTAATAAAGATTTGATTGATTGATTGATTAGGATTAATAATAACCAATTTGAAAGGAATCTCATACCAAAGTAGTGACTATGCTGGCTTGGGGATTCTGGGGGCTGTAGTCTAAAGAAGTTTTACCAATTTTGGAGATACTATATTGGTAAGTGGAGGATCTCTACATTCCTGAGGCTTGTAACTGAGTTGCCCACATCACCAAAGCACTGCAGATGTGGCCACGTCACTCCTAAAAGAAATCACCTCATGAGGTGAAGAAAAGAGAGGCTTCTTTGTGATCAGTACTGATCATGCTCCACCTTGGTAACTTTTTAAAATCATAAAAAAGAAGAAGCCTATGTTAATAAAAATGAGAATAGTTTTGCCAGGAAGAATTTGAAAGACTTCTCTAAATATTCAAAGGAGAAAGGGGAAAAGGGAAGGAATGTAGGGGGGAAGGGAGAGGAATGTAGAAGGGGGAAAATGAAGGAATGTAGCAATACTTTTCAGACTAAGTAGTTTTTATTTTTAGCATGAGCTTTTGTGGATATAAACTCACTTCAGATGCACTCCGTACATCTGCAGAGTTCAGTTGCAGTACAGATGCACTCTGTACTGCCTCTGAAGAAGTTGGCTTATCTCCATGAAAGCTCATGCTAAAATAAAAACTAGTTAGTCTTAAAGGTGCTGCTACATTCCTTCTTTCCCCCCTCCCCTTCCTTTTTATGCTGTAAGAGACTAACACAGCTACTTCTTTGAAAACGACCTAAATATCCTAGTGCTCATTGTATATAAGCAGTAATGTCACTAGATCAGGTGTTAGGGGCTGAAGTCCATTGCCTTGTTAACCATATCACAGCTACCTTGTTATCATATTTTGTAATAAGTGAAATAATGAACAGAGTAATGTGTGGTATGTCACACCATCAACCCTGAAATCTAAAATTACTTCATTATTTTACTGCATTCCTGGATATAATGATCAAACTATCTTTCACATTCTTGTGAAATATATCTTTTTAGCATTCTTGTGAAATATATCTGTGTTGTTGTTTTTTTTAAAAAACCCAAACCTTTCTTCCCTAGTGGAGAACATTGCAGAGTCCACCAACTTGCTGTTTATGTCTTAAATAAATTTGGAGTTTAATTAGTTTTCAGTATTTTATTTTTATCTAGTATATTGCAATGCCTTTCCCTATCAGCCTATATGTATATAATCACGGGTTTCTATACTGAAGGGATTTCTGTTACAATGAAATTAGACTTTTTCAAGAACATGGTGTTAGGAACCACGAAAATGTTTTTCATTCTGCTTATGACATCCTTTGGTTTTTTTTTTTCATTTTTGGAATAAAAATGATCCTGTACTCATCCATCAACCATGAAATCTACAGCGGATGATGAGCATTTCCTCTGTTAAAAGAGAACGAAGTCATTGAAAGTTCTGGCAAGAAATGAATCTGAAATAAGTTGTGATTTATAGCTTTGAAATATGAGAATGAATCGGCCTGTTTTGACAGGCTTAATGTACATTACAAAATGTTGTCAATAATGTCTAGACAGGTGACTCCATTTATGTGTGTTTATTAAATTACTAGGTTATATGTTTTTTTTTTAAAAAAGAAAATACCAAATATTAGACAATTTATTCAGGTTGGCTTAGTTCACTGGCACCTGAGACCTACTTCTTTAGAACTTAAAAATTCTTTCTTGCCTTTTCCTTCATCACCACTAACTAGACTATGAAATGGAATTGCAAAATATTGTGTTATTGTACGTTTTATACAAAATGGAAATTACTTTTCAAAATTCTCCCTTTTAATTAAAAGCTGCTGTCATTTTAAATATGACAGCCTATGCTCATTTAGGTAACTGTGGAAAATATTTCCACTAGATACTCAAAATGGGTACTTACTGATTTGGTGCTTACTGGATGTAGTTAAGGTTACAGGAAAAAAATCCACAATGAGGAATGCTCTTTGCCTCCATGTCAGGTCATATGCACCCTAAAATCTGACTGGACAACCCCCTACATTTATTTATTGAGAAGTACACATATTTTGCAAGATTCCCAGTTCCTAAATCTGTTCAGCTGTGTAAGCAAGCGGGTATTAAAGGAATATCTATTTTTAGGTCTGTCAGTAGATACTTGTGTTCATGTATGTATTTCCTAATGAAAGGACCTGCTTCAACTAGCTCAAGCTGTCTCAATGCTTCCTTGCCTGCCTGCCTGTTTCTTTACATAAATGATCATATTCTGCATTCTGGAAGCTCTATCCATGATTTAGAACTTTTGTTTTCCATGATTAAGAATGCTTGAATAAGACTTCCTTGTTCTGTCTCTGAAATCCATGCCCAATGGCCAGTTATTTGTAGTGTTACCTTACAGTGATGCCTGCTAGTATCACTTCAGTTGTGTGTGCCACCAAAGGACGTTTTCACACACAAGCCTGGAGTCATTCCGGAAGGGATCCTTCAGCTCACTCCGGAATGGCTCCGGCGGCGGCATGCCGGTGGGCGTCCGGAGTTAGCGCTAAATGGGGCGGGGCTTGCTGCAACGTCGTGTGAACACACAGAGCAAGACCCCGGACCGGCGCCAGCTAGCGCCGGAGATGGCGCTGGATGGGGCGGGGCTTGCTGCGACGTCATCTGAAAAATTTTCAAAGGAGCCGGAGTGGGGCCGGACGGAGGTAGGCTAGCGTCCACCTAAAGCCCCGTGTGAAAACGCCCAAAGAGCAGCACCACCCTCAGGGTTTCATGGCCCCACCAGAGGAATCCTCCAGTGAGGAGATATTTGAGTTCTCAGAACCAGTGGCTGGTAAGGACCTGAATGACTCAGCAAACCTGGGGCCCTGACAACTGAAGTCATGAGCACAGTTGGTGGACATGCTTGGCACAAGGAAAGTCTTGTTAAAACTAGGAACTTCACCATTGTGAGGTCAGGAACCTTACATTCTCAGCAGTTGAGCTCTGGATAGTACCTCAGTAGCTCAGCAATATAAACCTCACTCTTAGTGCAGTAAAGCTATTGAAAAACACAAACTTGAGTTGTTTCCTTGAGTTCTGCTAGCTTTTGTGACTTGATACCTTATTTTGATTGTCCTGCCAGTGTCTCACCTTGGACTGTGTTTGACTTTACCTGATTGTATATTGATTAGACCTTGGAGCATTGTTTGTTTTTGTCTTCAGATTCCTCTCACTTGGCTTTTATATTACTTTTTTAGTTGGACTGTTATTTTATTTTTTTAAAAAAAAAACTGGTGCATTTTTTGACTCTTCTTCTGCATTCTTCTTGCCTGCCTTGTCTATTTACATTGCAGGTCCTTGGCCTTAATTTGTGAGCCTTGTTGCTGGATCCTGTCTGCCCTAATATAGGACATAAATCAGTCCAGGAACAAAATCGTGAAAAACCTCAAAGTGAAAGTCAGTTTGGACATACAATTTAGGTGCAGCTTTTGACTTGGAACTTGGAAATAATTTCTGAACTTTCTTCAGACCAATCCAGAATACTAGGAGGAGAACTTCCTTGTACAAAAGTGTACCAGGTGGAAATCTATTGATGAGAATAAGCACTGAACAAAATAAATACTATTGTGATTTACTGAATTGTTACGGAAACGAAACCCACCTTTGCGTCATTAATGATTTTATACGGTGTTGCCCAGATTGTTTGATGTATTACTGTCTCATCTTGATGTGACCTCTTTTTCTCTGTGTGTTGGGATTATTTCCCTGATGTGTTTCTTACCACTCAATGGTGAGTTGAAATTGACTGTATTTTGAGAAATACTTCAGTAAATAATTTGTAAAAGAAATCACAAAAAATCCCATAAAATTCTTTGTTATATACATTTCTAAATAAATATATATTTGATTCTGTTTTCTCAGAAAATATGCATTTATAAAGGTAACTCTCTAATGACACATTTATTAATACATTTTATCTATATATTTATTTTGGTATATTTTAGAAGTGCAAAAGCTGAATGTTAACTTTATTACAATCTGCTTATTAATTTGGAAAATGCAATTCAGGTTGGATCACTTTAGAAAGCGGCCAGCCTCCCCCCCAGCATCACTAGATGAAATAGAAGTGGATTTTTCAAAAACAATTTGTAGAATACAAAAATTAGTCAAAAAGTTACTGAAAGGGGGAGCAGTTTAGAAGAAAAACAACAACTGACAAACTGAAAAATAAGGCAGGATTATGTACAAAAGGAGTATAAACATATTTTGCTACCTGCAATCCCAGTCAGAGGTGATTGCAGGATTTTAGTGGAAGAATCAACTATGGCCTTTTTTTTATTTCAAGAGATATTAATCAGGGAAAGGCCTACAGCTCCTTTTATTTAATTTCATCTTAATGTTTTCCTCAAAGGTCATTTCTGCCAATCACCATCCTTCAACAGGTAATCAGTGCTGTAGCAAAAAACAAAACAAAAGAAAACAAGGTAAATTTTTTTAGAAAAGAAGAGATGAATGAAACCAAGGTGTTTGTCATAAGCATCCTATTGTGAACACTGCTAGGTTATTAACAGTCATTCCTATAACTTTGTTAGTTTTCCTCTTTATTCCCTCCAGTCCATAAACTTAAAGTGCTGTATGTAATACAAAACAAAAAAATGCTAGTGAGCGAAGATGCTGCAGAGGGGCAATTTGTCCATATAATTTACTGTAAGTGTGTAAACAAGGATGAATGGAATGGAGTGACTGCATGTCTGGGGACCAAGGAGAGAGCAATGTCAGAAATATACACCAGATGAAGCTGTGAAAACTTAATATAAGATCATCCGACAAGGTCTGTTTCAGAGCAATGGGTGAAGCCAATTACTGTGGTGTAGCCAGAAATCTACAATAAATTTAGCTGCCTGTCAGCCAGATTCCCTTCTCTGGGATGGAGTGGAAGGAATATTCAAGTAGTTAGGAAGTGGGAATTGTTTATTTATTTATTTGAAAACAGTTATCAAATCAGAGACTGACTGGTGCTGCATTTTGTTATACTGCAATACTATTTTCACCCTTGGCCTTTTTAAATCTGGCAAAACTGAGTTCAAAAAATCCACAGAAGTAGTACCACAATTAATCACTGTCAACTCACTAGAACTGAATTCATAGGAGAGTTTCACAGACAGCCTTTCTAAAGCAGAGGCACAGCCATATATATTAACAAACATGCTTGTATCAGTAAACACTAGCATGCAATAAAGGGCCACCATTTCAAGCAGTGTGCAATAGACATTTGGCAAAGCCTGGGCTATGCTCATACGCAAATCAGCTTCTAGAAATGCAGAAGTGGCAAGATCAGGTTTTTTCCTATCCTCATTTGTGTACCACACACAATCTTCCATTTAGTATTGTCAGGTTTTCCAAATAGCAATAAGGGACAGTTAAAATTCATGACATGCAGGATTGGCAATCAGGAAGTAGCTATTTATCTACCTAAAAAACAAGTGAAAGTATTGATTTCAATTAAACCAGTCATGTGTTTCTCTGTAAAATGAATATATTGTCCACATTCATAAATTTTATTATGCACACATTTTTGTCTTTATGAAGGGCCCTCAGCCAAAATATGAGATTTTTTGGCATCTCATTCTATATGTATAAAATTAAAAGTTTTCCAACCCTCAATAATAAGGGACACTTGACAACCCTACTTCCTTTGCAGCTATTTGACAGAAATCTAGCTAACATTGTCCCTGTGCAAGAAGGTACTGAATTTGGCTTCTTAGACTTTTGACTAAGATCAAATGTGTGTGAATTTGAAAATATCACTCAAGGTTATAGTTACTGTTTGATTTCCCCATTATAATCAATTCAGAGGCTTCCCACATCTGAGACAGAGATGGTATTGCCAAAAGCGGCCTTCCCTGTGAAGCACTTCAGGAAGATCAGAGTCTTCCTCCTCAGTAACAGAATTTTGCACTGGGAAGACTAAAATGGTGGTGAATTTCCTCTATTTAAATTCACCTGCGTCCCAGCCTATTTTACATAAGTAAAGGGGGCATTCGGTTTCACAGGTTCAGTATTACTGTATTAATCACATTTGAATCCTTGGATATTGTAAAAGAAAGGAGTGTCAAGGTGGCTCTTGTTACATCATTACAAGTGTAATTTCTTGCATAAGTCTGAAGGCAAAATAAAGAGCAACAGAACTTGGACTATAAGTAGGAATTCTCATCTAGAGAGTGGTTGGGATGGAAATAATTCTTTCAAATTTCCTTATCCTGATAAGAAAAGCTGTCTTGATACATTGAGGAACCACACTGAGAACATGGGACCAGTGTGAAAAAACGGCCTGAGTCTGCTCGAACTGGAAGTGGGTCCAAATCCTGCTGAATGCTCCAGAAGCCGAATTATTCTGGCTCCTTTTTGCTGCAGTCCAAAGGAACAGAGCACAGCCTTGGCACAGTTTCCAGCCACTTTGGAGGCGTGCATCATGTGATTATGTAATATTCATATCTCCAAAGTGGATGGAAGCCACTTTTTTCTGCCCATGTGTTTCAGCCCCCTGTCAATCACCATGTCTATTTTGAGAGTACAGGTTTTTGTTCTAAAAACAAAATTGCATAAAAAACTTATTTTTGTGCAATAAGCAATATTCTTTGCGTGGGAAAGCAATGTATTTATACACATGGGAAAAACCCCTCTCACAATCTTCCTTGATGGACAAAAACCTTCTGAGATTCATTGTTGGCATGGAGTAAGCAAGGATTTACATCCTTAGTTCCCACAGTGACCATGGACTTCCAAGCCTAGATTGGTAAAGGTTTATAACATCTATCCTGGAATCAGAAGTCCACATTTAAATTGAATATTTATTAAACTATTATTAATAGTTACTGGCATCCTTAGTCTATGACATACTCCAAATTGGACAAAAGTGAGGCAAAAGATCAAGACACAAAAAGATATGAATGGATTGATCCATGATCCTTTTCATGCTGTGCATAAAGTTTCCCCTCCTTAAAAATGGTTTTGAAAGGGCTGTTTTCACAAGGCACAGATGGCACAAACTAATCCTAAGAAATATTTGGACTATAAATTGTACTAGGAGCAAAGGAATTGTACTGAGAGAACATTTTCTCCTTGGTCAGTAGTTTCCCATTGCATATATATTGTGTCTAAAATCCTGAAAACTGCAACTGACCAAAACTATTTCCTTTGAAACAACCAGAGTGATAATTTTATGTCATCTTTAAAGAGGATAAAAAATTGTGTTTTAATTTACAGATAAAATGAGCATGTGTAAATAAGTATGTACAGAAGGAAATTCATAAATATTGTGTGTAATTTAAGCAGGAATACAATATATTTTACCATAGTGTGAAAGACTGTGAGTCAGTAACCTGTGTGCCATCTCAGCTTGCTGTTTAGGTGGTAACTGATGGGCAGTTTCAATGCTCCAGCTTCTTCTGGTATTAAACTGTATAGCTTCAAATAGAAGATACCTTCAAACAGTGAAGTGTCTTCTGTCAGCACTTCAGTCAGAAAACTTTATTTAAAGTAGGACACATGGCCTTCCTGATTTAGGTTCTGCTAAAAAAAAAAAAAAGTGATCCAGAAATTTTCTAGGTGTTTAGGTCTAGTAGTATGCTCGTAGTGTCTGTTCTTAGGACATGACCACTTGAGGCTAAAAAGCAGAATTTTAGCAGGATAAGAACATCTTTGCTTGGTACCTACCAGACGATATCACATCCACCCTACTGCATGTCCTGTAATTGTATTGCATCTTTTCATTGATGGGCAAAGCCCATCAATGAGCTCAGTCTCAGTATTATAGAACAGGTTTTATATGCAAAAAGCCTCTTCAATTCAGTTGAGGCATTACAGCAGTTTTGTGGCAGGACAGGGCCCGATTCTCCTTTTTTCTTCCCCTCCCAGTTGCTATTCCAAGGAAGGCTAAATCTATACCTGTCAGGATTTTCTATTTTTATTTCTGCTGTGTTTGCGTACTTTTGGCAAATGATAAAATAAAAAATTTGCAATTTTTAATCATTATTGCCATAAGTATGCAAGCACACAAAATTAAATAAATAAGCCAACAAGCATAGAATTAGCTTGCTTTGGAATAATATTGGGAGGAGGAGGAGGAGAATCAGGCCTTGTTGGAAATGAAGAGCCTTATCACAGGGTTGGGAGTGGGGGTCCAAGTAGTGCAGTCATGGGAAAGAAAAGAGGTCTGATAGCCAATGTTTTCAATGTTCCTGTTTCCTTTCATAACATGATTGCCATGAGACATGAAGCTGGTGGTGTGATGATGATTAGGAAAGATCAGGATGTCTGATCAATGACAAAGGTGGGCTTCTGGCATTGGCAGCCTAATAGGAAAGAAATATGATGAAAGCAAAAACATATAACAGAGAGAGACAGCAGCTGGGGGAAAGGGGCAGAATAAGATTTAGAAGGCCAACACGTGCAGTGTATTATTTACAGGGTTATAAACCAATGTAGTGTAGTGGTCTGAGTATTGGGTTAGAGTCCAGGAGATCAGGTTCGAATCCTTGTTCTGTCATGGAGGCCCAATGGACAACTTGGGCAAGTCCTACTTTCTCAGCCTTCTGAATAAGTCTTGCCAAGAAAACCCTAGGTTAGAGTTGCTGTAAGTCAGAGTCAACTTGAAGGCGCATAACAATGGCAATACTCCTAAAAATAATATGAGATGAGGATATGATGTCCCTGTGTAATTTCTCTCTCTCTCTCTCAAGAAATGTATTGATGCAGTGCATAACTTTAACAGGCAGAAAGCTATTCTCAGTTGCTGTTTCCTATGGAGATTAAGCAGAACATCTACTTAGTCAGCAAAGCTGCCATGTTGCTGTAAAAAGGAAAATGTGATCCTTGTATCTGCTTGGTTGGAGGAATAGTGCTCTTCAGCAGCCTGATTGAAGGATCCTTTTATTGCTGTTTCTGTAAAGCAGCAGAGCATACTTGACACATATACCACTGTTTAATTTCTAAAAAGAAAGATACCAGAGTTCAAGCCGGGCTGTTAGAAGAGTAAGATGGAGCTGTTAGCCCTGAACTTGGCGTAGAAAACAGGGCCCACATGTGAGCTAAAACGATGCAGAAATGATGAACTGACATGAAGACCTATGAGATGTCATTGAGGTTTTTCTAATCTCTTTAATTAAACCATGGAAATATTTTGCAATTCACAACTGCAAGGCTTGGAAGTAACACATTAATTTTGGAGATACCCAGGATCGAGCAATGTTCCTTTTGCAAATAAAACTAACATTGTGACAACATTGCAACTTTTCCCCATTGAACAAATACTAGTTACCTTTCACTTTTGCTTTACTTTTTGAGGAGGAGCAAAACCATTATTTTTCCTAGTGCACTTTGAGTAGGTGCCCTCACCTTCAATTTATAAACAGTGATATACTCAGAGAATTTTGATTATAGTTTTCCTTATGTGGGGTTTCCTTTACATGCTTTTTTTGGTTGCTCGTGTTATTTGCAGTTTAATTTCAGTGCTTTTAAATAGTAATATTGTAGTGTGGCTTTAATTCTTTTGGTTTACCTTTCAGTCAAATGAGCCTTTGTTATAGGTGAAGTAAGTGTGTGTGTGTGTGTGTGTGAGAGAGAGAGAGAGAGAGAGAGAGAGAGAGAGAGAGAGAGAGAGAAATTCTCAAAGCAGAGATCATCTCTCTGTCTTTCTCCCTTGGATGAAACAGTTACTTCTGAGGGACTGTAGGTTGATAGATTATTGTATTGTATTGTTGGTAACCAAGTTAGAAGATGTTTTCATGGTCCAGTCAGTTAATGTTGAGGTGGTATGTTTGTAATAATGCTGCCTTGAATTCCCTTATCATTTAATTCCCTTCCCTGTTTTTCAGTGAAAAAAAATATAAGAGTTTTATTGTATCTTATATCTTGTGTGATTAATATTAGCTTGTGTTACAGCTGGCTGATGTTTTAGGGTATTTTCTATTCATAATGATTTTTTCTTTACTGTGGATTGTTCTCTTATAATTAATGGCTATGTTTACAACTCTTTGCATTACTGACCTATGGCTGTTCTTTCAGTGCTCCTCAAAAAATAAAATATTCCATATTTCATTGTGCTATAAGGATATTTTACTGTTTGATAACCTTTTAAAGGACCATTCTGAGTTTTTCTTCTTGTTTTGTTATATTTCCAGGAAGCTAGTCATCTCCTTCTCAGGCAAACACTTCTTCATCCCTAGTTTCTGCGTTTCACCCTGTACTCTGCCTGGTCAGCTGGTATTCTCTGCTTATTGAATGAGGTTATTCCTTCTTGGGCTTTTGAGGTTCTTCCTTAAGATTATTTTTAAAAATGGTTGAACTTCCTCAAATAGTGGGGATTGTTTATCAGTCTACTCCTATGTGTGCTGTGTTTTCAATGGTGCTGGATTTTGACAGATAAGGACTCATACAGCCGACCCTTGGTATCCACGAGGGATCTGTTCTGTACCCCTCCACGGATACCAAAATCCACATATTCTCAAGTTCTATTGTCCCCAATGTGGCTGCACTATCATTGGGGACAACAGAACTTCACCCAAATGGCAGGCTAAGGGCAGCAAGGGAAGAAGGCTGCCCCCGAGCCAGCCAGCAGGATCCTAGCACCAGTCTCAAGCTCCAAATTGCCGCAGAGCTCCTGGGGGCCGAGCTTGAGCTTGGCCTTGACACCTGTCTCTGCCTCCTCCTCTTCCTCCGGGGCCAGGTGTGGATCCTCTTGGGTGGGCCTGGCTTCCTCTATGGTGGTCCTGAGATCCATGACCTTCCTTGTCCTTCCCCCTTACCGTTTTTCAGCCTGGCTGGCTGAGCCAGTGCTGCCCCAGATGCCTGAAGCCCACTTTGCTGTTTTCACCACCTGTGGGCAGCCTTGGCTTCTGGCTCCCATTGCTTCTTCCAGCCCAGCTCCTCAGCTACCCAATGCCCATCATCCCCTCTTGCCAGTCCCTGGGGGCTTGAGGGACCCTAGCAGCTGCCTCTCCTCCTGGCAAGGGCAGCAGCAGTGGCAGGGGTCCCTCCTTCTCTAGTGGAATCTCATTGTCCTGGTGGGACTCCTGCAAGAGGATGGTGGGCGGCCAAGCATGGATGTGGGCAGCCCTGATCCACACCGTGCGCCCAATCAGCTTGAGGATCTGGCAGGGCTGTGGGTGGCAGAAGATGGGGACCAGGGCAGAAGGTTCAGGGTGGCAGAAGGAGCAGTGCGACCCTGCTCAGGGGCCACCAGAGTTCCTTCTCCACATCCCAAAAGAAAAGGGAGGGGAGGAGAAGCCCCCTGATGTCCAGCCAGCCCCTCAGCTCCCTCCACCCAGCCAAGGTGCCCCGAGCCCTCCGCTGGCCATTTGCAGGGCCTACCCCAGGCAAGGCTGCCCCCAATCCCAAGCCAAGAAGAAGACAACTTCCCCATCCCATGCCTCCCAAGAGCCCCAGAGCTCAGCCAATGGAAAGCCATTCATGCACAGGAGGGGGGGGGATAGCCCTTCCAAGGGGGCAGATCAGAAACTTCTGAAAAGCACTGAAATTCTTGTTTTATTTACTTTGCAGTTCCTCCCAATTCCACCTGAGTCCCTCTGCCTTTACTTTCACTTGGAGCACAGAGTTGTGTATGCCACACAGCATGCCCTGTACATCCTAAAACTGGCTCCAGGTAGGATGGGCTTTCAATCCATCTCCTACCTGGTCCTAAACTGACATCCTAACCAATCACACCAGCTATTGTACTAAAGACTTTGACAAATCCAGTAGTGTGTTTACATCCACATTTGAATCTGTCAGAGGAGTATAAGTTTTGCACTGCTTCTTTTCATAATTTCCACAGCTTCGGTGGTACAGCATATGTAAAACTGCCTTCATGCTATTAAAGAAATGAAAGATGAACCATCCACAAGGACTACTTCAGGTAGTCCTAAAACTTCTAGAAGAATCTATCTATTTTAATGTGAAGTGTGTTATGCAGAAGTGTGCATATTGTCCTTCCTGCTGACTCCTGCTGATTTGACATAGGAATGAATTCAATTCAGACAGTTTGCCATCTGACCCAGTTAGGAACTGCACCTTTTACTTATGGAAATCTATTATAGCTAGTAGGATGGTTCTACTGCATTATCCCTGATGAAATCTATGGGCATGGCTTTTTTAAAACCTAGGGGGTCATTTTTTAAAAACCTAAGGCTGCTTCCTCACCTTTATTATGAAATAGCATGGTTTAGGAAGACTTAACGTGTGCTTATTTTGAACATGTACATTGGCCATAAGTAAGAGATTGTGGGTACTAGTCTTTCCAGGAGAGTCACCTGTCTCAGATTAAAGATGGTACTTTAAATCATCTGCGAAGATATTTCAGCTGTCACATATTTCTGAAGCCTTTCATATGTAAACTCAGGCTATCATTTATCAACCCATAAGTAGCAAGCTGCATTGAACAGATGACTGACACAGAAATGGCCTTGTTATCTGTCAGCAGGCTGTAATGCTCTTTCTACTTAACCATTTCTTCAGTTGTGGACAGATAAATGGAAGCTGCAGGCTTTCAGAGCACATTGTATCATTAAGAATAAAACTATAACTGATTATTTTAGAAAATTTACAATAAGCAGGTATTCTGAAGAAGGCATGGGTTCTTTAAATTTTCCTCTACACAAAATTAAGGTTGCTGATAAAGTTCATTGGCAATCTATATTACAGCTACACTGTACATTGGATCAAAATTTGTGTGATAACTACTCTTCATGTCTAGTTCCATATAATTGAAAACAGTGTCACATGAGTGTCACATGACATTAATGTACTGACATCTTCCATGTATATTTGTGTGTGTGTGTATGCATGAGCTCCCTCTCCCTCACCACATGAGCTCAGAATGTTAATGATTAAGGTTTCTAAAGTGATTTTGGCTACAAGTCTACTTTTATTTTAAGCAAATGAAGGTGTAGATGCAAAAATGTTTTGCTCATGAATTTAACTATTAATTTGTTTTTAAAAATTTCTCGTGTGTGTGTGAATCTACAACTCCACTTCTCACAAGTTTGTTATGGAGATATATGTACTGTTTGCTTTTAAATCACACGCACACACGCACACACTATCTTTATTTATATCCTACCTGTTTCCCCAAACCAGAACTCTTGTTAAAGCAAATGCAATATAATCAAAAATACAAAGAACTCCCCTTAAAATAGAATTAAATTGCAAATAGCAGTAAAACAATTACAATGTTTTGAAATATTTTTAAAAGTACAATCAAAATAGTCCAGTACACTCTTAAAAGCCCTTCTTTTAAATGCCTTCAGTTCTCAAAAGCCTGTCAGAATAAGTCTTTGCCTGCTGACAGGACGGAGGGAGCTATTCTCACTTCCCCAGGGAAGATATTTGCAAAATACTTTTCCATGTCAAGAGAATAAACCCTTCCAGAATACTGATGATGATGGAAATTTTATTCTAGCACGGTAGGAACTTTTTTCTCTCTGTCAGCCCATCAGAGTTCATCCAGCATGTTTATCAAGATGCTTGGGAGGAAAGCATGAGGAAGATAGGAACAGAAGAAGAGTCATGCTAGATCAGACTATAGGTTTATCAAGTCTAACATTACATTCACACAGTGGCCAAACAGGTTCCCAGAGAAAGCCTCCCAGAAGGACATGAATCCAGCTCCATTCTCTGTCTCATTTCCCCAATAGCCTAGGTGGTGAGCATCCTCATAAATTAACCAGCAGGAAACAATAGTGATTTGGTGTTTTAGGAAAGGAATGTTTACTTGGAAAAAAGCATCTCTCACACAAAGCAATTCATAGATTAACTATTTACAGTTGTCCAGAGAAGGGAGCCGTAAAGGAAAATGAAAAGAAAGGAAGTGACACCACAAAGGAGGTTGTATAATAGTCTGGAAGTACTTGGGTGTACAGGAAAAAAAAGTGGGTGGGTTGAAGCAGGGGAGACTGGTTAGATAGCATCAGAGAAATAGATATAATACTTGTCCTTCCTCATCAGCCTGAGAACACAGGAAGGGGAAGTAATTATTTCCCCAAGCTTGAGATTAAGGTCAGAAAACTGCCAGCTTCTCTCAGGCACCACAAGGCACTAGTAGGCAGGAACTGCTGAATAGAAGAGTATGGAGACTGAGCATAGGGATGTGAAAAATACTCAATTTTGTTACGTTTCATTCCATCTAACCAATATCCCCATCCCATCATTTCTTCATATCAGGTGCTGAGACTTTGTGTTTTCTTGCTGCATAGAATTTTGTCTGAATTTTTCATATGCGTTTTGTTTATTGCATGTGTTTATCTATATGCTGCATTTAACACAAACAAACAACTATTCACTTATATCTGATCTCTCACCCAAAACTGGGTTTCAAGGAAACTTAGAAAAATTAAAACAAGTATAGATATAAACACATACTAAGATATACGTAAAGGCACACAAAAAGTTAACATGTAATTGAAGTGCCTAAAATTAAAATATTTTAAAAAGGCAAGGATAAAAACTGTAAGACAAACATGTTGTCCTTGTGTACTAATGCACTTCAGTTTTTAAGCATATACTGGATTTTGAATGTATTTTAATTCCCTGAAAAGTACTGTAAGCCTTGCTGCAATATACAATTCTAAGGTAAAGTGCACTTAGTCTTGCATTGAATCTTGGGAGAGCCAAAAATGAATTATTTCTATGCCAAATCTGAAATCACATACACATACAAAAATTCCACTGGTCTGGAACCTTTTTGAACTACACAATTATAGCATTTTAATTGCCATGGTTCTGTCTTATGGAATCCTGGGGTTGATGGTTATTTGATTTAGAGTATTTATATCCTGTCCTACAGCTAAAAAGACTTCCAGGGGTTTGTTGTTAACTGCCCTTGAGTTGACTTCAACTCATGGTGACCCTGTGGATGAGACTTCTCCAATACCCTCTGTTTTCAACAACTCTGCTTAGGCCTTGTAGACAAGGCCCCTGACCTCCCTTACTGAGTCTATCTACTTAGCATGTAGTCTTCGCTCTCCTTCTCCTACCTTCCACCATTACTAGCATCATTTCCTTTTCTAATGATTCATTTTACCTCATAATGTGGCCTAAATATGAAAGCCTCAATTTGACATCTTAGGGCCTTTGCAGACTGCTAGAAATAGTGCAAATTGAGTCCACTTTAAGGGTTAGGGTTAGTGCTAGGGAATCATGGAAATTTTTTTTCCTGAGACATTGAGCCTTCTTTGTCAGAGAGCTCTAGTACCACAATAAAATACATTTCCCATGATACCCTAACCCTAACCCTTAAAGTGGACTCAATTTGCACTATTTCTGGCAGTCTGCAAAGGCCCTTAGCTTCCAGAGAGATTCCAGGCTTGATCTGTTTTGGAACCCATTTGTTTGTCTTCCTGATTTTCCACAATATCTTCAGCACTCTTCTCCAGCACCATATCTCAAATGAGTTGATTTTCTTCCTATCAGTTTGTTGTTTTTTGCTGTCCAGCTCTTGATCCATACATGGTGATGGAGAATATAGTAGCTTGGATTATCCTCACTTTAGTGTTCAGAGTTATGTCTTTACATTTTAAGATCTTGTCCAGTTCTTTCATACTATTCCTTCTTTCATAGCATCCCTTCTCAATCCCAGGCTTCTGATTTCTTGACTGGAATCTCCATTCTGGGTAATGTTTCAATCAAGGTATGGGAGCTCTTTGACTATTTCAGTTGTCTAGTGTGGATTCCTGAAGATCTTCTGTGGTCTTTTTTTTTTTTTTTAATGTTCAGCATTAATCAAATCTTGGCACGTTTTTCCTTGACTTACCACAATAATTGCTCCAGGTCTTTGTTTCTGCTTAACATTAAGTTATCTGCATATGTTAGGTTGTTAATGTTCCTTCTTCCTATCTTCACATCTCCTGCCTCTGAGTCCATGCCTGCTCTGTGTACAATATTTTCTGCATATAGGTTGAATAAATAGGGTGATAGTATGCAGCCTTGCCTGACCACTTTGTTAATTGAGAGCCTGAGTATAGGTTATGCATCAGGACAATCAGATGTTGTGGCACTCCCATTTCTCTAAGTGTAAGCCATAGCTTTTTGTGATCTATGCAGTCAAAGGCTTTCTGTAGTCAATAAAGCACATGCAGGGTGGTTTACAAATAATTAATTTGACAGTTCCCTGTCCTAAAGCTTACAGCCTACATAAGACACAAAACATAAAAAGGGAATGGTAGTGAGGGGGGAGTATTACCTCCAGTAGATGCTGGCTGTTCTCCTCTCCCTCAGATGCCAAAGCAATAGCAGTTTGAACATGGGAGAAGGCCTCTCACCAGTTCCTGGGCCAAGGCACAATGGAGCTGTACCTTGCTTATTTTCTTCCCTTCAGAAGCCAGAGCAGTGGCAGTTTAGAGAAGTGTAGATAGAATTCTCAGCCGGAGAGCTTTAGTGCCTCACCAAATCACAAATAACAGTATCCCATATGATGATGTCATGGCAGTTAAAGTGGAATTACTCTGCTATAATTGCCTACTTTGAAAGAGTTCCCGATCTTTCATGTTCATAATTCTGCAATCTTTTCTCCCACTATAAAACTACAAAAGGAGTCCAAGTGGTTTAATCCCACAAAAATTCCTTCCAATTTCTGTTTTGAGTTTGGGGGTTTTGCCAGGTTTTAAAAACAGCAATAAAGGACATTCAAAATTCATGAAGCATGGTGTTGACAATTAAGAAGTGACTATTAACAAGTCTGTGTTCTGCCTAACTACCAAATACAAATATTGATTTCAGTTAACTTAAGGTAAAGGTAAAGGTAGTCCCTTGACATGAATATATAGTCATAACTAACTGTAGGGGTCAGTGCTCATCTCCATTTCTATGCCAAAGAGCCAGTGTTGTCCGAGGGCTGCTCTGGTGGTCATGTGATCAGCATGACTGCACCGAATGCTCTTACCTCCCCACCAAAGTGGTACCTAGTTATCTACTTGCATTTGCATGCTTTCGAACTGCTAGGTTGGCAGAAGCTGGGACTAGTGACGAGAGCAAACCCTATCATGCAGCACCCGGGCTTCAAACTGCCAACCTTTTGATCTTAAAATAATCAGTATTGGCGTTAAAAGTCCCGTTTTCTCATAAAGACCATGTGGTTACCATGAGCTATTTACAGCTTCTCAGCTTAGGGCCTTTGCAGACTGCCAGAAATAGTGCAAATTGAGTCCACTTTAAATTGAGGCACTGCCCTGGCTCAGTGCTAGGGAATCATGGGAATTTTTTTTCTAAGACATTGAGCCTTCTCTGTCAGAGAGCTCTGGTGCCACAATAAAATACAGTTCCCATGATTCCCTAGCACTGAGTCAGAGCAGTGCCTCAATTTAATGTGCACTATTTCTGGCAGTCTGCAAAGGCCCTCAGTCTACTTCACAAGACCACTGTTAGGAGAAAAGTGGGGGTGGACAAAAACAACATTCAACACTTCCAATTCAAAATGGAATGAAATTAATAAAAACATATAATTGTATTTATGATTATCAAAAATAGGACTGTCTGAAAGAAATGTTTCCAACAGCCTTTTAGTATGCCTCACTTAAATGGCAGTCTCATACACATTTTTCTGGGAGTAATTCCCTTTGAAATCATTGGGGCTTACATCTGAGCACATATATGAATTTAAATGAAATATTGCTATGTGAAGGCAGATTGTTATCTCATATATAGATACTCAAGCGAATGCATACATTTCTTCCTTCCTCTCTATCCATACACATAAACCACACATTTAAAAAAACCCCCAATATTCACCTCCTCACAAATGGGTGGAGAAAGTATGACTTATTTGCAGCTTTGTCCCCATCTCTCTCTCTCTCTCTCTCTCTCTCTCTCTCTCTTCAGCTGCTCACTCAGCTCTGGCCGGAATGTACTGTATTTTGCCAAGAGCAACAGGAAGGAGTGAAGTAGTCTCTATGCTCTTGGCAAAGAGAAACTCTACTCCCCCTTTTCCATTTTGATTGGTTGCTGGGATACTGAGGGGGAAATATTCATTAGCTTTAAGTGGTGATGGTAGTGGGGGTTGGTTAAGTCTGTATTGGCAGCTGCAACTTGGCTTCATCTTTTCTTAAAGGACCCATGCACTGAAATATGGGATTGCTGGGCATTATTTTCTGCCTACATAAAAAACAAGCTTTCCAGCTCTCAAATAAGGGTCATCCCTTACAATAAGAGATGTATGTGTCCACCACTAAACACACTCCTCAGGGAGCTGAACTAATCTATAAATCAAGTAGCTCAAAAATCAGCAGGGGATGAAGAGTGTCAAAAATATTGAGGCACTAGGATCTGACCTAGTTTCCAAACCTTGACCAGGAGTCCCACATATCTCTGGCCTTTGAACTATAGAAAGCATACTGCACTGTAAGATCAGTTGCTTCTTGCAAGGCTGGTGTTTTCTGACACAAAAATATGCAAGTGACACATGGACAGTGTTTTAGTTATTCTAATTGAGGAAGCAATTACAAAGGTTCCTGGAAAAGAAGAGAAGAATTCAATAAATAATAAAATACTACATTTTTCTTTTGCCCCCTATTTCATATTTGATGTATATCTAATGAGACCTTTAATTTATAATAAAGATCAAATGTATCATTAAAAAACCCTTTCAGTTATAATACTAGTCTCCAGAGGAGATTCTAGAATGTTTATTTTCCTAGGAAATCTACAAGACCATATTCTCTTTTATCATACTCTTGGGGCTTCTTTTTATAATTGTAAGGCAAAGTGTCCTGTTGTACCACTGGGACCAAACTCTACAATTTCTACATCTGTTTCAGGACCTTTTGTTCACCCTCATCCAGTTCCTAATTATACCACAGCACTGATATAAGATGTCTATATCTCTCCAGTTTGCCAGCACATTATGGAAAAGAAAGCTGGGACTAATCTGCATTCTATGGAGCCTAGACAGTCATGAAGTGTTGACATAATGCTTTGGTTTCCACTCCTCTAAGCAGGGTATGCAGAAGATACAGCAAGGACTTTTAATCTCCAATAATTTGACAATGGTAAATAAAATAGCAACCAGCTATTGCCATGATTAGCCCTGTGTAAAATGGGAGCACTGTTTGCTTTTGACTGGTTCCTCTTGCAACACTGCTAGCCAGTTCTAGAATTGAGTGTTAGAAAGACAGATCTACAGATATGTTCCTCTGATCACTAGGTGATACTCTGGCAGTGGAGAAGCGGAGGCCAACGCCAGCCAGGACTGTTTGCCCTACTGCTTCCTGAGGGACATCTGCGGAGGCTTGGAGGGCAGAGCCTGGCCGGGAGAAGCCTCTAAAGCCCCCCGCTTGCCTAGGAACATCACTGGCAGCAGAGAAGCGGAGGCCAACACCAGCCAGGACTATTTGAAAGGGCATTGCTAGATCTCAGGCTGTAAACATCTGGGGAGGCTATGAAGAATCAAATTGTGACTTTGAATTCGAGGTTGATGTGGGTTGGTAAATAAGATCCATAGTAGTTAACCACTAGGTCATTTACCATCAGACTGTATCATCAGTTGGACTATGGGATAGGGGTTGTCTTTTGTTTAAATACCCATGACCCAATTCTCTAGTGCAGGGGTAGGCAACCTTTCCCCTTTAAGGGCCGAGGGACTTCAGCTCCCAGAAGCCTCAGCCATGTTGACCAATAGTCCCATGTTGGCCAATAGCTCCTGGGATTCTGGGAGCTGAAGTCCCTCAGCCCTTAAAGGGGAAAGGTTGCCTACCCCTGTTCTACTATTTCCCCCGAGGCCGGGAATGAGGTGGGGGCGGCTATAGGAATTGTGTTGGGGAATGGGAGGTATGGCTGGAACAGATTGAACAAATGTT
>CM034710.1:76789762-76818501 GCA_020142125.1 Phrynosoma platyrhinos | reverse complement strand
ACATGGCTGAGGCTTCTGGGAGCTGAAGTCCAAAATCCCTAAGAGGGTTGAGTTTGCCTGCCCCGGTACAGCTTGCTTGTCTTGTAGTTGTGTCAGGAAGGATATGGCTGAACAAGAAATACTTCTTTGCCTCTCCCCCCTCCCCCCTGCACACCTGAGAAGTATCCCAAAATTGCTGCATCAAGATATTTAGCAGCTAACCTTGCCCACTCATGCATCCACCAAGGGAAAAGGCATTTTAGTAGAACTCCTTAAGGTTCAAGGTGATCTCGGGGGAAATGATGCCGACCTTCTTAAGGTTTCATGTAATACTTCCCTGTTTTGCATTTTTCCATCCATCTGGCAGAATAATAAAGTTGCATCAGTGAGAGATCAAAGGGAGTGAAATAGATGAGGAGAAACGACCTCATCAGAGTGTCCAAAATTTTCTCCATGTCTGGTATGCATAGCAAAAACCTTATATCATTGCATGTAGACAAGCAAAACCCACTACGGCTACTGCTTGAGTACACAACTGAAGGTATTATTGGAATACTTGAGGAAGAGGAAAGACACTCACCAAATACCCCTCAAAGCCCAACCCATACACACACAAGAGGAAGAGAAACAAGTTATACCAGAGGTCCCCAAAGTGGGTGGTAGTCTCCCCTGGGGGTGTTGGAAAGCTCCAGGGAGACGCTAAGGGAAAAAAGAGCAGTAGGAGGGGCTTAGAGGAAAAAAGATGCAGCAGGGAATTGTGGGGATGGGGGTTGCAAGTAGGGTTGTCATTGCTGCTGAAAAAATGTGGAAGTCCAAGGCTGAAGTCTTTGAAAAGCAGCATGTCTCAGATTCCTGAAGGCAGGAGTGTAACCTCAGGTAAAAACTCATCCAAATCCCACCCTTGAGGCTCTGGGTGGTACTGCACAGGCATGCCAGACTCAGAGCCAAGAGGTGGGAAGGGAAAGGAGGTAAGCAGAGGCTTGGAACAGCAAGGAGGCTTTTTTGTGTCCTGGTAAGTACACAAATCTGTGGCAATACAGTGGAACTTTTTGCTTGCTTAGGATTGGAGCTGCAATCTCTCTGGCTCTATCCCCATGTAGAAATGTTTGTGCGTGTGTTTGAAAAAATGAGGGACCCTTTCTTAAGGCCCAGAGATCCTCTTCCCTATTAGTTGCATGCTAATGGGCTGGCACTCCCCTTTTCTCCATTTCCCTCCTGCATAGAAATGTGTGTGTGTGTTTTTAAAAATGGGGGGGGGGATATGGAAATAACATTTGCCAATTGGTCCATTAGCAAAACAATGAGAAACTTTCTTTCTTTTTCTCTCCTGTGTGAAAATACCTGTCCCCTCTTTGGCAGATAATATTGAATTTCTCAAGAAGTCTCTGTGTTGCTGCATCTGAAACAATGCTGCTTTTAAATGCTGCTTAAAACACATCAAATGCAGTCCCATTTTAAAAATGTTTGACTTTTGTTGGAGGTAAAGACCTCAAAAAGTTAAGTCTCAGCCCTTTGATCCCTCTTGTTTAAGAATCCCCTGCTGTGTCTAAAATGCAGTATCCTGAAATCTAGAAAGCATATCCAGCAGTCCCTGTATTGGCCACACTGCAAACAATAACATCCCAAATCCACAAAGCAGTGATACTTTTCTCCTGTTTGATTTTTAACACCTTTAAATCAGCTTCAAAAACTTGCTTCATCTATTTTGTGCATTTTGGTTGGCCAATAAAGGTATCACTCTTTTGTGGATTTTGGATGTTATTGTGCTTTGCTGTATGGGCTGGCTAGCACAGCAACCTCTGGAAATGAATCTTAGAGTAGGAGTCCCTCTTAGTCTCATAGCTGTTTGGGAGTTTCTCTCTCTCTCCCCCCCCCATAGAAATGGAGGAAAAAACCCACCTTTGCTAAGTTCTCTTCCAAGTGGCTAAAATTCAGAGACATAGGTTTAATTTGGATTACAGAAATAATGCAGTTCAATACTGCTTTAACTGCCATGACTCAATTCTATGGAAATATGTGATTTGTAGTTTTGTGAGCTATGTAGCCTCTTAGGGAGCTCTGGTATGACAACAAACTACAACCCACTAGAATTCCATAGTATTGTGCCATGGCAGTTAAAGCAATGTTAAACTGCATTAATTCTGCAGTGCAGATTCACCCATAAGTCATGTTAATTGGATCTTGTAGCATCTTTGAGACTAAGGGCCTCTACAGATGGGCCCTTTGGGCTGTCCTGGAGGCAGGGATGGGGGGAAAGCCGTACATCGGCCACCTCAACCCCTCCCCGAAGACATCCTAACACCACACACCATTACACACAGTGCATGGCATCAGGACATCCTTCTGGTGCAGCCTTTTGATGTGCTGCAGCAGAAGGGGCTAAAGAGCCATGCACTGACTCTTAGCGCACCCTTTTTGCCAGCTCTGGAAGGAGTAGCATTTTGCCTCTCTTTTCCAAGGTGGCAAAAAGGAGGATTGGGTCTGAGGCATCCGGCAGCCTCAGCCTCAACCCTCCGCTTCCCGGGGCAACCCAGGGTTGCCTGTCTGCATCCCCCCTAACTATGTGAAAACAATTGTAGCATAAGCTTTCATAGACTTTCATCTGAGGTTTTGTGGAAGAGAATTATGGCAACCCTAGTTGCAAAAACTTCTTTTCATTCTGGAACAGAACAGAGGGAGACTGAATGGAGAGCTGTGCAGGAAACAGGTGTGTCTGTCCAGACTGAGAGGCAAGAGAGCATGGCTCCTCCCTCTTTGCCTCACTCTGGAACAGAGCAAACAGACCCTGTCCTTCCCCTTTTCTTGCTTTCTCCCCTCTTTGGGCACCAAAATACTTGTCATACCCACCTTTTCCCAAAAACTGCCCAGCTTCCCCCTTCAAGATGCCCACGGAGGAAAGCTTCTTTGGGTAAGAAAGACGCCAGCTGGTTCCTAGACAAGAGGGAAGGGGGGCAGGCATGCATCCTTTTTTCCCTTTTGCCTTGGCTAACTAGTTCAAGCCAACTAGCCAGGGCAGAAGGGAAGGTAAAGGGGCAGGCTCTTCCTCAGTTTCCCCCTTGTATTGTATTTTTTACTATATTGTAAGATACCGCATTGTAGCTGCAACAGGGCAACCAAGAAGAATAGCCTGTGGACTGGGAATTCCAATCAAGGTAAAACAATTTTCTTCTTCTTATATTTGGACTGAATTTACATGTTTTACCTCTACATCTACCAAAATATTCCTGATGCAAACACATGGAGACTTCTTGAGGAATCCAATGTTCTCTGCCACAAAGAAGCCTGTGGCCTCATTGGAATGGAAACATACTGGATTGCAAAAGAGGGATGACACTAAGAAGAACCTATCATGGGATTTTCTTGAAAAAAAAAATCTTCATAAGAGGTTTGCCATTTGCATACCCTGTGGCTGGGACAGTGTGACATGCTCAGGGTCACCCAGAGTGGTTGCATGGCAAACAGGATTTCATTTGCACCATGTGCAAAATTACCCAAAAGCAGCTGCTTCCCTTGCTTAGGATACTTTCTTCCCTCCTCCCCCCGGTAGAACAGTGGACCTAATACCAAGAAATGGACATAGGGGGATGCTAGGATTGTCACCCAAAGGAGGAAAGAGGGTGGTAGCCTGAAAAAAAAATTGGGAACCACTGAGTTACACTATCTTTACTGAACCATATGCCTGAACTCTCAGTACATAAAAGAGGACGCATTGACAGTGAGGCATGCAGAGACACTTCTCTAGGCTGGCTTAGGCCATAGCAAAACTATTGGCAAGCATCAATAAGAGCTGCTGTCCAGATGATGCCATCAAACAGAAATGTCCCTACAATATGCAAGAGTGAAAGTAGCAGATGCCAGATTTGGGGGTGCCACCACATGCTACTCCCCCTCCCCATATTTGGCAGCCTGGCTCTGGACAGTGCAAAGCTCCTGAGTAATGGCTAAAATACAACATTCTAAGCTAGTTTTTATCCTTGGCTATTTCTCTAGAATTATGGGAAGCACATCTTGATCTCTGAGAAGTGTTTGTATTTCTATTGTGAACTAAGGGTCATGTAGCATCAGTCTGAGTGAAAGGTTGTTCTTGTCTTCCTCTTGGCAATTCACTTTGCTTCTAATCACCTGCTTCTCAATGAAAATTGAGAAATTCAGTACTTTACTAGCCAGGCTTGAAATAAACTTGGTGATAGACAGATAGGTAGGTAGGCAGACAGTCTCAAAGGTACTGCAAGATCTGTTTGCATACAAACAAACAGACAGACAATTTTTCTCTCATAACATGGATTGTGGCTTGAAAATTTAATTTAGATTATTTATGGTCAGATTTTGGGAGTTCTTTGCCTCAGGCCACAGAAATATCTTGGGCTGCGCTTGTATTGCCACTGTATAATATCCATGCAGCCACATTCAGTGCTTTTGACTAGGGGTATGTGTGTGTGCGTGCATACGTGCATTTGCATGTGTCCTTGGATTATTGTTATTGTATCCGATTACAATGTCTCCTGGATTAGGATTAATATTTTTCAGGGTAATAGCTACAGTTTACTACCAGTGGTGTCACTAGGGGATGTGGGGGTGCGAAATGCAGCAGGTGACACTCTAAGGGGAGGGTGACACCCCTGTTGCTCAAACACTTGTATTTTGGAAGTAACATTATGGCATTTATAGGTTTTTTGTGGGTTTTTTCGGGCTGTGTGGCCATGTTCTAGAAGAGTTTCTTTCTGACGTTTCGCCAGCATCTATGGCTAGCATCTTCAGAGAAAAAAAATGGCATTTGCCTGTATATCTTTAAAATGCTTTAAGAGAAGGTGGGACTGAGGTGAAGCTCAATGGACGAAGGAGGGAAGGTCCTCAGAATTTTTTAAAATTAAAATTCCTAATTTCAAAATTTTATTTTTTTATTTTTAAAAAATATATTTTAAAATTTTCTTTAAAATCATTTAATTTTTAACCAAATCCTTACTACGTATAGGTAAATACATTTAGGTTATGCATATGATATTGTAATTTGAAGGTATAATTTTAATTTTGCTAGTTGTTTATGTCACAACTATTAGCATTACATTCAGTGGTATGGGAATTATGATTTATGAGTAACATCAGTGCAAAAAAGCATTAGTAAGGATTCTGTATGGTGTGAAATGGGAGGAGGTCAATGTGTGTGTGTGTGACACCACGAGTTACTGCACTGGGTGAGACCAACCCTAAGGATGCCACTGTTTACTACACAAATCCCAAATTCTTCTTTATGGATAAGAGGTTGCCCAGAATTGGAAACATGTTGAATATTTTTCAGTATACAAATGGATACTGCTCTGTCATTTATAGATCTTTTACATAAATTAACAGGTCAGGTGTATGAGCTGAGAAAAGTAATTTCAAAGAACTTTCTTTGATGCCTGTTTTTTTTTTTTTATATATATTCCCTTAGTTAATACTAACAGATTAGACTATTCCCATCCAATGACATATTTGGGTTAATGGAAAGATCTAGCATAAAGGAAAAAACTACTCTAATATGGGACATGGGAGCATTTGATGAGTCTTTGTACTTTCATTGGATTATTGTTATTGTTAACTGCCCTCAAATTGCTCTCAACTCATGGTGGCCCTATGGATGACCCATTTCCAAGACTGTCCTCCACGGCTCTGCTTAAATTCTGCAAACCCATACCCATGACCTCCTTAATAGAGTCCATCCATCTGGCATGTGGCCTTCCTCTCTTCCTACTTCCCTCCACCTTTTCCAGCAGTGTTGTCTTTTTAAATGAGTCTTCTCTTTTCATGATGTGTCCGAAGTACAACAGCCTCAGTTTGGTCATCTTGGCTTCCAGGGAGGTTTCCAGCTTGATCAGCTCTAGGACCCATCTGTTTGCCTTTTTGGCTGATCTTCAACACTCTTCTCCAGCACCACATTTAACACACGGTTATAGGGAATACAATGACTTGTATGATTCTAACTTTTGCGCTCAGTTGTATATCTTTTCATTTTAGAATCTTGTCTTTTTAGTTCTTTCATAGCCACCCTCCCCATTCTTAATCTTCTTCTGATTTTCTGAATGCAGTCCCCATTTCTATCAATGTTTGATCCCAGGTATGAGAATTCTTTTACTATTTCTATTTTTTCATTGTCTAGGTTGAACTTGTGAAGGTCCTCGGTGGTCATTATTTTTGTTTTCTTTATCTTCGACATTGAGCCTGCCGTTGTACTTTCTTTTTTGATCTTCCTTAGTAGGTGCTCCAGGTCTGTGAGGTTTTCTGCTAGTATTATGGTGTCATCTGCATATCATAGATTGTTGATATTCCTTCCTCCTATTTTCACTCCTCCTTCTTCTGTGACCAAGCCTGCTTTTCTTATAATATGTTCTGAATACAAGTTGAACAGATAGAGTGAGAGGATGCAGCCTTGTCTGACCCCTTTGTAAACTGAGAACCATTCTGTTTCTTCGTGTTCTGTTCTGTCAGTAGCCTCTTATCCTGAGTACAGATTCCTCATCAGAACTATCAGTTGTGTTGGAACTCCCATGTCTTTAAGGGCATTCCATAGCCTTTCATGATCTATGCAGTCAAAGGCTTTGCTATAGTCTATGAAGCACATGATGATTTTCTTTTGGAATTCCCTGGTGCGCTCCATTAGCCATCGCATGTTTGCAGTGTGGTCCCTAGTGCCTCTTCCTTTCCTGAACCCTGCTTAGACCTCTGGGATTTCTCTCTCCATATATGGTTGGAGTCTATGTTGCAGAATTTTGAGCATAATTTTGCTAGCATCAGAGATCAGTGCTATGGTCCTATAGTTTATGCAGTCTTTGGTATATCCTTTTTTGTGGTTAGGGATGTATGTTGACCACTTCCAATCTGTTGGCCATCATTTTGTTTTCCATTTTTGTTGACATATGTTGGTCAGCACTAGAGCTGACTCTGTCAGTGTGGATTTTGCAGCAGTTCAGTTGGAATATCATCTGTTCCTGGTGATTTGTTTTTTGCTGTTTCTCTTATTGCAGTTTCCACCTCACTTTTTATAATTTGGGGTTCATCTTCATATGGCTCTTCATTCCATGTGTTCTTCTTTTTGTCATCTCTTTTCTATAATTATTTGGTGTATTGTATTCAGCATCTTTTTATTCCTTTTTGTTCTTGAATTATGTTATTTTTATTGTCATAGAGTGTCTCGGTCTTTGGTTTGAATTTTCCTTTGATTTCCTGGATCTTGTGAAATAGATCTCTTGTTCTTCCCTTTTTGTTGTTGTCTTCTATTTTGCTGCATTGGTCATTGTAGTAATTTTCTTCATCTTTCTGCACAAGCCATGTACTGTTGCATTCATGATTCTTAGTCTGTTCCTATCTCTCTTTTGTTTGTCTTCTCTTCTCTTCTTTATTGTTTGTAGTGTTGTGTTTGTCATCCATGTTTTTTTTTCTCTTTTTGTTTATTGAAAGTGTCTGTCTGCATTCTTCTTTTATTATGTCCCTGGCTTCAGACCATAGTTCTTCTGATTTCTCAGTCTATTATGTTTAGTAGCACAAATCTGTTTATGTTGTCAAAAAATTCTGTTGAGAGATTATTTAGATCATATTTTGGTATAACCACTGGTTTGTTTTCTTCTTGAGTCTTACTGTTATTTTTGATATGTGTAATTCCTGATTTGTGCCACAGTCAGCGTCTAGTCTAGTCTTGGCCACCAGTATAGAGTTCTGCCATCCTTTGCTTCCAATTATATAGTGTATTTTTTGTGTGTGTGTGTTGACGATCTGGTGATGTCCATGTGTATAACCTTCTTTCTAGTTGTATGAAGAATGTGTTTGCAATGAATAGGTTATTGGCTTCACAAAAATCTATCAGACACTCACCTGTTTCATTTCTTTTACCTAATCCAAATCTGCCTACTGTTTCTGATTCTTATTTGCTTCCAATTTTTGCATGCCAATCTCCAATGATCAGTTTAACATCCTGTGTTGGTATTCTGTCAATTTCTTTCTGTATTCCTTTATAGAATCTATCAATTTCTTCCTGTTCTGCCTCTGTGATTGGTGCATATACTTGAATTATGGTGATATTCATAGGTTTATTCATATTCATTGGATTTCAGTTTTCTTTTCCTTGGTTTAAAAGGTCCATTGTGAAATGTTTTTGGTTCTGTGTGTGTGTTTGTTTTAAATGAATTCCCCTTCCCTCCAAGTCAGAAAAGATATGTCTCTGTCATGGGCTGAGCAAATTCTACCACTATGTCTATGACTCCTTTCACTCCATACCTAGGCTTCAGAGGGACTCAGCTGGATCTGATGCTTTGTAGGTGGTGGCCAAAGCTAACATGAGAATGGCATACTGCTTGTTCACTTTGCATATGGCCACCATGTTGTTTTTCTTTATGATGCTATACTTGAATATGAGTTTATGGAGGTCATAATTTTCTTCTTCTTCTTCTTCTTCTTCTTCTTCTTCTTATTCTTATTCTTATTATTATTATTATTTCTTAACTCTTTCCATGGTGAGGGAACAACAACAGACCAATAAATATGTCAATTAAAACACAACTTGAATTAAAACATATATCAGTTTAAAAGAACAAACAAAACACATACGTATTAAAACAATCTACCGGTATGTTTAAAATTAATCATTTAAAATTAACAGTTTTAAAAATTACTGCCAAAAGAGATCAGTTTCCAATGCTGTTTTAAACTCTGACAGTGTATTCAGCTGTCTAATCTCTGTAGGATCTAAATGATCCTCTTCAATTTATAGCAATACTCACAAGTGAGTGGGTAACTTGTGATCCTCAGAGTTATATTGGCCTGTGCCTCCAATGGCCACTAATTATTCATCATGCTGACAAAGGTTGATGGGAGTCATTGTCCAAATACATCTGGATTTGCTGTTGCCTACCCTTGTTCTAAATGAATAAATAATAGTAAATAAAAATGATTTTTTTCTTCTGCAATGGCCTTGATTTCCATTTATTCCTACATTTTGGTGGGATATTTATCTGTGCTTGAGTCAACAAATGTGCCAGGAAGCAGATGGTTGGACTGCAAGAGCTGCTGGGTAGTTAATTCAGCCCAGGTCAATCATAGGTTATCCAAACAAGATCAGAGAGAAACAAGAAGGTGGTTATCAGCCAGTTCAGAAGTTGTTATAACAGTGGTTCTCAAACTTTTAACCCTTGTGATCCCCTTTACATCTACAGGCAGACACCATGGCCCTGTTCAATGTAGTATATGAATAAAAATTTTATTTGTTTAGTGTGCATATTTTTGTTTGTATATTCATGTATATTTACATTTTAACAGTTTCTAAGGAAATATCATCCAAATTACAACAGTTGTATTTAAATAAATTCAATATTTAATATGTCTAAATTTTATACATACTGTCTCTCTCACAGAGAAACACTCACATAAAAGGATGGGAGAGAAGTGGGATGCTCCTGTCCTCATTATGCAATTGTGGGAAGATTATCAGACAATGTCCTGCGGCCTTGCTCTCATCCCATCCTTCTCTAGTCAGTGAAGTGAACCTTTTATTGATGGGAAACGGCTGTCAATAAAAAGTCATGGGGCCATTCCACTTCACTGATGGGAGAAGGACAGGATGAGAATGACACCATGGGATATCATCTGATAACCTTCCCACAATTGTGCGATAAGGACAGAAGCATCTCCCTTCTCTCCCATCCTTTTTTTGCCATCTGATAATCTCCTCAGTCATGCTTTTTCATTCTTTCTTCCACTCACACACATACTCATTTACTCTCTCACACACAGTCACACATAAACATTTTTCTTGCGTATATGTGAGTATACACAAGTGCATATGTGAGTGTGTTAACAAGAGATGAAGAATGTGTGTGTGTGTGTGTTTGGGAGAGAGGGAGGGAGGGAGGGAGGGAAAGTGATAGAATTTGTGTGGGACGGAAAGTGAATGAATGTATCTGAGGGAGAGACTCAGAAAAAGAGTATTACTGATTGTGTGTAGGAATTTGTGTGTGACGGAAAGTCACTCACACATAGAGAGAGTTACTGAGGATGTGTGAAAGAATGTGTTGAGGCTGCAGCAATGTCTCAGCCATAGGACTGGGGCAGTTATGGGATGGGTGGGAAAAGAAGTAGTTGCCACTCAGAATGCCTCCTCCCAGCAGAGAGGCCACACTCCAGCAAGCATCCCCACCCTCCACCTCCTTTCTCTGGCAGAAGCGGCTGCTCCAAATATTCTTCTTGCCTTTTTCTTCCCCTCCAGGATAGAAAAGGTTTGGGAATAGGAATCTGGACCCCCAAGTCTCACATCCCCCCTGAGCAACTCTAGTGCCCGCCCAGTTCCCACCCCACTGTTTGAGAGCTACTCTATTATAGCAAGTCAGTAGTCTAGAAAAATGAATTCAGCAAAACAGTCATCAGCTATAGCCAGTCCAAGGTCAAGAAACACGAACACCAAAGAATACTACCAGTCACCATGTTAGAACAGTTTCAAGCAACAAAAATGCCAGGGAGCTCTGGGAGATTTATAGGCAACTGTCTCAAAACACCAAGTGCTTAAATATCACTGTCTCCTATTTGACAGCTGTTGGGATTGGCACAATCTTTCCTTATCTCTTCAACCATCCACAAAGGATGGCAGTGTGTTCTCAACATCTGCCACCTCCTGCTGAGGAGAAGGGTTCCCCACTGCCTTAGTCCCCAGCTGCTCAGACTCTGATAGCTCACTGTAAATTCTTCCTATAAATTCTTGGACATCTGACTCCTCTGAGGGTCAGATATGTCCAGATGCACCTGTAATACCTAAATGGAATGATGTGTTTGTGTGCATATGGACACAATCTATCAACAGCACAATAGGCTGATCTCATTTTCCAAGTCTCATTTGTGTTTGAGGTACAAAGTTAGGTTACAGAACTGAGAGCATAAGCAAAATCTAATTAATCCCTTTCCAATAATTATGCTGACTTTTGCAATAGATAAGTTTAATTAAATAAACTGTTTATGCTGTGTGTGCATGCTTCCATGTGTCTCTTCTTTCTTTCTCCTTGCCAGCATACAGCAAACATGCAAAGTAAAAGAACAAACGTATCCAGTTTAGGACATCCCCTCCCCTCCCCACACTATATTTATTAATAAAACAATAGTTCCATAGAGATTACTAGTCATTATCCTGCCCTGTTTTTAGTTTTAGGAGAGGTTGCTACTGGGTCAACACTTTTATAGCTGAGTATACAACTTGCTGTTTCTAACACAATCTGACTTAGGAGCTAGCCTACATTTTAAATGGTCTTCACATTCTCTCAGTATTCTTACTCCATTTCCTTTCAGTGGTCTTAATTTGGCAGGAATGGCCTTAGTTAATCCTTAAACATTAATTAAAATGTTCCACCTTTTCAGCTGCTTTTAAAATGTCCAGGTTTTTCTTTTGTCTTTCCATTCGTCCCCTCCTTCCTTGGCTCACTAGAGGTTTTGTAAACTGATCTCAAAATGAAGAAATTGTCTAGACTCATTTAACTCAACAGGAGGGAGAAGAAGGGCAGGGTCTTCACTTCCCTAAATCAGAACATAATTGAAAGGTTTCACTGCTTAAATAGTAGTCTTGTGTGTTGTTCTTCATTAGTAACCTTTGTCTTCTTATTGACTGGTTACACCCCTTTGACCACACTCTGATGCGACGCAGCCACGAGTGTTAAATTCTTATATTAATGATCTGCTTAATGTAAAAATGGAAGTCAACATGTGGATCCTGTTATTGAATAGATCGGAGTAGGGTAGGAGGCTGAACCATTTAGGGAGTGTTATTGAGAATTCTCAAACAGAGAGCTCTAATGCTTCACAAAACTACAAACATCAGGATTCCATAAGATGTTACTATGGCAGTTAAGGTGAAATCATATTTATATAAACCTGTAGAGTGCAAGGGCACATGCTTGAGGAGAGAAAAATTAAGCCCATATATTTATATCTAGGATGGTGTTGTGGTTTGGTGCTGGGCTATGAGATCAGTGTTTTAATCCTGGCTTGGCCATGTAAACCCACTGGGTTATCTTGGGAAAGTCACACTCTCTCAGCCTCAACAGATAGTAATGGCAGACCCCCATTGAAGAAACCTGCCAAGAAATTCCCACAATAGGTTTGCCTTAGAGTTGCTATAAATCAGAAATGACATGAAGGCAAACAACAACATTTATAGTTCTAGAAGGAAGGAATCAGCTATGTATAGAAAACATATGAGGATTACATTTAAGTTGGCAAGAGGCAATATGCTATCCTCTAACTATCCCAATTTACCAGGGACAGACCGATTAATCCTCTGTTATCCCACTTTTTGAGCTGCTTTTGATGTGGCCCAGTTTGTCTCTTCTCCCACTTTTCCCCTTCATCCTTTTGTTGTTGTTAATTGCCCTCGAGTCGATCTTGACCCATGGTGACTTTGTGGATGAGACATCTCCGTGTCCCTGACTGCTCTGCTTAAATCCTGCAAACCCATACCCATGACCTCCTTAATAGAGTCCATCCATCTGGCATGTGGCCTTCCTCTCTTCCTACTTCCCTCCACCTTTTCCAGCAGTGTTGTCTTTTTTAATGAGTCTTCTCTTCTCTTGATGTGTCTGAAGTACAACAGCCTCAGTTTGGTCATCTTGGCTTCCAGGGAAGTTTCCAGCTTGATCAGCTCTAGGACCCATATGTTTGTCTTTTTGGCTGATCCTCAACACTCTTCTCCAGCACCACATTTCAAAGGAGTTGATTTTGTTCCTATCATCTTTCTTAACAGTCCAGCTCTCACATCCACACATGGTAATAGGGAATATGATGGCTTGCATGATTCTAACTTTTATGCTGAGTTGTATATCTTTGCATTTTAGAATCTTTTCTAGTTCTTTCATAGCCACTCTCCCTATTCTTAATCTTCTGATTTCCTGACTGCAGTCTCCATTTCTATGAATGTTTGATCCCCTGTATGGGAATTCTTTTACTATTTATATTTCCACATTGTCTAGGTTGAACTTGTGAAGGTCCTCAGTGATCATTATTTTTGTTTTCTTTATGTTCACCATTAAGCCTGCCTTTGCACTTTTCTCTTTGATTTTCCTTAGTAGGTGTTTTAGGTTTGTGAGGTTTTCTGCTAATATTATGGTGTCATCTGCATATCATAGATTGTTGATATTCCTTCCTCCTATTTTCACTCCTCCTCCTTCTGTGACCAAGCCTGCTTTTCTTATAATATGTTCTGAATACAAGTTGAACAGATAGGGTGAGAGGATGCAGCCTTGTCTGACCCCGTTGCCAATTGAAAACCATTCTGTTTCTCCATGTTCTGTTCTGACAGTAGCCTCTTATCCTCATCAGAACTATCAGATTTATTGGCATTCCCATGTCTTTAAGGGCATTCCATAGCTTTTCATGATCTATGCCAGGGGTCGGCATACCTTTTTGTGTTGGGGCCCATTCTGCTGTTCTTCGATTGTCGGTGGGCCGAAGGGGGGGAGAAATGGCACTGGAGGCACGTGCGTGCGTGCATGCGCACTACTCCCGCTGTCGTACGCATGCAGGTGTGGGCATTGGTGCTATTTTGAAAAGAAAAATGGCGCCCTGCATCATGCACGGTGGTGTTGGTGGTGGCGGCGGCGGCGGCCGCAGGACTGGCCATGGGCCAGTTCCAAAGCCTCAACAGGCCAGGTTCAGCCCACGGGCCGTAGTTTGCCGACCGCTGATCTATGCAGTCAAAGGCTTTGCTATAGTCTATAAAGCACATGCTGGTTTTCTTTTGGAATTCTCTGGTGCGCTCCATTAGCCATCGTATGTTTGCAATGTGGTCCTTAGTGTCTGTTCCTTTCCTGAGCCCTGCTTGGACCTCTGGGATTTCTCTCTCCATATATGGTTGGAGTCTATGTTGCAGAATTTTGAGCATAATTTTGCTAACATCAGAGATCAGTACTATGGTCCTATAGTTGCTCCTTTGTCTCCTGTTTTGTCAATGAGGAATGTATATTGATCATTTCCAATCTGTTGGAAATCATTTTGTTTTCCATATCTGTTGACATATGTTGCTGAGCACTAAAGTTGACTCTGGGCTGATGCAGACTGGCCAAAAGGGCTGGGCTGGGGATGGAGTTGGGGAGGGGTGACTGCATCCACAGTGGCGGCACTAAATGTGGCTGCCCCCAAAAGGAGTGGCATTTGCCAGCTCTTTTTGGAGTGGCAAAAACCTGGATCGGGGTGATGGTGAGTGGTTGTCACAGCCTCGATCTGGCACTCACAGGGGCCATCTGTATTGGCCCTCTTTCAATGAGGATTGCAGCAGTTCAAATGGAGTATCATCTGTTCCTCGTGATTTGTTTTTCAGTTTCTCTTATCCTTCATCCCAGTTGCTACAAATTGGGTTCAAAGTGCAAAAGTAGTTAGGGAGAGGGAGGGGAGAAAGAGAGGAGGGAATAGAATCAGGCCCTTCCCAGTAGGTTCAAGGAAAAACAAACTTCTTCACCTTCTCCAGGTTGTATATTCTTCCTTGTTAATGAGTTTTACCATCTTGACCACTCAAACGTTGCTTAGCCATACATGTTTTGATTTCCATCTGTGAAAACATTGGAAGGTATGCAGTTTAATAGCTTGCAGCCACATCAGTGAATGTGAGAGAGAAAGCTTTGGTTTTTTCATGTTTTGTACTACTACTTTAATTGGCCAATGGTAGAGGATGGAGAAGAGAGATACATTCCAAAACATTTGGAGGAAGGGAAGTGTTCTGCGATATGAGAAAACTACTACTGTTTTTCTTCTCCCAGAAACAATTATTTTGTTCATAGATACGACAACTCACCATATGAATCTGACTGTGTGTGCAGGAAAATAGTGAGTTTCTGTGGAACAACTTGTATATTTTTCAGGGTCTTTACCTTATTGCAAAGTAGGTATGCTCCTTTAGAAAGACCATCATGACCTTTCATATGAAAGATTCTGTTTTCTGAAGTAAGTGGTGGCTCTGTTCATAGCTGGCTGAATGTGTGTTCATTAGCATGCATGAAAATTCTGCAAATTAAGTTAAATAAAACTGGTAATTGCATTATTTGACTGCGTGATTCTGAGGCTGTGTGCTTTCATCAGTGGCTGTCTGGGAAACAGAGTGCAAATTTACTTGGCAGATTTGAGATGCAAAGTTCGGCCTGTTCTCCATGTTTAAGAATGCATATGGAGCACAAAGTCACTCTTGTGTTTCTACAATTGCTAATGGAGAGCCTGGCATGAATTAATGCATGTTTGTGTGAGAGAGTGGTCCAATGTAGCTTTTAGATGCACTGATGAACAGGAAAATATAGACCTTATTATCAGAAGAATGGCAAGCCATAGAAATGGGAGATTTTAACAAAGTTTTAACAAGAAGAGGGATTTAACAGTTGAAAGAGTTGTGGAAAACATCT
The DNA here is from genome assembly GCA_020142125.1 of Phrynosoma platyrhinos. Taxonomy (NCBI): domain Eukaryota; kingdom Metazoa; phylum Chordata; class Lepidosauria; order Squamata; family Phrynosomatidae; genus Phrynosoma; species Phrynosoma platyrhinos. The sequence continues at coordinate 76,803,136 of CM034710.1, read as the reverse complement.
TGTCCCCAGCCATTTTTCAAAATTGTGAAAGAAAAAAGGAGGCCTTTTATTCTTGAACATGAATAGGGAATCAGCAACCCTTGGTTGGTGATGGACTACCATTCCCATCAGTCCCAATCTATATTAGTCAATGGTCTATAGTAACATCTCGAGGGTCATATGTTTCCCATCCCTGTTCTAGGACAGTCCCACTGTATTTTCCTGCTACTTAACTTTCTTCTCCCAATTATTTCTAAATTTGTATCTGTACAAATTAATGACCATATGAAATTCTTATGCAAAATTCTCTTTGTTTTTGTTCTTTCTTTTTTGGTGATCTATCTGCATACTTGTAAATGATTTGTAAGTGGCAACTGTACTCACAATCCCAATTTACTGACTGGATAATACTGAGTTCCCTTCATTTTTCCTTATAACACCAGGCCACCTTTGCATATATCTTTGTTGCACAACAAGTCTGGGTAACACAAGGCCCTCCAGACGTTATTGGACTGAAACTCCCATGATCCCAGAATTTTGACCCTTATGACTAATGATGGGAACTGTAGTCCCAAAACATTTGAAGGGCCACATATTATCCATCTGTATTGTATTGTCTTCTGTCTTATTGAACTACCCCAGTGTACTACCAGTATGACACATTAAGATTATTAGGTGTCTTTTATTACTGTATAAGGTATGTCCCTTATTAGAATGTGGTAAAGATTGTCCTGTATAAAACTTACCTGTTGTTGTTATTGTTGTGTTCTCTCAAGCCATTTCTGACTTAAGGTGACACTAAGGCTGAGGGGTTGCCTTTGCCTTCTTTTGGGACTGAGACAGTGTGACTTGCCCAAGACCACTCAGCAGGTTTCTGTGGTTGAGTGGTGATTGATACCCTGCTCGCAAGAGTCCTAGTCCAATTCTCAAACCAGTGCACCACAATAACTGTCATATAGACTGGCAGGTTTCCCTAATTAAAAGGAATGTCCCCTGTTAGAAGGGTGGAAAACATCTTCTTTTATTGATACTCAACAAGATGCCATTTGCAGGGGAAGGCAAGATGTCGCAGAAAGGACACCAAGGCATACAATTGGCAGAAAAAGGCCACAACTTTATTGAGTACAGCTGACAGGTAGGGTTGGCCTGAGTGCATTGGGCTTGGATCTGGCTTCAAACAACCCATCTGTTGCTCGATGAACCAATTTGCCCAGTCATGGCTGGGCATCAGGATGACAGAAGAGGTAACGGACTAGCCACATGCTCACATCTTTGCCCCTTTGTCACCAGGGAATGCTGTTCAGGAGTTGCCCCCGCAATGGCAACACCACACCACTCTCAGCACTCCCGAGTCTGCATGGGACTCCCTATCCTGTGCTCTGCAATACAGGAAACTATGGCCACCAGATCCACGACCTATGCTACTGCCCCTAAAAGTTGGTACATCACTAGTAAACCCAAAATACCAAGCTAAAGAGAGGGAGGGTAGGGAGAGCCAGGCTGGAATGGCGCCTTCCACTCCAGCCACATGGCCCTTGCTACTGCCACAAAAGGCCAGCTCTTCCACTGTGGGAGGGTCTGCTTTCTGCCAACCCACTGAAAGCTATATCACCCCCAGATCATTGTCTCATTGGCAGTCATGAGCAGGGGTCCAGGCCCAGATGTATATAACCAGCGAATGCCCTGGACTTCCATCTGCCTATCTTTTTTATAGACTCTATCCCATTGCAGTTGTGGCTGCACCTATAACCAAAGTCCTCTGCTAGCAGCCGGGTCATTGTAAGGCCATCTGTAGTACTGACATGAATTAGAACTGGGTGAGTCCCATCCTCATGGGTGAAAAGCAGGATGCAAGATATCTGTGGAAAGTCTGGACCAGGCACAGGTGGCAGCCATGAAGTCATGTCAGCACGATGTTGGATCCCTTGCCCAACTGGTCACACGACTGTAGAGAACTAAGAACACAGGGTTTCCCACCAAAGAGACATCCTCCCTCTACAGTGAATGCTTAGACTCATCTGACCTGGAAGAGGGAACCAGTTCACTAATCTGGAGTGCCCCAAAGAAAAGTGTGACAAGGGCTGTCCTGAAAAGGCAGCCCTCAGTCCTAGAGTGGCAAACCCATTTAAACTGTGGGGAAATCCTGAGAAGTAGTTTAAAACAAATGGGCTTCCTGCTGTCCCCTTTTGTGTGTGTCATCCTCCTCCACCCCTTGAGGGCCCTCCTGACTAAGAAGGATGCACAAGGATCCTGGAAGCCCCCAGCCTTGCAAAAGACGAAAATGCCTGCCAAGTAGACTGACATGCTATGAGGTGACATGCCCTGAGTCTAACTGACCCCAAAAAGGTGTAAAGCTTGGAAACATCCCTCTGGTATGCTCTGAGGGTGGCTGAGGTCTGTGATGACAGGACGCCCTGCATCATGGCATGTTTCCAACCTCTCACAGCTCTGGGAAAAGCATGGGCGTCTGCTCTGGGTGCCAACTGTTGGAACCTGGCATCCTGAAAATGAGAGGGAGATTTGGCAATGTTGTTCTCAAGGCCAGGTACAAAATGGGTCCTGAAAGTGGTGTTGTTGCATAGGCACACCAGGACAAAACAGCGGGCCAGGAGCATGACCTGCTCTGACTTGGAGGTTTCATGGTTGAGGACTCTGACCACAGCTTGGTTGTCACACCAAAAACAAACAGTTTTGTTGGCAAAGCATCTCTCCAGATGTGTATCTTCCACCAGAATGGGAAAGAATTCTAGAAAGGTGAGCTACCTGAGAAACCCCCTTTTTCCCAGTAGGCAGGCCAGCTTTGGGTGCACCAATGACCCTGGAAAAAGACCCCAAAGCCCAGGCTCCCGAACACATCAGAGTTGACCTTAAGGTCTTGTCCCAGTTCTCATTGAAATCCCTGAGAAATTCTACCCACATTATGAGGTCCTTCTTGATTCCCTTGGAGAGCGGATGCAGTGGTGTGCTGCCCTAACCCCTGATGTGACCCTAGCCAGCCTCCAACAGAAAGCTATCTCGGGGGAAACCACCTTGCATGCAAAATTGAAGTGGCCCATTAGGGTCTTGATCTCTTTTAGGGTGATCTCTTGGGCCAAGAGAGTGAGTTGTATCCAGTTGGAAAGGATCTTGTTGTCATGTAGGCAAGATAGACAAGCCACTGAATCCAACTGGATTCCCAGCTAGGTAACTGGTGGGGCCCACAGTTTTTTCAGCCACCAGCAGGATCCCCAACTGGACGATCAAGGCCTGGTAACTGGATAGGTGTTTAGCATCCCTGGTTTCCACCTCCCTGATGAAAAGGAAGTCATCGAGGTAATGTGCCACTTGTGGGGACATGGTGCAGCCTTTTAATTCCCAGTCTAGGAAGGAACTGAAGGTCTAAAAGGCTGTGCAGCTGACGGAGCAGCCCATGGGCATCACCTTGTCATTGTACTTCAAATTTGAAACCCAGGAGGCAAAAATCATCAGGGTGGACAGGCAGCAATTGGAAAGCTGACTAGAGGTTGCACTTAGCCAGGAGGGCTCCCCACCCACACACCTGAACAAGCCGAACAACATGGTCAAAAAAAGTGTATTGGATTGAGCATAGTTTAGGGGAGATGGACTCATTGACAGAGGACCACGGAGGGTACGAAAGGTGGTGAATGAGGTGGAAATCACCTGGAAATCACCTGGCACTACGCCCAGGGGGGAAACCCTCAGGTTGGGCAATGGAGGGAAATCAAAGGGGCCTGCCACCCTGCCTGCCTCACACTCTTTCATGATTTTGTTTTTGAGGACCTGCAGCATTTCTCGGGCAGATTTGAGGTTAGGGGCATCAGAGGCCACCCTAGGGCCCACTGTAGGAATCCTGAAACCCTGGATGAAACCTTCCTCCAAGAAAGCAGCTGCGTTCTTGTCAGGATAGTGCTCAAAGAGAGGCAGCAGTACAGAAGGGCACACCGAAGTGAGAGCAAGCATGAAGGGTGGCCGGGCAGCCTTGGCGGCCTCATTTTGGACACCCCAACCCTCCAGTTCTGGACCCAGAGTCGTCCTCCTTCTTACCAGAGGCTGCCAGGCTGAGGGGTCCTGGGCAAAAGTGCTGTTGGGCACCAGCTGGGCAGGAGCATGCCAGTTTGGCATGTGGCCCCCATAGGGCTCACAGCAATGCTTAAACTTCCATTTCCCCAAGTTGAATTCCCAACACACCAGCCTGCAAGGGCCCCTTTTCCCCACCCATTTTGCTGAGTGCAAAGTTCCTCCCCTGCCCTTGATGTGGGGACCTACCTCCACCAGCCAGATCGAGTTGTTGATGAGGTCCCACCTCACCTTACAGTTTTGGGATGCTTGCTTGCGGAAGGCGGTGTCATACACATGGTTGCTGACACCTGCCCAGCAATATCCCTTGCCCTCATCATGTTTGTCAAGTGGTTAGTTAGGTGCCAGCCCCATTCAGATAGGCCAAGAGAACCACTCCCATGAAAACAGAGTAGTCTGACATCCGGATCAACAGGACTACTCAACAGGATCTGACTTGGCCCTCCCGCTTTCCTTTTTTGTTCTTTTTGGATGAACAATCCTCCTCCACTGTGGCCTTGAGTAAAGTAAATACATCTGCATAGTATCCTCTGAGGGTGTCCTGTCTGACCTCCTTGGACAAGTGGAATCTGGGAGGGTCCTCATTGTCTGTGAAGATGGGGAAACAGCCTGGGGTTCATCCCAAACTCCCTCCAATCCCAGATGCCTGACCCTGCCTGATGGAGGCAGCCCTGGCCCTAGAGTGCTCTCCAGCCAGTAGTCATCCCTGTTGACAAAATCACGGGACTCATCAACCCTGTTCTGTCTGCCCCTAGACTTCCTGGTCTTCTTTTGCCCCCATGCTTCCATCTGCACCTCTTGCTCTGGTGAGCAGAGGAACTGTGCCTCAAACTGCTGCTGGAAAAACAGCTGGTGGAGCTGCTGCTGCTGCTGCTCAAACCAGATGAACTGCTGCTGGGACTTCTGGGAGAAGACACAGTGTGCCCCATAGTCCACTTGGACTTGTGTCCCCTCTCCTGTTCCACATGAGCCACAGGTGTACTCATTCCAAGAGGTGCTGGTGAGCTTGGACAGGGTGCGGGCAGGGCACCAGTCTGCCCCACCCTCTCCATGAAAACTGAAAAAGTGCAGATGAAGTCCTCCAGCAACTCTTTTCTCACGGCCGGAGATGAGGAGGGGGGCACTGGTGGAAGAGGTGCTGATGGTGGGGCAGGTTGTCTCTACCTCTACCCAGGGGGCAGGATCTCCTAGCCTCTCCCACCTGCCCTCTGATGGTGTGCATGATGAAGCAAAGAGTTGACATGATGAAGCAAAGTGTATGCCATTTGTAACATCAGAAAATGTAATCATACTAGTGCTGTAGGTATACAAACAGGGTTTAGTGTTGTCATTACTGCTACCACTATTACAGCAATAACAGCAATTATAGTTTTATTGTTATTCTTATTTTTCCACCTTTGAAAAAAACAAAAACAAAACCTCACAGCATACTAAAATATACAACAGTTAAAACAATAACAATAAATAGCATATTTTAAATAAAGAATTATAACTTCCTCTAAGAACAAGTAAATTGGTGGAATGATCCACTAGTGAGAACTATCACAGATACTGGCAAGTCCTTAACAATTGGCTTGATTTTGATTTTGATTTTGATTCAACCTTCTGCTCCCCAGCAATTTTGAAAAATTTCCTCAAAAAGATCAAAGAAGTGGAAAATTCTATGTACTGATGATATAATAGTGATACTGACAGTCAGAAAGTTGAGTACTCTTTGCATCTTCAGACAGATAATTGTTCATAACTAGAACTCATATACATGCCCTATTCATAGTGCCTTGGTAACTTTGCCTGCTCCTTGTTCTGTATTTCTCTATATGTATTTCTAAATGTTCAACTGAACTTTGAAGTTACTGTTTTGCTAGAAATTTGGGAACTGAAGGAACAATTCATTTGGTTTAGCAGAATACTTATGGGGAGCAATGCCCTCATTTTGCCTGCTCTGTAGCTACACCATGGCTTTATTTCTGAGAAATCATGGTTATGGTTGCTCAGGTCATCATTACTAGAGGAAGACGAAGAGTTCATTAATTTCCATACAAGAAGCCCATTATTTATCTACTCACCAGAACGCTTTTTAAAAAACTGCTTCATCCAGAGGGACTCAGATAATCCTACGTAACTCCAAAAGAGAAAAAAGCTCCATACTTAGTTATCTTCATACAAAAGGAATTCTCCAACTATAAGCTCACTTTTCTGCTCTCCTCTGAAACCAGGTCTGAATTTACTACCACTAAAGTACTTCATTCCACCTGCTGATTTGTGTGTTCCTTCTGAACGGACAGACAATCTAGGTGTTTTGTCTTTGGGGCTCCTTATTGCTGGATTAGTGCTTAAAAGGCAAATCCATAGGGATCAGCAAGACTGAAGCTCAGGCACTAGTCCCAGTGGAAGCTCAGGCAACTTTCAAAGCAATTCTCCTGCTCTGGAAACAGTAAAGTGTCCATTATTTCATAGACCTCATCTATTAACAGCACATTAAAATAGAAAAGACATAAAGGAAGAGAGGCTAGTTTTCACTGGAGGATAAACTATTGAGTTGGCTTTCTGGCATGCTTCACAAATCTATAGCCAGGGTGGGGAGGGTGAAGGGAAACAGAAATATATCAGGATTTACTCCTGGATTGACAACTCCCCCTGCTCCTACAACTATTGTATGGTTTTAGTAGCTTCAGAAATGTGAACAGGTAACAACAATCTTTTCACCAGGGAGATAAAGGATTAAGGGGAATATCTCCTGCTAAATTTTGGAAACGTGCAGGTGCACTAAGCATAAAAGCTCTATCAAGCAACTTGACAAACTGGTGCTTTTTGAAGATGTACTATTTATGAGCAGTTGGTTGGAAGGATGGTGTGTGAAAAGAAGAATTTTATCCAGAAACAAAACTGTATCCACTGAACATTAACTGTAGTGGTGGGTGAGCTTCCAATGCCCCATGAGTGTTCCTCCATCTCCCGCACCTCAATTAGTTCAGAAATAATAACTGGAAGTAGATTGGGAATAGCACTCTCCATTTTAGTGATGTAAAGAATACTCACAAATATTCCCATCCTTGAGGAAAAGTGTGGAGAGAAGGCAGGATAGAGTCAGCCCTGCTGACAACCAGTCAGGACTGAGCTGGCGACAACTAATAGGATGTTGGGCTGTAAGAGGAAAAACTTCCATTAGGAACCATTGGAAGTCATATAGGGTTTGGATTCCAGACAGTGAGGGTCTGGTGGGGAAGATTCCAGAATGGAACAGGGCTAAGGTCCAGAAGAGAGGGGCCTAATACCCATACTAAACTCCAAATGAGGGAATTAATAAAGAGGATATCCTGAGGGGTATTGATAGCCTTAGAGGCTGGTTAAGAAAAAGTGGTAAATGCACCCACGAAAGGGCTGAGAGTGTCCTGTTGGGGTAATTGAAAGTGTTCCAAGGAAAGGAGTGTATTGGAGTATTATTATTTGTAACTATAACCAATTATAACAAGTGCAGGAAGACCAAGTGAAACATTGTTACTTGTATTGTAAATAAAGTTGTGTTGTTTCTTTATGAAACACTTGTCTACAGTGTGAATGAATATCCATGCTATTAAACCTTATACCAGATAGGTTATACCAAAGAGTTTTAGAGAAGTGAAGGTTGGTGAAGGAGTGGCTCTTTGCATAGGGTGGTGGCAGCTGTGGGATGAAAAGGGTCCGTGGTGTGGCCACAAATGAAAGAAAAGAAAAAGTGTGCTTCACAAGAAGGGATGTCTTGACACTGGAAAAACCATAGTGAAAGAAACTTTGTTTTATAAATTCTTTTGTGAATAAAATAGCACCAAATGCACTGGTTTCTGTGCAAAGCTGTCTCTATAGGAGGAGCATGCAAGCAGAATAAACTGGTATTATAGATATTTTGTTTACTTTGAAGAAGACTCCTTTGGGTGAAATGGATATTATCTGGATATTATGCACCATTGTATTGTGTGTGTGTAATTATTCTATTTATACAATCCCTCTTTTTTTTTTTTTGACATATCTAGTGCTTTTTCTATTGTGACGTCTTTATTTCAATCATGTAGTTAATAAGAAATTATTTAGTTAGAAGAGGCAGAGTTTTTTGTGTTCCCTCCAGCTAGATTTTTTAAAAACTCTTTTTGACTGTTTTAGAAGTAAAATTTTCAAGAAAATGTGATCTCTTATGCTCATTTCCCATGATCTATTAAACAGTTATATCCTCTATAACAACACCAACAACCACATGTTCAGAAGTAAGCACCATGACATCCTCTCCAACTCTCCTGATGTGTCAGGGATGTTCTCAGTTAATACTTAGGGTCTTTGCAGACTGGCAGAAATAGTGCAAATTGAGTCCACTTTAACTGTCCTGGTTCAGTGCTAGGGAATCATGGGAACTGTAGTTTATTGTGGCACCAGAGCTCTCTGACAGAGAAGGCTCAATGTCTCAGAAAAAAAATGCAGTTCCCATGATGCCCTAGCACTGGGCCAGGGCAGTTAAAGTGGACCAATTTGCACTATTTCTAGCAGTCTGCAAAGGCCCTTAGTTGTCCCACTCTTTCAGCTGCTTTTCTCTCTCCTTCTCACAGTTTTCACCTTCATATGGCTTATTTCACCTTCTGCAAACTGAGTTCAAAGGGCACAATAGTTTGCCCTCAATTAACATAGCAGAAGGGAGAGGAGAGAGTCTTGCTCTTCCCAGTAGGCTCAGGCAAAAGCAAATTGGTGTATCCTCGCCTGGTCTCCCTGCCAAGAGGATGGTGGAGGCCATTTTATTTGGCCTGTTCAGACAGAACTCTGACTGTGTCCTTCCTCATTAATAACTTTAGCCATCTTGACCACACTCTGATGTTGTTTGGCCACATGTGTCCCAGTTTTCATCTGTAAAACGTCATAGGACGTGCCACCAGAGTTTATGTCATTTCAAAAGAAGAGTAGCAGACAAAACAAACTGATAATGATTAAACATGCAACTTCATCGCATGTCGTTTTAAACTGAATCAAGCCTCCCGGGCTGCAGCTAGGAGGTGGGATTGAGGTGAGGATTATTGCAAGTTAAATTGCTGCCAAATCACTGGCCGCCATCAGCCCAGGTGAGAGCTGGGCTCAGCTGGTACTTTTGAGAGGTCGGAAAGCATTCAGTTTCTAAAAAGTGCCGACTGAGCCCAGCTTGGACCCAGGCTGATGATGCCTGGCAATTCGGTGGTGATCTAGTTTGTGATAATCCTGTCTCCATCCAATCTCCCAGCTGCAGCCCAGGAGGCTTGATTCAGTTTAAAACATGTGATAAAGTTTATGGTAATCTAGCATAAAATGGTATTTTAACAGGACCAGAAGGGAGTGGGGAGCAAATAGAGGTCTAAATCCTACTGCTGATCCCAACTAAAGTTGCATGCATTGAATCAAATGCTGAATGATAAACCAACATTTATATAAATCCCATTCATTTAGTGAGTTTACTCTAATAGTGACTGTCAACTGGATTTATATTAGAGTTTTGTAAAGGAGAGTATGTCTGGCTGGAACGGTGGAAAAGAATGCTGCATACAACAGCATTATATATTCATGCTTTCTATTACTAATGGGAATACACACACCAATTTTTCCTTTAATAGATTTGCAATCCAGTCTTGTGCAGAGCTTGGCATATCTAAGCCCACTGAAATCATATTGCACATGTTACTGTGTCACATTGCAGCATGGAGCAATCCACTTTTCTTAGAATTTACAGCAATATACTGAAGGATACATGAGGTGTTTTCCTTGTGAAGCAAAACAGTTAACATGCTGTAAGCTACAAAGCACTTATGAAATATTTATGTTTTGTCACATGCTCCTGGCAGATATAAGCTCAATACATGGACTGTGACAATGGTTCTATTTTTTATTATTATAATAAAAACCTTAATGTATAGGCAAAGGGACTTGTTTGTGACTAGCAATGTGTGGAATTTGTGTACTTTATCTCTCCCTGTGTACCAGCTGTAATCCTAAATATTAATTGTGGGATCATGTGGCTCTCTAGCTGTCAAGACGGATCTCTTCCGGCAGGCCTTTCCAGATTAACCATCCCGGCCCAGGCTCCCTGATCCCCTCATTCCTCCCGTGGCCCCATCTTTAGTGATGGTTGAGGATCTCCAGAGGGACACCAGGGTTTTTGGTTTGTTTTAATTATGGTTTTATGTTTTTTTTTTTGTTTAATACTTTCTTAAGGGGGGGAGGGATTATAATGTTTTAATGTTATATTTTACTCTTGTTATATTTTACTGTTGTCAACCGCCCGGATTGGTTCGCCACAGGGCGGTATACAAATAAATATTATTATTATTATTATTATTATTATTATTATTATTATTATTATTATTATTAGATGTTTTTGGACTATATTGCTTAGCATTGTTCAACATTGCTGGTTGGGGTGGGCTTACAGTTCCACAGCATTGGGAGAGCTACATGTGTCCCATCCCTGCTATATATACTTTTCCTTGGCAATATGTCCACTGAACCTAATGGGTCCTATATGTTTTTATATAGGTTCATTATCATAATTTTGCAATGATATGGAGAATGTTGCATTGACTTGGTAGGGATAACTGTCACATAGAATGATGTAGTAATGTTACAGATTCTGTTTAATCTTGGAAATTAATGAGGGTCAAGTCTGGTTAGTACTTTGATGTGGGAACTAAGGAATACCCAGTGATGTCGACTACATTTCAGAGGAAAGCAATGGGAAATGACTTCTGACTATTCTCCCTAAAAGGTCCTAGGGAATTCATGGGGATACTGTATGTTGACAGGTGACATGAAGGCAAACATCCCTCCCAAATACACATACAGCCATAGTAGTTAATGTTTCCAGAAGTGCACCATGGGACTTCTTTAGCTTTCTGAAGACACTTTCCCTTACTTTTCTTAGTTCCTTTCTAACTGGAGGCAGCCAAAGAGCCACAATTTTTCTGCTATATGGGAAGAGACAAAATGGCACCCAACATTGCAGCTACAGATGCCAACTGGATTGGCAAATGAATCTTATTGCAATATTAGTGGCCATATAGTGTCCTACACTATACCAGACATCAGAACAATTGAAGGAAGGGCTGGAATTGTGTTACAGATGATGCTGAGCTGCAGCTCCTAGCAGCACTAGCTAGCATAGCCAGTGGTGAAGAATGCTGGGAGCTGTAGGCCAGGGGTCATCAACCTACGGCCCACGGGCCTCACCCGGCCTGCTGAGGCCTACTGACCAGCCCCTGCCCGGTCCTGCTGCTGCCGCTGCCACCTTTCGCAGCTGCTGGTTTCTCCCGGGGCACCATTTTGTGTTCCAAAATGGCACCCGACGTCTCACGCAACCTTTCACATTCTGCCCCGCGATAGGGAAGGTCGCGCAAGACTCCAGGCGCCATTTTGGAACACAAAATGGTGCTCCAGAGGACCCCCGCAGCTGCGCCAGGGCCTCTCCGAGGCCCGGTGCAATCGAGGGAGCCCTCCTGGGGGGCCCCCGCAGCCGTGCTGGGCCTCTCAGATGCCCGGTGAGGTTGAGGGAGCCCACCTGGGGGACCTCCATGGAGTACTGCACATGCGCAAACGAGTCACAGCCGCCATTCTGGCGACATTTCCCCCCCTCCCTCGGCGCGCGGAAGAGCTCGGACCAGCGGGCTGGCCCCAGGTACGTAAAAGTTGCCTACTCCTGCTGTAGGCTAACAGCATCATACCCTCAAAATGTTCTAACTTGGCAGGAACAGTCCCACATTTTCTACTGTTTTTAAAATGTCCCTGTTTCTCAGTCCTCCTCCAACTTTTCCTCTTTGTTCTCAGTTTACTTTAATTGCTGCAAACTGAGTTCAAAGTGTAATTAACTCAGCAAGGAGAAGAAGAGAAGAGAGGCAGAATCTTGCCCTTTCTAGTAGGCTCAGGCAAAAGCAAACTGCTGCAGCTTTCCTCTCTGCACTGATGTGGGGCAGCCTGGAGTAACCTGGCTCTGGAACTGTCCCAAACCTCACACATTGCAAGGGGCCTCCATTCAAACGCTGGAAGGCTGATTGCACATGCATCCTACTTAACTGTCTGGTACATCTCCTGCCATCCCTGGTTGCTTTACTCTGCTGTATTTTTACTTGCTGTATTTTTAACTTGCTGTACCCCACCCCGATTGCCGAACAGAGGGGTGGGTTATAAATAAAACTTATTATTATTATTATTATTATTATTATTATTAATTAATGTGACACAAACAGCACAGAAGGGCTGGGGACTGCCCTTCTCCCTCCACTCCTCTCCACTGCCCTAGCCTCCACACCAGACAGTTAAAGTTTTTGCTTGCCTCTGCCTAATGGATTGACTGACCCCTCTTTTTTAGACTCATACTAAAGTAGCTTTTCACATTCCTGTAGTAAACTTTCTGTATTTGAGTTTAAGTGAACTCAGAACAAGCTCATCCAGAGTGACAACCAACCTCATTGTAAGACAGGCCTGTATTTTGGCTTTAAATTGTCTTAGACCAAAACTGATGCATAAGACATTTGGTTGATCTATTACTTCAGGAAATACTGATGTGATGTGAGGCAAAGAGGCTATGCCCCAGGCAGTCTGCCCTGTTTTTACCTTTCTTTTGCCTGTTGCTGTTTTTATATCAGCCCTGGTTTTTGTGACAGTATTTCTGCCATTGCTGAACAGTCAATAACTCTCAGAGTAGTATTCTTTCCCCTTCCTGAGAGCCTGAGGTAATGCAAGTAGTTTACAATGGATTTACTTCAGTCTGCAATGGATTTACTTCAGTCTGTATGGACCTATGGCACTCTCTAAAAATCCAGTGCAAATGAAACATACAGGGGAAAAATCTGTCCCCAAATGGAGCTTGTAAATGGAGGACCTCTCGGTCTCTTTCACCTTCTATTGATCCCTCATCCTGGCTGCTTCTTCTGGGATGGGAAATAAGGGGCTATTAAAACCTGGAAAATTATTAACATAGAACTGAGCTCAGTTTGCAGTCTAGGAAACTGTTGCATTGAGGCAACAGTTTCCCATAGGCATGTCTAGAAATAAGCTGGGCTTTATATGCCTAAATTCACTTACACTGAAGATTGCTCAAAGTAGACTTGCATAAATTTGAGCTGAACTTTATATGTCTGGGAGGGTGAAATGTCCAGATTAACTCCTCTCTGGTTTGTTTGAGTCCCACCCTATAAACCTGGCCCAGCCCTTGTTGGGTCCCACCCCCCCAGTCTTTGCCAAATCAGAATATAGTCTATGGACTGACCAGTGGCATCCCTAGTATCTTTGATAGCCAGTGTAGATCATTTTTAATATCATCCCTGTCTTTTTGGAGTCTGG
>CM034710.1:76778563-76789662 GCA_020142125.1 Phrynosoma platyrhinos | reverse complement strand
CCCCCCCAGTGTTGCCCCTGGGGCTGACAAAGGTTGCTGACCTGTGTACCTTTCTCTAGTGTTGCTAGGTATGGAGAGGACAGGTACTAACCAATGGGAGCAAAGCTAGGAAAAGGTGGGGTCTTCTCTCTGGAGTGAATATATAAGAAGGAGAAGCAAGTTTGAAAGTTTTAAGAGGTGGGAGAAATGATCAAGTGGAGCAGGGGAAGTAGGAAGATTGAAACCAGCAACTGGATTTTCTCTCTTTCTGGTCCTTTAAATCCTTATTGTGGTGTGCTGTAGATAGATGTAACCCATATCCCCCACTTCCCAAAGTAATGCTATCCTCCATCCCCCACTATTTCCCCCCACCACTGAAGTTATGTGGCTTCTCTTTCTGAATGTCAGTGGAAAACTTTATGCCAGAACTTTCAGTTCATATCCAGGCATGGCTAGAACATTTATGGCACACTAACCAGAAGTGGTGGTGGTTGTATATGTGAGCACTGCAATAAGTATCCATGAAGATGCAAGAAATCTAGTTAGCCCTGGGGCAGCGCTATGACTAGGTACAGTGTGCAAAATAGGGGGCCCTTGCTTTCAGAGTTCTGGGTGACATGTTCCAAAATGCCCAGCCAGCCCTGTTCAGCTCTAGTATGGATGGTGGGCTTTTTAAAATATATGTGCATAGACTTGTGCAGCACATGCCACTCTATCCCGAGAGAGAGAGAAATAACTGCAGTGCTGCTATTGCTGTTTCCTGTACAAATGTTTAATCACAGTGGCTCTTGGTGTATTTCTTGAATAAGACTGAAATTTGAATGTGTTTATGAATAACCATAAATATCAGAGCAGCGGAAAAGAGGAAGTTTATTCCAGTGCACAAATGTGCAGTTCTTTAAAAAAATAATATCTTCTCATCCAAAGGGAAATGAAAAACAATGATCTAACAGATAGGAACCAGGTTTCTGAGACTGTCCCAGTTAAATTTGGACTGAAGGCATGCCAGGGCAACAGACTTTTTTTGCTGGTACATAACAGGCCATTTCAGGTTACACGAAGGAGGGGAATGGTAACACAGTGGGAGTGCACAGGCTTTGCATTCAGAAGGTGCAGAATTTAATAGATGGCATTCCTTTAAAAGCTAGAAATGATCTTTCATAATGCAAGAGTGCAACTTCCAGGCAATGTAGACAATGCCTTGTCCAATGTCTTGCCCTCCAGATGTGTTGGCTGTGGATGGCTTGGTGGCGAGATTTTAGCACAATATATCTGAAAGGCAGGAAGTTGGATTGATTGGTGTAGACCAGAGTTTGAAATCATATAGCTGTGTGTTGGACTGTCCCAGGACTCCCAGCAGCCCTTGTTCAGTGGTGAGGAATGCTGGGAGTTGCAGTCCAACATTTGGAATGCCACATCATTCCTACCTCTAGTGTATACTGTTCTGAGCCAGATGGCCTACTTCCTATGCTTCTGAGGAGACTTTGTGAAATTCCTGTTTGAAATTAATTAAGACATTCTGGATGCTGGGTGTCAAATTGTGTAGTACACCAAAGAATCATGATAAGTTTCTCCCAGCATCTTTATTTTATTTATTTTTTATTTAAAAGTAGCCAACATGTGGTTGTATATGTGCACATTTAAGGTGAAGGAATGAGAAAGCAGGGCTAACTCTACAGTTGTGGGGACCTACCTAAAGCAGAAGAAACTGGGGAAGAAGAGCAAAGCCAGCTTCCTAGCTGTGGAAGAACTGTATTTCTTTACTAATTTTATTCTTGAAGGAAGCAATAAGTAAGTTCCTGCTGAGAGAAAGTCTTCAGAAACTGCAGTTTTCAAAGGCTATTCACAGTTCAGGGACTTATTGAGGGCAAAATTCTCATATAGTGGTTTTGTGGAGAAATTTTGGTTTTCTGAGCGAAAATGACCCCCACACATTGAACTTTGCACAGAACAAATTCCAAATGGTAGAGATGGTCAGTCCAAGATTCTTCTTGCTGGGTTATCTGACACTTGAGAGGCACATTTTCTGGCTGTATTTGAAATAGTTTGAAATATCTTTCCAATATCTAGCTATGTCCTGTTTAACCTATACTGGTGTCCTCAGATGTTGTAGAGGATGCCATCTCATTGCAAATGCTGAAGTAAAATTCAGCTCCTTGTCCAGTCAGCTTCTGTATGTGGAGTGCAGAATTCTTTACCTTAGGCAACAAACTATCATTTGACAGACCTGGACAAATTTGTTCAGGATAAACAATTGAGAGAGAGAGTGTGTTTAAAGTCTTTTCCTGTCCAGTTTTTCTTACTGAGATTACCTCCAAAGCCACTACTAAAGAAAAGCCCAAGCCCTATTGAAGAAAAAAGATAGGTATGCCAGGCTGCATTTTAATTTGGGTTAACAGCATAAGGGAACACATCCTCCCCTAATATCATTCTTCCTAGGCAAGTGTCCCCTCCCAACAGTTGCTTTTAATTCGAAGTCGTGGGCTTTCATGACTGGCATCCATAGTTTTCTGTGGGTTTTTCGGGCTGTGTGGCCATGTTCTAGAAGAGTTTCTTTCTGATGTTTCTCCAGCATCTGTGGCTGGCATCTTCAGAGATTCTCTGAAGACGCCAGCCACAGATGCTGGTGAACGTCAGAAAGAAACTCTTCTAGAACATGGCCACACAGCCCGAAAACCCCACAAAAAACTATAGTTGCTTTTAAATTTTCACAATCTCTGATGATTCAGTGAGATTACTGAGATAACAGTAAAATTACTGTTACTGTTATATTTAATTACTCTATTTAGTTATTTAATTATTTAGATGTTATTTAGATATTTAGTTAGCCAGGTTACTGTTATAGAGATTTAGGGGCTAAGCAGACTGGCGGCCGTGGGCCTCCCTGGGAAGGTGCGCTGCAGGACCGAGGCATCCCCATGCCTCGATCCTGTGGTGCGGCTTCGCCGCCCCTGAAAGAAGCGCTAAAATAGCACTCCTTTCACAAGTCAGTGAAAGTGCACCTCAAAAGCTTGCGGCGCACTTTCGCTGACTTTTCTGCCGCAGCGTGTCCGGACGCTGCGGCGGGAGGTTGTCCTCAGAGCGTCGGCCATGCGGAGGGCCGGCGGCTCCAAGGACGACCTCGGGAGAGGGATGGGGCGCCGAGCATGCGGCTGCCCCTCCCCTTCCCTGCCTCCAAGACGGCTCTATTAGCTGTCTGCCGAGGCCCTTAGTTAAAAATAATCACACACACACACACACACACACATATATATGTTTCACATATGGCAGGTTCACCTTTTCTGAGCGTGACAACAAGACATGCTCTACTTTAAACATCTGAATAGGACTTAAAATTCCAGGGGGAAAAACCACACCAAAAATACACATGAGTCTGTGTGAGGAAGGAGCTTTGATGATTTAAGTCCACCATTACTCATTTGCGATCTTGTTAGTTTATAAGAAACAATATATGCAAAAAATTACATTTGGTCCGTAAGGAGCTTACACGTTGTGTTATCATCATCCAAAAATTAATTTGTGAAGACAGTTACTTCATAAACACAGGTTGCATAGAGTGCAGCTTTGAGACTTCAGTGAGGTGTCTTGAAGCAGCTGAAGGTCCTTAAGGATCCATTTTAGGGCTTAGTTCACTCAATAGCTTCATTAGAGATGCTGAAAGTAGGAATGTATTGATGAAAAATGCTGGCAACTTTAATGCGGGAGTCCTCCCTAATATTGAAAAAAGGATCATGAAGTTATGCAGAATTAATCAGATGACTTCATGAAAGGAAGTAACAGAAATGTAATGAAATTCAGTAGGCGAAGTATATGATCATAATTCTGAGACTTAATAAGCAATTTTTGATTATACATGGGGATTTATCAGCAGGAAATAGCAGAGAACGAGAGCAATCTGGGGATGCTGATCAATGTGGAGATAATATTCTTCTAAGTATTGAAGCTCGCTGGGAGTTCCAAATATGAATACACGAGTCAGTTAGCGGTGGAGGTTATTTGGGGTCACAATGATAAGGGAAATACAGAGAGAGCCCTGAATTTTAATCACATTTGATCTTTAAACAAAACCTTTGTTTATGAAGGAGCTGTCTTCATAAATTAATTCTTGGTTGATGATAATGCAATATTTAAATTCCTTATGGACCACCAATATTGCAAGAGTTTCAGAGAGAGCAAATGCAATTCTTGGGCGATTCTTCAATAATGTGGAGGGCTAAATATTGAAAAATATATCTAAACATGCTTTAATCAATGAAGAAAAAAAAGGTTGATTTTGTAACACAGGAATCTACCTTACATTAAATTAGATCACTTGTTAATTTAGCCCAGCCCTCTTCCGGATTTCCTAACTTTACTTGGAGATCCCTGGTTTTCTCTGTAGGTCTCCCATTCAAGTACTAACAAGGCCCACCTTGCTTAGCTTTCAAAGTGAGATGAGATCAACTGTGTAGCATGGTGTTCAATCATGTATCGAAATTGTTAAAAATGGGTATAAAAATGTGTACTTGAGTGAATGCATACCAAAATATGCATTGATTCATATGTGGGCAGTTGTGAAAAGTCTTTCAACCCAGTATGGTTTGGGACAGGACAAGGATGTTAATGGGATTTTGAGAAACAGAGCAAAATCTAAACTGACTGATTTTCACATCTATAATAAGGACTGTGCTGAGTTTATGAAAGCTGATTTTATCAAGCTGTGTGTTGCTGTAAACCAAACCTGTTGCTGGCCACAAAGCACAAGGCATGGTTTCCATGTTTAGAGTTTGACCAAATGTATGCCTTTGTTTACATGGTTGACTGTGTCTGGGTCTGACTCTCTTTTTTGTGCTAATGAATACAAATGTGCTTGTGAAGCTCTCCATCTGGTTTTGTGCATTAAATGTGAAAGCACAGATGTTTAAATCAAATATTGATAAATACCACATGGGATACAAAGGCTTCTTGTAAGCAAAACTTGGGTAGGTGTATAACTTGTGATGCATCCTTCAATGTTCTGGCTTTTTCATTTGGTTGTCTTACCACTTGGAGGTTGGTAGGTTGTGGGATATAAACCCTTAGCTTAAATTGAACCAGAAATTAATTTTGCATCTTGTTTTCAGTGGACTACACTAAGGTCATAAATATATTCTTTATGGTACCTCTTCCCAGGAAATACTGGGCCTAAGCAGACGGCGCAGAGCGCCGTTTTCGAGGCCAGGAAGGGAAGGGGCAGCCTCACGCTGGGCACCCCAATCCCTTCCCGAATATGTCATTGGAGCGCCCTGGCTGAGAATTTTAAATGGCCCTCCCTCAACTATTAAATCCCAGAGTGCAATAGGAGGCAGCCAGAGCATTAATAATGGAATAGCAGCGCTATAAGAGCGTAGTGTGGAAATGTGGTTGGCCAACAGTCAGGAAACCTGGGAGCTGAAGTCCAAGGTGTGGGAAGTACTGGCCTAGAGATTTGTGCCTGTAAGTCACAGATGGGCAAAATGTGGCCCCCAACACCTTCAGCTTTCTTGGACTACTCTTTTCTCCATCCTCCCCCAGGGAAATGAACCATCTTCCCTACAAACCTAGAAATGGCAATTAATATGTTAAATAGGTTGCAGAGACTCAACATAATTGCCCAGTCTTGCTTTAAGAACATTCTGGTCAAATTCCATGTATGTAGAGTTAGGAGTAACCATGACTTTCCAGATGACATGGCTCTTGAACTCTCACAGTCTCTTATCATTGGATACGCTTAATAGGGCTGAAGAGAGTTGTTGGCCAAAATACATGGAAGCCCACAATTGTTCACTCCCATTGTAGGCAAACATGAGCCATAACCAGAATACATGATGTGCTTCAAGCTAGCTAAGACTTAATGCTCGGTAATTGCTCTTGAGCAATTAAACAACCTTGTTTGGTATTTGATCTTGGAACTCTTACAGGGTCATTCTGTGACTCACCATTTGGCTTCAATATGAATGATCAGCAGCTTTGTGTGTGGGTGCATAGTGCCAATATCTCTCAGGGGCTCTGCACTGTCCCTTTGAGCTCCAGATTGGGGTTGTGACAATGACACACCACAGCCCCGATCTGGCATTTTTCTGGTCCAAAAAGCAGTAGCAAAATGCCACTCCTTTTTGGGGTGGAAAAAATGTCACCCCTGTGGTGGCTTTCCCCCATTTTACAGCATGACACGTATAAATGCCACACCCCAGGAACGTTGCAACACGTTGGGCAGGCGGTGTGACACCATCTTGGGGGCAGAGTTGGGGTGTGTGCAGTGTGTACACCACCACCCCATGCCACCCCGAAGCTGGTGTTCCTTGCGGTTCTGCTTTCCCCCTCAGCCTCAGTAGTATGTCAGGGATGATGGTCATGGCAATGATAATATTGTTGCTTCAGTAATTACTGTAATGCTACTGTAATTATTACTGTAACAAAGTACATGAAGTAGTCACAAATCTGTATCAGGACTAGGCAACTATTCCCTTCTAAATCTTGTTTACCTGCAGCTGACATCACCCCTAGGCATCATAGACAATGATGTGGCTGGAAAAGAGTCCAGGAACATGTGGAGACATACTGACCCTATCTTGCCCTATAGAGCTTAAATTCCAGTTCTTTACTCCAACTAAAGTACCTCCATTGAATCACTGAGAACACAGTAAGTCAAATTATGAGTTTGTTGCTTCAACAGGTCTATTCAAGATAGGAATGATGAATGGGATGTAGGCATGTAAATCCTTATTTCAGACCAATGCATTCTCATTTTGGTCATTCTCTTGTTTCGTGGCTGCCATTCAAACCAGGTTCTTAGCCTGAGTCTTGGTAAACTCAGGGTACAATATGATGTGTGTTGTGTGTGCAGGCATGCAAATGTACACAAAACTTTTGGATGTGCCACACATGTACTGCATTGTAAGAAAATCTATCTATCTTTTTAAACTATTTAAATAGAAAATAAAACATAGATGGATAATCTAAAGCAACCTAATGTGTTACAATAGAACTTCTATGCATTTGAAATTTAACACATACATGTAACAAAGATGTTAAAACTGAGTTATCTAGGCTACATTCATTATTTTATATGTTTGGATGAGCAGAACTGTTGTCACCTGGCAATGAAAAGACCACAGAAATTGTGTCAGCAAAATTTGGGGGGACGGGACACTAATAATGCAAGGACCTGCCCCTTCTGTATGAAATGCTGTTCACTTTCATCTATCTTCTAAATTTGCAATGTAGATGGAGGTGGGAATCATGTGTTCCTCTGGATGATGTTGGACTGAATGTTCTAGCAGCCTGAACCAACATAATCAGTGATGAGGAATACTGAGTCAAACCAGTGGTGAGGAATACTGAGCAATGTACATGTGAATAGTCTTCAGGTTGAACTGGTGAGTGTTGGCAGCAGCTGAGAATAGATGGTGATGGGTATCCAGCCTGTAAAGTTACCTCACAAAAAACACACACTTGTTCTACATGATCTTGCATGCTCATAGATAGGTTTTATGTAGAACAAATACTATTCAAAGGTAGTATTTGAACAGATAGGACTGCAACTAGTTTTGCTAAGAAAACATTTTACTGTTGTATTCTTCTATTGCCAGTTTTGTCTCTCTTTCTGAGACCTTCATTTCACAGACTCAGAAAAACAGAATTCCTCCCCTCCCACCACCATTTGAGCCTTTGTAGTGTTTGTTTTGTAATAAGCTGGAGAAGCTCATGAACTGCTTGGGGCAAGAAGATGAAATTTGACATGGGTTTAGCCTTTATTTGGGAGGTCTTTCTGTGAAAATTGGATAGGATTTAACTGATGGATTGAAAACAGCAGTTCTGCTCCTGACAGCTGCTAAATTATTTTAATAAAATAACCCACCTAGAGAAGTGTGTATATGTGCATGTTTGTATATGTATGTTTTGGGTGGTAGTGAGTGGAGATCACTTACTTTCTTGATTTGCTGATGTATTCCCAAAATGAATGGCTTCAGACACAATCCTGTGCATGCATATTTACACTGGAACATAAATCCAACTATCTATGGGCCTTTGCAGACTGCTAGAAATAGTGCAAATTGAGTCCACTTTAAGGGTTAGGGTTAGGGAATCATGAGAACTGTAATTTATTGTGGCACCAGAGCTCTCTGACAGAGAAGGCTCAATGTCTCAACCCCCCCAAAAAAACCCCACCAATTCCCATGATTCCTTAGCACTAACCCTAACCCTTAAAGTGGACTCAATGTGCACTATTTCTGGCAGTCTGCAAAGGCCCTATATTTACAAACTTGCATACTCAGGCTTCTCTTCTATCAGAGGCTTTTTAAAATATTCAAGTTATCTATTTTGAAGCTCACTGTAGGGGACCAAATTTTATCTGTCTGAAATGGTCCTCACCCCACATAATGCTGCTGGCATTTTTTCTCCATATGTGGACATAGTTCCAATTGTTATGCAACATAAAGTCTTGTGAGTCATGATATTGGTCCTCCACTTCTTGCCTTGCTTCAGATAGCACAATGAGTCAAAGTGGAATGCCTTCAGTAGCTCTGTTCTCTGTTACCTCACCTTGCTTTTAGCTTTTGGGTCCACCATACTTTGCACATTTGCAATGTACATGGAAACAGTCTTCAGCTTGAACTGGTGAGTGTTGGCAGCAGCTGAGAATAGGTGGTGATGGGTATCCAGGCTGTAAAGTCACCTTACAGAAAACACACACACCAGTTTGTCTCTTTTGCAGGCACTATTCTCCTCGTGATTCTTCTCCCTACCTGAAGTAGCATTGCAGTTCCCTAAGACTTTAACTGGAACCCTGAGATTTTGCAACCTTTATTCCTGAAAAGTCCTAGGTAATTTATCAATTAGTATTTACCTGAGATAAGGATATTCAGTCCTAATTCAGGCCTGTCTTCCCTAACACACAGAAACCAAGACACAATCCAAGGAGTTGTGATTCTCAATCATCATATATAGTGTCTTTTAAACCCAATGCTGTCTACTTCTTGCCTTTTTTAGTGGTGCATGGGAATCAGAAAACAAATATATATCTAAAGTGCTAGGCATATCTAGGAGGAATTTAGTTAGACATGTATTGTTTTTGTTGTTAAAATTAATAACACTTGCTAGTGAGTAACATCTATTCAATATAATAGGATTTTTGTCAGGGTAAACATGGTGCACATCTCTTCAAATGCACTGCCATTTTAATACTGTTGCCTTTGGACTGCAGAACAAAAGTGAATGGTACTCTGGTTTCTACTATCAGTTAGAAAACTTAGTATTATCTGGAACCTATATTACATCCCTCCCAGAAAATAGGCCATAGCAAGTGGGAGAGTGGCCAGATCCATCAGCCTGAGAAGGAGCTGCTGTTCCATCAGCCTGAGAAAGAGCTGCCTTGGGTCTCATACCAGGAGAAAGGTGGAAAATAAACTAAAATAAATGCCTGCTTTCCTTTCCCCTTACAATTATTTTTTGTTATCATTATAGCTATTAGATCATGAGCCTACAAGATGGGATTGTTCTAGCTTAAAGAAAACACCACATAAAAACTATTGTTGTAAACAGCTTTTGCACAGAGTTTAGGCTATTTTTGGCACACTACTAATATTAAAGAACTTTAAAATATTATTCAAAATACTTTAGATGGCATATGAACATTCCATTCTGGACCTCAAAGCATCTCTTTAAAATGTGCTAGTTTTCCTATAGATTATATGCACATCTAGAGGCCATTATCTCTGTATTCCACAGAAATGTGATGAATACAGATTTAATTTTATATTTTATAATCTGCAGCTCTAAGGGATCATAGGACTCATAGCAGGAACCCTAAACTGGCTGAACTAGATATAGAGCAGTTACCTTTTTTTACTACATAAAAAAATCCCCCAATCAATGTGACTATTTCAGGAATACTAAGAGTTGTGATTACAGAAAAATCCACCAGGTACTATTTCCAAATGAGCTAATGTGGCATATTGGTTTGAGAGTTGGAATATGTCTTACCGCTTGGCCATGGACAACTCACTGGGTGACCTTGGGCAAATCACACACTCTCAGCCTCAGGAAACCCCATGATAGGATCACCTTATGGTCACCATAAGATGGAAATGACTTGAAGACACACAAGAAGAGCAACAACAAATATTTCCATATTCTGGGCAGAACAGCAGCTAGCCCTGTTCCATGACAATTCTGCTGGCGGAAGACTCTAGGTATCTCAGCAGAACAAGCAGTGGCAAAGTTGTTCTTACATCAAAGATATCCTAAGGCAACAGCCAAAGTGGGATGAAATTCTTTGTTAACATGGGAATAGAATCTACCCAGTGCTTTTCTTTGTAAATTTTCCATTGTTGGTGTTTTATTAGCATTACTATAGTAGGAGAAGTATTGGAAATCTAATATTTTATGCATTAAATGGCACTTTCTCTAACACTGGCTAATATGACGTTTGGAATAGACAACCAAATGCTAGAAACAATATCAATATCTTGAATTCTCTATGACACATATTTTACATTTGCATGGAAAGACAACTGGAAAGGTATCAGTGAAATATATGCACAGACTGCAAAAAAGTAACACTATAAAACATCACCTTTAAACTGCTCACAGCAAGTGCTCTATGGGATTATGTTTCCTTCATAAAAATGCTGCAAGCATAAAGAGATTAGTTCCAGCTTTAAATTAAGTAGTTTGGGGGGAGCATGATTCAGTATTAAATGGCAAAATCATGTGGGTCATTCCTAGGAAGCTTTCCCTAGAAATGGAAAAATAGAATTATGTTGACTGCACAAATCTAAAGTACAGAGAGATATACACTAGTGTCTCATAGTATGGATAGTGAAACGTAGCTGTTGTGGACACTATTTTATTTGTACAATAAAAGAAGGGGAAGAGAGGAAAGTTGCTTTATTTTCTGAGCTTGGCTATATTAATAGTTTATCAGGGTTTTTTCTTTCCATCTAATGGTGGTATTACTGTTACCAATTGCCATTGTTGTTGTTAACTGCCCTCAAATTGACCTTGATTAGTGGCGGCCCTGTGGATGAGACATCTCCAAGTCCCCATGTCTTCCACTGCTCTGCTTAGGTCAGGGGTAGGCAACCTAAGGCCCAGGGGCTGGATGTGCCCCCCTGAGG
>CM034710.1:76757769-76773346 GCA_020142125.1 Phrynosoma platyrhinos | reverse complement strand
TTACTATGCCAGATCCTCTTCATTAATTGTTGTCATGCATAGTACTCTTAATTGTATAGTCCAAGTGGCAAGGAACATATGACAGACAGAAGGATGGAATAAAAGGTGGATTTAAACTTGCCTCATCTTCTCTAATGTATACTACAGCCAGTGTGGAATGTGTGGCACATGATAGGTGCCAAGTGTGGAAACAGGAGAATTTCAAGTTGTCTCAGCTGTTGATTTTGAGGTATCTCTTGGATTCATAACACTTTCCTGAAAATTATTATATGACCTGGTGAAACATAACATCTCCTTTTCTGTGCACCTTTTTGCAAAGCCATCTTCTGAAACTATTAGGGAATTATTAAATTTGGTACATCTGATCCCTAAATATGCAAAGCCTGTTTCTTATCCCTTTTGCATCTTAAAGATGATTTATTTTTTATACTCCTAGTATTATCTGGGGACAAGGGAATAATCAGTCTTGATGCATTCCCTCTACACAATACTCTGTGGGTTAATTGATGATTTTTTTCCCCAAATGAAAAGGAATAAAATTTTATTTTTGCTCATACCAAATTGTAAAATGAATTGGGAAAGACTATTATTTTGGTTTCCATTAGAATGCAATTTGGCTAGGATGCATTTGTATTAATCAGTTAGCTCTAGGAAATAAACACCTACATTTATGGTGTCACTGTAATGCTACTGACAACATTTACACAAGAAAATAGACATTATGCAATATGATGCCAGTTAACTGGGTGTTCATGAGCTATGATAGATTACTTTTAATGGCTGGTATTTACCTACTTCATGAAATGCTGCTTGATAGACTGCTGTATTGGTAGGCGGAGAGAGAAGAGCTCCACTGTTTCCCATCCAAATGAGCAAAATATCTTGTGCCTGTGCCTATCTTAAGTTTAGGCAATCTAAATCTAAAGATTTCTCTAAAGCCCCAGACTCTTTACCCTTATAGTTCTGTCACCATCGCTCTGGTCAAGTGCCATTTTCATGCCCATCTCCATAGCAACATATTTAAGGATAAAATAATAGAAATGTGAGGAAGCTGCTTGCCCACAAAAAGGCTGCCACAGTCTTGGTGCCAGAATCCTGACTAGACAAAATCCTGGGGTAGTTTGCAGTCCAAAAGAGCTAGACAGGTTATTACAGTTGTTTTTCTCTTAAAGGATCTAAAGAGTCTCCCTATGCTGTAGCATATCTAGGGGAAAGTGTTATATTTGTGACTTTTTTGTAATTATCATAGTATCTCATTAAAATATAATTTTTCACCTTTCCAAGTAGTTGCCTTATTGATTTTTTCACCTAGTGTTCTTAAGGGCTCCTCTGTTTCGATATGAAATACCATTAAAATAAAACAAAACAAAACAAGGGAATGTCTGAAAAGAACAAAATGCCTTGCAATGGTAGAAATTTCCCTCTGAGATCTCCAGGATGATAACGTAAACATCATCTCCCTCTCCCCTTCCAAAAAGGAGAAAAAATACATAGGTTTACATAACATTTAATTATATTTATAATGTATAACTATGACTATAATTTAAATAGAAAAAATATATTGCATTTTGAGCTAGTGTCGTGTGTTGATTTGAAGATTGAACTAGGACTCTGGGAGATCAGGGTTCAAATCTTGTGCCACCCATGGAAACCCCACTGGGTGACCTTGGACAAGTCAGACTTTTTCATCCTAAGAGGAATGTAATAGCAACCTACCTCTGGTCAAATCATGTCAGGAAGAACCCATCATAGATGTGCCTTAGGATCATGATAAGTCAGAAATGACTTGAAGTCACACAACAATAGCAACAGTACATATCGCCACAGTAAAGGTCTTCCTAAATACCCCCAAGGCACTAGACCCTGTCTCATCTCACAAACTAAGCAGGGTCAGGCCTGGTTAGTACTTGGAAGGAAAACCACAAAGGCACATAACTACAGCAAAACAGGAGAAACAATGGCCTAGTGACTTGTGTGCTTCCTAAATCTGCCACTGGATGTTTTGTTGATGAGCAACAGTTCAGGTCCTCTTCTCTTCTTTCTTATAATTCTTAATCTTTATGAAGCAGTGCCTGGTGACCTCCACTTCAGTAGGGCAGGTGTGGTCTGCTAAGCCTATCCCTAGTCAAGTTCCTGTAAAGTTTTGGCTAAAATCTGAAGTGAACTCATGGCCCCCTTTGACATGGAAGCCATGAGCTGCCACTGTCTTTAAACTAGATTTGCACTGGAGGAAATCATCCAATGCATGACTGTCCTTTGTAAAGAAGTATGAATCACTGCCCTATGGACAAACAAAAGGGATTATCACACCTCCACCCAGACCTGTCTTACCTCTTGTGAAGTAGAGCCCAATTCTGCCCCTAAGAGCTATCCAGGTGCATCCCCTCTCCAATGAGAATTAGGAAACGTTCTCTGGCAGCCATTTTTCAAAGTCGGAAGCTTACAAGTGTCCTTTTTCAAGGAACCATAACGTCCTTTTTCAAGAACTTTCCAAGCTCGAGTAAATGGGAGAAAAGGACCCTATTGAAACAGCTTCCAACAGTTTTAACATACTTACAGATGTAGCAAGTAATGGCTTCCATGTCAGTGAGAAAATGTGGGTGGTGGACTCAGTCCAGATTTTATATTTTAAATAGGGCTCGGCACCTGGGATAGCACTTTTGAAGTGTGGACTAAAACCTGGAGCAGATTCGCCATCACACTGATAGGTGTGCTACCAGCTGCCAGCAATTTAAAGTGTTCCTAAAAGTGAAGATCTTTCCAGTGTGTCAAAAGGCAGCATTGTTGGGCTTCCTGTTAGGAATGATAGATCTAGCTCTAAAACTGGGTAATAGTAAAAATGTGTCCTCTCTGATTCCATTTCAGTTGTCATTTGAACATGCAAAAGGGCCTCTGCTGATGATCTTAAGCACTGTGTATGCTCATATAGCTGAAGAGAGTCTTTCAGATATCCAGGTTTTAAATTGTAATAGACAGACAGCTGTATATTATCCTAGCAATATGTTTAATTGTTTATTTGTCATTGCATTCTTTAGCTAGTGGCTCTGAATTGTCTCTTTTTTAGCCTTATATAGGTGATTTCTCCATTTTCTAAGGCTGTATTCTCTAAATATAGTGGACTTTCCCTGAGGCATTTTGGACTGCACAACAAAGGGGTCTTCCCTTTTAACTGCAGGCAAGTCAAAGGCTTTCATTAAACAAACACAGAGGGTATAAATCTACATGTGCTTATTAAGGAATAAGTTCCTTTAATTCCAATGAGACTTTTTCATAGCACTTAAATCAGTTTAAAGTAGAAGCACCTTGATCTGCAAGAGAGTTTAAAGATTTTCGAGATTTTACTGGAAAATTTCCTTGCCAAAAGGGGCATAAATATCCTAAAGACACTAGATCATGTTAGATCTTGGGTGCTAAGTAGTCTCAGCCCTGGTTAGTACTTGGATGAGGACCGCCAATGAATACCAAGTGCTCTAGGTTATATTTCAGAGGAAGGAACTGGCATAACCACCTCTGAACATTCCTTGCATAAGAAAACCCTATAAAATTCCTGGGCTCATCATAAGTCAATAGGCAACTTGAAGGCATATATACATACACACAGAATGTACAAACCACGCCATTGAAACAATTGTCAATTGCCAGGGCATTTTTCAAATGTCAGGATTATAAAATCTTTTTTTTTTTTTTTTGCCAAAAAAATCATTCCCCCAATAACATCTTTTTGTGTGTGCCTTACCAACATTTTTGTGCAGAGACTGTTATGCACAGTGTTTTTGAACAAGAACAATGTTGTTGGGGTGTTGGGTTTTTTTTTTTTTGTGGCATTACAAGTTTCAGAAAAGAATCCCAAAATGCTTTGTCTGTGCAAAAATTCTCAATCTTATTGACGGGGAGAAAACTGGAAGATTTTGTTGTCCTAGAAAGGATCTGAGTGCACAATTAGTTTTAATCTTGAAATGGCAAGGTAATTGAGATAGCATATACTATATATCTTGGAAAATACCTAAATATATGCAAACTAGATGAAAATAAAATGTCTCTGTTTCCATAATATTTACGGTGTTTTTCCCCATAGGTGGTGGCTGTGTATAAATGCTATTCTGATTACTGTCTCATCATTGTAAATAAATATTTCTTGTTTATTGAAGCAGATCACTTCAAAGTTAAAAGCTGTGCATGATATTTTAAATACTTGTATTATATTTTTGAGATCACCTCAGTCCCATTTCCTACAGTAAGGTAGTAGGAATGTCAAGAATAATTGGATATTTTCTCATCCTTGAAGAAAAAGGTTGTTTCAACCAGTTGCAAAACCCTGTCAAAATTGTTTCCAACCACTATGAGATTTTTTGGACCCTGCCCAAGAGTGAAAGGACCAGTAGTGTTTTCCATCATGAGTAGCAATAGCACAATATAATTCTTTTTAAAAAGTATTTTTAAAGAAACCCATGTATTGAGCAGCAAAAAAAAAAAAAAAAAAAAAAAAAAAAAAAAAAAAAAAAAAAAAAAAAAAAAAAAAAAAAAGTCCCAAGGGCAAAACAAACAAACAAACAAACATCAAAAATGAGCAGAAATTCTTCTACTGTCACCAAGGGTTGGGAAGACTTTTACAATTTCTTTCTTTATCTGGAAATAAAATAAGCAAAGATTTACTTCCAAACTACACAGTTTAACTCCTAAGAAGTTTTTTAAAAACTTTTCTTGAATTGTAGCTGCTTGTTGTATTATTTTTTTTTAATAGGGACTGATCATAGCTAGTTGCCTGTCTTTATCTAACAGTAGACAAAAAGCACATAAAAGCACATATAAATAGGTTATCATAATTGCACTCTTCACAGAGTGCCCTTCACAGTACCTATTAGTGAAATGAGGAGAAGAGGCAGTGAAGTGATCCTTCACATTCTCTTTCATGGGGATGCGGCCTTTCAGCAAATATAAGAAAGCCATATCCTTGAAGTCGCCCCTGTAAATGAGAGTACTCCCTCTCATCTGAATTTATGGAACCTTTCTGATAACAGCCATCTTCCATTTCAATTTATTGCCGCTGAATATTCAAGTGGCTGTCAGATCTGAATAGGCTTTTTGTGGCTGCACCTGCACAGATGGCCTACCTTCTCCTATTTCTAATTCAGTGGAAGCATTTCTGCCCTCCCCTTATGCACAGAGATTGTGCACATATAGAAAAATGCCCTCTGCCTGTTCTGGAAAAAGCAGTAATCATGTGCTATCTGCTGAAATAGATAGGTGTGGTTGATGGTTTAAGTTTTGAAATCCAATGGAAGTTAGTATTGGTGAATGCACTCTGGTTTTGTCTGCCCCTTAAAGATGCTGCTTAGGGTGTTCTCCCATATAGGTAGCACCTTGGATATGTCCTTTAAAGTTCAGAATAAAGTTCAGTCCAATGACATGGTATCTAGCAATCACCAGTGGGGAAAACGTAGAGTCATTAAGATACAGTTTCTTTCAAAAAGAAGACCTTCCCTCTCAATAATTATTGCTAGGGATTACAATTAAGGCACATTTAATGGTACCTTTAAAACAGTGTTTCTTGTCCATTGGTCCTCCAGATCTTTTAGACCTCATCTTCCAGAAGTCTCATCAAGTGTGGTCAATGTTTAGGAATTCTGTGAGCTGACATCCCAAACAGCTGGAGAACTCTGCTTTAAAACAGCCTGACTGACAGTTGGTTCTCTGTGGCTAACTATTGTACACACACAAATTCTGATCATGTTAATGTTACAGATATCATGACTTTGGACAAAAGTACAATTTCTCTATGAACTAGAAAACAATATATGGAAGAAGACCAATAAACCTTTGCGTAGGTTAGTTATTCTGATGCTATTCTTCTTGTATGAGGAGTTGGCTGCCAACATAAATACATTCCCTGCTCCTCCATCCCACCAAACTAGTGGAGTGGGAGAGAGCTGTGTTCAGCCACAAGGAGGAAGAGGACAGATATGTGGGCTAGCATTGGGTCAGTGCTGTTGTGCAGAGTGATATTTTAAGCATTGATGGCCAACTTTCTTACCTTCTTTGGTCAGTGTAATGAAGAGATGAAGAACCAAAGCAGCAGACTTTTACATCTTGTTCTTACAAATGTTTTCATTCTCTGAGGTGAGGATAGGCAGACTCCAGGTTTGTGAAATCCAACTGGTTTCTGAGTTTACACCCACCATCTAATGCAAGATGCAAAATTATTATGCAAAAGTTGGGCTATAGAGCTAATGATCTGCTGTACCCTGTGTTCTAAGCTGGAACTAGCTGTAATTATTGGCCTTCTGGAGATTTCATTTGGTAGCAAAAATTGATACATCACTGCTGTAAGGTAGGCTTTATTGGTACTAATAATTACAACTAGCAGTCTGCAGTAGAGGGAAGCAATCCAATCCTTTTATTCAGGGGTAGGCAACCTTTCCCCTTTAAGGGCCGAAGGACTTCAGCTCCCAGAAGCCTCAGCGGTTTTGGCCAATAGTCCCATGTTGGCCAATAGCTCCTGGGATTCTGGGAGCTGAAGTCCCTCGGCCCTTAAAGGGGAAAGGTTGCCTACCCCTGCTTTAATTCATGGGTTCCAACATCCTGTCACAGCAAGTAGTAGAACTGGACCTATAAACAATGAACTCGCCCCAGATTATCCCAGGGCCAACACTCTGTTTCCTCTGACCTGGGAACACCCTGTCCCAAAATTGAGACCATTGAAAGATGAGATTATATAAGTACACATACATTATCCATGTATTCATGGGAACAGGACAGTATAGGCAAAGTGATATAAGAAAAATTTACTGTCCAGTCCATTCTCAGACATCAGTCTTTTCTGAGCCTTCCACTGGGCTAAAGCAAAACTATCTAGAAGGTCCTACTAATCAAAAACAACCCTTTATGGATTCTAGAAACCGTCTAGTAGCAGTAGAAGACATGGTCACAGCACTCTGTGAGCATTAGAATGGCTGGCATATAGTAATAGAAATCCTGAACAAGATCGCTAGAGACCAGAGATATTATTATTCATTTCAGCACCAGCAGTTGAGTTCATGTGAAAAAAAAATGTCTTGGTTTTTCTCCTCAATCTTTCTTGAATTCAGTTACCACATTTGAAGGATAAATACTTTGGTTTCAAAAGTATTTCCTAATTTATTGCAAATACCTCTGCAAATTTCCATTGGTTTAGTGGGTTTACTTTGTCAAGTCTAGCTGTTAGATTTAGGCCTGATATGAATTTTATTGCAAATCACTCTGTGATTTAGCAGTCAATCTCAGCATGCCTTCTGCCTACCTCTGCTCTAAATTTCTGTGTCTTGGTCCATGTTTAACACAAAATTAGAGCCAGTACCATGCCAGCTGCCAGCCATGACTCCAGTCATGGCTATGTCTGATTTCATTCACTTCCCCTTAATTAAGCATACATTGTACTGCAATAGAAGCAATATCTGCAATAGATGTTAGAATCTAATGGATGTAAACACAGCCAGTACATGCAACTTTTGCAATAAATATGTGCATCTGGAGACCAGTAAATGCTGACCTCCAATAGCTTGTATAACAAAACATTACAATGTACTGTTGTTTCATAAAAGAGAGTGTTTTAAAAAGATAGTTGACCCTTTAAATAGCTATCAGAATTGTTGTCACTCTATTTGTAATCATTGGTGGTTCAGCATTTGTAGCTTGACAAACATTCCCAGCTGGCCAGCACAATTCTGGTCTTAGATCTGACTAGGACTGCAGGTTGCACAATTCCCACTCCAGCTACTGGCCCTGGTACTGTGGTTCTATTCAATGAAGTACCAACATTCCCTTCTCTTGATTCATTCTATAAAAACTCAATATTTCAAATTGGGAAAGATTTTGGATGCCATCACACACACCCCACAAGGAAACTGCACCAACAGTCATAGTACATATCAGATCTTTATCTTAAAAATAGAAAACTAATTATCACACACACACATAAACACATGAAAATTTACAAATATGATTCCTCTTACAAATGTAAATGTTGTCTAAAGAAATCAAGAGATTACCACATCCACTCCTGTTGCTTTCTGGATACTGGTAAACTGTTTTCTTGAAGTTTCAGTACCTTGCTCAAAACTTCCTGTCCCTTTAGCCACAAAAGATTCACAGCATCCATGCACAAAATTTCATTTTTTTTGAAACCTCAACACATGCTATTAGAAATGCCTTGCTAAAATTCAAATATGCTTTGTGACAATAGTCATATTAGCATGTAACAAAGTCAAAACTCTGTCAAAATAAATTCCTTAAATGTGCATTAGCAGTATGTGATGTTTCCAGCTCTTTCCTGTAAGCAGAATGACTAACAAGGAAACCACAATTAGCAACAGGGAACTATGGTTATTTGAGCAGTTACCAAATAAGACAGGGCTTGCTAAGCACTTCAAGCCATGGTTTAAAACTGGCTTATAAGTTTCCCTAGTTTGACAGTAATTAATCAGACTTCTTTGTTCATATTCTATCAGGGAGATATGCTTTATTGTGACTTTTTTGTTTGCTTCTATCTTTATACAGGTTGGGAAATAAAGTGTGGGTAAGACAGGAGTGTAGCTACAGGTGTGTGTGGCAAAATGAAGCCATCTCCCCAAGAAGTCTGCTAATCTAAATGAAATTTTCCTTCTTTCCCTCAATTTCTACCATAATAGTAACTTAAAATTTTAGTCACACATTTAGAAATACAGTGCAAGAAATACAATCCAAAAAAGGAAGGGATTGGCTCAGTTACCAATGCAAACATAGCAAATTAAAGAGTTCTAGTTGTGAATTATTTTCAGTGTTTCAGGGCCTAAGCAGACTGCCAGAAATAGTGCACATTAAATTGAGGCACTGCCCTGGCTCAGTGCTAGGGAATCATGGGAACTGTAATTTATTGTGGCACCAGAGCTCTCTGACAGAGAAGGCTCAATGTCTCAGAAAAAAATACAATTCCCATGACTCCCTAGCACTGAGCCAGGGCAGTGCCTCAATTTAATGTGCACTATTTCTGGCAGTCTGCTTAGGCCTTCACTCTCTGTAAACCTAGAAGTTTGGAGAATGAAGGGAAATTTCATGGGGGAGCACAGTTTTTAGTGTGTGGGCATTACCCTCATTTTGTTCCCCTCCCCAAGTAACTACAACTCTGGGGCATTTGGTGGATGAATGAATGAGTGAGTGAGACTCATTCAGTGTGTGAATCTCTTGTGGCTAAAGGGTGAGTGAATTAATTCATTTATTTTGTTATTTTAACAAAAGGTACAATCTGCAAAGTCACAGTCAATGTCTGTCAGACAATACAAAACAATATAAAGGTAAACTGGATAAAATTGGACTAAGCTGCATTATTATGATACAGTGGACGCTGTATCCTAACTACATACCCCCATAGATGCAGTTACTGAATACTGTCTTTTAATAGAAAAAGAAATCTGCAGAGGGCTGTGCAAGCAGTTTCAGCAATGAATAAATTAGTTCTGTTCTCTTTAAAAAGTCCACATCTAGAACAAATGTGTTATTCAAGCATATCCTTATTAAGCCAGAATGTTTGGTTTAGGATTGTGTGCAAACAAGGTCAATGAGTTTGTATGCTGCTTCTCTCTCTTTATAACACCTCGATGTGTTTGAATTAGAGATGTAATATATACATAAACTGGGGCGATTGCTCACATCCATCATTATTCACCATCTTCTTTGTAACATACAAATGAGGAATCCCTATTCCCAGAGTTACTGCTAGTATAAAAAGAATGGATTCAAGAGTTTCACATTATATGGACATTTGAAATAAGTGGATGGTATGAGGGAGGAAGCAGACATAATTTCTTTTACCCAGTCTTTCCCCTCTTTCCTGCTCTATCACTGTTCATTTCTCCCACTCAGTACCTGCTATGTCACAAACATATGATTTCAGAAATGAGAGGGAAGGAAAGACAGAATCAATTTGTTCCTCAGATACCCCCTTTTCTTCCCAGGAAATGTTTGTGTATTCCAGCCCACTATTTTATCAGGAAGAACAATATAGACTTTCCTCTCTCTCTCTCTTTTAGAAAAATGGAGGAGGGAGGTCTAAATATTAAGTGGTGACAACAGTGTTATGTTTTTCAAAAGGGAACAGTTCCTAGTTAATTAATCTATCAAGTTTTAAACTCTTTGAAGAGCTTATTTTCAGCAGGAGCTGGAACCAGAGACCTTTTCCATGGACAGAAAGAAACATCTTGTTCTAATGCATATAAGTGAAAGGAATCTCTTTGCTATGAGTTGTGATGTAACAGGGTCAGGGGGAAAAGAAATTACAGGGAAGAATGGACTGCTAGATCTAGAATTCTTAGGATAAGGTACATTGAATATTTTTTTAAAACATTGCCCATTAATGTAATACCCAAGGAAAGGTCTGATAAGATGGGGAACACAAACACTTTTCCAAAGAAGATAACTGGTCAGATAGATCATAAAGGAAATGGTGTGCTATTGTGGTTGTTTTTTTGAGATGATTTTGGAATAGAATATTGGCAAGCAAGCCAGGATGTGATTGCACACACTCAAAAATTCTCAATTGAAATATGGTATATGCTGGGAATTGGATTGCCAACATACAATTCATAATTCAAATGAATAATAAAACAAATGTTAGTAATACCAGGTTACCCAAACAGAAACACACAAGACATACAGTTGGCCCTCTGTATACATGGATTCTGCATCCATGGATTCAACCATCCACATCTTGAAAATATTAAAAAACAATTTCTGAAAAGCAAACATTGATTTTGCCATTTTATATAAGGGGCAACATTTTAGTAGTCATTGTATATAATGGGACATGATTAGCCATGGATTTTGGTATCCACAGGGAATCTTGGGACCAAATTCCAGCTGATACCAAGGACCCACTGCATATCAGGATTGAGAATCATATAGCTTCTCAAAGGTTGTAGGACTGCAGCTCTCAGCATTCTTTACTATTGGCTGTGTTGGCCAGGGCTGTTGGGAATTGCAGTCCAACAGCTTCTGGAGGGTCGCTTGATAGCCCACCCATTGCCTAAATCCAGTTGCTAATCCCAACTAGAGCAAAGCCCTTGGATAAAAATTCATGAAAATATTTAAAATGCCTTTTTAAAATTCTATGCAAAAATGTGTGTATTGGATAAAAATGCACAGTGTATTTTTTTTAAAAAATATCTTAGAGTTAGGGCCAATTGAGTTTGAAATGTGAAAAATTCTCAGAGGTTCAAGAAAATGCTAAGATTAAGAAATAGGGAAACTGCTATTGCTATTTTGTTCATTCCAGAACTGAATTTAGGATTGTTTTGTTTTGTATTCTGTGACATCATGTCAGTACACTAAAAGATGTGTCCTTGAAGTAGGGTCTGAACATAGTTCAAGAGACAGCCATTGTTGTCTGTGATGTTTCACAGTCTGCTATTGTTTATATATCATGTAGATTGTGGTGCAGACTAAGTGTTCTATGATCTTGTGTAACAGTTATGTAAATATATTAGGTAGTTTAAAATAAGTAGTCTGTTGGGAAGGGGAGAGACTGCTCTGAATATTAGAGGTGGTTGGTGATTGGCTGAGAGTTTGAAAACTAATGAGTGACAGTTGAGAATGAGCGGTTGGAGTGTGGCTGCTATAGGACTGTGGATGTTAGAGACTAGGGTCAGCATTGTTTATTGTTTCAGTTAGATGGTAATGTTGGATTTCAGATTGGTAGACTCAGGCTTAGTAAGCTGTCTTGGGTCTCTTGTTAGGAGAAAGGCAGGATATAAATTAAGCAAACAAACAGGTTGTTGTTTGTAGAAACCACAGTAATATATAAGAAAATGCTTACCTTAAACAATATGCGTCTATACACTGAATAATTAATTTCACTTCTAGTAATAATAAAGCTACTGTTTCACAAACATTCACATCTTTATTGGCGAGTCAACAATGACTAATTGTTCAAGGTGCCTTCAAATGAGGGTGGGATGGTACTCCACAGCCATCTGGTCAGTGCGGATAGAACCCAAGTGAGAGAAAACAAATCCAAAAATGCCGAGTATAGTCCTGAAACTTGTGCCAGATTAGTATGGGGAAGAGGAGTTCTGGGGAAACAGTGGCTACAGACTTAGCAAACAGTACCAATAAAATCAAGTTGTTTTTCTTTTTGAAAAGATGAAAACACAAATAGAACACTTTTCTTTCCATTCTTTTTCATGCACCTCCATTGTTGGCGAGGGGTGGGTGATGTGGCAGTGTTGAGCCTCTCTATGTAGCCAAGTAAGATAAAAAAATTGGAGAAACAAATATGACTTTGCATGAGCTAACCTAGCAAAATGCTTTTTAAATTGCCTTGGTCTTCCTCCAGAGGAACAAGCTGACACAGTGAAGGTTACATGGTATGTTTTGTTCCCTATGATTCCAAGAGACTGGGGAATTGGTTATATAATAAGGACCGGGGAATGATTATTGGTTTTACAGGAATCTGTATGTGACCAACTAACATTGACTTCTACTATCTAGATTTGACTTCTACTACATTTGTTAGCATCATGGAATTCTCTAAGCACATGCACTTTGCTGTAGTGATTGCAACCTTGCAAACTAAATTTGGAGCTGTGCACTAGTGACATGGTAACCTTGCAAACTATATTAGAATGTATGCATTTGTGGCTCAGGGATCCCATTCTCGTCAGATTCTAGTCTGTCAGGGTAGGAGACAGAAATGCATTTCTTTTCCTAAATAAAGTTGGATCCTTGATTCACCAGGCATGGTCCCCTAATTTCCCCTAGAATTATTAGGGAGGGATACTCCCCTTCATGATCCTTCCCTTCTTTCTTCATGCATCTCCACTCCTGCTGACAGGAGTAAGGGCCGGCCTAAAGGGCCGGCCTGGGGGTGGAGTTGGGGTGCGGTGACCACACGACAGCCACCCGGACTCCGCAATGACTCCACCCAATGCCGTGTGCCTGACCACATGCCGCATGGCATCAGGGCGCCCCGTGGGCACAGTGTGCACACACGCTGCAACAAAGGGTCACAAAAGAGCCACTGCGGTGGCTCTAAGGGCAGCTTTTTGCCACCCCAAAAAGGAGCTGCATTTGCCTGCTCTTTTGGGAGTGGCAAAAAGCCGGATCAGGACTGCAGCATGTGATTGCCGCAGCCCCGAGCCGGCA
This sequence comes from Phrynosoma platyrhinos, assembly GCA_020142125.1. Lineage (NCBI taxonomy): Eukaryota > Metazoa > Chordata > Lepidosauria > Squamata > Phrynosomatidae > Phrynosoma > Phrynosoma platyrhinos. The sequence continues at coordinate 76,760,197 of CM034710.1, read as the reverse complement.
CTCCCAGGGGTGGCACAGAGCCACCCCTTATGAGCCATCTACATTGGCCCTAAGTCTGTGGGTGAGTGGTGGGTGGTATGATGCTAGTAGAAGTCTGCAGTTGAAGATATGAACTCCATGATGACTCCTTAGTTTGGATTGGAATCCATTTATATTTTTTATTAATAGAAACAGAGGTAATCTTGATCTGCCTGGTTCTCATGTCAATCTTTGGAATGACATCTTAACTTGAAGGCTAAAAACCAAGTAGATGTATACAGTGAGTCATTAAAAAAATTACAAACGCTTCTGTCTATTTATTTATTTGCTAAAATGTGTACATGCGTCCCTTCAGTCTCCTTCACCTGGGGGCATTTGCTGCAACCCTGCTGGTTGTTCCCTCACCTATGCATCTGATACATGTTGTTGCTCCCTCACCTATGCATCTGGCTATGTTTTCTCCAGATCCTCAGCAACAGGATTCAATCCTTCCCTATTTTCTGACCATTTAGGCTCTCTATCTTTCTCAACCAATCTGGTCTCTTCCTCCTCTTCCCCCCTTTACTATTTACAGCTCCCCTTTTATTCTCCCCAGCCTCTGTCTTTTCACAATTTTAATAAATAGTTCAGGTGAACTGGAACAAACTGGCTAAATGGCACCACTCTGTGCATATGCTTGTATTGCATTTTGTTAAGGAATGCTGACAATGTGTCATTTTTGTTTTGTTGAATTTTGTTGAGTTATATTACTTTCACTTAAAAAAAATTAAAGAAAGGAAAAGGTGCATTATTCTAACAATATTTCAGCTTTCTTTGAGAATGAAATGCACTTTTTATTTGGTGGCCTGAACAGTTGTGGGCAAGTAATGGAAGCTTGAAGCATTGCTCTGTTTGCCCAATTGCTCTGTTTGCCCAATGTTGGATGCTATGCTAGCTACAGCAGTACAAATTTTAGCCACAGGTGCTGTCCTGTATGCATAAGACTGGATGCACAGAGATTGTATTTTAAGAAAGTAAATAGCAGCAGCTCTTTTATGCAAATCTACCTATTTGCATGTTGTCATAATCCAAAGTCCAAAGTGCTGTATTCTTAAATGTGTCTTTGCATTTTGGGATGATATTAGCATAAATTATCACAGTATGTTGTTACAATCTTTGCATGCTACAGAGTCCATTAGTTGTGACTAATTATCATTTAAGACTATTTTTCTGTCATTAAGGGGAGAAGAAAAAAGCCTTTCTCCCATCTGGCCTCATTGTTGTGATTCGTGCTAAGATAATGTGCAGGAGAGGGGAAAATATTTCACCTCAGCAAATGTGGAGGAGCAAAATTAAGTGTAAAATATGTTATCTTTTCCTGAATTAGCATAAAAATTCATTCAGTGGAAGGGAGGGAAATACCTCTTGAATTGAAAATATAATGGCTATCCCTGGAACTTAACCTGTTGTAAATAGGATACAATATTTAACTCAGGGCACATATTTAAATCTGTATTTTAGAGCTTGCAACACAAAACTTTAAAAAAGAAGATAAGCACTGTTCATAAGTTATGATCAGAGCCTGAAAAAGTTACTTTCTTAGACTACAGTGGTCACAATCCTCCCCATGCTGGGGAATTCTAGGAACTGTATCTAAAAAGTAGCTTTCCCAAGGTCTTGTTCTTATTTGTCCACAGGCAAACACTGAATAATCCCATCCACAGTATTGCATGGGCTAATTACTCTGGCTTCCTGATGCATATACATGGGCTTTCATGCTATCTAGAATGGTGTATGATCAGATTCAGAATTGCTCAGACCTACACAGGCATATATGTAACAGTTTTTTCATAGGGGACATTCACTTCAGGGTTTATTGGTCCAACCTACATACATGTTGTTCTGGGCATGTGCAATAACATCTGTAGGCTTTTCACACCATACACTTATAGCACTGTGATTCCACTTTATGTGCCTGGCTATATTCCTTCATACAAATTTGTTACCTCTGGAAATAGCAATCAGACTAGCAGAATCCTGTAAAGGTTATGTGGACTTTGCATTTGGCATTAATGTTGATGCCTCAGTGGACAACTGTTCATCAAGGCTGTCTTTGAGGCATAAAGAGATCAAAAGACTTGAGCTTGATCAAAACAAACTATTTATGCTATATAGGACTTGTAGGGTGCAATTTTCATTTGCTAGGGTGATAATGCTTTTAAAGGAAGCAAAATATGTGCAAGTATGAATGTTGAACTTGTTAGAGTCCAGCTTTCATTAGCAGAAACAGCAAAAGTGTGGGGCAGACTATTTATTCAAAATCTGACTTCCTAAAGAATAAAGTAAGAGTAATAATAAAGAATAAAGTAAGAATAAAGAATAAAGACTAACTAAAAATGACAAACATGTAGTTTGTGATTTTAAAACAAACAATAATGGTTTTAATAAATATTTACATAAAATAACTATA
>CM034710.1:76738033-76753229 GCA_020142125.1 Phrynosoma platyrhinos | reverse complement strand
GAAAGTGGTAAAGATCTAATTTGATAGCTGGTAAAAAAAAAAGAGAGAAAGTTAATAGTAAGGATATTATACTAATGTAAGATATCATAGTCCTGTTACAATTTATATATTTTGAGAAAGAAAACATTTAGTTTGGATAAGGATAAGAAGAAGTTACTCGGGAACAGAAATCAAAGATTGATTAGTAAATTAGTAATCATATTTTTGTGATTATGTGTATATGTTTGTTTTGTTGCTTGATCGTTTATCTGGTGGGTTATGTGTTTGTTTAAAGTGGTATTTATGTTGTTGTGTTTTAAGTGTTTTAAAAAATAAAATTAAAAAATAAATAAATAGTCCCATTGTAGTCAGGTACATTTGCATTTTCCATGAACACGTTTTATAATTTTTTCCAGTTAAGATTTCAGTAATCATTGTAGGATTAGGATTAATAGAAGCCATTTTCTATTGTTTAAGTAGAAAAAAAATCTTTCTTGAAGTCAGTATCTTCAGGAGAAGCAGTTTAAAAATAATCTGGAACCTTTTCTGAGACCTCACTGGGTCTAGACTGGGATTCCTTCTGGGCCCATAACCTCAAAATGTGGGGTGCACTTTTAGTTTGCCAGGGTGTTAATCCTTTTAAAGGAAACAAAATATGTGCAAGTATGAAAATTGAACTTGTTAGAGTCCAGCTTTCATTAGCAGAAACAGCAAATGTGTGGGACAGACTATTTATTCTAAATCTGCCTTCCTAAAGAATAAAGACTAACTCAAAAACTACAAACAAAGTTTGTGGTTTATAAACAAACAATAATGGCTTTAATAAATATTTACATAAAATAACTAAAACCTAATCTAACTAGAGATGTCTCGGGTAAGATAATAAATCTCACCATCATTAATATAGCAGGAAGATGTCAACGTCCTGCCCTCTGCGGTCTTAGAAGGCAGGTATAAGAGAGTGCCATTTGAATCCCGTCTCTGTCCTTGCGATGTGGGTGCAATTGAAACCATTGAACACGTTTTCTTGTATTGTCAGTTTTACAGAGACATTCGCCTTCAGTTGATTACCCCACTATTAGAGAAATATCCCGGTCACCCGAATACTTTTTACATCCACAATCTCTTAAACAATCAGGTACCTGAGGTTGCCTTTAAGGTAGCAAAATTTTGCTATACTGTATGCAAACTTCAACCTCAGATGGTCAATGGGAAATAATGCTGACAAGTGGTGTATGTATGTCAGTAAGTCTGTGGCAGTTAATGTCGGAACCAAGGAAGTCACAATGGTCAGCCTGGGGCACGATTGAGTCTAACCCCTGATAACAAAGATTGTTACCGTAAGTTCTGGAACATGTATAGGAATGTATAGGAATCGTTGCCTTTAGTAGGCTGTAGACTCAGCCCTGACAATGTTGGCCGCATATGACTCTATTTGTGACACTAATTTAGCATTAATTTAGCCATACTAATAGTATATTCCTTCTTATGACTAGTGGAGAATAACAAGTCAAATTGACAAAGGCTGTAGGGGAAGTAATGGACCCAAGTAGAGATAACTTATGGGCTCGGACATGCCTGCAATTTTACTTTATTTTATCTTATTCTAACTTTACGATTTATTTATGATTTATTTGTATGATTTGTAATGTGTATTATTGTAATTGTCTACACTGTTTTGTATTTTATACTGTTTTATAATTTTGATTGCTGGTCAATGACCGAATAAATGTACTTACTTACTTACTTACTTACTAGCAGGAAGATGGGACAACTAACTGCTTGAAGCAGTTTAGAATCTTCAGAGAGAGCTGTTAAACTGCCTCCAAGATTCAGTGACCAAAGTCACATGATAGCATGAGAGAGAGGGACTGAGTCACTATCTATATAATGTAAGACAGGAGAATGCAGTGCATAATTCTTCCAACAGGACTAGATAGTGATTGTATCATTCTTTAAACCTCCAGACTTCAGGCACTTTAATCAGCTATTCTTTGTACCTGTTTGCTGTTTTTGGTGTTATCTTCATTTGTAGTGCAGGCACAATTCATAAAACACTGTGATGCTTCAGCTGAAATGCTAGGAAGGCTACACAATTTGCTTTAGGGCCAAAGGTCCCTTAGTTTTCTGCAATTTTTACTTTCCTTTCCTTCATGCATGGCACATTAAATCTCTGAAAGGATGCTTTATATTGTGCTCCTAAATGAAACAACAGTGTTAACAAAGTCTTGGCATTGAGTGCAGCAAACAGGTATTGGAAGCATAATGTGGAAAGAAAAAAACAACAACTGCTAAGCTATATACACTGAATCAGCCATTTTAAAAACAAGCCTCAGTTTAGAACTGCTAAGTGCACCTTGAACTATATTTTCCTTTCCTTTCCTTTCTCTTCCCCTTCCTTCCTTCAGTTCTTCCTTCCTTCTGAGAAAAACAGTAGGTACAGTACTGTGGCAGTATTGTGTGGTTCATAGAACTTCAGGGCTCATATTTTCACAAGCTAGCTGCTACATGTTTTGAAGCTTTACAGATTCACCATCAGTGCTGTACCTGTTGCAACAGCCTGAACATAGATGGTCTAATGCACTGTTTCTCTAACTATATAGAAATTCCCCCCTCCCATGTACCAGGGATTGGTACCATACTTGTATCCATTGTTTCTTTCTGTCCAGAAAACTTGCCAGAGATAGGCAGCCAAAGGCTCATCCAGTGATCCATACAGTACCACTTTGACTTTGACTAGGATGGGGAACCATATCTTATACCAGCATTCATTCATGTAACACCAATTAACATCGTCCCCATATCTAAACCCAACAGCTTAGAAATTATGGATTGTTAACTTTGTTGTTGTTAACTGCTCTCGAGTTGATTTCAACTTATGGCAACCCTATGGATGAGACCCTCTGTCCTCCACTGCTCTGCTTAATTCCTGCAATCCCATACCTGTGACCTCCTTAATAGAGTCTATCCATCTACCATGTGGGCCTTCCTCTCCTCCTACTTACTTATAATCAAATTTTATTTCCAGTGACAAACATATAATTACATTACATTATGACTATAATTTAGATCTAATCTGCACTTCAGAATTAATGCAATTTGACACTGCTTAAAACGCCATGGTTCAATGCTATGGAAATCTGCGATTTGTGGTTTTGTGAGATATTTAGCCTTCTCTGTCAGAGAACTCTGGTGCCACAACAAATTACAAATCTGAGGATTTCATAGCATTGAGCCATGGCAGTTAAAGCAGTATCAATCTGCATTATTTCTAGAGTGCAGATTAGACCTTACAGAGGGATAATGTGAAATTACTAGGTTTTAGAAATTCTGCTTATAATTATGGGAGTATAATCATGGGGCATCTTCTCCAGCCTTTTTCCTCCTGATATTTTCCAATGCTGATTTTTGTTTTCATACTTTGTTTTTTCCCTGCTCTGTTTTTTGTATTGGGATATCACAGAACCCTCCTTAGCCTCCCCCAAGCCCCATAATTAAAACAAAATGGAAATATGTGGCAGTCACTTTTGATTTTGAATTTATTAAAGCCACTTCAAGCAGAGCCAATAATGGGTGCTGAGGTCACAAAATTTGCCCCCCAACCCTGTCAAAGGTTGTCCACCTCAAGTATACCCAGTTGTATGCAGAATGTTGCAACCATGGTCATATGTAGATCCTTACACATTGGCTGTAATCCAACATTTCTCAGCATAACATAATTATTCATATGTGTGCCAGCACTACACAACCCCCATGGAGAAAAGCAACATTGTGCTACACATGTAAATGACTGGATGTAATTGTGCAACACACAGACACATTGCACACTGTTCAGTGCACAACCATATGCACAATTTGAAACCTCAGTGTATATTGTGCAAGTGTACAAAACCATGTGCAGTGTTGCTGTATAACTGTAAATAATTTACCGTTCATGTGTAGCACAACTTACACATGTGTATTTCACAAACAGGATGCCAGCCACTGTGTGCATTTTTGGGCACAATAGAATTTGGAGGCAAAGTAGCCAAAATGGATGAATGCACAATTTGCAGCAAAAACCCTTGAGACCTGTTTGCCCTCTGATACCAAGAATGCATATTAATATTTGTGTGATTGGTTGGTTGTGACCTTTATCTGCTTCTTAGCATTTCTGAAAAAGCCTTTAGTTGTCTCCTTTCCCCATCAGAAGTGGTTGATATGGGCCTATCTAACCCAGAATGCATTGGAAACAGCACTGTCAGAGTGTGATGTCATTTAACTAGTGTTATCTGTTCTACTTTACATTGATCAATAAAGGATATACAAAGAGACTTTTCAAGAACTGTCATCTCCTTTATTCCTCTGAGGCTAAGAGAGCCAGGCAATATTTATGCATATTAGCTTCTCTCATTTAACACATATGACCTTCAAGTATATTTTTCTTTAGGATATTTTAAAAAAGTGGAAGCATGCTAAGTAAAGGTGGTTTAGACATTTTAAAAGCAGAAGAGAGTTTGTTCTTTCTTTTTGAAACATCCATCACCATTGCTTTTCTCTTTCCTTTTATACTGAATTATTGTTAGAATTGTTTGCCTTTATAGGCAAACCTTAAAACAGTCTTTACTAAAAATACATTTGAGTATTTCTTAGTTTTTCAACCATGGTGAATGAAAGAGTTGGCATAATCACCCATATCTTTATTGTTTACTGTTTACTGTTTACTGTTACCCTAAATATGTGGGGCTAGTAGAGCTTGCACTAGCAGTTGCAATCTGTTTGAATTAATCTGAGGAAACACTCAACTTGGCTGTGCAAGGGGTGTAATGTGACATGCAGGATCCAACACCAGCTATATCAGTACTCACCATGGAGACCCCAGGCATGGGGAACTATACATTATTAAGAAAAATAGAAAGTAGCATATATACTAAGATAACATATACATATTAAGATAACACATTCAAATTACGGCATACGGAGCTAATAGAATACAGAGAATTGGAAGAGGAGAGCGGAAACTGAGAGTTGGTTGAGGTAATAGATACCTTTGTCTTGACAAAGGTCCATGGAAAGAATGAAGAATGAAGATTGAAACCATTAGACTTGAGCCTGAGGGTTGTGGGGGAGGATAGGAACAAAGGACTCAGACCAAAAGCCTGAGGATGACAGTCATGCATGCAGGTGAAAACATGTTACCACAACTGTAGCGCAAAAAAGTTTTGTTTTGGGGGCGGTATTTATACTCTTAATCCATGAGAGTTCCATGGGAAACTAAACATTTGATTACCTCTATGGAACCTGAGAGGGTTTCTAAACTGAAGAATTTATTTAAATATTTGAGAGAATAAGAAGATTTAATTGTGTTCAATCATGCTTCATGGCTTTACAACACTTGGACAAGATATGGATTTCCAAAACTAATGGGACAGAAGGGAATTATTGAGGAACACATGAAAGATAAAATGGGTTTTTGGTGTTGTTTGATCTGACAGACGTCATCCTTTAGTTGTTGGGAGGGGGGGTTGCAGACTGCCAGAAATAGTGCAAATTGAGTCCACTTTTAGGGTTAGGGTTAGTGCTAGGGAATCATGGGAAATGGTTTTTTTTATGAAACATATAGCCTTCTCTGTCAGAGAGCTCTGGTGCCACAATAAAATACAGTTCCCATGATTCCCTAACCCTAACCCTAAAAGTGGACTCAATTTGCACTATTTCTGGCAGTCTGCAACCCCCCTTGGTTTCCTTTCAGAAGTGCAGAGGGAGGGATGCAGCTGTGCTCTTTTTTTTGTAAGGTTCATCTCCACACATTCCACATGGCTGCAGTTATATGATGCTCACCCCCCCATGTCCAGTGTTTGTGGGTCATTGTATGCCACATCTGCTCATGTTAGTGCTTTTAATATTGTATCAGATAATATTTGAATTGATAATTGATTATGCCCACATAATCTGGTATAATTTGTCCACATTTCTATAATTTAAAAAGGAAAAGATGTATGAATTTAAAAAACTGTTTGTGCATTGAAAACTCATTGGATGATTTCCTAGAGTACCTAGTAATATGTTACAGTCATCTTTCCCTAGATATATATCATCCAATATCCTGACTATCTTTGTTGTGAATCCAGTTAGAAAGAACAACCAGTGAGCTACATGCCACTTTGATACTTATCCATGTGGAGAGCAGTAGCTTTAGGTTTCTGTAAAATGTAGACAGTTCCAGACATATTGACTTACAGCTGCCTAGTTGTGAAATCTCAAGCTGTGGAAGGTTAACACTACCAATTGTTTTTCTCTCTGGTGCCTCAACAAGATGGTTTTCCATCTCTGTTCCAGCTTTGTGAAGCTGGTGCCTACTGAACTTGATCTTTTTCAGGCTAAATACATCTTCCAAAGGTACAAAAGATGCTTCAGGAAGCATAGTTTTTAAATGTAGCAGTTGCATTGGCATATTGTCATGTCCCCTCCCAAATCTGAAGGTGCAGTGCCGAGGGTGAAGCTGTGGTGATGTAATCAATTTTAAGATTTGACGATCTTGCTGAGACAAACAGTACAGGTATAGCCCGAAAAGACATTCCTCCTAAATATCATGCCAAAACTGCTGACCTAAAAACATCTTTCTTTGGGATGTTGTTATTACTGTTGTTATTTGCTGTTAAGTCAACTTTGACTTATGGCAACCCAATGCATGAAAGATCTCCAAGCCCCTTGGTCATCAACTGCCCTGCTCAGGTCTTGCAAATTCAGGAACAGGATCTCCTGCATAGAATCCAGGTGCAGTCCCCCTCTTTTCCTACTGTACAGTCTCCTTTTTTTCCTACTGCCTTCTACTTTGCCAGGTATTATAGTCTTTTCCAATTAATAACTTTGGCCCATGACATGTCCAAAATATGACAGCCTCAGTTTAACTCGTCTTTACTTCTAATGAGAGTTCAGGCCTGATTTGTTCTAAAACTCATTCCTTTGTCTTTTTAGGAGCCCGTGATGTCTGTAAAACTCAGCAACACATTTCAAATGAATTTGTAGCACCTTTGAGACAAACTGACTAAAAGAAGTAAGATTTTCATAGATTTGGTCTATGTGCTCAGATGCATCTGGATAAGTAGGCCAAGGCTGTTCCCACACTGCAGAATTAATACAGTCTGACACTGCATTAACTGTCATGGCTCCATCTATGGAATCCTATGATTTGTCATTTGTTGTGGCACCAGAGCTCTCTGACAGAGAAGGCTAAATATCTCACAAAATTACAAATCCCAGGATTCTACAGCATTGAGCTATGGTAGTTAAAGTGGTGTCAAACTGCATTAATTCTGCATGGTAGATACAGTCCAAGTTTATGATTTTGGTACGCCTTTCACTCAGTCTCAAAGGTGCGACAAGATCTCTTTGCATACTGATATTCTAGACTAGCATGGCTATATTTCTGAATGTTTCAAGTGAGTTGATTTCCTTCCTGCCAACTTTCTTCACTGTCCTGATTTCATAACCATACATAGAAATCAGAAATACAATGGTTTGGATGATTCTGACTTTGACATTTAATGATATGTCTTTATTCTTGAGAATCTTTTCTATTTATTAATGGATAGCTTTCCAAGGCTTAGTCTTTTTCAGATTTCATGCTACAGTCTGCATTAATGACTGAGCCAAAGAATGGGAAATCTTTAACTAATTTGAAGTTTTTGTTACCCACTTTAAAGTTATGTAAATCATTATTTTTTTCTTCCTAATAGTCATCTATAACCCTGCTTTTGCACTCTCATCCTTTAGTTTCATCAGTAGCTGTTCCAAGTAATTGCTATTTTCTGCAAGTAATAAGGTGTCATCTGCATATCTAAAATTGTTCATATCCTTTCCCCCCGTTTTCATGCCTGCTTCCTCTGAGTCTAATCTTGTTCCATGTGATATGCTCTGCATATACATGAAATAGATAGGGTGGCAACATGCAGGGTTATCTAACTGCTTTGGCAATGGGAAGTCATTCTGTTTGCCCACATTGTGTCCTGATAGTGACCTCTCGTCCAGAGTATAGGTTGCACATCAGGACAATCAGATGTTGTGGCTCTCCTATTTCTTTTAGAGCAAGCCATAATTTTTCATTATCTACACAGTCAGAGGCCTGGCTGTAAACCATTAATTTGAAGTTGATTTTCTTCTGAATTGGTTTAGTACATTATTTGGGACTTAACTAAAGATAATTAAATCGAAACTGTAAAGGTAGTAATTACAGTAAGTTCCTGTTTTCCTTTCTCTGCACTGAGTGTGGTGTGCAGTAATTGCTTTCGTTATCTGGGGTTATTTTATTAACCTTCCATTATGATGCACAAATTTGCCTTCATTAGATGATGAACACCTTTTGTTAAAGAAAGGAGACATGATCCAAGATATTTATGCTGAATAAAGGGAAGGATGGGATGACCTTCTCTCCCTCAAATGTCTCTGACCCATTTGGATACTGTCTAATTTGACATGAGTCCAAATCTAAATTTCAGTTTAGAAGTCCAAATTTTCATGCCTCCCACTGATTAGCCTTGGAAATTGGTGTAACTTTTTTTCTGTCTGTCATAATTGGATGAAATTTGTAGTCCTCAGGAGAGGATTATATCTGCCAAATTTCAGACAACAAGTGGCAGTGGTATTTGTGCTGTGTGGCTTTAAATGTTGATTCTTTAACTATCAGAATTTCTGGGTGTTTGGGGTTTTTGGTTTGGTTTTTTTTTGTTTTTGTTTTTTGTAATTTCTTGGAAAAATTGTATGGAACTTGCAGGAACAAATGAGTGATTCTTCTCATTACTCCTTTCTGTGAATGTTATTCATTAAAAAGTTATGATGAATGAAAACCATGTTTAATCATTTTCACTTTATGCTCATTTGGGACCATTCTTGCAGAAATGTCAACAGAGATTGAGATGGAAGGGTGGGAAGCATACGGTGTCAGAGGCAGAAAGTCATGAATAGGGATGACAGTGAAATCCACTAGGCATTCCTCTGGGACTGAATATCCTCTGTTCAGAAGGGAGAGAAACTGGCAAATTCTTTGCAATGTTAGTCTTATTGGTTTCTGCGGCTGGACAAGAAGGATCAGCTGGCCTTGAAATTTGCAGAGGTAGTTACATATATATCTGTGAAAAATATTGTGTTAGTTTTTCAAATCCCCATACAGTGGGGAGGCGTGCAGAGAGAGTGTGCTAGTTCTTTCTGCCACCAGTTAGTACTATGCAGCTATTTATCATTGCCAGTTCCATCATCTCTCTCTCTCTCTCTCTTTTAGCAAGGCAGCCCTCTTTCTTGACTTGAGGCATCAAGTAGGCTGCACACACATGCACACATTATTTTGCATATCATTTGCAAACCAAATCTGCTGGCAGGAAAAAAAATCCCTAAACATTGCTCTGTGGATGACAGAGTGTGGACCAGAGCACATGAACTGCAAAAATACATGCAGGGCAGGTTTATATGGAATTTGTATATCTCTTACCTTGAACATACAGCATTTTGCAAGCAAGACATTTTTGCTGTCATTTCCCAGATCCCACAAACATCACCAAAACAGTTTTAGTTTCCTTTTTCTCTGGGAAAAAAAGAGCTAAGAAAAAGCAGTGAACACATCTATTTTCCAAAAGCACTGGGATCGGAGATCCCTATAAAACTGTGATTTGTAGCCACAACTGCCAGACACAAAACTGTACCCTTCCATTCTTCATGTCCCCATTCTGGTGTTTTCCTTATGTTCATAGCTTGGAGACAAATGCATAATTTTTTTCCAGACACATTGTCTACATTTCTGTGACCCTCTATTCCAAATAGCTAATGAATATTTAGGAGTGTTCAAATTCAGTCCTGGAAGAGGCCAGCTTTGATTAATGAATTCCCCCAAAATATCTGAATCAGCCCTGTTCTGGATCTGGGATTTATCGAAACCTGAACCACTTGCTTAACAGATAAGATTTTAGGTATTCTTCTCATCTAATGATAAAACAGAAAATCTGCCAAGATAAAAATCGTGTTTACACTGATTGTCAGAATCTGTCAACACTTCTATAAACTCTCAAATTTTAACTTCATTGTGTAGTACAGATCTCTTTTCAAAGGGATGGATGGATGGATGGAAGAAAGCTGCTGTATTCCACAGGTAAAACAGTACCCAACTTCCAACTGCTCCCAACTACTTACTTCAATTCCAAGACTGCTGTACCAGAAGTAAATTCAGAGAAATTATGCTTACTGCTGTACAGGCAGGCATTGATTCAGCTAGCAATCATTGACATTTGTGCAGTTTTGAAAATTTACTTTTCGGACCACAGTTTCCAGAAATCCCAAACCAGCATGCACAATGCATGTTTGCTCCCAAACCTGGCTCCCAAGATATTGTTAGACCACAGTTCCCTGACTATTGGCCATGCTGGCTGGGACTTCTGGGAGATGAAGTCCAACAACTCCTGTGGATCCAGATTAAGATTTCTCCTGTTTAGATCATTTAAACCTGAAGTAGGTTTTTGGTTTTTTTGTTAGAAAAAGAGAGAAGGATTCAGTTTCTCCTCCCTCCCTCCCTCCCTCCTCCCCTCTCTCTCTCTCTCACACACATTTCCTTATGAAAATTCTTTAATTTTGTGTTTGCTTGTTCTAAATTCAAACCACAATTCCTTTCTTGCAGTTTATGCAAGTAGTCTGAAATGTCAGAATTGAGGGACTGCAAAAAGTTTGAGGCAGATAAAACAAGAGAATCAAGTTCTAAACTTCACGTTTGTAAGCTGAATTTCCTACTTACTCCTGCTAACTAAGGGCCTTTACAGCAGGGGTAGGCAACTTTTCCCCTTTAAGGGCCGAGGGACTTCAGCTCCCAGAAGCCTCAGCCATGTTGGCCAATAGTCCCATGTTGGACAATAGCTCCTGGGATTCTGGGAGCTGAAGTCCCTCGGCCCTTAAAGGGGAAAGGTTAGGGTTGCCTAACCCCTGCTTTACAGACTGCAAATAATAATGCCGCTTGAGACCACTTTAACTGCCCTGGTTCAGTGCTAAGGAATCATGGGAATTGTAGTTTATTGTGGCACCAGAGCTCTCTGACAGAAAAGGCTCAATGTCTCAGAAAAAAAACTACAATTCCCATGATTCCCTAGCTCTGAACCAGGCCCATTAAAGTGGACTCAAGCTGCATTATTTCTGGCAGTCTGTAAAGGCCCTAGGTTCCAAAACATAGAAGAAGTCCAGTTTGAGAGCTCATTAACTACCCTGCTCAATGCTAGGGAATCCTGGGAACTGTAGTTTTGTGAAACATTTAGCCTTCTTTTTCAGAGAGCTCTGGTGCCACAATAAACTATAATTTCCAGGATTCCTTGGCACTGGACCAGGGCACTTAAAGCAGCCTCAAACTGGATTATTTCTGTATTAGTGATAAAAGATTACTGAAAGCTGGTTGTTCCATTGTCAGGAGAACAGGGAATCAATTCCAGGTATTATTCTGATGCTTAAAAGAGCTATCCAAGGTTTTGAACTCTATCCTAAATATAGGTTCTGCACCTTACAGGGCTTCACTCCATCCCACTGACATTGGAGTTGCTGTCTGCCACTGGCAAAGAAAAGACAAATGAACAAGCACTCTTCTGCTACACAGAGGGGCAAGTTCTGCTTCCCACATCTTCTGAATTTGAAGTTGATAGCAAATATGTATCACCTCAGTAGGGTCCAAACACAGTAAGCTGGGGTGGCCAAGTTGTGGCCCACAAGATTTTTTTATATTGCAAAATCAGCCCCACCTAGCATAGTAAAGGACTATGGGAGTTGTAGCTGAAAATACTGGGGACCCTCCCCATAAGTAAGCAAGCATTACTCCTTTTCACACAGTGATAATACCTTTACTAAAAACTAGTGCTGGAATTGCACTCCCCTTCAACTACACCACCATATCAGATTCTGTTAAATAATATGAAAATGAGCATAGTGTGTACTTTGATGTCAGTATAACCAGAGATAGCTTGTGTTATGCTCCCTTCAAGTAATTTCCAACTTATTGTGACCCAAAGGTGAACCTCTCTGGGGTTTTTTTTGGCAAGATTTTCTCAGAGAGGGTTTGCCTTTGAGCTTAGGGAAGATCATTTAAGCTGAAGACTTTCTAGTGAAAAGAAGCAACTTTATTTAAATTAATTTTTAACTGGAAATACATTAATGATGAGATGCCAATTTAAGTTATTTAATAAATTACTAATTAAATAAGAAGCTGTCCTAAAGAACCCACTAATTTTACATTTTCCAGCGGTTTGTTTATCCAAAACCTAGTTCTCCTAGATTTTTTTCAGAGTTACTACTTGCCTTTTGTTAGTCCTTTCAGGCTTGGGAGTTAGAAGATTTAGTTAAATCTATCTAGGGATATAGACTAAAGAAATTGGGATAAAGAGATGAAATTATAAGGGAACGGAGATAAAAAAGCAAAATAAATGTTTTGTTGATGTAGATGAAACTTGGGTTTTTCAAAAAAATCACACAGCTCTCTCAAGTTCAAAAGAGGGACAAAGGGGATAAAATAATGGATGTATTTTTCAGCTTCAGTTTGCTAAGGCTTTCAGTGCAGATATTTAACATGAATGTAAATGACAATTTAAATGTAATTGTTCAAGATTTCATCTTATAACATAAATATAATTGAATTAGATGTCTAAAAGCTTATTACTAAATAACAAAACATGTTAATGCTTTTCTATGAATGTTCTTATCTTCATTCATACCCTGGGACATCCTATGGAATCTTGGAATTTGAAGTTTCCAAAGTGCAAATCCCAGGATTCCATAGGATGGGCCCTTGGAATCATACAGCTATAATTGCAAATTGCAAACTCCAAGATTCCATAGGATGCAGCAGTTAAAGTGGAATCATAATGCTATAATGGTATTACAAGGTTAAGAACTGTTGAAACAATAAGACCGAAAAGACAAAAAAGCAAAAAGTAATATAAATAATATTTATCTATTTCTATTAAAAAGTAACAAACAATGTGTATAACAAAGTATTCATAACAAATACAGACAAAAGATACAAACTGAACAAGAGCAACAATGGCAAGCAAAATAATACAAAATAGCAAATATACCAAACAATACAAACTACACTTAAGCAGGATTTGACAAAATATAGTGCAAAACGGAAAAGGCTAATAATAATAATAAAAATAAGAGAGAAGGGGTATCACACACAAAAAGCTAGCCTTACAAAGGTTCAGCAGCTGAATAAGATAATATATACAGCTGAAGGCCATTTGCATCTTAGCAGCTCACCATTAACCATATAATAAACAAAGTCCTGGATCTTGCCCATATTCCAGTAAGAACCACTGTTATTTCTCTGCTTCATTGAGATAGAGATAAGCCAGCATCTTGACTGCAGATAACACATTTTTAAGGAAAGCTATATGATAGATATATGGTAGGTTTATCTAACACAGCATTGTGTATCCAGCTTGTTGGGGGGAATTAGCTTACAGTCGTAAACCTCTTAGAGACTGCTTAGTCTCTATATAAGTATATAAATGACCCTGCTATTGCTATTGTAGATGCTGGCTCATCCACAACAATTTCACATCAAGGGATGTCTGAATATGCCAAATGTAAATGAATTACTTATCCAGACTACACATTTTGTTTTGTTTCATTTTTTAAAAAAGTTTCCAGTTTTTAACTACTGTTGCTGTTATGTGTCTTCAGGTCAACTCTGACTAAGGGTCTTTGCAGACTGCTAGAAATAGTGCAAATTGAATCTACTTTAACTGCCCTGGCTCAGTGCTAGGGAATCATGGGAATTGTATTTTTTTCTGAGGCATTGAGCCTTCTCTGTCAGAGAGCTCTGGTGCCGCAATAAACTACAGTTCTCATGATTCCTTAGCACTGAGCCAGGGCAGTTAAAGTGGACTCAATTTGCACTATTTCTGGCAGTCTGCAAAGGCTAATGGTGACCCTATTCTAAGGTGTTCTTGGCAAGATTTATTCAGAGGAGGCTTGTCATTCCTTTTCTCTAAAGCTGAAAGAATGTGACTTGATTTTGCAATTTTATATAAAAGACACCATTTTACTACACTCCTGTATATACTGGGACTTGAGCATCCATGGATTTTGGTATCCATGAGGGACGGGGATCCTAGAACCAAACCTCAGCAGTATGATGGACCCATTGTATAGTAAGAATGAAAGATGTATTTATGGTGACAAAATGTATACTTGTTAATTGAAGTGGTTTTCATAATACTATAACATTTTATAAGCAAGATTCTGCTGTTAAAAAGTAGTGACTTAATTTTGTCATAGTCTCTATGTACAATATTTCCTTCCTGAATGGCTATTTCTTTGTATAAAGTTGGATCTTGACAGTGATACCACTCGTTCTGCCTTTAGTGGCATTCATGTTTCAAGAGGATTTGCTTGGCAAAGAAGCAGAGCAGTTGGAGTTTGAACAGCTGCTTGTACCACTGTCTCTCCCAGAATGAAGTAAGTTTAGTTTACATAGGGATGTATACAATGGCACTGTATATTGGCTTAGTCCTTTGCATGTTTATTGCTTGAACATATCTTCATTTTACTGAACCTGTAGTATTAAAGGTTGTTACTGAATTATCTATAAGTCCCAAAATATTTGCTTGGGCCCCATGAAAATTAACTGCACTACAGCATAACCTTACTGGAGCTTCAGTCAACTTGACAGATCAAAATCTAAAACTGTTTTGCATTATCTCTCTATGCTGGGGATGTTGGCCTTTTGAATTACTAAACAATAAGATTTTGGTCTTCAGAATTGCTAAATAAAGGAAATGTACACTGACAACAAGACTCACAGAAGGCACTAAAGAATGCTTAGTTTCTGACAAAAATATTGTCTGTACTGCATTACATATGCTCTATATATCTGGCTTTTAGTTAGGTTCATGTAACTTGTCAACAAATTATTTCTATTAAGGTTTCCCATTAATGTATAATGTAATCACTGAAACAAAAACAAAACAAAACACAGAGAGAATATGAATTATTTAAATATCAGGAACTATTGCAAATGAGCATCTTTCAACAGAAAATAAATCCATTTGGGTTAAAATCTTCCATCTATCCATCCTAATCCTATTCTGAGTTCTTTTAAATACATAAATAACTTAAGGCTTTTTGAAGAGCTACCCAGTAGCACATCATCAATTTATAAGTCACTGGCAATCTTCAGTAGTATATGGGTGTAGCTCCTGTCAAAAAATGATTTATGACC
>CM034710.1:76715408-76731774 GCA_020142125.1 Phrynosoma platyrhinos | reverse complement strand
AGAGAGTGTGCATGCATATTTTTTTAATTGTTTAATTTTTTAAAAAAAATATTATTTTTTATATTTATTATTTATTTATTTATTTATTTATTTATTTATTTATGGTGCTTTGGCCCCCCAGTTGTCTGAGGGACAGCAACCCAGCCCCTGGCTCAAAAAGGTTGCCTACCCCTGGTCTAGGCCCAGGACTCTGAAGACTTAACTCATAAAAGTCTGGACTTGAATATCAGTTTATTCAAACATGTTGATGCTGAATTAGTGATATCACGTCCCCCCCCCCCTTACCCTTTTTCTGAAAGAGTCCTCATTTTTGTTATTTATCTTCCAGGTAGCTACAACAAGTCCTCTCCATATTGAATAGCTCAGCCTAACTCATTTATCTGGTGCAAATGGAGAATTTTGTTTCAGTCCATTTTTGATACAAATTCACTAGAATTTGCAAATCACATATCCACAGTGAAAAGCACTTAAGCTGTAAATAATTCAGTAGTGAGAAATAGCAAAACTGTCATATTTGGTGGGGTTTTTTTGGGTTGGTTTTTTTTTTAACCAAGGACCTATTTGTGCAATACATGGCACTGGGGGAGGGGAAGTGCAATTTTTGCATTAAAATAAAATGCTTTGATCTTGAATTGCCCTGAGATATGCATGGTCTATTGGTTTGAGCACTGGATTAGAACTTGGGAGACCAGGGTTCAATTGCCGGCTCGGCCACAGAAACCCATTGGGTAACCCTGGGCAAGTGCCATTGCCTCAACCTCAGAGGATGACAATGGCAAACCCCCTTTGAAGAATCTTGCAAAGAAAACCCCATGCTAGGTTCGTGTTAGAGACCCTATAAGTTGGAAATGACTTGAAGCCACACAATAACAATAAGCAATATATTTCCAATGAATGGTGCTGTACTGACCAATCTGACTAAATGCCTTTATCACATATATGGCATTATAGATGAGTTGTGTGAAAAAGAGAGTATCAGTTTCTTTACACAGCAAATGCCTGTACTGCAGCCACTCACTCATAGACCACAAGGTTGCGAGTTCAATACCAGCCAGGGCTGAGGCTCGACTCAGGCCTGCATCCTTCCGAGGTCGCTAAAATGAGTACCCAGATTGTTGGGGGGCAATCAGCTCACAGTTGTAAACCGCTTAGACATCCCATAGCGTGATATGAAGCGGTATATAAATAAGCTGCTTTAGCTGCTTTTGCAGAAGCTGTGTAAAGAAGCTTTGAGAGATGCTTCCCTTCCCCATCCTGATTGAGAATTTCCACATATCAAAGGGCAAAAAGGACGAGGAAAGGAGCCAAAGTTGTCCTAGGGCCTTTTACTGCCTGAAGTAGAACCCAAAGGGCACCACACTTCACTGCTAGAGCCAATGCATTAATACTATTCAGAAACAGTTGGTAGTTAGTTCTCAAAGCTTATGGTTACAATATGTATATTATTTCACTTGTTACTGGTTTCAGTCCACTCAAGGACTTCACTTACTCTTCAACTGTGCTTTAGTTCTTTCCACACACCTTCCACTAAAGCTTGTTCAGCAGGAGTGTAAATCCTATGAATCTCTAGCTTTATTCATAAATTACAGTTCTACAGAATAATGTGGATCTGAGCCTTCCCTTCGCCTGCTCGCCACTGCTCAAAGAATGTATCAATTTAAACTAAATTTACAGGACCTCTTCTGTCCTTCTGAAATCCTTCCTCCCTATATGGGAATCAGAATCCCCCGCAAGGCTAAACCCTTAGTTCCAACTGCACTCTTGGCAGTTCTAAGACATACTCCTGTCTCAGCAGGCTTGACACACTCATCCCCTCTTAACAGCTCATCCTCCTTTTTATAGCCGCTCATCAGGCAGGCCCCCACCCTTTGCCAGCCTGACTCCAATGGACTGTTTTGAACATTCCAATCTGCCAGTGTCTCTGTGTCTCCTCATATGAAATGTGGCAAGGCTGGAAAGCTGTTCCTGTTTACATGGAATGTCTTCCTGATTTCAATGTCCTTGCTCATGTGGACAATCTGCATGTGAACAGGAAGTTGCCTCAAGACTTCTCATTTCCCATGTGAAGGATGGTGGTGGAAAGGGCAGAGTTAAATGGTAACAAGAATCATATTGAAGTGTTGATTCATATTGCAAAAATAACACCTCAAGTAAGACTTTTTTTCCTTGTTTACTCTCTCCTCTTGGCCAAATCCCTTGATTCTGAGTTCTTGGCAAGCTCATATTTTGATCAAACTGTGCAACCCATGATATTTGCAAGGAAGTGATATACAGCAGGAAAATTAGGTGGCCCTACTAGATTGAAGTGGTGGTATAATTTTTAGCATATTAATTTTGAGGAGTAAATAGTTAAAAGTAAAGTTATTCCCCATTGACAAGATTGTCAAGTCATGTCCGGCCATAGGAGGCGATGCTCATCTCCATTACTAAGCCGAAGAGTCAGTGTTGTTAGAGACTACTCTGTGATCATGTGGCCAGCATGATTACACAGAATGCTGTTTGCCTTCCCACCAAAGTGGCACCTATTTATCTACTTGCATTTGCATGCTTTTGAACTGCTAGGTTGGCAAAAACTGGGACTAGTCATGGGAGCTCACCCCATCATGCAGCACCTGGGTCTCGAACTGCCAACCTGCCGATCGTGCAGTCAACACAGTTAGCACCTTAACCAGTTGAGCCATCGCATCCCACATTAGTAAATAGTTACTTATTCACTAATTTGTTCTTATACATTATTTCTTGAAATGAGGAGAGATACCTGTTGGATTTTCAGCATCATGTGCCAAGATAATATTACTAGTCGTAGGTGCTTTGTATCTTGACTTGGGTGAGTTTGCAGGGATTGTTGTCTGTTTCCTCACTTGTCAACCAAATGTCTGACTGAACCTATTCAGTTGAACCCATTTTAGAGATAGTATTCAGCCCCATGAACAGATGCCTTATAGTTTGGATTAAAACCCAGAGTAGATTCACCACCTCTCTGACATAGAGGCAACCAACAGCCACTATGTGTTTCTGAGTATTGTGAAAGTTTCATGCAGGATATAGCCTACTCACCTCCCCCGAAGCAACCACCTTTTGCACTCTTCTTGCTGCAGATCCACAGATGTGGAGGCTGCTGTTGCTTGGTTGATATATCTGAAATGTTTTAAAAGAGCAAGGGATTGGTTCATGGGACAGGCAACCAAATAAATTAAATTTCTGAATGTATCTATGTACACATTGGAAGGCAAAAGAAATGCATAATGACGGCTCCACAATGCCAAACCAAATGAAATTCTTTTTTATTCCCCAAATGTCTAGCATTGCCTAGAGTGACACCTGAAATTCCTTCACATGCAGAACATTTTTATTTGCTGTATTCTCATTCTCTTGGTAACTTCACTTCTCACTTTTCCTTGTATGCCATTTCTAAATGCTCAATTGAAGTTTTAAGTTGCCACAACATTAGAAATTTGGGGGCTTAAGGAAAATTTCATGGAAGGGAGGCAGAATACATGGGGGGGGGGGAGTTAAAGCCTCCATTATACTCCCATAGGGTCATTTCCTCCATGGCCAAATGGGTTTTCTGCCTTGGGTCTTGGGTGGTGTTTACAATTAGATCCTTCAAAAATGAGCACCAAACAAAATAAAAAAGTAGAATGTGCAGATTTGTTGAGCAGATTGATGAAGATATAATAACAGGGGTGGGCAAAGAGTGGTAAATTTCTATGAAAAATTTAGCCTCCCCCCTCACCCCATTGTTTTTGCAAAAAATGTGAATTGCTTCTCATGGAAGTCTCTAGGAGCAGAAATGCATTAACACAAAAACACATTTAGCCAATGTCTTTTCTTCCCCACCATGTTTTGGCATTTGGGGCCATCTATAGTGCTGTTACCCCATGACCGGCCTCCCGATCACCCCTCATATTTGATACCAAGTTAATATTAAAAGGGACATGGGGTGAATGACCTAGGAATGACCCCACTGAGGAAGCCTGGCTAATTTACACTTGGATCATGCTAGCAAGGAGGCAAGGAAGGCACCCAACATGATGAAATCTCCTGAGGTAATCTCTTTTGTCTTTAGAGGGCTACAATGGATCATGGCCAGAGAAAGTGACTGCTTGTGCATACATAGGACAGGGACGTTCCAGCAAGGAATGCAAATCCCTTTGTCTGAGGTAATCACACCAATCAGTCAACCATTTACTGGAGTTCCTGACCATTATTTTCTTTCTAGAAACCCATTTAACAAGAATCTTATCCTCTCTTTCCTTGATTTCTACCCCCAAGACAAGGTTTTGGATATAAACATTGGTACTAAAATAGCAGTTCTCTGGCCTAGTTCATAAGCATGCATCCATGCTGCCAGTTTGCATGTAGATTACCTCAGTAGCCAGCTGCACCCCATGTTTCCAGGTGGCTACTGAGCGCATTTCTGTTCCTTGTTATTGGTAAATATTGCCATTAGCAAAGCCTCAACCTATTCAACTCTCTCACCTTTGTTTTTTATCTCTTGTGTGGATGTCTGAGTGTGCTTGTGTGAATTGATTATTTCCTTAATAAAAATATCAAAATCTATTTGGATTTGCTTCTGGAGTTCTGTGTGATTTAGATCTGGTATAAATTGGGTTGGTCCCAAGGCCGCTGTTGCCCTGGCCAACATATAGATTTATTTGTGTTACTAGAATTCCCCTAAAATATATTAATTTGTGGGTGCCCTCGCAGGACCCCAGCATTTTGGGTAACAATGCCATGGATATTTCAGGTAGAAAATTGATTCCTGGGTGCACCAGCAAAGTTTTTTGCTTTGTTTTGTATGCATGAACTCCTTTGAAAACAGTGTTGATATACTTTAGGAAAACCAATTTGAGCAACTTTCCATTTTTATCTGTCCTTCAAAAATATGTTGCATTTCCATTTCCAGTTCTTTTCCTCTTTTTTCTTTTCTTTTCTTTCTTTTTAATATCTCATTGCCCCCCTTAATGCTCCTCAGTTTCTATTTCTTTTGTTCTAGCTTTACCTACTGGCATCCTATTTTTATTACAAACTAGTCTGGAATATTTATGATGAGAAGCACTACAGAAATCCTATATAGAAGCAAACAGATTATATTTGAACTCACAGAATTTGTGTTGTCACCTCATGTGAGATGGCAAGCAGTTATGAGGGATATCCAAGACAAATGTACTATGCCACATATATTCTAGCCTTTGTGTGTGTGTGTGTATGCTTGTGCATGTCTGTTGGAACCTCTCAAGATAAAAGAAGCATAGAATGAATACTTTGGAAATGGCACTCAAGTGAGCATTCAAGGAAATATCTTTAGCTAGCTTATCTCAACTATTAGGACTGTCTGTTATATTGGATTCCCTAATTGCTTGTGTCACAGCTTTTCTGCCAAAGGCTTGGTAGTACTGTCTGTAATTGAAAACTTTATTTTCAAATTCCCTTCACAGGGTGTACCTGGCAAAAGCTCAAAATCTTCCATTCAGCAATCTTTCTGCTATCTGCACTGAACAACTGGTATAGCCTGCTGCTTATTTTTTAAATTGTCACCATGTGGTTTGACCCTTTTTCCCCCAGGGGTCTTGGGGTACATGTGAGTCTCAGGGCTTAAAGCTTCAGTGCTTGAAGAAAATCAGAGATGAACATACTGGAGACTGAAAACCACAGCTGACCTTTCAACTGCTGGCAAGCCTTAAACAACAACAACATTCCCATGCAATTTGGGAATTTTGTGCAAGAAATTTTTGAGAGAGAGAGAGAATGGATATGTGCATAAACTGAATGTATGCATCACCAGATTACAGCTTTTGTCTGTAAATATTTGCAAACAAGAGTTTTGGCCTTTCTTGCCTATTTAAAAATGACTTGAGGAGGTCTGGGGAGCCTTCTTCACTTTCCAGCTCTCACATCCATACGTGCTGATGGGGAATACGATAACATGGACCACCCTAGAATTCAGTGATAATATCTTTACACTTCTGGATATTATCTAGTTCCTTCATAACTGCCCTTCCAAGTCCTAGTCTTCTTCTGATTTCTTAACTGTAGTCTCCATTTTGATTAATGACTGAGCCAAGATATGGAAAATCCCAAACTATTTCAGTGTCTTCATAGCCTACTTTGAAGTTATGCAAGTCATATATGGACATTATTTTTATTATTCTTTTAGCAAAGTAGTCAGTTCTTTAGAACCGAAAGCTAGTACATATGTCCCCAAAATAGTGCCTATGCTATTTATATGTGTAGTTACTATAATTTAAGTAGAAATACAATGCATCATAACATAATGAGGTAGGTCATAGCCAGGCGATTTGTCTGTCAGCTCAAACTGCTGTCCAGGTACTGACTGTTCATGGGCAACATCAGGACTTCTGTTCTTCTTAATTTTTTAATGCATACCTACACTAGATAGCCCTTCAATCAATGCAATGCGATGACCACCCTATCCTTTGGACCTAGGACCTAGGACTATCTAGGCCCCTGGAAAGGTCATAAAATCCCAAGCACTTCCTAAAAAAAAAGATTATCATTAGTGAGGGTAACACTTATGTAAGACAAGATGAACTGACTTTGTAGCTCTATTCCATTTTAAACCTTTTGTTTTGCTGCCCTCTTTTTTCTAGTTAGCAAACTCCTGTTTCTGCTCATCAGCAAGTTCATCATGATATTCAGACTTTTTCTGTCTGTTTCACCCTCCTCATCTTGTAGTTCAAGGAAGTCTCTATTATCTCTGGGGCTAATCATACTTTATCATTTTAGTCATTTGTGGATTAAGTCTATAATCTCAGCTGTGGCATGTTTCAAGGTAGGGCATTTTATAACTCAGCCAGCTGCACCTAAAGGAATGGCATCCATTCTGGCAGTGGGTTTTGTCACATCCTGTAATCCTCTGGGATTCAAAAGAGAATATGCTGGTGGTTGAAGAGAAATATCCCTAATAAGAATCTCCAGGCACAATTCTCCTTTTTACAGAACTACAGAAGATGTAGCCAAAGGCAGAATGCTTTTAATAATAATAATCCAGGGATTGGAGAGTTTCGAATTGATGTCATTTCCCCAGCCCACTCATACTTCTGAAAAGTTCATTTTAAAGGCTTAGAAGCCGAGACATCATGGACTAAACTTTGGAAGTCATTTACTCAGCCCAAATGACTTTTGAAGTCTGATGGAAGACTGGAACTTGGAACCAAGTTTTGACCTTTCTCATTAATATGTCAGCTGTAAAAAAAAAATGGGGGGGGCAATGAATCAAGTTTGAACAGCTTGAAACTTTCTGGCAACAACATAATTTTGGTGTAGTCAAAGGTTTGAGCAACTGCAGGTAGGAGTGGGAGGGAGGGATGATGGCAAGTTTCTTTCCAGATATTTTATGGTCAGTGATCAGTAATTTTTCAGGCATTGAAAAGGACAAGATTCAATTCAAAGATTTAAGTGACACTGCAGATATGTACATGTAAGCCTGAAATCTACAATCTCAAAGTATGCATATTATTTAGCATGAAATGGATGGATAGGTGATAGCCCTAAAAACCACTTGAAAATAAAAATAACAAATTGTCTCATCACTCCTTAAAGACTATCAAGTTTTCTTTGGCATCAGCTTTTGTGGATTCTAGCTCTCTTCACCAGATTCATTGGATAAAGAAGGATGGCATCCAGGAAAATGCATGCCAAATAAAACTGGTCAGCCTTTAAGGTGCTACAAGAATTTTTGTTGTTTTTACTGATGCAGACTAACCTGACTCTCCTTCTTCTCAAAAGTTTAGCTGTTTAAGTGTCAGCTTTGAAGTTAAAACTTGCTTGCAAATATTAGTGTTGGGTGGGCGGGTGGGGTTAAGAAACAACTCCTCACTGAATTAAAACTGAATTATAATAAGATTCAAGGCAAATGGTTTTCAGTCCTCTGATATATGTCCCTTTCACACTGTGGAATTATAATATTTTGATGTCACTTTAATTGCCATAGCTACATGCTGCATCCCTGTAGAATCCAAGGCCCAGGGAAGGCCCCACTGCACGTGCACCGTGCGAATTTGCACAGTGCAAGTGCGGTGGGGCCTTACCAAGGCCCAGGGAAGGCCCCACCATGCGTGCGCAGGGTGAATTAGCATGGCGCATGCACGGTGGGGCCTTACCAAGACCCAGGGAAAGCCCCATGGCAGCTGCACGGCCACCGTGGGGCCTTCCAAAATGGCGCCTGCGCTCATGTGTGCATGTGCACACGAACGCGGGCGCCATGTTGGTGTCCCAGTTGGCATCTGCACTCACACGGGGGGCGGCAGCGGTGGCGAGACCAGCCACGGTTCGGTCCCAGGGCCTCCATGGGCCGCACCCAGCCCACAGGCCATAGGTTGCCGACCCCTGGTGTAGGCAATCAGCAGTTTTTTCTCCTGGTAAGCCACATAGTCCATTAACTCTGAGAAAGGACCTGCCATAGGGATGAACTTAAAATGTGATATTTGGTGTTTTAACAACAACAAAACTGTTTTACATTTTTTTTAAAAAAAAAATTAATACATGGAAGTGGTGTAGCCCAGAAAGGGACAGAGGGAGACAAAGGGCATTTACAGACTGCCATAAATAGTACAAGTTGAGTCCACTTTAACTGTCCTGCTGAGTGCTAGGGAATCATGGGAATTGTATTTTTTTCTGGGACATTGAGTCTTCTCTGCCAGAGAGCTCTGGTGCCACAATAAACTACAGTTCCCATGATTCCTTAGCACTGAGTCGGGACAGTTCAAGTGGACTCAATTTGCACTGTTTCTGGCAGTCTGCAAAGACCCATAGTTGGCCCTCTGATTCTTTCACTGTATCCAACCCTAGGTTAGAAGCATATCTAATTGTGACAAGTGGGATTCAACTCCAGATAGTAGTGCACTGGTTAGCATGTGTTGAATGCAGTAGGCTCTTGGTATACACTAAGGTTTGGATCCATGGATACCAAAATCTATGAATGTTCAAGTCCCATTAAATATGATGGATAGTAAAATGGTGTCTCTTAAATGAAATGACAAAATCAGGATCAGCTGTTTAGAATTTATATATATATTTAAATATTTTCAAGCTTTGGATACTTGAATCTGTGGATAAAGAATCATGGATATGGAGGGCCAACTGTACTTAACATCTTAATGAACTCTAAAATGTTTGACAGCATGGACCATGGTCTGATTGAAATGGAAGAGTAGCTCAGCTCCAAAGGGTGGTGTGAGACACTCCAACCCAGACCATGGGTCATTGGTAGGTTTTGATGCCATCTATCAAGGTGTCCTCGTGAAGCAGCTCTATCCATTAGTATTTGGGAGGTATAGTGATAACAACAATCCCTTTGGTTACATGCATATGGCATGTAATATGACATCTGAAGTCAATGTAATATCCCTGAGCACAAACTTCTCAGTACTGCTTTCTGAACCTGAATCTGAAGTGGGGGTGAGTGGAGTGAGGTCATCCAATGATTTGGAGTGACACAAATCTTTTAAGGGAATCATTACATCAGTTGAACCACTTTCTGGATTATGTAATGAGCTAAAAAAAAGGTAAATGAAATTAATCCTGATAAGAAGATGGCAACTTGGGTTGGTGTTTTCCCTTGTTGGATGATGTTGTATTGGCCTCCAGTAGAACTTGAGGGGGACTGTTCCCAATTTTACTCCCAAATGTTCTCTTGCTGGTGTGGAGGTAATTTCTTTATGTGTGTTCCTCTGCCCAGACCATTTTAAGCTCAACAGAGGCATTTTGTTTCACAGGAGACTTCCTGTTTTTTGTTTTAAAAAGGCCACACATGGCCCTGAACTGCCCTATGGGAGTCCAACAAGTTATGAAAATGCTCCCACAGGGTATTTGGGGTGCATTTGTGGCCACAATATATAAAACTCTGGGCCCTGTGTCCACAAAACATCCACAAAAACATCCCTGACCTTTTATCAGTTCATCATCTGAAGCCTTTCTTGAATAAGGATAGTCTAGCCATGGTAATACAAGTCCTACTAACCTCAAGCCTTGGCTATTATAAAGCATTATATGTGGGCCTGCTCTTGGAAATAACTCAGAACCTTCAACTAGGACAGAATTCTGTACCTAGAAATCTTACCTGGCTTGCCTAGATACAGCCATGCTCGATCAGTTTGATAATAACTAATTGCTTATAAGCTCCTAAGACCTATTCAAACTAGATTACTGCACTACACTCTTATACCACTGCCATTCCACTTTAACTGCTCTGGCTGCCTCCTTTGCACTCTGGGATTTGCAATTTAAGGAGGGGCATTTAGAATTCTCAGCCAGAGAGCTCTTAGCCTCACTGAACTACAACTACAATCCTCAGAATGCAACATGAGGCAGCCAGAGCAGTAAAAGTGGAACAGCAGCACTATAAGGGCTTGTTCACACTATGATTTAAAGCAAATTGCAGATTGGATTATATGACCATACCCACTTGAAACTGGTTCCTATCCTATTGAGTTTGGTTGCAATCATGATGAAGCAAGGCAAACACAAAAAAGCCACTAATTCCTGACTCTAGTTCTTTGGTGGTTCTTTTGAAAAGAATCGATTATGAAACATGTTCAACAAATGGAAATGATGCATCTGAATTGGATCACACTGAAAGGGAGGAACTAATGGCAGAGGAGTGTTTACCATCCCGACTCAGTTTTTAGGAGATCTGCCTCCCCCCCCCCCCCCACTTAGCACTGCCTTTGTGCTTGTGTGACCTATAGGCATAGATAGATAGATAGATAGATAGATAGATAGATAGATAGATAGATAGATAGATAGATAGAATTATCAAATATACAATCTGTTGTTTTTGCAACTTGGCAGCATGCCGGGCAATTGGGCCAATGGCAGCTCAGTGAGACAAGTAGTTGCAAAACATACCAAGGGCATATATATGTCTGTCCCTGGCTTCCACTCCATCAAAAGCATCTGAGGAAGTAGACTGAAGTCTACGAAAGCTCATGCTGCCAACTTCTTTCTTTCAGTTAGTCTCAAAGGTGCTACAAGATCTCTCTACATATAAGTAAGAACTATTCAAGGATATGCAGGAGGGGTTTTCAAGAAATTGGTACTCTTATTCATATTCATTCCTGGAAGAAGATGCAGGTGAAAACTTGTAATTTTGTTTAGCAATAAGCCACCACTGAAACAAAATCCAAACAAAAAATAGACCTGTGAACCAAATGATGAAGACAATTCCCCACTCCTCTTCATTTATTTGTATCCAGCCTTTCTCTCAAAATTGGGACTCAAGGCATCTTACAATATATAAAAAAGAAGAATACAGCTAAAACATAAAAAACGTGAATATTAAAATGAAATTAAACTACTCTCAAAGTTAAAATGATTTAAAGTGATATTGAAAAAGATAAAAATACCATTAAGAAGCTAGATCTGCATGGTGTGTTATCTGGGCTATATAGTGGGCCCTTGGTATCCACTGGGGTTTGGTTCTAGGACCTAGTGTGGATACCAACATCCATGGATGCTCAAGTCCCATTATATACAGTGGAATAGTAAAAAGATGGCCCTCACATAAAATGGTAAAATCAGCCTTTTGATTTATTTATTTATTTTTACTTTTAAATTTCTTTTTGACTGTTTTCAAGCCATGGATGGTTGAATCTGTGGATGCAGAATTTGTGGACAGAGAGTAACAATTGTATTTGGTTTGCAAAGCCTCCTTAAGAGAATGAAGAAGGTAGTATGAAACTTCTGAATTGGCCAGGGGAGCCAGGTCTCCAGTATAGAGTTGGCTGCTATACTTCATGTCCCATTTCCAACAACCATTTTCAGGGACCCGGGCTCAGAGAATTTTCATTCCAAGAAGCCCCAAGAGAATTTGCTGCATGAGCTGCCTCTCCCATTCTACACATAGATCCTTAGTGGGCTAGCAGCCGAATATTTCTGCAAGACTGGTAATGGAAGTGTGTCCTATACCATTCCTGAAGGAAGGTTTGTTCTGAGGTGTAAGGTTGGCCACATGTCAAAATAGTTGTCCTTCAACAATTCAGTGACACTTTCTTTTTGCCTAAATGTAGGGCCTTTCATTACTCCAGGTCTAGGGCATCTTTACCCCTATGTTGTTTCCAATTCATCAAGCTCATGGAGGGGTATTCTCATTAGCAATGTAATGTACATTCTCAGATTTTATTGTTTTTAGGTTGGAAGGGTATTTTGACCCCTGAGACATTCTGTCAAAAGTACTCATTCCATTTTTTACACTTTTATTTGTACAACAAAGACACTTTGCAATTTTTTTAAAAAAAGTTTTAAAATCCAAATATATACTGAAAACTTAATAATCTTTATTTTTTTTTTCATAACTTGCATATGAGAATGAAATATGGGTACATTTACATCCCTGCATCTGATACTAACCCTTACAGTAAAACCCACGAAGAAGCCACTGATGCAAATCCATTGGGAAATATGAGATTTATTTTTTTAAGTGTAATGTGAAAGATAAATAGTAGAACAAAGAAAAGAGAATTTGTTTTGAATTCCTTTGGGGGGAAAGGAACCTTTTTTCAGTGAAGTTTTTCTAGCCACAACCTTTCCTTTGATTTGCCAAGATCCATAGTCCTATAAAAGGTTTATTTGGAGGGGGGAAAGTCTCCTTTAAGTATGAGGGCAGCGTTCCCTCTAAAAAAATCTCTTTAAAATGAACAAAGTAACCACTTGTCATATACTGTGACTAATGAGACTTTAGTGTAGCCTTTAGTGTTCATTTGTATACTTTGTGTTTGAAGAGTTGTAAGTTAAATCTTTAGAAATCACACTGCAGGAATTGCTGACATGAGACAAAAGAGAGCAGCTCTCTTTGAGATAGTGGGAACTGCTTGGTATGCAGGCTTCTGAATCTGCAGGAAGTAAGCATGCACATAGAGGTGTGAAAGCCTTTAACATTAACTGTGTATTGTATTTGCTTGCTAGGACAGCTTTACCTCCTTAAACTTAAAAATATGATTGGGGCCAACCAAAACTTTCTGTTTCTTCAAGTTGCTTTGAACATTTGTAGGAAAAAATGAGATATAACTGTGGGAGGTTATCTACGTTTACTTTGTTCCTCTATATGTATATGTATATATATCTATACATTTACTTTGTTCCTCTGTATGTATGCAATCTGATCAGACAATGTAAATAGGAGTGGGAATCCATTGGGGTCTCAGGACATATAATTTCTTCTTGTTATTAATTGCAGTCAAGCTAGCTTTGGCTTATGGTGACTTTATTAATTAGAGACCTCCAAAGCATCCTGTCATCAACAGCCTTTCTCAGGTCTGGCAGACTATCCACCTATAATGTAGTCTTCTTCTTTTCCTGCTGCCTTCCACTTTAATAAGCACTTTTGTCTTTTCTAATGATTCATGTTGTCTCATGATATGTCCAAAGTATGATAGCCTTGGGTTTGCCAGTTTGATTTCTAAGGAGAGTTTCTGGTTTTCTCTGAAACCCATTTAAACACTAGTGAATTTGGGAAGAAAACTGCATTGTAGAATTTCAGTGGAAATGAGAAATGATGCATTTGAAAGCAAGTATTCTAAATGGCTTGTAACAGTTCACCACTTTGCCACCAAATATCACCTGAAATCTCAACTTATCACTTCAGTTTTTAAAAAGAAGTTATTTATTTTGGATGTTTTTATTAGCAAATTTCCAACCTGATTGATAATTTCATTGGTTATACTTTGCTCCTTTCACTGACATATTACACCTGTTGGCTATGCAGACTGAACTGGAGCATGCTAGGTTGGGTAAGGTTGCTTTCCAATCCTTTTGAAATAGAGTTATACAGTGCAGTGTTTTTGGATTATTTATTTCCCTTGACTTGCTTTTTGTCCCTTATGGGCATTGCATGTTTTTACAAATGCAACCTGTGAGTTACATGGTATTTGTATTTTATGTTAGATTTCATTTCTTTCTTGATAGCCCAACTCCACACTGAGAGCATACCAAAACAGCAAATACCAAGTGACCATGAGCCCTGGGTTTAGTTCACAGTGGAACAACAGCCAACCTCTTTGGAACACATACACTTTTCCAAGGACAAGCTTACATTACCAGTCCCATGCTAGCTACACATACTGTGCTGGACACACGGTGGTGAGTAACCATGCTAATTTGAACTCTGTTAAGTGATCTATTGCAAGACACCTCATTATGGTATGAAAAATGGGTAGACTTTACTAGTGTTCGCTTTTTCATTATGTAATTGGAATAGATGGATATGTGCTCTCTTCTTAGAAAATTACAGCTT
Organism: Phrynosoma platyrhinos; assembly: GCA_020142125.1. Classification (NCBI taxonomy): domain Eukaryota; kingdom Metazoa; phylum Chordata; class Lepidosauria; order Squamata; family Phrynosomatidae; genus Phrynosoma; species Phrynosoma platyrhinos. The sequence continues at coordinate 76,717,520 of CM034710.1, read as the reverse complement.
TGGACTTAGTTATGTGAAGTTGAGACACTGATTATGATGCAGAAGTAGTGGTGGTAGTGATGGTGGAGGTGATAGTAAAGTTTAGTTAATTGTTTTATATTCTAGTCTGTAAATTTTGAAACATGCTATGGTTAAATGACTGTTCACTGAGTTTGAAAGTCTGGAGAGCCTTAGTTAATTATTATGCTTATTCAGCAGAACCTATTATCCTCTGTCATCAACTGTAGTCAATTTGCACAGCACACATAGTATAGAACACAATTACCTCTGTACTGAGTTGCTTCTCATATTTATACACAAACAATTGGTAATCAGTAGAAGGAGAGTTGAGTACATAATGCTTGCTTCATTTTCGGCTTGATTTCTGTGAACATACCATTCCCATTGCCATAAACATAATTTGGACCATTTTCCAAAAGCTTAGTACAGTGCTAAAGAAAGATCCATTTTAGTTTTAGGATGAATCTAAGAATGGGAGGGGATGTGATGCCATCCTCCAGAATGCACTAAGAAACTCAATCTCCAGTTCTCTACCCTATCCACTTTTTAGTAGTTAGGAATGCTCACCATATAATGTAGTATGATAATATTGTGATTTCCCCCCTATATTATTGGTAGACATTTGCCAAAGTAAGTCTTCACCATGGAGGAGTTTTCAACAGCACCTTCATGGCAGCTGTAATATGAGTTCCTGCTGCAAGTGATGATTCCCATATGCAAGGACATCATTTTGATCATTTCACATTAGATGACTTGGCTAATGAGTTTGTGAACTGTATAGTTTGAAAAATATTACACAAGGTGATGTCACTCAACATGCAAGCTCCATTTGTGGTGTTTGATTTAGGAGTGTTGTTCTATATGCACAAAATGAGACTGGATAAAGATATATATGTGAATTCCTCCTAGAGAAATCTGTGAGGTGTAGTTCTGATAATGTGCTGCTTTTGCAGCTCTTCCCATAGTTAATATCTGTGAATTAATTCTGCAAATCAACATTTATCAATAATCATAGGCACTTTATAAAACTCTTAGCCTCAGTGCCATAGGGAAATGAATATATGGTGTACATTTTATATTGTTACAAGCAATATGAAGTAACTTTTGGACAGCTTGAGATTGTGTGGACTGATTTAGAACTACTATCTTATTTTCCATTAAATGTTTTATTACAGAGTTTGTCTAATATCACACATGACACATTAGAAAATTAATGTAAAAGATGGTTACTATGCAAATCTGAAAACACTTTTAAATATAGTACCACTGAATATAGCACATTTCTCTGTTAGGAGTTGTTTTATGCTGCACTCCTTTAATTTTAGTTTATCACTGAGACTGTCAAGAGTTATAGCTGAAGAGTGTTTCTCCAGTATTTCTAAGAATATTAAAAATAAAAAGTAGCACTATTGAAAAAACACATGCACCCAGAAATGCTAGAAATGACAGTGCCTTTGAAAAAAAGTAGGCCTTGTAAATATTAAGAAGTATAGCCTGTTGGCCCAACTATGCAAAACTGAGTGGCTCTGAAATAAATGATAATGTGATCAGATAATGAAAAATGGTTGCTATTCTGTATCCTACAAACATCAGGGTGGTAGGTATTACTCTGTTCTAGCCCACTAGTTCCTTTCATAAATATGACATATCTCTTTGTATCTAACACCCCCTTCTATTTTCAGAATGTGTTGATAGACTGGGACTAGAAGGGAGTGGGAATGTTGATGTGACCTTCTAAATCACCAAAGTGTAGACTTCCGGGCATGATGGTGCCAAGGGAGGATGCAGGCAGATAATGCTAGTGACTGCAAACTCCTCAGTGATGGTGCTTTTGGAATGGGGTTGAAAACAACCCATCCTTTACTCCTCTAATAAGAGAGGTAAAAAGGTGAAGACAGCGATCCAAGATGAGGGAAACCCCAGTCGCTGATGTGGCCAAGGAGACTCCAAAGAATCGAACCCTCCCATTCACTGCAGACATCATTCCAGATGGAATAATCGAAGCCCATGCCTTATTTAAACACCTATCTATGAGTATTGGAGGGAAAGAAAGCTTATATTGACTATTTACCTTATTAAATGAGACCCTGGACTGATGAGCAATTTTGAATC
>CM034710.1:76686025-76698655 GCA_020142125.1 Phrynosoma platyrhinos | reverse complement strand
CCATACATGGTAATAGGGAATATGATGGCTTGCATGATTCTAACTTTTATTCCAAGTTGTGTATCTTTGCATTTTAGAATCTTTTCTAGTTCTTTCATAGCCACTCTCCCATTTCTTAATCTTCTGATTTCCTGCCTGCAGTCTCCATTTCTATGAATGTTTGATCGCATGTATGTGAATTCTTTTACTATTTATATTTCCACATTGTCTAGGTTGAACTTGTGAAGGTCCTCGGTGATCATTATTTTTGTTTTCTTTATGTTCACCATTAAGCCTGCCTTTGCACTTTTCTCTTTGATTTTCCTTAGTAGGTGTTTTAGGTTTGTGAGGTTTTCTGCTAATATTATGGCATCATCTGCATATCATAGATTGTTGATATTCCTTCCTCCTATTTTCATTCCTACTTCTTCTGTGACCAAGCCTGCTTTTCTTGTAATATGTTCTGCATACAAGTTGAACAGATAGAGTGAGAGGATGCAGCCTTATCTGACCCCTTTGCAATTGGGAACTATTCTGTTTCTCTGTGTTCTATTCTGACAGTAACCTCTTGTCCTAAGTACAGATTCCTTATTATGATTGTCAGATGTGTTGGCACTCCCATGTCTTTATGGGCATTCCATAGCCTTTCATGATCTGTGCAGTCAAAGGCTTTGCTATTGTCTATAAATCACATGTTGATTTTCTTTTGGAATTCCCTGGTGCACTCCATTAGCCATTGTATGTTTGCAATGTGGTCCTTCATGCCTCTTCCTTTCCTGAATTCTGCTTGGACCTCTGGGATTTCTCTCTCCATATATGGTTGCAGTCTCTCCCTTTTTGTGGATTATAGAAATAAGTCTGAACACTGTTGATGTTTTTGAGAGGGATTCTTACCGATCTTTAAAGGAAACTGCTATCTTTCCTTCCTCACATTTCAAAACTGACCCTGGGTTAGAACGATAGCATGAAAAACAGTTGATATGCTGTAGCATTTATCATGAGCTATGGAAATGATTGAGACTGCATTGAAGTTAATATATGACTATTTCATCTTTGCAAATGAGGGCAAATAATTCCCAGAGCTTTCTCACTGCTCTAAAAACACACAAATATTTCTGTCCAGGTGTGGTCTGGTATTCACACATCTCAAAGTATCTGGGGAAATTATTGTGCACAGAAGTGTATTTGTGTATGTCTTCCATGAAGAGTTGTAGGGGTTTTGCAAAAACAACAGATGGTAGCCATGAGTGTGTGTGTGTGTTTTAATGCAAGTTTGCTTCTCTTTTTTCCCTCCATAAAACCCAACAATATTGAACAATAAAAATCTTGAGGAGAAAATGTGAATTTTACACAACATAAATTTATGCATAAAAACACTTGCACAACAGAAATCCTGTGCAGAAAATGAAATCTTAAACAACAAAATCACCTGGCTCTTTTTAATGCAAGATTTCTTGGTTTTGTGTAAAACATTTTGTGTAAGATTTTTGTTGTACAATCTTGTTGTTTTTCCATAAAAAAAACAAAACTCTTGTATAAACCTACATTCGTGGCTGCCTAGAAACAGTGTTTTGTGTAACCCCCCCCCTCACAATTCTCACACCAAAATTGTGTATTTCTACATACAATAATTCCCCACAGTACTTGGGGATGTTGGGGGGGGACTTTGCAGAAATCTCACCACTGTCCTGATTGGGTTTCCCAAGGACTGGGCAGTCCATTTTTACAAAAGGGAAAGAATAATGGTCAATATTCTTTCCATCTATAACACCAATTTGTTCTTTGGCTAGTTTCATAAGTTGTAAATGTACTACATGGAAGGGGATGTGCTCACTTGGGGCTCCTTCTGCTCTTGAGCTTACCTTTATCTATCAATCACTAAAAGAGAACACCCTCAAATTCTTGCTATATCCAAGAGCTCAAGTTCATCTTGCAGCTTTTTAGCTTGCAATGTTCATGTTGATCCATTTGTTTAGTATATTTCATACTTCTGTTCTTCCATCTTTCTTTTGTGGTCTATATCTGTAGTGTGTTGGTAGAATGAAGCCTGTGATAATTTGTGAATTGTGTGGCATTATATATGTGCTCTAACAAAGATGTTTGGGCTTTAGTACCTATAATCTGGAGCAGAAACTGGGAACTAACTTTTAAGAACAATGGACGCTGTAACCATCATGCCATGACTATCATGATGTGGCATTTGTAACCTTCAGAAGCCATCCATAACTGAGCCATGATAACAGGGTCACCAGCTTAGTTATGAATGGCTCCATTATGTTCCTACTGGATGACATATGTCCCTTCTTCTTAAAACTACCTTTCCAAGCTCTGGTTTTGAGACATTTTGTATTGGAATGCTAATGTTTTTTATTGGAATACTGCCATGTAAAGGAGGCTATTTGCCCATTGGCATTGATGAGTGTTTCTCAAGTCATACTCCCTCTCTGCCCTTGTCTGCCACAAGTTGATTCACTCTTCCATTTTAATACAATAGTTACAGTAAGAAAATCACTACACAGAAACTTAGGGCACAGTGACCAGGTCTGAGAATTCCTAGACATGTCAAAAACATTGTGAAAGGAGGAAGGGTGCGGTGGAGAGAAATGACTACAATTCTTAGGAATTCTAAACTATCTGAAATATATTTATATTGTTGTTGTTTTTAAAAAAAACAACAACCATGTACATGTTCTTAAATTTTAACAATGAAAATTCCTTAAAACCCTTTTGTGATGCCCTTTCCAGTTGATTATTTTGTGAAAAAGCTTTGATGCCAGTTTTCTTGCTCTCATTTGGAATAAGTATTTTCTCTCAAGAAGTTGTTTTACCACACCTCCTGCCAGGGCTTGTCAGTAGCAATAATAGAAAATAGTTTCCAACACTATTTATCAAGTGAACTGCAGTTACCATTCCATTGACACAAGGGGTGAACTCTCAGGAAAACAACAGTAGGCTTTTATTTCTATAAACATTGATACGATATTGTTAACCTCTCTAGGCTAAGCTAGATGTAATGGTTTCCAAACCACCATCCCCATAGCAACTATGCATCTCACTCCCACTCTAGCTTTGTTATGGGAGCTGCTTGAATGTATGAAGACTACAGTAGGTAGATGGATGAGACTGTGCATGTTGGACCTGCTCTTTCCATTGCCTTGACTACTGGGCTCTGTCCCCTCAGTGCCAAATCTTGCTCTACTGAGTGGTGCAGTCTGAATGTTAATAGAATGTATTCTTGGTTGGGGACTTTAGCAAACCCATCCACTATACTGAGTGGAATATTCTACTCACATTCAACTGAATGCAAGTGGATTTCCCTTTTAGATGTTACAGCTCAATACAGAAGGGGTATGTGCACAAACACTGGGATATAGGACACTGATCTTTATTTCTGTAGTATCTTGTAGAATTTTAGTCATACTGTGACATTATGCATTTCCTTAACAGATAGAACTTAGCAGTAACGTTTGGGCAGAACATGAACCACTAATGTATTGAACTGGGATCTTTGCAATTTTTATTATAGAGGAAAGTGGGAATTTCCCAGAACTTAGAAATGACTGGTTACAGAAAACTAGTTAATAATAATAATAATAATAATAATAATAATAATAATAATAATAATAATAATAAATTTATTTTTACCCCGTCCCTCTGCAGAGCAACCAAGGTGGCTTAAAACATTAAAAATTTACATAAATACAATCCCTGTCCCATCCCAACCAATCCCAAAACCCTCCCACCTCTAAAAAATTATTAAACAGTATTACAAATTTAAAATCACATTTAAAATAAATACATTAAGAGGGATCAACCCTCATTACAACAAAAGTAGGGGAGGAGGGGAAGACTAAGGGGGGTTGCAGACTGCCAGAAATAGTGCAAATTGAGTCCACTTTTAGGGTTAGGGTTAGTGCTAGGGAATCATGGGAATTGTTTTTGTTCTGAGACATTGAGCCTTCTCTGTCAGAAAACTCTGCTGCCACAATAAAATACAGTTCCCATGATTCCCTAACCCTAACCCTAACCCTAAAAGTGGATTCAATTTGCACTATTTCTGGCAGTCTGCAACCCCCCTATCTCTTAGGCCGGGAGATCTCTTATTGTGTTGTTAATATATTTTAGTTATTTGACTAATTTTGAGGTATGGCTTTGTAGATGATTGTGAAGCAACAGGACATGGTTAAAGTGCTGGATCACATTGGCATCTTATGCTTTGTTTTGAGTGTTCACTTGAAAAGGAGATGGATGGGGGGATAGTGTGTGTTTTGACCTGTAGCATTCAAAATCAGACATTTTTAAAATAGTAAATATGAGAACTTGTGATTTTTTTTGTAAGTTTCCACACTCTTACCTTTCTTTTCAACAGTTGTCTTGGTTGGAATTATGGTTTCCATAGGATCTTTTTAATAAAAAAGTTCAATAAAACCAATAACAGCATTTTATTGTGCTTTCCTTGTTGATTACATTTATATTCCATTCCACTCCCCTCCAAGGAGCTCAAAATAGTGTACTTGGCTGTTTCCCCTCCCCCGCCCCCAATTTAACTGTGCAATAAACCGGTGGGTAAGTTAGGCTAAGAAGTAGTGACTGGCCCAAAGTTCATGGCTGAGTATGAATTTGAACCCAGACCTGTCCAGGCCTAGTGTGTGTAATAATATTTTGTCTCTTAGATGAAAAGAGAGGTGGTAGAAAATGCTATAAACTCAGATTTAATGTCAGCAAGGTTATTGATTGCATGCATTAAATTTAAGAAGAAGAAAAATCTTTGGCAGACGTGATAAATTCAATGAAACTTCATTGGTTGAGAATTTCACCAGTGGGGAAAGAATAATAAAAACACCCACATTTACTTTCAGAATCACTAAGAGAATTACTTTTTGAAACTTTACTTCTGAAAAAAAAATGTTCAGATAATACATTGTGTTGTAAAGAAATGATGAATACAGCAACTAGATGTATACATTTATACTAGCTTTATACCATTTCTATTGTCATGGTTGCATCCTAAGGAATCCTAGAATTTGTAGTTTGGTGAGATCCTTAGAAAGTGGCATGATATTCTGAGGGATTACATTAGTTTAATTCAGTGGTGTAGACAAGCACACAGGGTACATTGAGAATTGTAGTATAGGGGGAGTGGAACAGAGCTCTCTAGAAGACATTTCTAAGTACTTCCCCAAATACTGGAATGCAGATATACATGTCATTCAACCGCCTGTATAAAATCATTTTGGCAATAGTATCAAAGGGTAAAAAAATATTCAATAAATTAATATTTTAAAGTGAATAAGTATGTCATATAATTCTTTCAAGAGAGAATTTTGGTAGAGAAGGCATGACTAAATGTTATGTTCTGAATAGCACACCAGTAAAAGATCTTTATTTTAAGATCTTGCTTGGAAGGATATGAAATATCAAGAGATGAATATGGTATGTTGTGCCTATATGTTAGTATGCTAGAAAATATGGCATAATTTGTATATATATATTTCATATGTTACAGTTATGTTGAAATTTAAGAGTTATTGTGTTCAAATATAACAAATAATTAATTAGATTTCAGAAGTCAGATTCAAATTTGATGATCAATATTATCACTGCATTTTTCAGTGCCTATCTTTAAGGAATGTGGAAGCTTTCTTGACTAACTTTTAAATAATAATTAAGGTTGTCCATACCCATCATTGAAAAATCAACAGATGCTACAAGTAGAGAATGAAGGAGCCATTCATCACTATTGAAATTGAATGTATGGTCAAATGGGTATGAATAAAAAAAATAAGTCTGTGAATGGTCATTGTTCTGCTCTTAAATGGCTCCTTCATTTGAAGATGTTAGACATCGTTCTATATAGTTAGTTCTGAGCTGCATTTGCTGACACTGGTGATGGGTGCTGGTGTCAGGAGAAGGAGGAGGAAGAGGAGAGAGGCAGCCCCACTCTGTCCAGAAGAAAGGTTTGTCTACAGTAGGGATAGACAAAGTACAGCTCATGGACCACATTTTGCTCCACCAGACCAATTTAGACCTAAGAGTCCTGTTCTGAAACAGGAAATGAACAAGTAGTGCTCATTAGGCTGGTACTTGACCTAAAAGATGGTCTAGGATGTTCCCAAAACATGGTGGAAGTGCCCCCATGTCCCCTAGAGAGAATTTTGAATTATTTGGGGGCAACCTTTTTTTCCCCCAGAGCAACTACAATGGAGGAGAGGTTCAGCCACTCAAGGTCTGAGGGGCTGATACTTCACAGGTGCCCACTCTTGATCTATAGCAGAGTTTGATAACATGAAGACCATGGGATGCATGCAGAAACAGCTGTTCTTCAAGCTCTTGCTTCTCTTCCCCCAAGAAATAAGCAGTGTTGAAGTGTAACAGAAAAAAATCCACACTAAAACAAAATACACAGGGATCTCATTTTAGAGTTGTACTCCTGAATGGATGGAATTGCTCATCAAAACTATGAAGTTTACCCACCCCTAATCTAATGTACTGCCATAATCCACTCAGAGTTTGTTGCACAGCTTATTCCTCATCCATCCTCAGACTCCCCAGTAGACAATGTGAGGCTCTCTAACAGCATGCCATACCATCTTGGTTAGGAACTGGCTGAGCACTTTGTTATGCAGCCATCCCTGAAAGCGCCCTCCTCTTGCTACACAATGGTGTAACCATGGTGATGAATCCCATCCTTCTAAATAAGCACTCTAGATAGCTTAAACAACCTACCATAGAGGATTCACCATACTACTTATATTGGAGCCACCAAGTGCCACTGATTTTCACCTCCCGTACTTTCTGTTAAGGGTGTCTGTGATGGGATCCACAAATCACATAGTCGCTTACGTCCAATAGACATTTATTTTTTATTTTTTATTTTTTTGTTTTAGTCATTTGATTTATACCTCATCTTTCTCCCCAAATGGTACACATGGTATCTGAGGGATAAAACTGCACACAGATGCATGTAACATTACTCAAAGGCAGGGGTGGACAAAGTGTGGTCCTGCAAGTAAGGTTGCCAGGGTGAAAACTGGTTGGGGCTCCTGTACCTTTAACAGTTGTATGGAAAAGGAAATTTCACCAGGTGTTGCTTGTTGCACAACCACATAACAAATAACACTTGCTGAAATTTCCCTTTGTATCCACCCATTAAAGAAACAGGAACTATCTCAAACAAGATGTGAACTACAAGTGGCTTCTGCTTGTTTCTTGTTGAAAAAGGCCTCTCTTGGGCTTAAAATGGCCCATGGGATCCTAAAAACAGGTCATCCCTCTCTATTTCCCATACCCCCCCAAAGCAGAAAAAATGATATTTTTGGAGGAGATTGTGGGGTATATGGTCTTCCAAAGGCTAATGCAGCCTCCTCACTTTCCACAGTTGCCTACCTTTAGCTCAAAGGCTTTTGAAATAATGAAAAAAGCATTTTCAGATACACATCAGTGAAGTGTTTGTGTGAGGTGAAAACTTAATATTTTTTCTCACTTCTTACTTTCAAAAAAATTCAAATATGTGTTTGCCCTGCAAGTCTGAAATAACATATAGTTACTCTCCTGCTCTTAAGTGCTGTGTATTGTATTGGCTCACACACACACACACATGCACATATATACACAAGAGGATTCCGATTCAGCCAGTCTCTAAATTATTATGTCCATTTAATCATGTTTTATGTGGTTTTGTTCTTTTATCTTCTAGGGTTTTTTTCTCCATCTAAAATGAATGGTGTGTGTGTGGTGTTTGTCCTCTTCCCAGGTGCAGTCAATGGTAATCTACAAGAATTGAAGAATATAATCTTTTAATGTGAGAGTACTGTATGGTGTCCAAAGGAGTAAATGCAATTTTGATTTTTCTCCCCTCCAAATGAAATGCCAAATGAAAAACTTAGTGAACAGAGATAAGTCTGTTTCTCAGCTTAGCTGTGTTTGAATAGCCTAATTAGACTTTGGATTTAAGGTGTTTTATGGGAAGAAAATTGTTTTTCAATAGTAATGTTGCAAAAAGCAATGAAGGGGGGAAAAGGGCTAGGATGCTTTCCTATGTTCTTTAACTTGATTAAATGTAGCAAGGGGGCCCTTTTTCACAAAATAAATTACCTTTGTCCTTTATGGATGTTGATATAAACTTTAAATACTAAATGCTGTACTTTGCCATTTCATTCCAATGGCCCCTCTCACAGGAAATCTGGTTTTGCAGAAAGGATAGATTTATATTTTCCCAAGAGACAGAGGGGAAAAATGCCACCATCCTCAAAGGCTTATGTATCCAACAATAAAAAAGTAAAACTCTAATCAATGTACATGCATGTCATCACTTAGCGTTTAAACATTCCGAGCATACCTTCATGACCACTGTGATGACAATTTAATATCTCCCCATTAGTAGAGTAGGGTAGAGTAGAGAGCTATCAGTGTTGTAGTTTGATTGCATATTATTATTCTGAACAAATTTCTAAAAAACAATGAACCCTTCAACTGGGTGTAATGTTTATTTATTCTTTTGATTAGGATTTGACTGAGTTAACAAGCAGTACATAGAATTCTTTGGAATCCTAGGGGCTGAAAAAAAGTTTATCTTAAATATTTCATTAATGAAGCAATCGTACATAGGCCTAATTGAAAGTAAGTCCTATGGAGATCAGTGGGATTTATTCCCTGATGATGCAGTATGACTTTGCAGCTTTACCTTCATCTTTCTTTCCACACCTTGATTTCAAACATGAAATGGAAAAATACCAAAAATTCTTAAAGTATTCTGACTTAATGTTTGGTTAAGCCAACACCTGAGAATATATTGCACAGAACTTAGTGGAACTTAATTCTGAGTAGCCACTGGGTGTAAATGCTAGTGTTGTAGTCCAACATGCAAACCATTATACCATCCAAATGGTAATAGATTGGGCTTTCTGTTGTAAGAGCTCTTGCTTTTTTGCACTGGTCTGGAAGAGCCCATTGCATAGCTGGGTGTGCAGTCCCAGTTCATTTTTTTCTGTACCCTTGTAGGATCCAAATGCATTGATCCAAATGCAAACATTCCAAACATCTCTCAAAAGTCTTTAATCACTTCAAGAAGTCTTAGGATCTGGTTCTCCACCTTCAACTGTCCACTTCTACCCCTTCTCTCCAAAGGCACAGAAAAACCAGTCACTTCTGGTTGCAATTTTTGGCTGATTCTCAACTGAAAATGCTATGTTGCACTCCACTGTGAGTGGAGATGGAAGTTGACCTCTGCCTTTTATGCAGTTGTCCACCATCATTGTACAGATTTGCATTGCTAAACACACAAGTAAATAAAAATGAACCAAAGGGTGTGCAAACATGAAAGTATATCTTTTAAATTTTAAGACCATGTTGATTTCTCTAAATCTGTAAGCTGTTTGATAAATATGGATTTATTTTTCTACTTTTCTTTGAATTTGTATTATGCTCATAGGAACACTTCATCCAAAACTGTAATTCTCTGTAATTCTCTAAGTTTTTATCTCCCATAATGCCTAGAAATATTGCATAGAAAGTGTACTCGTGTAAACATTCTTGTGTAGAACCAAATATTACAATCATAGTCTCACAAAGTTGGAGAAGACCTTAGAAAGCATTTAGTCCAATCTTATGCTCCACAGGTTTAGGGCCTAAGCAGACTGCCAGAAATAGTGCACATTAAATTGAGGCACTGCCCTGGCTCAGTGCTAGGGAATCATGAGAACTGTAATTTATTGTGGCACCAGAGCTCTCTGACAGAGAAGGCTCAATGTCCCAGAAAAAAATACAGTTCCCATGATTCCCTAGCACTGAGTCAGGGCAGTGCCTCAATTTAATGTGCACTATTTCTGGCAGTCTGCTTAGGCCTTTACTGAGAAAATTAGTGCTAGAAGAAGTGGTGGGTCAAAACCAATCTAAGTATAAAGTCTGGAACTAACATTGTTGTTCTATGCCTTTAAGTCATTTCCAGCTTACAGTGACAAGGGAAAGGGAAGGAATCTGGTGGCACCTTGAAGATTCACTGATGTATTATAGCATCAGCTTTTGTGGATTTGGCATCAATCTCATTGCATTATAATTCCAATCACCACACTATGTAAGTATTTTTAAATACCCATGGAATGTACATTTTTTTCCATCTATGCATCTGAAGTGGGATAAAAGCAATCTATCTTGAAGGTGACACCAACATTTTTCCATCCTATTTCTTTTTACCCTTAAACAGAATAGTACAGCTATAATTTTAAAAACATGTTTGTTTCTGGCTTCTTGTCTTCTCCTCCTCTGCATTGATAGCATTCCTCAAATGTCAGGACAACCAGGTTTCAGCATGGAAAGGGGGTACAAAAGGGATCTGTAATAAAGTATTGGGAGAGAGGGTCAGCAATTCAAAGAAGAGAAAATAAACAGTGAAATGACTTATGTCATCACAGCAGGCTTGCATGGAAATAGGAAGCAGATATCAAAAGTATATTTAATATTTAGGAAATATCCTTTAAGAAATAGATAGAAAACATTGATGACAATATCTACAACAGAAAAAGAGTTATCTTATCACTTTACTCATGCCTGAATTTTGTTAACTTGAAAATCCATATTGATTTTTGGGGGAAAAAAAAACATCCCAAAGACTTCCATGTTTGGCCACCTGTTCTTTAAAGGCATTGGTAGCACCCAAGCTTTAGCACTAACAGTAACATAATATTAAAATGTTAGAATGTTTACAAATGTTAGCAGTATAACATAGCAATAGTATAAATTGAATTGTTGTTGTTACATAGCAATAGTAATATCTGGAAGGATCCTGACAAAATCTATAGGCTGGATTTATACTTGTAGTAGCAGATTCTTTGAAATCAGTGGAAAATAAAGCCTGATCAAACAAAAATGTCATTGGCTGCTGGGCAAAGGAAAGCAGGGTAGAGGCCTCTATTGAAAGGGCATTCCAAAGGGTAGGAGCAGCCACTGAGAAGGCTCTCTCTCATCTCACCAAGTGGGCCTGTGATGGTGGCAGGACTGAGAGAAAGGCTTCCCCTGTAGATCTTAGAGTTCTGGCAGGGAGATACAGTCTTTCAAATAGTCTGGAGTTAAGCTGTAGGCCTGAAACACACAGGCCAAATAAAGTGGCTTCCAGTCACTTTGGGAGCATGGCGTTTACATGATGCATGCCTCCAAAGCAACTGGAAGCTACACCAAGGCTACACTCCAGTCCAAAGGACTGGATTAAAAGGGAGTTGATTAAAACCAACTCCTGGCCAACGTGGCTCAGGACCTGTGGCGGCAACCCACTTTGGGAGCAAGTTGCGTGGTTGCTGCAGTCCTGGCCTGATTGTGGCTGGAGGCCACTTTTTATCAGTTGTCTGCTTCACCCCATATAAGGCTTTGGAAGTCATGATAAGCATTTTGAATTGTGTCTGGGAATGAAATGAAAGCCAGTGGAGCTGTTTGAACGAGGAGTTATAAGTTCCCTATAAATGGCCATGGTCAGCATTCTGGCCCAGGTCAGCATTTTGACCCATGAAGTTTCCAAACATTTTCCAAAAGCAGCCACATGTAGAGTGCATCATAGTAGTCCAAATGGGATATAATCAAGGCATGTGTCACTGTTGCCAAAGTACAGGTGCACCAGCAATAGGTGCAGCTAGTGCACTGGTTTTAGCTGTGCAAATGCACTCCCAGCCATTTATGAAACCTGGGCATCCAGGCACAGAGTTGAGTCCAGGAGAATGCCCAAGCTGTAAGCCTGTAACCCCATCCAGCACAGGCAGAGTCCTTATTCCCTGATCTGCCTTATAATTGACTAGGGGAACCTCTGTCTTGTCTGGATTACATTTAAATGTGTTTGCCCTCATCCATTCCCCTATTGACAACAGAGATTAGCTCGATAGCTCAATAGCTTGTTTGGAATCAAATGGGAAGGAGAGGTAGAACTGGCACACCTGAAAAACCTGGATGACCTCTCCTAGAAGTTTCATGTAGATACTAAACAGCATGGGAAACAAAACAGCCCTAAGGGACCCCACAGGCCAATAGCCAAGGCATCAAAGAGGAGTCCCCCAGCACTACCATCTGCATATGCCCTTCCAAGCAAGACCAGAATCATTGCATAACAGTGCCCCCAAGTCTTATCCCAGAAAGTCAGTCCAGAAGGATGCCATGGCTGGTGGTATCAAAAGCCACTAAGAGATCCAGTGGAACCAACAGGAACACACTCCCCATTCCTGTTCCCTGCATCCCATGCACCAAGATGACCAAAGCTGTGTGCATCCCATAACCAGATCTGAGGCCAGATTGAAATGTATTCAGCTAAACTGTTTCATCTATAAACCTCTGGAGCTGGGAGGCCACCACACACTCCAGAACTTTGCTGGAAAATGGAATGTTAGAGACTAGCTGATAATGATTCAGAATGATGGATCCAGGCCTTTTTTTAGTAACACCCTCACCACAGCCTCTTTTAGGCAGGAAGGAAACTTCCCAGCTGCAGTGAAGCACCTGGCGATCCAATAATAATAATAATAATAATAATAATAATAATACTTTTTATTTGATGTCCCTCCCCTCTGAGATCAACCCACCCCTTAAAAAGTTATTAAATCCATAAAATTTAAGAACACCAAATAAAAGGAGGATATGTACCTCAATATAAAACATCAAGAACAATAATACAACAAA
>CM034710.1:76625743-76659603 GCA_020142125.1 Phrynosoma platyrhinos | reverse complement strand
GAGAAAGCCCTCTGGGAGGTCTGAGACAGCCTAGTTTTTATTGGCTGTGACAGACTCCTCCCAGAGGACCACAGGGCGCTGGGGGGATCATATGGGGAGAGGCGGTCCCTAAGATAAGATGGACCCAAGCCATGTAGGGCTTTAAAGGTCAAAACCAACACCTTGTACTGTGCCCAGAAACTAATTGGCAGCCACTGGAGGGATTTAAGCACTGGTGTTATGTGCTCCCTCCTGGATGTACCTGTAATTAGTCTGGCTGCCATGTTCTGTACCAGTTGCAGTTTCCGGGTTAGGCACAAGGGTAGCCCCATGTAGAGAGTGTTACAGTAATTCAGACGTGAGGTCACCAGAGCATGTACCACAGTTTCCAGATCCCTCATGTCCAGATAAGGGCACAGTTGGCGTATCAGCCGAAGCTGATAAAGGGCACTCCTGACCACCGCATTCACCTGACTAGTCATGTGAAGCGACGAATCAAGGAGCACTCCCAAACTGCGAACACAGTCCTTAGAGGAGAGTGTGACTCCATCCAGGACTAGAGACTGTATTCCCACATCTGGTTTCGGGCCTGTGACCATGAGTACCTCCGTTTTGTCTGGATTCAAAATTCAAAACCATTGTTGCACACCAAAGCCCCCAAATGCCCTCTGTGGGACATTATGCAATAATTTTAGGCTGAAGAGAGTCCTTTCTGAATGACAGGAAGTGAGTGGAAGGTACTCCCTATTCAATTCCTTTTTTCTTTTAAGTCTCTCCTGGTCTATTTTAAGTCTCTCCTGGTCTATTGCTCAAAAGTGTGGGGGGAAATGCCTCCGTGCCCCTAGAGGGCATTTGGAGGTGAAAATTGAGACAGTAACATGCCCCAGTTTTGGAGGAGTGGGGGTGCAGTTGCAAGCTATACTTAGACTACTTCTGATCTATGTGATTACTGGAAAGTTTGCATAAACAGATGAAGTCAGGCAGGAAATGCAGTCATTTGCCTATAGGATAATATAGGCAAGGACTTAATAGAGAACACACACGGAGAAAAATAAAATAGGAATCTATAAGTATGTATCTGTGTTTCTATTGCCCCCTGTAGTTGCCTAGTTGGCTATGTAAATACAGTTGTATTTCTGAACCTTCAGTGACTCATTAGTTGGCATAGGGATTTTAACCAATAATGTGTTATTTTACTGCTTCTGAATACACACAAGACTGGGTAAAGACTATCACAGTTCTTAAAGAAACTGGGCTCTTACCATATACAAATAAATTAAATTGGTATGAGACCAGCCTAAATATTACAATTGCTTAGTTTTTACAATGTACCTTTTCTTTAACCAATAAAATGAAAAAAATAAATAAAATAAAAATAATTCCTTACGGCACATTAAATGGCCAAACCATTTAGAAGCATTGCTTCTAAATGACAGCAAATGAGTGGAAGGAAGTGGGGCAGGAGAGCAGGGGAGAGCACAGGAGTGATGCAGTACAAAATAGTGAATGAAATATTTATACGTTCCGCTGAAGCTGAGCTTATGTTCTAGAGGGAGAAGCCCTGTTGAGATGGGTCTTCCCCTTTGTTCTGAATCTATTTTTCCAATTGCTCTGACACAGCTGTTGGTTTCACAATCACTCTGACATTGATGAGATTAGAAAGGATAGGTCTGCCTGCTCGGCATGACAAATGACAAACACAAAGTTTGTATGTATTCTAAGCATGTAGCCAGAGAGTAAGAGAGTTCTCAGCACTGTGCTTCAATATGCACAAATTGGTTCTTTTAAAATTTATTAGTACAAGCTGATCACGGTTGGAAAGCTCAGCCAAGAGTAAGTGGATGTGTTGTTTAGAATATGGGCTTATAATTTCACTTTACATGTTATCCATTGAGGATATGGGTTCTGAAGATTCAGCCACAATGCTGCTGGTGCTTTCCATGTCTATATGGTAGTGACCCTGCTCTGGGTTTCTGTGATGAACTCTATACCCCAAACAGATTCAACATTTATTCAGCCGCTGCAAATTAGGGTATTTTCCCCCTTTTGTTGTTGTTGTTAACTGCCCTCAAGTCGATCTCGATTCATGACGATCCTATGGATGAGACATCTCCAAGACTCTCTGTCCTCTACTGCTCTGCTTAATTCCTGCAACCCATGTAAGTCAGGTTTATGTGACACAGAACAATATGTCCCATGAAAAAAGTGATAGTGTTTACAGTGTGTGTGTGGGGGGGAGGTTTAATGATATAAAATTAGCACTAGACAGCTGGCTGCTCAATACACTGAACCTAGTTGCACCAAAACAGGATTACAAGCTGATGGTGTGATATTAACTTTGATTGCACTAATCTAGTTTCAATCTAGATACCTGGGTGTGGGTGATGATGCAACTTCCAGAAGGCAGGTATCTCTACAATTTCAGTCTTTGATGTGTCTTTATTTTATTGGACACAATCTAACAGGATGTCCCAGTGTGCAAGCCTTATTTAAGAACATAGGGAATTACCTTATACTGGATCAAACCATTGGCCTGTTAAGCCCTATGTTGACTAGTAGCAACTCTCTCAGGGCTTCAAGAGGAGGTTCTGCCCACCTTCTGATTTTTTGAATTGAGGCTATGAGAGAACTGCACCAGAGACCTTTAGTATGCAGAACATATGCTCTTTTGAGTTATGATCATTTTCCCTTGAAAATTGATGGGAGCTGCCTAAGAGCATGGCTTGCATTCATTTTATTAGTGAGCATTTATTTGCAGAGCAGTGGGGGTGGGGGACAGGGTGGCAGGCAGAAAGGAGGACTGTGTAATGCATCCTCATGTGTCAGTTCCCATATGCCTTGCACACAGAAGTTTCCAGGATCAGTCCCTGTCATCTTGAATTTTAAAAAGAGATGGATGAAAATGTTGGTCATAGACTGTAATAAAGACTTATTGATTAGTATTGTGGAAAAGATTTGTTTGAGAGGTCATGGAGAGAAAGCTGCAGTCCAGAGTCTGGAGAATCATTTTTGGACTACAGTTCCAAGAATTCCCCTCCTAACACTGACCATACTAAGGTGATGTTCTAGAAGTTGTAGGGCCTGAACAGACTGCCAGAAATAATCCAGCTTGAGATCACTTTAACTGTCCTGACTCAATACTAGGGAATCACAGGAATTGTAGTTTTTTCTGAGAGCCTGAGCCTTCTCTGTTAGAGAGCTTTGGTACCACAATAAACTACAGTTCCCATGATTCCCTAGCCCTAGTCACCACCCCCAAAATAACTTTTCCAAGCTCTGCACCTGTCAGTGTACATTTAGTGCATTACATGGGGAAATTGTCTGATACTTTCCTATATCCTTTGTTCCAAAGTTTCTCCCCTTGAATTGCACAGTTGCAAAGGTCCATATCCATGTAGGATTCACAAGGGTTGTGAAGTAAAGAAGCACCTGTCAAGGAAAGAATTAAGTGGTTTGTCTCATTATGGTTTACCTGGTTCATATTGCACCTGTATAAAACACTGTTTACATTTGTTTTAAAACAAAATAAAGCAGCAGGATGTATTGCATCCATTAAGATAGAAAATAATGAAAATAATATGATAATATAATGAAATAATATAATAATAACCTATAAAGTTGGATTGAGTCCCAGTCTTGAGGAAAAGTCAGGCTATAAATAAGGTTAATAATAATAACAATAATATAAACAATTAATTTACAATAGCAGCTTCATTTCCATTCAGATCAAAGGCCTCAGTTTCACTTTACTGTCTGTAAAATGGGAACAGCATTCCCCCCCAGAGATATTCAATTATGTATTAAGTGATTTCAAAGAAAATGGAAAAAAGGTATGATTAAAATAAGCATTATTGGAAGAATAAATTATATTTTAAATATAGTTCTTGGAAAGAAACTGCAAACGTTTTCCCTTTTTGTTGTTTATTCATTAATGCAGCAAAACAAAGGGAAATCTATTAATCTCAACTTCTCACTGAAAAATAATTAGCATTTTTTGGAGTGTTCCTGTTATGGTATTATAACAGAACAAGATTATTTGTTCCATGTATTTACCTCTGATGCTATGCTTGGAGGTCTAGAATGTTATAAATTAATATACTATATTGTATGTGATATCCCTTCCAGTTTAAATGAATATTAAAGAGAAAGCAAGGTCTGAAAGCCTTATGGGCAGCTAAAGTGGAAACATAATGTATTTATCATATAAAGAAATCTTGGCCAATTAATGAATGTTTTCTTTTGCATTTTAGAAGCAAACTGTGAAATACAGTCTTTACAACTGTTTGAATATGGACTCTGATTAAGAAGATGTAATCTCAGAGACACTGATTTCATTGAAAAATGTTTAATCAAATAATTCTTTAGAAAATATTGAAACAAAATATTTAAGCAAATCATTGATCATTTAAAATAAATAAAGAAGGAGATACTGGTTCATTTAAAACCACAGTGAAAGGAGAGGACAGAGGATGTCAATTTTAGAGCACTGAAGGTTAGCCATTTAAGAGATGAGGAAATCCAAAAATAACATGACCAAATATTTTCCTTTGAGACATGACAATATTCCATGTCATTCCATTGTTGTTATGCAGATCTGGGGGGATCCAGTAGTGTACGTCAATAATAAGCATCAGTAAAATTGGAACTGTATCTTGTCTTTTGGAGCAGATATTTAGGGTACAGATGTAATTGTTCTTATGGCTGACTTTTGACTATATCACATAAAAGTTCCCAGTGATGAATCACAAGAATCCTGTAAGAATTTATCCAAACATAGGCATCTGTGTGTACCT
Source organism: Phrynosoma platyrhinos (assembly GCA_020142125.1). Taxonomy (NCBI): domain Eukaryota; kingdom Metazoa; phylum Chordata; class Lepidosauria; order Squamata; family Phrynosomatidae; genus Phrynosoma; species Phrynosoma platyrhinos. Next base: position 76,654,831 of record CM034710.1, on the reverse strand, counting down.
GGCTTCTATAATGGAAGAGAACAAAGGAGCCCTTGCTCATAGGGAGACTGTGTTCATGTGGACATGAGCCTGCATAAATCCTAGGGACATAAATTAGGAGTTTTATTTAATTTCCTGTTGAGACAGATGTAGACATAATAGAGAATACAATACATAGGATATACTGGTTATTTTAATGAGGAGGAAAGAATTAAAAATTTCCAAGGGTGATGTAAAATGTGTTATGAGGGACCATTGCATACAGTTAATTGTTGAATTTCACCTTGAGCACCCAGAAAGTCAGATGGAAATTATTTGGAGTTAGGAGAGGTCAGTGAGGTGGACAGGTTTGATTGGTGTTAACTTCTGGTTAAGTCAACTTTGATGTAAAGTAACCTTGTGAATAAGAGACCTCTTGGGGGGAAGCAGACGGGCGGCATGGGGCTGCCCCAGGAAGCTGCGGATCGGGGCTGAGGCATCCACATTCCTCGGCCCCCTGGCGCAGCTTCGCCGCCCCTGGAAGTAAAATAGCGCTCCTTCCACAAATCGCCGAAGGTGCACCGCAAAAGGCTGCCAGCACACCTTCGGCGGCTTTTCCACTGCAGCGTGTGTGGACGCTGCAGCGGAAAGGCATCCTCGGAACACCAGCCGTGCGGAGGGCTGGCTGCTCTGACGACATTTTTGGGAAGGGGTTGGAGTGCCCAGCGTGTGGCTGCCCCTCCCCTTCCTTGCTCTGAAGACAGCGCTTTGCGCTGTCTGCTTAGCCCTTAAGTCAGCATATCAGAAGCCCTGCTCAGGTCCTGTACACTCAGGGCCATGGCTTCCTTGATTGAATCTATCCAAGTTTGCTGCTGATACCCAATAATTTAGAGTGGCTAGAATAAAAAAGACAACAAAGAGATAAAGGATTTCTCCAAAAGAAGGGAATAGCCATTAAAATAGGAAATGTGGTTCATTTTGAGAAAGTGTGACACAATACATATGACTTAACATAAAACTGAGCTAGCTGTGAAACCAGGTTAGAGTTTTTGAGACTATGCTGACAGTGCAATGAAAAAGTTGATCCAGAGGGAATTTGAAAAAGTCAAATTGAAAGTAAGAGATCATTAGGAAAGCAATAAAATAATGGCCATGATTATAATGCCTTTATATATGGTTGTAGACGTATGGTGCTATAACCATATTTGGAATATTGGGTGCAGGTTAGCCACCACAATTTTAAAGGATATTGTGGAGCTGGAGAAGCTTCAGAGAAGGACAACCATGATTCAGAGTATGGAGCAACAGTAATATGAGGGAAGGTGACAATGTTGGGGGCCTTTTACCTTAGGGGAAATAGTGAGTAAGGGGGAAGATGTACAAAATTATGTGTGAAATATATGAAATTATACATTTGTGGAGAGAGAGAACAGTTTTTCTTCTGATGTTGTAATATTCAAACCAGAGATAATTCCTTGTTTGAACAGCATGTAGTCAAACTAAGGAATTTGCTATCACTGGATGAAGTGATGACCAACAAGGATGGCTTTAAAGGGGGGTTAGAGACATTGGTAATTGATAAAACCACCAATAGCTGCTAGTCCTGGTGGTTATATATTATTACCTGTATCAGAGGCTATATGTATCTCAGTACCATTTGCTAGAGAATACAAGTGGGAGAGTGTTGTTGCACTCATGTCCTGTTTGTGAGATTCCTTCAGGCATCTGGAAGAAGAAGGATGGATTAGGCAGGACTTTGGTCTGATCCAGGATGTCTCTTATGATCTATAGCACATATTAGAACTAAATTCAGTTGCCAGAGGTCTAACCCTTCAGGCAGCTAACCATGCAGAAGAGGAATATGGCCTCAAACAAATGGCCCAAAATGGCCATCATTAGGCTGTGTTGGGGGTGGGGTGTGCCTAGGACTCATGCTCCAAATGCAGCCGGAGAACTGATCCAAAACCACTCTGAAAAGGAGGGGAAAAATCCGGTCCTTTTTGGTAGGTAAGTTGGGGGCCGTGGCGGCAGCCTGAGACAGAGCCAGGCACATGCGGCTGCCATGGCCCCAACATGAACGGGCCCCATGCAGTCCTGAGGCAACCCTTTTGGGCCATCTGTTTTGCCCCAATGTCACAACAGGTTTGGGGCAATCCTCCCAAATAATAAAAAAAATGTAAAACAAATATTTTTGGGGAAGAAACTAAGGGATGATCCACTCTGAAACAGCACTATGAGGACTGAGCAAATTCATCCTGAGCTATGAGGAATGAGTAAGCTCAGTGACTGTATAATAGCTAAGTCGGAAAAGAGATACTTGAAATTGTAGAGGAGAGGAGAGGAGAGGAGAGGAGAGGAAATGGAATGGAGTATTCTGGAAGAGGATATGGCTGATTGGCACCCTAAACAGGAACACATCATACTATAACATTTTGTTGCAGGTCCTATGCATAATATCCCAGTATAGCAGTAGCTTTGTTTCAGAAAGTTTCCAGTATTCACAGCATTATGAATCGTGTTTATGATATTATACTGTAATATTATGATATAATTATATCCTCTCCACTGTGGCTCCCTTAGCACACCTTTCTTGCCAAAATCAGTAACTTGTTGGTGCTGTCAAGATTGTTACAACTCCACAGGACTTATTGCTACTGAGGCAAATTCATGCCTAGGCATTCAATTAATATTGGTTTCCCAAGGGAAAAAAGTCACTAGTTTTTCATCTTACTTCTGCTTTTCTCATTGCTCCTGAAAACTACTTCCTAATACCTCTCTGCTGTTAATTGCCATTGAAACTATTTCAGTGAGAGCATTAACACAATGAGTTGCCGCTGAACTGAGCTCAAGCTGCTGAGAGAATTCAGAGCACTTAAAAATAATTCTAAGATTATATCTAAATATAACACTGAAATGAATACAGTAAGCACAAAATTACTATAGCATGAGAGCTGGCTTTTACTGTAAACTGTTCTTTCACAGGTCTGAGCTGAAACATCTCTGTCCCCTTCCCCCAGCCCAATTGTGAAATTGTGGGAATTATTTCGATTTTCTGAGAGGGCTCCAAATGAGGATAAGGCCAGCGATGAACCCAACAAATTCTAATTGTCTTTCCCACAAGGTGTAGAGTTCCTGCCCTCACTATAGACTTTCTGGGAAGAGAAAATGGCTGCTAGGGACCATTATTGCTGCTGCCATTAAGACTGCAAAACATATAGCAGTTACAGCACAAGAATGTGAATGGGTGTAGGTGAGTTTGCCCCAAGAAACTTCCATGCAAACAGACAAAAAAAATCCAACAACGCCTATATCAGAAATGTTCTGGTAAGAATGTCTGGGCCATGCTGTAAATGCTGTAGTCAATTTCTTTGCTTCATTCTAAACTTTAGGTGATATATATTTCTAGGGATCCAACATTTTGCTGGCTGACACAAAGCCAGCAAATGGCGCCTTTCTCCTTGCCCAAGTCCTGTTACATAGTGCCAAAAGCCACCCAAATTTTTCTGGCACCTGAGGGGGAAAATTCCATGAACACTTCTCTTTCTCATTCTTGAATATAAAACATGCATGTATCAGTAACAATGTGAAACCTTGTCATCATGTTTCAAATCTGCCACCCAAGCCTCTGTCTGACCAATGGAAAGACTAGCTCCAAGTGCCACCATTGAGATGTGAATAAATAAATTCTGTTTTGAAATCAGATACAGCCTACTAATTGTATCTTGACTGACTCTTGATGTATTAGTTTTATACCTGGTGTATGCTAGGGTTAATCAAACCAACTAACCAACCAATAAACAACCGTGCAAGCTAGCTGTGGTAGACCATATAACAAAATAGTTCCTCATTTCTGGTTTGAACTGACACATCCCCTGAAAAATCGTTTCTGCCACATGATTTTGTTGAACATCCAGTCCAGCTCTTAGAGAGTGTGACAGGAGAATGAAGGGTCTAGTTCTTTAGGGTTGTTTTGTTATTTCTCTTCTATCACTCAAGAAAGAAGCAGGTGGCATAAAATTACAGGATAAGAAGTTGTATCATTTGATCCTCTTGAAGGATAAAACTCTGTCTTCATGTGATAAGGAGAATATTGCTATTATTAGAGGCCAAACGTACAGAGCCTAAAACAGAATTTGTGTAGGGTTAGTTATATTGTGTAGTTCCATGATTTCTTCATCCAAATATGAAAGACTTTCTCCAGAAAAAAAATGAGTATTCTTACACTTTTATTCTAGCCAGGATTGGTGAAAGAATGCATATATTTATGTTTGGGTTGAGGATATCTTCAAGCAACTCAAATACCAGGAGTTTTGTGTCCACATCTTTCCTTAGTTAGCATCTATGACCTGTTCCTATGGTGGCTCATTGACCAGGGAACACACACTTTCCTTTCAGACATTCTAAGGTTCAGTCCCTTGCCTTTCGGATATCATGGATACCAGGATTGGGATAAATCTTTGCCTGATATACTGGAAAGCTGCTGCCACCAATTCAGAGTCAACAGCAGTGGTCTAAGTGACCCAATAGTCTGAAATAGTATAAAAAATATTCAAATGGTAATCTGTTTAGTACACTTTACTGAATACAATCTTTTATACCTAGTATTGGACTGATATTCCCACCATTCCTAGGTAGCAAGTGTATCCATGCTCTCTACAGATGGCAGAAATTGTATCCCAACATACATGGAGAACTTTGAGCTGGGATAGTCTGATCTGTGCTAGTCCAATAGCTTACCACCATGAACAAACTTATCTTGATTGATTTTGGAAAATCAAGCCTTGTTAATACCTACAAAGGAGAATAACAGAATATGCCAGGGATCTCCAGGTAGGACCAGGAAAGAGTCATGTCTGAAACCCTGGAAAGTCCTTGTTGCTAGACACAGTTGATAGTTCTGGGATACAGACACCAACAGTGTGACTCACTATATATCAATTTACAATGTTCCACAGTTCCACATGTGTTCTGCCAATCCATATATACTCTTCCATTCTTGCAGATTGCCAATTGTTGGTCTTGATATGAGAATAAAACAATTAAAAGGTGCAGGATATACTTGTGCAGATTTTGATATTTTGCAGGGGCAGAATACATTCATTCCTACTTACAGGATAAATTTGAGAAATATGTGGTGTAAATTGGAAGGAAAGAGCATACCTGTATCCATATTCTGAACTTTTTTTTTTGATGCCTCACATTTTTACTGTGATACACATTGTAATGTTTTTGTCATGGGCTGTGCCTTATTTAAAAATGTGACATTAAGTCTTGAAGATAACTGCAGTAATCTGATATACAAAGTCACTGCTGACTTTGGGTCCCCCCCTCTCTCTGCAGCAATGAACTTGTAGACTGCATTAAGGCCGCCTCAAGCTGTGTGACTTCTTTATTGCAAATAGAATTTCTTTTTGCCAAATGTCAAGAGATCAACATGCATATAAACATGCAGACAGCATAGCAAAGGTTGCTACACAGCACAAATTAGGATTCCAGTCAGACTGACTACTGCAGAGGTTGAGGGACCTGCGGCAGCTTTTCTGGTGACCCTAGTAGCTAGAGTGACAAGGCATCCACAGACAAGCTGACATGCTCTGTAGAAATGTTGTGCTGGCTGGGGAGCAATGGCAAGCTCAGATGTTTCCTTGCTTTCCTCTTTAGGAAAACTTTAATGCTGAGGCTCATCTCAGTCCTGAATGGAAAGCTCTTCAATATCATACATAAATGGTGGGTTGAGATGATGGAGTTCCAATGGATGTGTCACTTTTGGAAGTGGCTAACTTTGAAGATGGAGGATGCTCAATGAAAAACAGTCTGTACTTGCAAAGTAGCATCTTACTATCTCTGTTTTATAGCCACCAGTGAACCATACAACAGATTAAACTGTGTGAAACTATAAAATCAAGATGACTATGTTTATATATTTTCATTTTGGAGCCTACTGCCACATAGCAACTTCCTGGTTTAGTGGTTCTTAACTTTGAGATTCTTCTAAAAGCCATGGACCTCCTCTCCCATAACATAGCCACAGTGAGGATTGTACATTCCTTGACCATGTGCATTAGTCCCCTGTGCCACTGTATGCATGTTTTGAATGAAATACCTTAATAGTGTAATTTGACATTGTAAAAAAAATCCCTACAAAACCAATTTTCAAAGTAACTAGAAGGGAATCCAAAAAGCCTTCTGTCCCACTTATATTTTTTGTGCCTGCTTCATGAAAATCTTGAAGCCCACAGGTTAAGAACCCCTGATCTAACTGGAGGAATAGTTTGGTAGGAAACATACAAGTTGTAGAAGATAATGTTGTAGAAGGTAACAAATCTTTGTCCTCTTTTTAAATAATTTTTTTTTTTTTTTTGCAATTCATCACATAGGACAGTGACTTTAGTATGTTTTCTGATATGCCTGGTATGCTTTACTGCAACCAGTAAGGATATTCCAATTTCTCTTATTTAGGGCCCCTTTCATGTTCCACAATTATCTGTATTTTTCACTTAGTAAAGTGAAACTACTTTTTACAAAGTCTCTTTATGCCTACCCAACCTCCTTTTCTGCCTGGGAATATTTTTAGAAGCATGGATATTGGTAGGAATGTAAAGAAGAACGGGGCTGGACAAATACAGTTGTTAGGTTTTGGGTTGCAACAGCATGTCTGCAGTAAGCAATGTAATAAAGCTTGAGCTGGAAAAGAATGGGGTTCTACTGTAGCCAATCCTACTCTAGTGTGCACAAGAAACAGACAAGCTAAACAGCAGAAACATTTCTCAGAAACATTTACTGAGAATGTGTACCAGCAAAACAGAGAGAAAGGGAAAGAGCACATAAGCCTGCCTCACCATTTAATGTTTGCTGAGACCTACTGAATTGCTATTTTTTTTGTGGTAGGAACCTATCCCTATTCTCTCCATGTTATTTCTGCCCCTGGTGCCAAATTTTCTGTTGAAGAAGCAATGCCCAGGAACACAACCATAGATTGCAAAAGCACTATTGTGGAAGAAAGTGTGATAAGAAATGATGCCAAATTGGTATGTTTCCATTCTTAAACTACCATGATTATGGTAGGACAGCAGGCTGGTGTGAGAAAGTCCTTAGTCTGGATGTTTTCAAACATTTTGGTAAGAAATACATGATAGAATCTGGATCTTTGACCATTTTACTAGCCAATAGTTTGCTGATGGATGTGAACAAGGTATAAAAATTCTAGTTATTTGGTACTTCATGAGTTTTTAAAAAATGGGACTGTGTGTTACAGATTTTAATCATTTGTACTCTAGCATACCATAGTTCCCTCTTTAATTATTTTGCTTTATCCCAGAGCACTTAATACATGTTTATGAGTTGGTTTTCACAGAATATCTTTGTCTCCCCCTACTCACCCCCTGTTTAGTTAGCCTAGGATTTTCTATATCATTACTGTATATTTATGTTTTTTCAAACACAGTCAATAAAAGGAGCTTTGCTAGATCAGTTGTCTAGTCTAACCTTCTTCCACACTGTATAAGTAGATAAAGCATGTGCCTATGGAAAGCTCACAAGTAGATCATGAGTACAACAGCACCCTTTGGTAGCAACTTATCAACTGCCTCTGAGATGCATGCTGGCTCTCATTCTTCATGTAACAGAATCATAGAGTTGGAAGGGGTTTTCATGTCACAGAATCACAGAGTTGGAAGCATCATCTTCAGCCCTCTGCTCAATGCAGGAACTCCAGCGAGAGCATCCTTAGCATGTAGCTATTATACCCATTGTGATTAGTTGCCCTTTTCTATTATTTCCATATAAATGCAGCAACCTAGCTGGGTATTTTATGCCCCAGTAGAATTAGACACATCTATTTCTGAAAGGTCATGAAGCAGAGAGGGAATCAAAGCATCACTTAACTTGTACTTGAGGATACTATCTTCCAGATTTTGAAATGCTCTCTGTTCTCCAGATTTTGAAATGAAACTCTCACTAAAAACCAGTGCTTTCTCCCTCCTCTCCCCCCCATAAACTCTTTCCCCCCTAATCAGACAGTCTCATATGGCTTTGCCTTTCAATCCCTTTTTGTCTCTAATTGCTCTGTACCAGGAGCAGAAAACTGTCTTACTAAATAGTTCGCTGAGCATTAGGTTAAATGGATACAAAGAACATTAAGCCTTTACATGTTCATTGCAACTTTTTCAGATACAATTGCCTCTGTCCTTAAATGGTTTATATGACTGTAAGTAAACTGGCAGCCTATTCACATCTTCCCATTATCTAAAAGCATACAGCAAAAAATTCCCACATGCCAAATATCCTCACATGTCTTGCTTTACAGCTAGAGCTATATTTCTTGGCATGCCAAACTAGATGTTGGGAGGAATTTTCACTCTTATAAATGGAGCCTTGCGACACTTTGTCAGGCCTATCCTAATATGGGGATATCAATATTCACTTATTTAATTCTCACATAGAAAAAAAAAAATGAATTGCAAACATTTTCTTTTCCTGGTTGGGATCATGTTAGACTTTGTACATTTTTACAAATCTGTTTTCATTTCAGGACTTTTGGAAAACATTTCATTTGTGCAAACATTTGCAGAATACCAAAGTTTTTATGCAGGAAAGTGTGTTTACTCCCAAATGTTTGAATTCCCATGTGAAAACTATTCTTATTATTTATTGTCCTAAACTAATTTTTATTGTATACTGTCCTGAAATCCTTGGATATAAACCAGAATATAACTATTTTAATGAATAAAATAACTAATAAATTAAATGAAGTTTTCACACACACACACACACACCATGTCATGGACCATTTTTTTTTTCCTGCAGGGTATCTCTCCGTGTTATAATACCCTTTCTTGCTGAGGACAAGAAACATTTGAAAGTATTCATTACAACACCTTCTGCCTTCTAGTACTGTGAAGTATTGTTGTTAGGGCTTGCTATAGAGGAGCTTGGGGAAGATGTAATGTTGAGAATTCTGCTTCTGCCTCTGCCTATGTAGGCAGAGAGGGGAGTCATTGAGCAGCGTAGCAAGTCCAAAGAAAAAGCCAATGGTATGCAAGGATCTGAGACAGAGGGAAGTGGAATGGCTTGCTATGTATAAGCCCCTGGTAGGCCACTGTCTAATTTCTTGAGGAGCCCTGGTGACGCAGTGGTTAAATGCCTGTACTGCAGCCACTCACTCATAAACCACAAGGTTGCGAGTTCAATACTAGCCAGGGCTCAGGCTAGACTCAGGCCTGCATCCTTCCGAGGTCACTAAAATGAGTACCCAACTGTTGGGGGACAATGAGCTTACAGTTGTAAACTGCTTAGACACCCCATAGCACAGTATGAAGCAGTATATAAATGAAGCTGCTATGCTTTGCTTGTGGGCTATGTCACTGTCTGCTAGTTATGGAATTTTGGAAAGTCAATAGGCCACTTTGTACTTTCTGACTACTAGAAAGATCACTTGATGAGTTGCTATTATCTGTGATAAATTAGTGGCACATTCAACTTCAGGAACGGAATACCGCTGAAATCCATAGGAACAAATTAACCATTAGGGTTGGCTTGGAGGAGTTTTCTAAAAGTGTTTGGCTGATCACTGCTGGGAGCAGGATGCTGGATTAGCAAAGCAGTTCTTATTCTTGCAAGTAAGGCTACAGCAGGAAAACCCTCATTTAAGCAAGTGTGAGTGTATGTAGGCAATTCAAGAATTGCTTAACACAGATTACACATTGCCATTTGTGTACTCTAATTATTAATACATTGTCTGGGATCCTGTTGATGACTTACTTTTGGCTGGGTATAGTAGAGCTGGGATGAAGGCTATGGTGAAAGTCATCTTTGTTTGGGCAACAAACTGTTCTGCTGGCTTCCAAGCAGCCCAGGACCTGACAAAGCAGATTAACCTACTAACAGTATGGCTTTAGCTGCTGTTTTCTCCTACCCACCTTGGTGCTTTTTAGTACCCACATCCCTCTGTTGCTCCTATTGTTTCATGGCTTATGCCACTGTCTTCACCAATGTAATTTCATGAACAAATTGGATTGTAACTTCTACTATTTAATGGATAACCTGAAACCTCTTATCTTTAAACACACCACAAACCAATCTCTCACCCACAGGTTTCATGGCAATATTCCAAATTGGTAACTTCTATTAAACCCTTTCCTCATAGGTCTTCTTTCAGATCCCTATAAACACCATTTATTGACTAATGAAAGGGCTGACCAATACTAGGGAAAACTGTGAGCATCATGTGCTCACCTCATGTTCCTAAACTTTCTTAATCCCTTCTTTCTTCCACTATTTGCCCCTTTGCCTCTGTCCTCACCAATCAGAAAATTATTATGGAGGCCACTGGCCAAATATGTGCTCTTGTCACTCGAATCACAGTGAGCCTTGACTTAGGGCCTCTGCAGACTGGCCCAAAGGGTTAGCCTGGAGGTAGAGTTGGGGCAGGGCAGCTACACCCTGGCTGCCCCACCCCACACCAGTGCCATCCTGATGCCATGTGCTGTTACGCACAGGGCGCAGCGTCAGGATGCCCTCCTGGCTCAGTGTTCTGACATGCTGTGCCAAAAAGGGCAAGGAAGAGCCACACACCAGCTCTTAGGGCAGCCTTTTGCTGCCCCTAAAAGAAGCGGCATTTTAATAATAATAATAATTTTTATTTATAACCCGCCCCTCTGCAGAGCAATCGGGGCGGGGAACAGCAAGGTTAAAACAAAGCATAATTAAAACATTGACTAATGAAAGGGCTGACCAATACTAGGGAAAACTGTGAGCATCATGTGCTCACCTCATGTTCCTAAACTTTCTTAATCCTTTCTTAATATTTTGACCCGCTGCTTCCCGGGGTGGCCCAGAGCTGCCCATCTGCAGAGGCCCTTAGTCTGTTGTCTGCTTAGAATGTTTTGAGCCTATAGGATTCAGATTTCTGAAGTTAATAATCTTCCCACATTAAAGTAGTTCACTTAATATATGATGATATACAGGGGTGAGCCATATGTGGTCCTTGACCATTTTTGTAATAATAATAATAATAATAATAATAATAATAATAATAATAATAATAAATTTGTATTTGTATTTCCCTCCTCTCCCTGTGGATCGAAGCGGGATAACAAGTAATATAAAAATACAAAACATTATATATATATATATATATATATATATATATATATATATATATATATATACCCATAATAACAATATCCCCCCCAACAATAAAACCCCATAATTCCTCTAATTGTACCATCTAGGTTGCCTGTGTGCCTGGACTACCACCAATAGAAAAAAAATACCACCCCCTTTAAAAGAAGGGATGTGTTCCCTGCATGTCTTGTTTAGAAATGATCTGACACACCCATAAACTTCCCATAAACATGATTCTACTTCCAAACATGTGGTGTAGGGAGAAGGAGTGACATGTTTTAAAGGATAAATATTTACCATTTTCTTCAGCCACAGAAGCAAATTTATCAGCAATGGCAGCAGAAGCTGTGTCCTCTAAAGGATTCAGAGGTGTCAGTGTGGCCCTCTGACTCTCAGAAGTTGTCAACCAACCCCATGATATACAATGAGCTTTCAGTGCGAAGGCAGATCACACAGTATTGTCTCCAAACCTTTTTGCTGGAAGCAAACAGATGGTACAGACTACTTAAAAATATATTTATCACCTTTGGACAATCTGTTGGGAAGTACAAAGGAAGGTAATATTTTAGGATACACATAGGATTAAGAGTAGAATAAAAGGAAATAATAAATAAAACATAATGTAAATTAACACTCCATATAGAGGCCTCTTATTACCACTAAGATTTCCGTTTGGCAATATATGCTATTGTCAGTGGTTCCCAAACTTTAGTCCTCAGATATTGTTGGACTATACTTCCCAGAATCCCTGAGCATTAGCCATGGGGCTGAAACTTGTGGCAGCTGATGTCCAACATCTTCTGGTTTGAGAACCACTGTTATTGTTCTGATGGGGCAAGCCTGAAGAATAGTGCCTGTACATTCATTTACATTCAAGTTGCAGGAAGAAGGATCGTACCCTTAGAATTTCTGGATCATTAGGACAGTATGCAGTAATAGACCCCTGTGGCTGAATGGCTCCTATAACTGCATTTCTCTGGGGCTATGCAGATGGCAAAAAGAGGTGTTTTGAGGCTGACTTGAAGGTGTGATGTTTAGATAATGCATGTCTAAAAATGGCAGGAAAGCACCCTTTAGGTGTCATATGCTGGGAAAAGCCACTCCAAAAAGGAGCTGCTTTTTTCCGCTTCTTCCACAAAGATGTGCACCTTTGCATGTGCATCTGTATGCAGCAACACCGGTGCACTAGAAAAAGGGCACCAGAGATCTAAAACGGCCCTATAAATGCACCACCGCATGTGTGGTGGAAATTGAGGGCCTCTGCAGACTGGCCCAAAGGGCTGGCCTGGAGGTAGAGTTGGGACAGGGCGACCGCACACCGGCACCCCAACCCCACGCCGACGCTGTCCTGATGCTGTGCGCCATTACGCATGGTACACAGTGTCAGGACACCCTACTGGCGATGTGTTTAAACACGCTGCACCGAAAGGGTGAGGAAGAGCCATGGCGCTGGCTCTTAGGGCACCTTTTTGCCACCCCTGAAAGGAGCGGCACTTTGCTGCTCTTTTCAGGGTGGCAAAAGGGAGGATCAGGGATGTGGCATGGGGTTGCCGCAGCCCCAATCCGCCGCTTCCCGGAGCAGCTCTGTGCCGCCCATCTGCAGAGGCCCTGAGTTGGTGAGCAAGAGCATGCGCCCTACAATACAGGCTTTAATTTAAAGCACCATATGCTTCCAGGTGTAGATACACTGGTGCAGGTGCGCTTTAATGTTACAACCCTAACCCTAATTGTAACCCTATGCACGCACCCTAGCAACTGTTGTCTATTATGATAAAAAATACATTCTGTTGCATGTATGCTTGCTGTCAGCATGCACAGTAGTTTGCATAAAAGAGGCTTTTGTGATCTTTTCTGTGCAGGTGTGCAAGTGTGCATAAGAACTGCACACCACTTGCTGGCATGCTTGGGGGGAGAGCCTCCTGGAATAACGTTTGTCTGTGCGTCCTGTGGCCCATGACCTTGCATGATCACCAGCTTCATGTATCTAGTCTGTCTACACAAACCTCCCTTGCATGTACCTCTCCCCTCCCCCCTGATCTGTGAGAGACATGTTTTGTGGAGGATGGCAGAATAGGTGTCTTTTTGATTGATGAACTCATTCCTCCGCCCCAAGGGTGGCACAATCAGATAGTGGCACTTGTGTACGGTATCCACTACTTGGAGGAATCCTTGCATGATTTGTGGGTGTATGACAAGTCCTGTGCAGGTGCACAGGGATGCTGAACTTCAGTCACCTTTGTACACAGAAAATGATAAACTGTATGTCACCCTATGATGTGTTCTGTGTATGTGCACATGTGTCTGAGAGAATAGAAAAAAAATTAAGACAGCTGCTGCCAGCCCCGTGTAATTGCTCTGTCTCCCTTTGTGACGTCCTCAGGACCGGCCGTGCAGTTGGTGGGGCTTCAATATGGCTTTAGAAAAGCTGCATTGACTGCACCCCAGTGCAGTTGCTTGATCCCCATTTAGGGCATCCTCAGGGCAGGTGGTGCAGTTGCTGCAGCTTAGAGAAAAGGCAGCTTCAGGTCACCTTTTCCTGCCTGCCTGCATTGGCCCTCAGTTACTGCTGTAAGGCACAGTTGGACCCCTGTTTGATGCAACAGGTTGGAAAATCAGCAGGAAGGGAAAGTAAAATCTAATCATCTAAGTGGGAGTTAGTGTACCTCAGGCATAGTTGTTGCATATTGCCCTAATCTCTTAACACAATAGGCATATTCTCCAATTTTGAATATGATAATTATATTTCTGTTTCCAAGTAGGGTATTCTTTTAAATTAAGTGGTGTTTCTCAGCCTTTCTGTCCCTCTTCTCAACATGCACTGCTTCTGCTCCCTTCCAGTGAGCACAGATCATGCTGTTCCACAGGAAAGAATGTGCAAAGATCCTTGCCTGTAGTCATGGCTGCGCAGTTTGGCATTGTTGTCGAGGCTATGGGAACTGAGGTAGTAATCCCATGTTGGCATTAGACAAGGAGCAGAGTAGAATTTTTATGATCCATTTCCGAAGGCACACACTGTCATAAGAACAGAGATAAAGCAACAGGACCAGTAGAAAAGGTTTGCTGGTGGTACACAAAGTGCCTTTACATCTGCCACCACCCAAGTTCCCAAGTGAGAGGAACTCAAGATCTGTTGCTAATTTTTCACTGTCCAGACAGTCTGAAAGATGAGTCCCATTTTACTTTGTCATTGGCCTTGTTGGGTGAAGATTTTCAGAGTTGAAATTCAGAACATCTGGATGGCCAAAGATTCCCCAGCCCTGATATTTTTGGTATGGAAAGGAACAATTAGGGAAAAGAGTGGGGTGATGATGATGATGATGACAATCACCTCCCTTAAGAAGTGAGTTTAGGCTGTCTTCCCTACGATCTGAATTTTATAAAGATTAGAGATCAAGAAAACAGATAGTACAAAAAGAAACAACACTCCCAAAAGCTTTGTTAGGGACCCTTCTTTTCTAAATGACTCACACTTGGAAGCCTTAACAATGAATCTGATTTTTTTTCTTGCATAAATCAGAAATTATTCATAATAATAATAATAAAAAATCAGATTTTCTGGAAACCAGTATCCAAATCCCTGCTCAGCCATGTAAACCCATTGGGTGACCTTGAGCAAATCACACTTTTTCAGCCTCAGAGGAAGGCAAAGGTACACATCTCTGAACAAATCTTGCCAAGAAAACCTTATGATAGATTCATCAGGGTCTCCATAAGTAAAAAAAATGATTGGAAGGCAAATAACAACAATGCCTTTTTTAGTGGCTGTCCCTTGTAAGTACCCTGATGTCCCCACAATGCATTTTGATACACCTACATTTTTATATGGCTCAGCCAAAAACCAGCATGTGCTTTTGAGGTTGCAATGACCTTGAAATACCAAAAAGGTAGTACATGAATGAGTCACGTAGACCCTGAGACATGTGGATGGCTCAGGTGAGAAAAACACAAAGAATGAAAAGGGTTTGCTAACAAATGCGATCTGCCCCCTCACTCTCTACATTTCCTATCAAAATGGAAAGTGAAAGATGACTTCTCACTGATGGACCAGAGTTTTGATTCCAGTAGCTTCAGAGGGAAGCCCACTTCATCTTGAGAATCAACTTGGGAACCAGTCCAAAGAATACCAAGATGACTTGGGTTTGGGTCTTTATCTTAATCAAATAAATAGTCTAATTCCCAAATTCCAGTAGGATAATAGGCCATGAAGTGCAGCCTTGGTTAGGCCTTTTGCTAAATAACTTTCTATTTATCCAGATCTTGGCAGTTAAGGGAGCAAGGTGCCACAACCACAGGATTCTATATCTGTGTCAAATATAGCACCTCCTTGAATTCCTGCTAAACCTGTCTGAGAATTATCCTACTCTAGTTTGAAAACTGAGAAGCCACCATGGTATAGCAGTTTGCGTGTTAAACTAGGACTCTAGGTGATCAGGGTTCAAATTGCATCTCAGCTATGGAAACTCACTAGCAATAGTAATAGTTTACATTTCTGTACCACTTCATACAGAACTCAGTAGTCTCTAAGCAGTTTACAATGTGCAAGCTAATTGCCCCCAACTAGCTGGATACTCATTTTAGTGACCTAAGGAAGAATGCGAGGCTGAGTCAACCCTGGAGCCCTGGGATCGAACTCACAACCTTGTGGCTGAAATACTGACTGCAGTACTGGCATTTAATCATTGTGCCATCAGGGCTCCGTTCATCAGACCTCAGTGATTCAGTGCATCAGACCTCAGTGCACACTCTTGGCCTTAACAGAAAGCAATGACAAACTCCTCCTATACAAATATAGCACAGAAAACCCCATGATATGTTCACCTTAAGGCCACCATAAGTTGGAAATGAGTTGAAGGCACAACATGATAATAACAAAGGTTGAAACATTAAGATAAAAAAGAGTACTACATTTCAATATTCACCTTAGCACATACCCATAATAATTTTTTTTCTATGCAGGGAGAATTTTACTTAATTGTTAGTTTACAAGATATTTGTGATGCCATCAACAATGGTATACCTCGACAAACTCTCTGGGATAGGATTTGTGGGCATTGTTAGGCAGTGGTTCTGGTCTTTCTTGGAGAGGTAAACTCAGAAGGTGGTACTGGGGAGTTCCTGCTCATTGCTCTGGCCATTGTCCTATGGGGTCTCAGTGTTCTGTTTTCTCCCTCATACTGTTCAATATCTACATGAATCTTTCTTTTTAAAGTTTGTACATCTTTTAAACAATTTTATATTGTTTTGTGTGATTATTTCCATTGCTTTTTTAAAAAAGAATTATTGTTCTGGTTTCTTATTGACTCTTTTTGGGTGTTGTCTTGGGTTCCACTTTGGGAGAAAGGTGGCATACCAGAAAGAAAGAAGGAAGGAAGGAAGGAAAGAAGGAATCTTTTGTTGCTGGGTTTTATACACTTTGCTCCTATTGTATCATACTGCTGGGATTTTGGTCAAATTAATTAGTTGAGCAGGCTGATAAATGAATGATGAGATCATTATAATATATTGGGATTACATCCAGATTTCAAAGTCCTTAAACTGAATACACTCACAAGACTAGAGATAGATAAGAAGTCTTCTTGTGTCCCATTGTAAACAAGCTATCAAGCATCACTATGGATTCTTTAGAAAACACCTCTAAATAGAGAAAAAAAGAAGACAGAAAGTGGTGTTGAAAATGTAAGATCAAGGTCATTGTTGTAGAGTACTACATCTTTTACCTATTGCATTTCTGTAGTGGATCACAAAGATCTTTCTGATGCTAAGCAAGAACATTTTTTTAGCTTTAACTTTTCTTTGACAGTTTTAGTGAAATTTTGATGCTCGTTAATGCATCTAGACTATTGCATGCCTGATTTTAAAAACTAGGAGGGTTGGCTTGTTTTGAATGCCTTCTTGATTCAAGTGGGCGAGAATTGACAGTGTTTTCACAGATGTATGAGGTAAATCGCTACAATCATGATACGCAGACATTGTTTATGTTTTTCTAGTATCTGATTTCTATAACTTCTATCTTCAGGTAGGAAGCAACTTTTATCAACTCCAGCTATATAACATATCTGACAAACTCCCCTACTTTAAACAACCTGTTTGTAAGCAAGTATGCATACATTTGAAACAAGAAAGTTCAACTGAAATAATTTTTTTCCTCTTTAATGCACGTCTCATTTGCTTGTCTACAAGTCCTTGAAATATTCCAGGGAGTTCTAATACAGTTCTAATTCTGTTCAAAAAATATGGGGTACGTCTGCCTTACCATAGAATTATATAGTTAGCAGTGGCCTCATAGGCCATCAAGCCCAACTCCCTGCTCAGTGCAGGCTATCCAGCCAAAGCATCTCTAGCAGGTACCTGTCCAGCCTCTTTTGGAAGCCATCAGAGGAGAAACCATCATCTCTCTAGACAATTGGTTCCATTTCTGTCAAGAGGTTCCTTCTAATGTTCTAATGTTCAATCAAAGTTTACCCTCCTGAAATTTCAGATCTGGTCCTGGGGCAGCAGAGAACAAACCTGTTTCTTTCTCTTTGTAACAACCTGTGGCTTCTGGAGAGCCATGGCAGTTGGTCAGAGATGATTGTAGTCAGTCGCCCCTCCATTCTTGTGGACTTGAAGCCCACAGTTTTGCATATTCACGAAGGGGTGACATCCATTAAAATCAATGGGGTATGCTTGTGGGGGCATGCCCCTATTCAAGCCTATGGGGCTTGAATATTTGCAAATCTTTGGGTTTTTGGGTGTGTGTGTGTGTCCAGAAAGGATCCCTGCAAAAATTGAGGTCCGACTGTACTGGGCTAGGTAGACTAAGTTTTGATTTGGCATAAGGCAGTTTTCTATGTTCCATTAGTGGCCTTCTCAACTACCATAAGGTTTGCAGGCAACACAAATGGCCTCTACTAGCAAGGATACAGAAAATCATCTTGGAGAGGGAAATAAGCAAAGATGTCTACCAAGACACTTCTGGTGCTCCCATGAGACCTTTCCATCTTGAATTGTCCTTTGTTAATATCACTAGATAGTCATACAGTGGGTCTCAGTATGTCAGTACTGAATTTATAAGGTAACACTCCCTTTCCCATCTCAGCCATGGCCATAGGTTGAGCCAGGTCAGATGTACATTTCGGAAAAAAATGAGAAACTGAGAGGAGAATTCAGGGAAAAATCTGAGGTTTGGAGAAGTGATAGAGCCTGACAGATGAGGAGCCTGTCCAAGCTTCATCTCTCTGGAGTAGATGCAAATTTGTAGCATAGACAGAGCTGTAGAGATGGGGATCAGAACAAAGGCATTGCCCTCCAATGAAAATTCTGTCCACGAGTGAATTTTTTCTTCAGTCTCTAAATTTCTACCACTGCAGAGTAAGACACTGAAAATAATCAAAACTCTTATATTTGCAGTTTGCATTCTTTTGGTATCTTTGCCTGCACCTTTTTCTTTAGATGCCTAAACTGTATTGCTAAAACACAAATGACGTTTTAAGTGACAGAAAGTTGGGGACTGAAGGAAAATTTCATGGAGGGAATTGTTACTGGGAGGACAATGCTCTCATTCCTCACCCTCTGTAGCTGAGTACAGCCCATTTCTCTTTTGAAAAATGGCAGGATTTATTTCTTCAACTGGCTTTATGTAATAGGTGATGACCTATAACAGGGGTAGGCAACCTTTCCCCTTTAAGGGCCGAGGGACTTCAGCTCCCAGAAGCCTCAGCCATGTTGGCCAATAGTCCCATGTTGGCCAATAGCTCCTGGGATTCTGGGAACTGAAGTCCCTCGGCCCTTAAAGGGGAAAGGTTGCCTACCCCTGACCTATAAGGTCCTATACAGCTTGGGCCCTAGATATTTGAAGGACTGTATCTCCCTTTGTGAACCCATTAGAGTTCTGAGGCTGTCAGGAAGACTGTTCTCTCTGTCTCAGACTCATTTGGTGGGAACAAGGGAGAACGGCTTGATGCCCTCTTCCCTCGGCTCTCCTTCCATCAGCAAGTTAAAACATTTTTATGCCATCAGGTTTTTGGGGAAAGGGTGGTCTTTTAACACTGTGAGGTGCTGTTTTGAAGGTTTGTAGGCTGTCTTTCCATTAATTTTAATGTTTTTAATGTTAAACTTTAATAGTTTTTAATTGTTTAAATTTTATCAACTGTTTAATTGTTTTAAAAACCTTTTATGTTTGTATGTTTATGTCCCTTCAACTTACCTGTCAATTTATGGTTCAAAACTATACAAAATCTTATATATATATATATATATATATATATATATATATATATATATATATATATATATATATATATATATATATATATATATATACTTTATTGTAGCTTTTTATAGTTTTGATATTTTTTTTTAAATATTTTGTTAGCCATCTTGTGTCTCATTATTGAGAGAAAGGCAGGATATATCTGAAAACAACAACAAACAGCAACAACAGCTTCATATGAGACACCTTTGGTCCCCTCAGGGAGAAAGGTGGCATACAAATGAAATAAATAAATATTTTTTTTGGCTGGTTGATTTGGACATGTTCAGAATTTGGCATGTATATGAAAGGGACCAATGCTGTTCTCTCAGTATACACATCCAGTATGCATGCACACATCCAGTATGCATAGGAATAGAAGGGTTATGTTACTTACAACTTAAGTTGTGTGACTTGCTGGTCTTGAACCTTGAGACTGACATTTTTAGGGAAGTTAATGCTAATGGGATCATGGTTTTGTTAAACACAGGCTTATCATTTCTTGGGCTGTATGATGTAAGATGGATGTTGTCTACACAGACAGCATTGTGTCTCATTGTTTCCTTTCAGGTGCATTGGAATTCTACTCACTTACTGCTTTTTGCTTCCCAAGCAGCTCCCGAGTGGCAATATCTCAATGAGTTGAGCATAACCATTCAAAAGGAAAAGAAAGTTCTTAAGTTAGCCAGCTGTTGCTTACTGAGACTAAACAGCGTGCCTTTTCTTTGGTGAAGTATTTACACTTAACACTCGGCAGGCAAACATCTATTTGAGCTCACAATTTGATTCTGTTATTCAGATGCACAGGCCAGAAAATGAAAGGATTTCTATTTAAGCAGCATGCTCCCTAGTCACACAGATCTTTTTGATGTCTATATTTCACAAATGGTAATTCTATATTTTCTAGCACCAGTGGCCTTTGAGTTGCTTGTGTTATCTGAATGTGCTTTTGTAATGGTTTATTTTCACATTCACATACCCTAGAATCTTTCCCCTCATTCCTTCCCTCCCCCTTCCACATTTTTTTTGAGTCATGTTCTCATTTTGATTCCATTTGTCAGTTCACCGAGGGCCTGAAATGACTTTTAGGGACAGTGAAGAATTTTTAATATGTTTCGGAATCAAACTCATTTTTGTGGTTCAGTAGTATAACAAAATTCACACCATCTGCAAAGTCTGTATATATAACAGCACAATTGGTGTCATATGTAGTATGATCTTGACAATAGTACTGTGTAGACCAGGGGTAGGCAACCTTTTTGAGCCGGGGGCCAGGTTGCTGTCCCTCAGACAATTGGGGCACCAAAGCACCAAAAATAAATTATATATATATATATATATATATATATATATATATATATATATATATACATACATGCATGCACACTCTCTCAGCCACAGAAAAGCCATGGCAAAACCCCTGTGGAGATTTTGCCAAGAAAACCCCAAAAACAAGTAATAACAACAATAATCAATATCATCATGGTGGGTGGCAGCGGCGGCGGCAGGACTGGCCTAGGGCCGGTCCAAAGGCCTCGGGGGGCCGCATCCAGCCCCCAGGCCTTAGGTTGCCTACCCCTGGTATAGACAATATGCTAATACTATAAATCATGCCCTATGTTCTTGGGAGTCAGAAGTAGAAAGTTTAGTATTAAGGACAGACAGATAGGGTCAAGTCCTTCATCAGTTCCAGTCTGTGCCAGTGAAAAAAATGTGAGTATTTTTATGTGGATTTTAATGGGAGGGGCAGTAATACACACAGGCCCACATTGACTGATGTGTGTCTGTATACATTTTAAAAATGTACATAGTGGGATGTTTTTTTGGGGTCTACATTTTTCAAATGTGTGCATGTTGTCAAACACAGTTTTTTCTCTTTCTTAGAAAACATTGTAAGTCCAGAGATGCTATGCATTTCCTTCCAAAAATTGCATCAGGTTCCATATTTAGTCCAGGAGATAAATTGATCAATTGACTAAAACAAAAATCAAAATCCTCAAAAAAGCCAATTTTGTCTTACATTCCTATTTAGTTTCTTGAAATCTTTTCTCTTAAGTAAACAAGAATAGTAGTGATTCTTGATTGCAGTCATTAGTTAATTTTATGTTATTATTATTCTTAAGTATATATATATATGAGATTGGGGTCAACCATGCATTTTCTGGGGATACATAAGTTTTGTTGTAGGTTGGGATTTTTTTTCTGTCAAGCTTTTGCTGTGACTCATTTTTGTGATCAGAAGGCAGCTGCCTGGAGGTCTGTTGCATCCAGTATTAATCAGCACTTGGAAGCTTTTAATCTCTGTCCTGTGTAGAAGACAATGCAGACCTAACCACAATTCTAGCAGCAGATTACTTTGAATGATCTCTTAAACGATTCCCTTTGCAAAATTTCACTTACTTGGACTATTGGTCATTCATCCGAATGTTGGTATGACTAGCTAGCTCTTGTAAATAACTGCTCATAAAAAGTATCTTCTCATAGCAGCAAGGAAACTAATTTTCTATGATGTCCTTATTATTTATTGTATTGATTAAAGAGTTGTAAATTCTAGGAAACAGGAGGCAAATAGGGCTTTATCTTCTGCAAAATGGTTGACTGTCTGGTTCCTCTGTCTGAACAGCTCTTATATATCCTTCAACATCTCACAAGACAAGTGTGGCCAAGCAATATCAGAGTGTGGTTGAGATTGTTAAAGTTATAAGGAGATGCTGCAGCATCTCCTTTTTGGCTGATCCTACTTGGTAGGGCAAGATTCCACCCCTCTTCTCCATTTTCAATTGGTAAATTAATTGTGTGCAAACAACGTTTGCATTTTGAATTCACATTGCAGCAGCTGAAGTAAGGTGAGGATAAAAGGGGAAAGCAGGAGGAAACTGGAAGAGTAGCTGAAAAGGTGGATGATAGAAGATTAACTGGGACCATCTCTGCCAAATCAGGATAGTTAGAAGGTATGCTTTCAGTCTGCCTGCTTTCTTTAGGGCTCAGCATCTACCTTGCTAACAGCTCTAGAAAAAGTGAGTACTGTCTGTTGATAATGTGTTCTATTTTGTCCTTGAGAAGCAAACCAGAAGGCTCAGTGTCCCAGAGATTTTAAGGAGAGAGAGAGAGAATGTGTCTGAGCTCACCCAAACATCAGCTGAGAAACAGAGGTAGTCCGGTCTGGTCCAAGTCATTTATGGGTCAGTCTTCCATCCAGGGAGGTAGTCCAAAGGGTTGTCTAAGGGGGGTTGCAGACTGCCAGAAATAGTGCAAATTCAGTCCACTTTTAGGGTTAGGGTTAGGGAATCATGGGAACTGTATTTTATTGTGTCACCAGAGCTCTTTGACAGAGAAGGCTCAGTGTCTCAGAAAAAAAACAATTCCCATGATTCCCTAGCACTAACCCTAACCCTAAAAGTGGACTGAATTTGCACTATTTCTGGCAGTCTGCAGCCCCCCTTAGAGAGTAGTCAGAAGTCTAAGCAGAGTTCAAGGCAAAAGGGAATCAGTCCCAGAACATGGCACCAGCATAGCTTTCTCCCAATTTAAAAGTTGGTTGTCGGCAACACTTGTCAGGGGAAGGTGCTGGATTATTTATAGCCTGCCCCAAAGCCTGCTGGTGCTCCCTAGTTTCAGCATGCTTCCTGTCCTGATGTCTCTTCGTGGGAGGTAGGTATTGGCAGGTCTGGCTTTTCCTCTGAGGGTGCTGCTGGAAACCTTGCACCTGTGGCTGCTCAAAACCTTGCTTCTGTGGCTTCGGGGAACTCTGCCCCTGTAGTTGCTGAAGGCTCTGCTCCTGTGGTTGCTGGAACTTCTCCTCTTGTAACTGCTGACCTGGCATGTCCTCTGGGTTCTCAGGCTCTATATCAGAACTTTCATTCTCAGACTCAGACCATCCCAGGGTCCTGGAGGCAAGGCATGACATCATGGTTACAAATTATGTAGAATTAAAGTTCAGGGGGTTTAGACTGCCTCTAAAAAGTGCATCTGAAATGAATTCTGAAACAAAAAGAAGTTATCAGCATGCCCAGGCAGTCAGTAAGGTTTGCAGAAGTACCAAAAGATCTTTAGGAAGAAACTATAATGAGCCAACCAATGACCCTGCTCCAAATAACCCAGTGCAGGCCAAGCATGCTCCCTGGATTTTTTAGAATGCTCCCTGGATTTTTTTATTTTTGGAAATGGGAAATGGTTTGAAGTAAGCTAGGAGGTAAATCCTCTTGGAAGGGGGATGACTGGAAATCTGAGCAACAGAGCTCTAGGCACCAAATGGTATTGCTGATTTCAGTTGATCTATATGCATTCAGTTGTATGTATTCATTTTCCTTTAACACAATTGCATTTATATAGGAAACAAGATCCTTTCTAAGTACGTGTACAGGTGCTTTCCCTGAGGGTAAATGTCTCTATGGAGACAACTGCTTGGGACATGTTGTGCCATATATTTTACTGCCTATGTAGTAAAGCTTAAATCAGCAGCAGTAGGTTACCCCACACATGTAATCATTAAATATGAGCACATTATATGGTTAGATGTGTGAGCAAAGCCACTGCAAGCTGATACACTTCAGGATCTATTGGTGAAATGTTATAGGGGGAGATGCCAAAGTGTCTTGGGTTCTGTACAAAAGTAAACTTAAATTCCAGGATATTATGGCCATTTTTGTGGGAATGAAATTGCTCAATTGATATTAAACCAGCTACAGACTATGGTTACTTCTAGTTTGATTGTAAATGGTGTCACTTAGTGTATCATAGCATGACATCAAACTCCAGCCTCAAGAAAAATAACAGTGGTCAAAGTATCAAATGAAAAAAATGTGGTGTGGGTTCTGGGGTGATAAAAATCCACAAGCAGGTCTCCCCATATGGAAAACATGTAGACCTATATTTTATGAATTGCTTTTACTGCTCTTTCATCATAGCACTCTCTCTTGCTGTGAGTTTTAATTTGGTTTCAGCTACTATAGGCTTCTTTTTTAAATGCTTCCCCCCAGTTTTATTAGGCCCTGTGTACTTCTGGATTTTTCCATTTGTGTTTTATACTTTTAATATAATATACAGTTGTCAGAAAGCTTTGGATATTAATAAAATAATAAGTAGACACCATTGGCCAGGTCCCTTAGGTGTCCAAAATACAGATCCAGGATAAATTATTTGGTGGATTCCAAGCATTCCAGATGTAGAAAAAGGAATAAGGGTCTAAATCAGTCTTAGCAGAAATGAATATGCTCAGTGGGGATGGAAAGGAATCTGACTGTTAGGAAAACAAAATTAGAGAGAAGGTAATGGAAGAGGCATGGCTGGCTAACTAGAGCAGGTTCTATTTGAAATATTGAATGGATATATTGAATATTGTTTAGCATTTCTTTTAATTTGATTGGGAACCATGCTATTACTACTACCACTGATACTAATACTAATACTAATAATAATGGCAAACATAGAGACAAAGAAGGGAACAACAACAACTCACCTCTCAATTTGCTATGATCATGTTTGTTTTGGGAATGGTTTTTTTTTTAAATAAAAGATTTGGGACACCCTTCCAGTGGTTAAAGCCCTTTTGAATGAATTGTATTTGTTGCAGGAGAACATTAAGAAGGATCACTCTCTGTGTTTCTGAAACGTATAGCTGTGAGGAAAAGCTAGAAAATGTGGCTCAAGTGTGCCATAAAACTGTGCTTAAGGCTAATAAAAAGAATCCAAATGTTATTTATTTTAAGAATCTGATTCTCAATGCTCTAAAGCTGCAGTCCTATATACACACCTGTATATACACTCCCTTTGAACTGAAGGGAGTCTACCTCCAAGTAGACATGTATATGACTGTACTGTAAAGTGAGCAGAAACCCATTCTGATTCAGAGGAATCAGGTCATTTGTCTTAGAGCTCAGTGGAAACCTTTCTTTTTAAAGCAGATGGCTGGCTAACCATCCAGGTTGGTCTGTTGCTGCTTCAGCAATCGAAGTGAATGGCAGGAGATGTTCTCCATTTTAGCTAGGAATTGCTCTCTGGCCTTGGAATGTAATGCCTATACAAATTTGGTATGCATTTAGCAGAGGGTGGAAGAGAAGAATAGTTTGGCAGTTTGGAAAAGAGATAAGGAGACTGGGAGAAAAAAAGAGAGGCTAAGAGAAAGAGAGAGAAAGAGAATGAGTACCTGCAAGGGGCTGTATCTGGAACAGATAGGAAATTGACTGAATACCTGCTATTTTGTTTATGCTCTGCTTGCATAATTGTGAGCAAAAGTTGCAAAGATGCTGAAAATATCCAGTTCACTCTCATCCAAATTAAAACAAACCAGATGTGCGAGTAAAGAGGAAACAAGTTTCAGGTATTGAGAGACTGTTTAGTCAGTCTAAATAATAATGTGTCAACCAAACAAAAAAGACCTTGGCAACATAAAAAATTATGCAAATTTAGAAAAATATCTACTTCCTACCTAGCACTGGTTTCCCTATCCCCTCATTCTTAGTGTTCAGTGCAGTTGTAGAAGAATCCAAAAATTGAGTTTTCATTCAAATGTCAATCACACATAGCACCTGCAGTCTTTATAGTGTCATATAAAAATACAGTGTAATGTAAGTAAATGTGAATAAGCAAACCAGTAATATTATCAAGGGCAAAGGCTGCTAAGAGAATGTCCTCAACCATGGACTTAGTACAAATCACTGTCTTTCAGAACCAGTAAATAGGGATCTGTTCTACAGGGCTAAGTCGAGACAAATGAAAATGGTAAAATATGTAAACATTTTTATATCCTATTCCCAAACACACTGTCTTAAAGAAATGTCATCACCCCATTATTACATCAGAGGTGCGGAAACTGTAGTCCTCCAGATGTTGTTGGACTGCAGTGCCCCTCATTATTAGCAGTACAGGCTAATGATAAAAGGAAGTTGCAGGCCCACATAATTGTGAGGCCTAAATATTAACCACTTGTGGATTACAGGGGCTTGCTTTATAAATTTTAATTGTAAGAAAAAGTTTATAACTTTTTAATTAATTAAATAACATTTTGTAAAGTTGCCCATCATTACAGGGTCATGTACAACTATAATTAAGATTTAAAAAATACTAAAAATGTTAACAACACATCATAAGAAGAGATGGCAATATAACCACAATTGAACAGAGAAAACCAAACAATGACATATTTGAGTAGACAGAAGGCTTTTGAACTAGAACCAAAATAACTGCACTCTTGGTGTTAGTTCCTTGACCATGCATGATATTTCATAATGTGTAACATTTCATAAGCATCATGTCACAGCCAATTAATGTTCTCTCCTTGTACCAGTGGCCTGTGATCCAAAAACAAAGAGATCTCACCCTGCAATGTTAGTGTCCATTGGCACATAAAGGCTGAGATCCTATGTGAATTCACTGGCAGAATTGCATGCCACAACCTTTACACTGAATACCAATGTACCACAATGTATGTGGATTAGTGGCCGATGTGCACGACAACCCGTGAACAGAGACAATGCATGGAGGCAATGTGCATTCTCATTCTACTCTGTGTACTTCAATTTACTACAGTATGGGCAATGGGTCCACATGTGCAACTCTGCTTATGCCACCATCATATGGTTATGATTATTCATTATTCTCCCATCAGAAAAAAAAACAAAAAACCACTCTGCATGCACAGTGCTATTAATGCCTGTGTGGGTCACTAACAGTATGCTAGCCTAGTGGCTATGCTCATGCTCAATGAAATGACAGCAAATGGAGGAGAAGTTTTGAGTATTAATAACAGTTAGATAGAATCTGGAAAACCCTCTATATTTGCATTGTAGTAAGTCACACCTGACTGTCATACAGTTATCCTGTCTCTCTGCTTCTTGGAATAGGATGTGCTATGGGGATACAAAGAACCCTTGCACAAGTCAATACTGTAACAGCTGACTGACAATGTGAAGCAGAGTGTAATGCTTGCCTGCTCATGTCACGTGCAGGCATGTGCCCACAAATCAAAACACAGCTGGCAGGTCTAATTTTAGCCCTTACCCAGCCTTGAAAAGTGTCCCCTTAAAAAAAGGAAGAGAAAGAGAGATTCCCCCACCCCAAAACAATTTGCTTGATAATATAGCAGCTGACAATAGTCCCACTGGGGCATTGCATGTGACTTAAATAAAAACAAAGGAAAGCACGACAGTATTGCATTATTTTATTTTCATACAGACTTCGTTGTGAGCAAGGTTGGAGACAGATCTGTCAAAGGAGTAGTACTGTAAAGGAGTCTGTATATACATTTTGTATAAATAACAGCTTTCTCATGGATCTGAGATGTAATATTGAAAAACTGTTTTTTTTAATGTGTCTATTACCTACATTTTATATCCTGCCTTCCTTGCATTTAGCTAAAGGACTCATGTGGTCACTGCCCTCTGTACTTTATTGTCACAACAGCTTGGTCAGCTAGGCCAGGCTAGATTTTTTTTCCCAATATGTATGCAAATAATAGATATTTAGCAATAATTTGTCATGTGCACATACTAGATAAGTATGTGTCTCCTCCCCCCTTCTTTGTTTCTCATACTGTTGCAGCTGATAAGACTAGAAATAAAACAATTGTCCTCCCATGTGCTGCCACCCCAATAAGATCACTCCATGTGGTGTGACACAGTAAGAGCAGTAGTGCTAGGAGAAGAAGAGGGGCTGGAGGGAAAGATCACCGGCTAAAAACAAGGGTCCATAAATTGGCAGATCCCCATCTCTGGCTTAAAGCCCCTTTTTAAAAAATAACAATTATACATGGAAGGATGGATACATATTTTCCTAAGAGGTCAAGTAGCCTTTCGGAAGTGAGAATTTTTTTTTTCAGAAGGGTTCCCCTGAGAGTGAAATTAGGTAGACCAGAGTTCTGTGCATCTAACCTTATTCACACAGCATATAGTTACTTGTTCAAACTGTAGTGGTGGCTAGAATTTTGTAGTGGCCAGTGTGATACAGTAGTTTGAGTGTTGGAATATGACTCTGGAGAACAGGGTTCAAATCCCTGCTCAGCCATGAAACTCACTGAGTGGCCCTGGACAAGTCACACAGTCTGTCTCAGAAGGTTGCAATGGCAAACCTCCTCTGAAGAAACTTGCCAAGAAAAACCCCATGATAGGATCACCTGAGAGTCTCCATAAGAAATGATTTGAAGGCACACAACAACATCAACAAAGGGGGGTGATTCCAATATCCAGGTTTACCCAGAATGTTAAAAAAAAAACTATTCTAGATACAAAGCCTATTTGGGGGATAGGTTTCAGTACCTTGGACTGAAACCTAGAACAAATGATATTGGAGCTACCAGCTGCCACAGTGATGGAGAGTACAACAGTAGTGGTCATTATTTATGATGGTGCTGTGCACCTTCTAGTATGAAGAGCACTATCACTTTTGAATCATGTTTGTTCCACTTGTTCCAGCCCACAGTTTCTGTTGACAGCACCGGGAGAGGACTGTGCCCCTCATCACTGATGGTCCGTGGTCTGAAGGGAGTAGGGTTCCATCTCATAGTGCTGGTATGAGCCCTTCCACAGTTGGGTGATGTATATTCCTGTGCACAGGTACTTTCTCTAAGACCATGACCACTGGCATTAGATTATCAAGTGCAGTCTAAAATTACCTGGCTACACTGCTGTCCCTCTGTGTGATGGTGGCTGAAAGATATACAGGAGGTTCTCTGCTCTGAGTCCATCCCTCTTTTTATGTAATGTTGCCCTTTACATCCCCTGCAACCTTGAATTTCTGTTGTTGGTTTTTAAATGCCTGCACTTTAGCTTGTTTTTGTCTGC
>CM034710.1:76609509-76625643 GCA_020142125.1 Phrynosoma platyrhinos | reverse complement strand
TATATGTATGTATACACACACAAGTATGTGTGTATATCTATATCTATATATCTATATATATAATATATATAGATAGATATAAATATATAGATATACACACACACATGTATATATATATGGATGTGTGTGCGTGATTAAAATGAAGCAAGAGTGCCCCACATTGTGTTACACGATGGTGATCCATCTGGACAGTGTCGCCATGGGGCTGGCTGTGGGGAGATTGGAGGTGATGGGGTCTGTGGCATTTCAGACAAGAGGGGGGAAATCTTTTGGCCTTAGGGGGAAACACTGTGGGTACTTTAATTTGACCCAGATGTGAGAGCCTCCAGGGTCACAGGAGGGCAAGGAGATGACCTAATAAAAATCCTTGGGAGTTTTTGGGTTTGCCCACCAAGGCTCTTTTTAACATGTTCCATGAAATATTGATCACAGCGGGATCACACACACTGTTGCACTGAAAAGCTCTGGAAATAGGTGTTCACTACTTTGGGGAAGGCTGGGGAGCAAGGGAGGGAGAATGTATGCGCTAGGGCTTCTTTCTTGTATTGCATTATATGGGTGTGTGTGTTTAAATAGCAAGCCAGGCCTTTATTTCCTAATAAGACTGAAGTGCAATGCACCACACAATGAATTAAATAGTGTAATTCTTTTTCCTAAATAGTGGCTCTTCTTTTCTTCTGTTTACACTACTGATGAACTTTCTAAAACCAAGCTTTGCTGTCCTGTCCTGCAAACATTGTTGTTATTGTACATGCAAAATTATTATAAAAATTGACTTCAGAAATTTGCATTTTAACATACATGGCTATTCTTTGATGGGGGAGAGCTAACTTTTCTAT
Organism: Phrynosoma platyrhinos; assembly: GCA_020142125.1. Taxonomy (NCBI): domain Eukaryota; kingdom Metazoa; phylum Chordata; class Lepidosauria; order Squamata; family Phrynosomatidae; genus Phrynosoma; species Phrynosoma platyrhinos. Next base: position 76,624,804 of record CM034710.1, on the reverse strand, counting down.
GTTTAAGGAATCCGTTAAAACTCGTAGGTTGTGGTGCTTTATGGGGAGTGGGGCCACTACTGAATGGTTGACACTTTTAGTTTTGGGTGTGGCAAGATTGTCACTGTTCTTTGTAGCTGAGTTGACTTTCTTCACTTGAGAAATTATTGCCCAGTTTGTATTTATCAGCAGTCCTCCAATAACATAAATGAACTCACTGTGATAAAACATTAACGTAGGTAGCCGATTCTCAAGCCAAGAGGACACCAGGATTTCTCTGTGTGATGATGATTCTCCTTTCATTTATAATGTTTGGTATACTGTGCTGTGCAAGATTTCCTTGTGCTATATCAAAGCCTTTAGGCTTTTTGAACAATTGTTTTCACATAGCCCTCCCCCTTTTTTCTTCTTCTTCTCAAGGTCGATTCAAATCGCATTTTACCTCTGTGACCATTTAGTATATATTGCTGCTGCTTCAGCAGGAGCAGCCTGTAGCTATTTCGATTGCTATATTACTTATATAGCTTTTAACTATTTGAAGGAAGAGGGTAAAGACACATGGCATTCCTCAAAACCTGGCAAGCCGAGGACATAAAACAATTCATGGGGATTTATTTTAAAAGAAAGGACAATAGCCTGAAGTAAAGGATGAGACACACTGGATGCTTCTTGCCTTTTACTCATGTCGTTTAAATGATGCTAGTCTTACAATTTGGAACTTCTTGTGTTTACTTAGCAAAATATGTTTTTGGGGAAACCTAACCTTATGAAAAAGTTTTTTTTTAAAAAAAAAATCTTTTGCATGGGGATATGTCTTAGGTTTTACTTAATATATATTTTGATGGTGTTCTTTTGAAAATGTTACTAAAACTGTGGTTTGTAAAGGTAGAGAGAGGCTTTATTGGTATATGTGTATTAACACAAACAGGACTTTTCAGATGAGCAATTGACATTATAAATACTATTTGTCCAAATTATTTTTTATTTTATTTTTTCCTCCTGAATTTGGGTTAGAGAGGTGCATTCACTGTAAACACTTGCATTGCTATATGCTGCTTAATACTATAATGCAAATATTTTTACACAGGGGTGTAAGTTTTTTTTTACTTCATGTACATGAGTGCTCTCTCTCTCTCACACACACACACACAGATGCACACACAAAGATCTTCATGTATTCTAGAAGATATATTAATACAATCAGAGTGTACACACAGTCATACACACTCACCTAATTCTGCATTATATTGCTAAATAGTTTAAAACAGTGTAGATGGGCAGTATCTGGATTTGTTACCTCCAGGCTGTCCCTTAGCTTTTGAGCTCACAATGAAATAGCATCATAATTTCTGTCGGACTGACGTTTTAGGTAACTAATTAATCATAAAGGCAATCGTCTATTTCATCACAAAACAACAATAATACATTATAAAATGTCGTTCCAGGAACATCACAATTAGTATCAAGAAACTGAACAAAATGAGTTCAGTGAAATAATGTGCACTGATATGAACTTCCATTTACAAAATTCATAGTTTAGTAGCAGTTCAGTTACTAGATATTACTCTGGCTCATTACAGGTGTTAATGTGTAACACACAAAGCACTCATATTACAATAGATCTTTAATGTTTGTCTCCATATTGTTCTTTTGTCTAGATATTCTTGATATAGTTAAGCTATTCCCCACCCTAAATGTGGCCATATGGTCCTCAGATGACTTTTTAATTTCAGCATTTGTTTAAAAATAATATCAGGCTCTTTCTATATATTTATTGTGATATGATGGGTCACCTAAACATCCCAGATCTAGTATTTAATATGAAGTGCATGTTGTTTGGTTTGAGTATTCAGAATATAAAATTTTGTTTTTGAAATTAAAATATGTTTACTAGTTTTAAGGAAACTTAATTTTCTGGTGAAAAGATCATATTTTACAAACTATCCCTCTGTTTTCTATGTATTTTAAAGAAGGTAATGAAAATGTAATTCCAACGTGGCACTATCTGACTATACTAATTTAGATTTAATTATGTTAATTTTGTGGCCAAGTCTTCATAACAGGAATAGTTATTCTAGGCCTGTTGTGAATCAGAGATCAGATAAATGTATTTTGTTGCCATTGTGAAATGGAATGCATGGTTTAGACTGCAAAACTGTATTTTAATCCCCTAGACATGCAGAAAGAGGGTGATTTATTACATGATCTGAACTCATGCTAAAAATACAAATATTGTTACTATGTTTTTATACTATTCTCATAATTAATACAATTAAGGAGTTCTGTAGCTATGTTGTTGAACTCTAGTGCAAATCATTGCTAAAATGAGAAGGAAGTTATATCCTTTTAGTTGGTGAATGGTGGATAAGACCGAAGGAGTTGACGCTTATATAGTGGACATTATTTTGTCAAAGCAAGTTATTGGCATGTAATTATGGCTCTTAAAACTTGGGAGCTAGTATTTTTGAAAGTGTTCCTAGTCAGTGAGTTCTCCAGATCATAGTTATCCATGAATAGATATCGGATTTAGTATTTCAATTGTGGAATTGTTTGAAGGAGCACTGTACTTTAATTATATATATGTTCAGATCAGCAGTGTTGGATTTTCAATTCTAATCTATTGTTTGCTTTTGGCTGCTTTTTAATGTTGTCTTAAGTCACATGGTATTTTATTGCCTTTTTCATTAGTCAGCTTTAAGCTTTGGAAAGAAGATGCAAACAATATAAATAATGAATCAGTGTTGAGGTGGTAATCTGCATCTTCTAAAAAAAGTGTACAAAAACATACGAAATAGTCCATGTAAAATTGAAATCACATATTTTGAGAACTTAGAGAAAAAGTAGCTTTGTGACCTCAAAAGATATGGTGGACAATTGCTTATAATTGAAGGAGTGTTTGTCTGTATATATCTATCCATGTGTATGCATATAATGTGTGTATATCCATTTACTTATCCACAAATCAACTGGAGTGAATGTTATTTCATATGAAAACAATTGAAAAAAGATATACCTTATGAAATATCCAAAGGTCTTTGGGGAATTTTTAAAAAATGTTTGCTTTTTTAATAAAATGTTAGTCACACTTTTATAGGACTTTATTGACTTCTGTGAATTTAAAAACAACCTTTTATATTGTCATTTTTTAAAACAAATAACCATCACAAGTCCATCCATCTCCTTCTTTCCTATCCATCTCCTTCTTTCTTTTCCCTTTGACTAATCAAGTGCTTATTTACTTTGCTGCATTTCCCCACTTTTGGCCATCTGGCCCTACTGAATGCCTTGAGGAGAGAGCTCCAGATACCAAGATGCCTGACAAAGCTTTTTTGACTGGTAGTGTTCAGTTTGTAGTTTGTGCCTGGTGTGAAGTAGGGGTCAGGTGTAAGGAGTATTTCATCAACAGCACACTGATTTCAGGCTGCATTTCAAACCATCTGCAGCTTGGATTGATGCCAGGGCTCAAAAAGTCTTGCTGGAGCTTCAAGTGCCAAAGCAGAGACAAATATGTGCAAATAGACTAAAAAACACATTTCTAGGAATGTGGTTGGTATGCACTTAAATCCTTCTTTAGGTTGATAAACTGTAGTATTCCCCTCCCTCTTCAAGTTGCCAGAGCAGCATCTTTTTATTGAAAGACATGGATAATAATGCATTGACATTTGATTGTAGTAAAGTATTTGGATTAATATCTTCCCCTGGCTCAATGCCATTTGTTTTGAAATGGGATATGGAAGCTTGAAATGTGTTTCTTCTGAAAGCTTGTTTCTCACCAACTTATATAATCATTGCATGCTCACCATTGCTAGAATGGGTGCAGCCCATTTAAATTATTCTGAATGTCCCAGTAGTCCATTTTTCAGATTGTTGTTATGATAAAACATTTGGTTCACAAAGAGCTATTTTTTTGGGTATCAAAATGACTTCATTCTTCTGTATTTGCCATAGGGACATCGCTTACAAATCACAGAAAATAGTTTAAAGTCACTGCAGAAAAGATACATACACACACATTTCCGTACCAGTCCTAGAGGTACAGAATATAAAGATCTTGCTACATCAATTATCCATTATCAGTACAATTGGCCCTCCATATCTACAGATTCTGTGTCCATGGATTCAACCATCTATAGTTAAAAAATACTTTTTAAAAATAGCAAAAAGCAAACTTTGATTTTGTCATTTTATGTAAGGGACACCATTTTACAACACCACTGTATATAATGGGACTTGATCATCCAAGGGTTTTGGTAACCATGAGGAGAGGGTTGTCCTCAAGCCAAATATCAGCAGATACCAAGGACTCACTGTGTTTATAATGTGTGGTAGCATTTTACTCATGATGCATACTTAAGAGTCAGCAGTAATATTTTTTCAATGTGCAAGAGGATCAGGCTGAATCTCCTTCCATACATTTCATAACCAAATGGGAAAAGGAAAGGAGATGTGATACTTTTTTAATTCTTTAAGTTAGAGAGAGTAGCTCTCAGGAGAAATATGCTTTGATTTACATAAAGGCCAGATGAGGACAGCTATCTAGAAAGAAACCTTGAGGTTATATCAGATGTTGTGGTAACTGACACTGAACAACCGGGATGAATCTTAGTGTTACTTTGTGATACCCATGCATCCGGAAGGAAGGTGAAGTTGATATACAAACCTGTTCAAAGGCATCTGAAGTCCATCAAGGGAGAATAAAAGCATAGATTTAAAATGGATACACAGAACTGTGAAAACACAATGAGCTCTCTCTTTCATAGCTTTCTGGTAGGCTGGCTGCTTTCTTGCTGCCTCTTCCTGCTGGTGAACAAAACATCACATAGTGATTTACCAAAGATGGGATAGTCTCATATCTAAATGTTGCTTACCCTACCTTTTTCCCAGTCTTGAACTCAAGGCAGTCAACAAAAGTTAAACAGATATAGCTAAGGATTCACTTCATACAAAAGTTTTTTTTAAAAAAAACCCACTAGACTATCAGTAGAATTACAGTTAAAAGTATGACCATTAGAAATAAAAACAATACACACACATGCACAATATGCCATGTTATGACATATCCTTTCTCCTTTTGCATTTGGCACTCAAGGACCTGTTGAAACAAAAAGGTTTTTACTTGCCTATGGAATGACACTGAGGAAGGTGCTAGTCTCACCTCTATAAGTAGAGCATGGGAATAGAAATGGAGAAGACCCTCTCCCATGTCCCCATCAAATGTACTTGTGATGGCAGCGAGACAAAAATAAGGGCCTCCCCAGAAGATTTCAACACATGAGAAGGCTCATAGAAGGGAAATGATCCTTCAAATAACCTGAATGTGGTCTGTACAGGGCTTTAGCTCATAACCTGCAGAATTGTGCCCAGAAACAGACTAGTGGCCACTAGAATTGTTACAACAAGGGTATTATGTGTCCCTGTATCTATCCCCAGTTACCAATGTGCTCATTGCTGTGAGGTACATTGTTTCCTGACCATAGGAATATAAGAAGTTGCTTTATATCATGTCAGACTGTTTGTCATGGAGCCTACATGTGGCCCTATCATTTTTTGTGGCTCTTTCTAGCCCTATATTTGCAAATCATATATATAAAAGCAAGGAGAACTGTGTTCCAAAAGGAACAGTTATGGTATAAAACAAGATATGTGGACTCCATGTGCCTTGTTCTGGCCCAAAATAGCACTCCCCCAAGATGCTTGATTTTATTTTTGAAACCATAAATGACTTCTGGTCCCTCCCATTTTTGATGTTCATTGGCACTGGCAGGGAGAGGTGTAGCCCATGGTTTATCCCACAGGAGCTTGGCATCTAGACTAGCCCATAATTGCCCATCCGAAGTCTATGCTGACTGGCAGCACCCTTTCAAAGTCAATCCAGCACTGTAGTTTTTCATAACACTTTCTGCTACAGATATTGTCAACTGAATGTGGGCCCAGTTCTTCAGCCAAATATACATTAAAAAAGAAAGTTCAGCACTCATTCGTAATATGCTTGTAGCCTCCTTTGTCTTTTTGTAAGTGGCTAGGCCAGCTTCTTAATTGTTCCTAATTTTTCCCCTATGACAAAAAAGGAATTGTGTGTGTGTGTGTGTGTGTGACAGAGAGAGGGAGGGGGGAAGAGAATGTAGGAAAGGATTCCTAAGAATTTGCTCTGAGACTTTCATTAAGTTGTTTTGTAAGGGTTCTCATAAACTACAGCTGTGCATGGTTAAATACGGTAATATCAAAAGCATGTGTGAATAAGAGCTTTTGTAATATTCTCCTCCAGCACCAAGAGGATACAGATGAGGTTATTTAATCCTATATTGTTACAATACTTACTGTGTACATACATATTGAGAGAGGGTTTCTACAGTTGCCTCTCTGTTTTCACAGGGGATCTGTTCCGGACCCCACCCCCCTGCAAAAATGGAAATTTGCCAATATTCAAGCCCATGGGTGCCCATAGGTGCCCATGAATGCACCCCCCCCATTTTGTCCCCCTCCATTTGCCGCCCACAAACAGGCGAGAGATGCAGACTCCAAGTCCAACTCTTGCTTGTTGAAAGTTGAAATGTATACAGTTTTGTTCACATTTCAGCTTAGGTGTTTGGCTATGTTCATTCAAACTGGGAGGCAGATGAACTGACTGAATAATTCTGAAATGTATATGTCTTCAGCTCTTGTTCTACAGGATGATGAGAGAAGTGTACTCCACATGACTTGTATAGTGAACTATACACATTCAGGCCTGGCTCTATCAGTAGACAGAGTGAGGTGATCACTGTTGGCAGTGGTAGTGGTCTTGAATTTGTTGTTCGTGGACTCATTAGCTATTTCATTGTGACACATATTCAGTTCTAGACTCCCCAAACTATCTTTAATACCTGATGTGTATTGGAGGAGACTGCCATTGCTAGTATTGAAATATTCACATTGGATGTGAATCCAGCTGGTTTCTATACATAGAAAGGGAACAGGACACCATCTTACTCTTCATCACACACAGAAAAATGTCTTGGGCAGTCCTTGTACATATGCTGCTACTTTGGGCTCCTCCAAAAGACGTTGTCATCATCTTACACATCTGTGATCTTTTAAGAAACTAGTCCAATCCTCTGTACTCTATAAACAGGTGGTTTGGCCATCAAAATAAACAATGCAAACCACCTGTTTGAAGGGGCACATACAAAGTGCAAATGCTGTGCTGCTGTGTTTCCATTCCAAATGGAATGTGTGATATACCTAACCGAATTGCCCACCCAGTATGCATCATTCTCCTGTGCACAGAGACTAGGGGTGAGAATCATGCATTCCTGCAGATGTTGTTGAAGTATGAATCCTAGCAGCATAACCAGTGGTAAGGAATACAGAGAGTGAAGTCCAACAACATATGGGAGAGTGTATAATTCCCATCCTTGACATATACTGTATTTGTAAACTCAACAAGGACATGGAAACCTCTTTAGGCACACATGCTGGATCAGGAAAATTAGTGGACTTGCAATTGTATAGTGAGGCTTAATTCTATCTGAATAAAATCAAGTCCACACACAGCTCTCTAGTGGCTTAAAAACCCGCTCAGTTTCAAGATTTTTTTTCACTGACCAGATATGAGATATGAAATGTTTTTTAAAATAACCTGATTCCCTTTGGACACCTGCCTAAAATCTGTATAGAAATTAAGATGTTTGTGAGAGGCTTGGTTGTAGGTGCGATCTCTGAATCTCATGTGAGTGAATATATGTGACTGGGCTTTTTATGTGATGGTGTCATGACTCTAGATTACTCTTGTGGTCTTAATTTGGGGAAGATGTTTCTTCATATCTCTGTTTAGTAGTCAAAGTTGATTTTATTCCAGTGTGCTTTTAATCTCCAAGTGCTGGCAGTACTTCTGACCAATTTTGTTGTGAAACTTTAGCCTTCTTGCTGCTAGGTTTGTTTTCTTAAAAGTGTTTTTTCCTATTGCTTTTCATCATTGGTTATACACATACTTTTTATAGATATGTTGTATTTATGTTGTATCTGCGTGCATTTAGCAGAAGAGTGAGATACAAACAAGTCATTATGAAAGAGTGAATTACAAATAAATATTGGACCATATTAGGCAACATGCTCTATTAAGAAGGTATACTATGTTAATACTAATCCTTTCCCCCACACTGAATATATAGATATATATAAAATGAATTATGCTATTACCTTGTATTTGTCTAGCATTCACACTTGCTCTTTTAACTCTCACTGTCTCAGCTGAGTCACTTGTTAGAAATGCAAAGTGAGCATTCAACCTTCACATAGCTCTTGACACAAAACGAGACTGAACAAAAAGTTAGGTGGTCTAAAGGCTTAGAAATAAAGAGAAGAACTATGGTAAGCAGCAAATGACTTTGATAGCTAGCTTAAAAGATAGTGTAATTAGGAGAAATGTTATGTTGTCTCAGTATTGCTAGGCAATATTGTTAGACATTGCTCTGTTTCCTGTCTTGTTTGATTTTGCACAGAGGGCTGAACATAGTGTGTTAAACAATAAAATAGTAAGGGTGTAATCCTGTGCCCATGTGCCTGAAAGCCAGGCCACTGAACTCATTGGGACTCACTTCTGAGCAGACAAGCCTCAATTGACATTGTAACATTTTTGATATACAACCAAGAAAATAGTTTATGTAAAACACATTACATATAATGTAATTGCATGTTAGAAGAGCCTGGTTTAGTTTTGGGGGTTTTCCTTTGCTGGGAAGAAGGTCCAACCTACCTGTGAGATGGATACTTCAAGAAGGAGACGCTGTAAGAGGGCAGAGCAGCGGTAAGCTTGTATTTCATGCAGCATACTTAGATGAGTTTCCTGCCTTCAAACTTGTAATATTGTTACTGGTGGAGTAAGCGCAGAACTTGTAAAGCTTCTTTTGCTAAGTAACCATTTATGCTTATAGCTCCAAGGTGTAGCTAGTTAGTATTGTAATTGCCATTTTTAAATAGCAATGCTTTAGTCTCCTTGTCTCAAAAGCAACTAGATACGTCTAGTTACTTTAAAAACATTTTATTATTAAAGCCCTTGAAAACTAGGGGCTGCTTAAGAAAATAATAATGTTACAAGCTGTGGGCCAATAATGCAAAACATTCTCTCTTTGTGTCCATTTTATTATTTCAGCACCCACAACAGTGCATGAGGCAACAGCACAAGGTACAGCATGAGCCAGTGTCTGTACTGCATGATATTTTCCTTCCATCATTTATTGAGTTCAGAGCCCTGTAATAATAAAAGCAGTATAGGATTATGGCTCAAAAGAAATTGTAATCATGATGTAATTTTGCCCTGCCTGCATGGGCCAAATAAGACACCGTCTCTGCTGTTCCCATCGCGATTGATCAAGACAAAACAAGGCCGAATCCCTGGTTCTGTCCAGATGATATCCAGACAGTTCAGTACTGAACCAGAGGTATACTGCCCTTACAACAGTTTAAATAAATCACTTATTGCTCTGGATCTTCCCGAAAGACCTGGAGCCCACTACTGCAACTTCAGGCAGCTGTTTATAATGTATAGAATCATAGAGTTGGAAGAGACCACAAGGGCCATCCAGTCCAACCCCCTACCATGCAGGAACTCCCAATCAAAGCATCCCCGACAGATGGCCATCCAGCCTCTGCTTAAAGTGCCTCCTGCTGCCATAGCCTCTGGTGCAAGTTGCTTGCTCTGAAGTCAGAATGAAGTGCCCAGCCATGTAGTTGATGCTGGATTCTTCATTGTGACCTCAGAGCAAGCAAGTCATGCCAGAGGTGGTGGTGGCAGGAGGCATATTGGGACACGCATGCAAACAGCTGCCTAGCTTTGCAATGGAGTGCCCAAGGTAATGGGGGAATGTTGAGTCAGCTTCATAGACAGAATGCACCAGAATATTGTGGCCCATGTAGACCTGGCCCCAGTTATGTCTGTTAATGGAAAAGGTATCCATTACAAATGAATTCATTACTAGCCTGCCAGACTTTCCATGGAACAGTGGGGGCTCCCATGTTGTCTTTTACTTCAGGTAGCAAAATGTCCTGAGCCAGCCACACTGGAAAGGAATTACTTGCTGGTATCACCTGTTCTGTTCTACTGCCTTCATGTTGGTATACAACATCTTTAAGGAGTTCTTTGTAACATTGAGGCAGAACAGATGGGCAGGAAAAAGTGGGTCAAAACCCTGCTGCCTGTTCTGCTTGCTCCTAAGGGAGTCAAATAAACACAAGTTGACTACATGGTGTGGCATCAAGCTGTGCTGCTAGGTTTTTTTTTTTTGTTACCTCCCCACCATACATACACATAGTTGCAAAAACACACCACTTGAGACCTTCAAGCATCTCCCACATCTGCCCAGATGCCATAGTAGCAAGTGCAATATTCTGTTGATACATTTTCAAAGCACAATCTTGGAGGGCCCCCATATATGCCTCCTTCAGCCCCCCCTTTACCCCATGCCCTCCTGTTGGACTCTCTGGTTTGTGTATATTGTAGTGACTTCTATTGGAATTGTTTTGCCACATCCTCACACTCACATCAGGGCATCTATATGCTGCCACGAAGCTCCACATTTTCTGGGCAAAGTCAGAATATCCTCGCTTCTTTTTGCTCCAGTTTTTAGCAACTGTTTTCTGGAGCACAGCTTTGGTACGGTTTCCAGTTGCTTTTGATCCACTTTATTTTGCCTGTCTGTTCCACTCCTTATTCACCTCTTCATGGGATCTTTTTAACTGAAAAATTATATATTGTAAGTTGGTCTTATCCAACATATACATCACATTAGTCATACTATTAAGTAGACTTTTCCTAAATGTTTCTCCTATGAAAAGGGATGCCAGAGAATAAACAAGAAGGTTGAAGATTGTTGGTAACTTGCAGTTACATTATTACAGTGATGTCAATTGGATAAGACTCAAATTGTGACCCACCAAGCTGAGTGATACTAAAAGACCACATGGCCAGCAGGTACTCAATAAGACACTTACTTTTTGCAGCTTCTCTGGACCCCAAAATGAGGGGGGGGGAAGTATTCAGGCAAGCCCCAGTATATACCTGTGGGCTGTAATTGATCTACTAAACTGCATATTGTGCTGGCATTCCATTGCTACTTTGTTTGAAATCTGTTCTTAGAAATTCAATTCTTTTTTGTTAAATTCAGTCTATAGTACCAGCATTTATGTAACTTATAACATTCTTTCTACATGATGAAGTGTTTCTTATGTTCACATATGAAGTGGCATCCGGCTGCTTTGGGGGCATGGTGTTTAGGCGATGTATGCCCCCAAAGGAATTGGAAGCTGTGCTGAGGCCACACTCCAGTCTAAAGGACCATATTAAAAAGGAGTTGTTTTAGATTGATTCTTGGCTGCATAGCTTGGGACCTGTGTTGGTGGCCCACTTTGGGTGTGGGCCGTGCACTTGCCATGGTCATGGTCTGATTGCAGCCAGAGGCTGCTCCTTTAGTACTGGTTTCAGATAGTTTAGTACTGGTTTCTGTGTCTGGAAGAAAGCTGTATTGGCCATGCTATGCTGCATCAGTATGAAATTTGAATGCAACAATTAAGTTTAATTTAAGTTTAATTAAGTGTAAAATAAAATAAAATAAAATAAAAATATTTTATTGGGTGTGATCTGCTTAAGATCTGTTGAACAGTCCCGTCAAACTGGGAGAAGACACCTATGCTTCACAAAAGTATTGCATTTCAGTACTTGTTCTCTTGTACTACTGCTACATCATTTTTGGAGAAATGATATATTTATATGTGACATATATTTTATCTGTGTTACTGCATGATGATTGCTGATTTTTTTAAATGTTGCTACACTGGGAAATGACCTCATTCTAGAATGATTAAAAATTATAAGAAAACAGTTGTTCAACTTTTCTTTCCATTGGATACAAACCAAACATTTCTTTGTTCATAGCTCATTCTTGTCTATGTTGGCAGCTTTATAACATTGTGAACCCAAACTGCATATGTAATTGAATCCATCATGTGACTGTGTTGCAAAGTTTTTTTGTCATGTTTATACCTAAATGGCATTGGTGAAATATTCAATAGGCATTTAATTAAGTGAAACAGAGACACAGAACAGTTTTAAAAGAAAAGTGAAACAAGGTAACCTTGCTGACATTAAAATGGAGGGTTGGGATTCTTTCACTATAACCTCAGTGTACAAGATCTTTTGAGTGCCATAGAGGTCATATTTTAGGACACTTCTTGCTTTAACAGTCTTTACATGCCTTAGGGACTTATGTACTGGTATAACATATTTTAAAACAGGAATTACACCAACCAAATGTTAAATTATATGTTAGCGTATGACTGGGAAATTTTATAATTTTTTTCTTGTTGTGGTTGTTTATATATGAAATTAGCCAAGATGAAGTGAGTTTGATGATCACGAAGATCCAAGATAAGCCTTTACCAACAGGAAAAAGTCACCACACTGACAGTTTCCTGCAGGAGAACAGGAGAGTCACTGTAATATTATTCCATATTCTTGACTGTGTTATGCTGTGAACATATGCTGTGCTTTCCGGATGCAAAATACTACTTTGCAATTCATATTTTATTTATCATTTAAAACGATAAATGAAGGTGAGAGCCAAATATGTATGTATAATTTCTATTTTGATAAGAACAACTAATGTTTGTGTCTACTTCACCTAAAAAGTTAACTATGCAAGGCTTTTTAATATATTTATTTCATTTCATTTCATTTTGTTTATATGCCAACTTTATCTCGAAAGGGGACCCAAGCCAGATCACAAAAAGAATAAACTAAAACCAAATAAAATCATAAGCATTTTTTTAAAAAAAGTCACATTAAAACAGTATAAAATAATTAAAAAGCACACAATTTATTTTTCAAAAAATAAAATATCCCATCTTACAATAAAAGCCACAATTACATATTTAAATCCATTTTGAATAAAAAAGTCTTTGCTTGCCAGTAAAGAAAAAAGAAAAAAAGAGGGGCAACCTAGCCTCTTCTGGAAGGGAATTCCAGAGAGTGGGAGCAACCACTGTGAAGCCTTTTTAATGTGTCCTCAACAAATGATCCTGTGATGGTGGCAAGAACAAGAGGATCTTAAAACTTTGGCATGTCCATATAAGGAGATAAAAGAATTTTCTCACATAATGTGTTAGATAAATTTCTATTTCCAAGTTGCTTAATTATTACATGTGAAATTGTGAAATGTTTTGCTGTAATACTGTTGTATTTTCTTCATTTATTGTTCAACATGTTACAGTCAGTCCTATGTATCCACAGATTCTTTATCCATGGATTCAAGCATCCACTTGAAAATACTAAAAAGGAAAAAAATCCAAAAAGCAAACCTTAATTTTGCCATTTTATATAGGGGAAACCATTTTACTATGCCATTGCATATAATGAGATTTGAATATTCATGGATTTTGGTATCCACGGGAAGGCTTAGAACCAAACCTCAGCAGTTACCAAGGGCCTATTATATAAAGTCAGACTGTTAAGCTAAATAAACTGATAATTAAGGCAGTATATTTCATACTTTTAAGCATTGTTAGTAAAAATGCAAGGTGGAACTTTATTAGGTGATGCCTACAGTTACTAGGAGAGATCTGAGCTGCATACTTTCCAGAATTCCACAGATAAAAACCAGGACACATGCAACATCAGAGTGTGATCAGGATGGTAGCCAGACAAACTAGAGGCTGGAGCAGGTTGCTTTTTTCTGAGTTTATAAGGAAGGTTCTAACCTGTCATCTCTTTTCCCCACTCTGAATTGAGTGCAAGTTACAATTCTGCAATTTGAACTCAGGGCCGATTCACACGACCAAGAAGGAGCAGCATAGAGCAGTGGATTGGGGACACAGCAACCACACGCCATGGATCCAATCCTCCTTTTTGCCACCCCAAAAAGAGCAAGAGGGTGTCCTGATACTGCATGCCGTGCGAATGGCGTCAGGATGGGGTTGGGGTGGAGTCGGGGTGGCTGGCTGGTCTGCAAAGCCCCTCAGTTCCCTTCCCTTCTTTGCTTCATTTGTTAGACTTCATGTTCTTTATTGGATGACATGCTGTAAGTAACCATGGCTGATGCTTAATGTATCTTGCTTAATGCCATCATCAGGTCCTGCTGCAGTGACAGTGCCAGGTACCACCTAGGTTTCAGGTTCTGATGCTGAAATCTCAGGGCCTGGGTTGGTATCACCGCCTCCCATAACACACCATACAGAAGCCTCAGAACAATTGGCCCTCCATATCCAGGGATTCTTCATTCATGGATTTAACAATCCACAGCTTGAAAATATTTTTTAAAATATATAAATTAAAAAAAGCCATCCTTGATCTCCCTATTTTATATAAGGGACACAATTTCACTATGCCATTGTATTTAATAGGACTTCAGCATCCACAGATTTTGGTATCAATGGGGGGGGGGGGTGGAACCAAGCCCAAGTATGAAGACTAGAAACTTGAATCTTATTACTGTAAATCATAATAAAATCAAGTTTTTGTTCTGAACCATGAGGACTAGGAACTAAACGCTTCTGTGCTAACTTCCTCCAAACATAAAAAATAAAATTTCCTTGCTGTGTGTTCTCTCATATTCCCTCTTCTCAATTTGCATTCCTTCCCAACCCTGCAGGGTCCTTTTGCTTCCACAGCTCCCTCCCAGCCCCCAAAAGTAAAAAAATAAAGATTTAAGGGATTTCCCCCAGTATCCAGGGTGACCACAAAATGTTGGATCTTCAAGAGAAATGGAAGACATGACTGAATAAAAGCTAAAACCACAAATATAAATCTAATTCCTTGCTTCTTAGTTCTCTCCAAATGGAAGATGTTTTGGTTCTGTTCCTCCTGGACAGAAGGCTGAAATGAAGGACATGTCATGGAAAAGGAGGACATCTGGTTGCCTTGCAACAGCCCCTCAGACCCCACCTTACCCCTTGTAAAGCACTCCAGGGTTCTCCAGTCTTGTCCTCAATTTGTTGCCTTTTTTTCTTCCTCTTTTCCCTTACATTTTTGTTTTTGCTCTTGTTTTCCCTGGTCTCCTATGGGACTCCTAATCCCAGGAGACTTTGCATAGGATACTTACAGGGGAAGTCCCTAGCCATGCAGCTGAAGCCATTTTCGGTCAGGCAAGTGGTGGGTTTCTATCTATCCCAGTTGAGAGAAAAAAAGGGAGCCTTTGAGTGCCAACAAAAGACAAGTTTTTCCCCCTGCTTCTTGTTGAATTTATAATAAATTGGTAAAGCTTTTAAAAACTTATTACTGCTGTGGCTTGAAGTTTTTGATTGCCCACCCCACTTCTAAGGCAAGAGGAGCCTGTGTGTGTGTGTGTGT
>CM034710.1:76590891-76600983 GCA_020142125.1 Phrynosoma platyrhinos | reverse complement strand
AAAGAAATAATTTGGTAGATTGAAAAGATAGGGGAATATAAATTTGGGAGGATATTGATTTTAAATTGGGTGTTTGATAAAGGGTTTTGTGTGTTATTTGTTGAAATATGTGACATGTTGTATTTTGTATGTTTGAATATACAATAAATCTTTAAAATAAAAAAAAATTAAAAATAAAAAAAATAAAATCAGCATTTCAGCATGAACTTTCATTTCATGTTGGAATAAAGTTAAAATTATTGGCAGCAGCATAGTTCATAAAGAGGACAATGACATTCACTGATCGTAGTCCTTAGTATTTCAGAGTAGCCTTCTACTGAGATTTGCCCTGATTCTGGTTTCCCCGCTTAGCAAATGCTGCAGGCTTACGTCTCAACCATTTAATCAGTAGTCTCCTTTACTTTGCTTCTGCTATGGCCAATTAGTCTCAACTCAAATGGCTGGGTGAGTGACCCACAAATGCTCAGAGACAGCACCCCACTGTAATTGGGGATCTGCTTTTCTGTGGGAATTGCTTTGAGCACAAAAATACAGTTGAGAGGGTAGAGATTTCCACAGACTTCTGTAGACAGGTTGATTTGTGAGGTGCAAGTGTCTGTAGTTGTTGGAAGGAAGATCAAAGATTCCTGCTGCCTAGCCTCCATGATGAAATTATTCAGAAACGTGGTACATGTCTACCTCATTCAATTCTGTCTCAAGTTGCTTCTTTTCTGACAGTCCTTTTGCAAAGTTTAACACTTAGAGTACTATCCTTCTTTATATCATTTTCGTCTCTTCAAATATCTGAAGGTCTCTCATGTGGAAGAGGGGAAAGAGGTTGTCCTCTGCTACTGGAGACAGCAGGGTTACATCTAATAAAGTGGTTGTCCTTCTTGGTCCTCAGATGCTTGGGATTTCAACTCACAATCCCTTACTAAACATCTAGAGAACCAAAGATTATGAACCACTGTTCTAATACATTGAAGTTGTACAGTATATAGACATACTGTTTGCAAGCCAACAGAAATTTCAGGGGTAAGAAGATATAAATGTGGATTTAATTATATGAAGGGGTGGTGAAATCTCACTCAGAAGTAACATCTGAGTCAAATCTAAGCATTGACAGTTTTCTACTCCTGTATCATTTCTAACATTTTGGCCCGATGAAGAAACCAGTAAAACTTTGAAAGCTTGCATCATATATTTTGTGCATTTTAGCTGGCCCAGTAAAAGTATCACTGTTTTGTAGACCACAGAATGCTCCTCAGCAAGTCAGAGCAATCCCTGTGCTCTGGCATTGGTGGAGAAGGAACCGTGGAGTATATAGCATTCACTACAGTTGACCAACAAATATATTCAATATCTTTTTTTAAAGGTTCAATTTAAAAATCTTTGCCAAAGAACTTATTATTGAAAGAACAAATCAGCGCAGCATGTAAAATTTCATGCTACAAGTTGCAATAGGCAGGATGATGCAAAATGAGGTCTTTGCATTCTCAGTTTACTGGAATGGTTGAAATGTAGCAGTGCAGTACATTAGACATTTTAATAGTTATCCCTATGGCAACACACAGGTTTTTTTTTTGTTAATTAGCTTTTCTAATGTTTAAATGTTTGTATGGATTTCTTGCTCTCTTCACCAGAGTGGTGATCTCTGGACTACATGTTGATATCTGAAAATCAGAGACTGTCACACTTTGTAAGAGCAATCTTTCCCATATCAAGAAACAAGTGGTTTAAATCTTACAATTTTTATTAAAATAATCAAAATAAACCAAGATGAATCAAATGTAGGCTTGCTCACTTCCGAACATAATGCTTGGTAGATAGTAGAAAATGAAGGGTGAATGTGTTTATTTCTGAAAGTCTGCCTGGTATTTTAAAATTATCTGTAACTGACATTTGCAAAATGGTAAATACATATGCTAAGTGTTTAGACAAAACAGTACAAAGATATACAGTCAGAATGATACCAAGATGTCTATATTGCTATTGCAAGCATCTCTTTAATAGTGATATTATAGCAGCATATATTGAAAACATTCCTAACCAATTTAGTTTCCATTTTACAACTTCACTCGTGTGAAAAAGTAGAAGCATTTTTCCTTCAGAGTTCTTCACCATTTGTTAGACTGTTTAGCTTTCAAATACTACTGAGAAAAGCTTGCCTAAAATGAAATAAATATTGATAAAACACCTTCCTAATGTTTTGAATGTACTTTAATTTTACACCTTTTTCATGAGGATGCTATTTAACACTCCTTGAATTATGATACTAATCCAAAGGACTCTAGAAGAACTGTAGGTGTATAAACAGTTTGAGAATAAGTTATACATGATTGTTTCCCCCCCCCCCCCATATCAGGTGTTTAAAAAGCTTACAGAATAAATCAGATTATTCCCTGACATTCTAAACAATTTAAGATGTGCACCTAGTTCTGTTGATTTCAGAACCTCTATGACACACAGTCACATTGTGGAATTCATACTGCAAAATGCAACAGTATCTACTGACATGAATGAATTTAAAAGGCAATCAGAGAGGTAGACTAAAGGCCTAAGCAGACTGCCAGAAATAGTGCACATTAAATTGAGGCACTGCCCTGGCTCAGTGCTAGGGAATCATGGGAACTGTATTTTTTTTCTGGGACATTGAGCCTTCTCTGTGAGAGAGCTCTGGTGCCACAATAAATTACAGTTCCCATGATTCCCTAGCACTGAACCAGGGCAGTGCCTCAATTTAATGTGCACTATTTCTGGCAGTCTGCTTAGGCCCTTAGAGACTCAATGTCTGCTACTTGTGAGTGCTAAATGCATATTCAGTATGTTTTACCTTTCAGTACATATTACCTTTATGTAGCATTTGGTAAGGAGCAGTGAGAGTTTGCTGTTCTGCTCATGACCTGCTTCTGAGTTTTCTTCTCTTAGGAATCTAGTTGCCCTTGGGGAAAACAGAATGATGAACTAGGTAGATCATTAGTCTGATTCAGCATCACTCCTCTAATATTCTTTTAAGAAGTCTCTACATTGTTTTCATTGGCTTTGGTCCAGCTATTTCTTGAGGACACATATGTACACACATAGTGATACATTCCTTCCCTTCTTCCCTGCTTCCCATTTGTTCTAAACATTGGAGAGTTCCACACCTGTGGTTAGAATATGATGTATTGTAGAATACAGGTAAGCAATTCATATTACAGTCATCCCTCCATATTCCTGGGGGTTAGAGGAATGAGACCCCTGTAAATATAGGAAAATTATAAATAACTCCACCCCCCACTCAGAAGCCAGTTAAACCACACATGATTTCAGGGGAGGGGAAGAGGAGTAGGAGCCTGTGCTCCTTTTTCCCCACCTTCCTGTCCCTTTAACTGGCTCTCTGCCCTTTTCCCAGCCCGATCACTTGTTCCCCCCAATTTCCTCAGGGGGTGATCAGGCAGGGAAAGGGAAGAGGAGCCTCCATTCCCCCCAATTCCCTTCCCCAGCTGCATCAGTACCTGGACTGCTTAGGCAGTGATCCAGCTGGGAAGGAGTCCTGGGAGGGGCGGAATGGAGGCTCCTCCTTCGTTTGGCAGCCCCATCACCCCCTGGACAACCCAGGAAGTGATGGGGCAGGCAAAGGGACTTGAGGGATGGAACCCCCTCCTCCCTTTCCCTTTCCTTGCCTGTTGCCCCCCCCTCCCGGCAGCCTAGGAAGTGATGGGGCAGGGGAGAGATCCTGGAGGGATGGAGGCTCCTCTTCCCTTTCCCAGCTGGATTGCTGCCTGGCCGGCCAGGAAAAACAAGGAATTAGATCCTGGGATTTCTCTCCTGAGGGGAAAAGCCTGGGAGGGAGGGGGAGGAGGAATGTCTGGGCTAGCAGCCTTGATGTTGTGAATAATTGAAACCGCAAGTGTCAAGACTGTGAATATGGAGGGTCAACTGTAATATTAATTGGCGAATAGTTGCCCAAGGTGATGCATGTTTGCTTAGAAACAAGTTCTGTTGAATTCAGTGAGACCAAAGTAAAATTGAAGATTGTGTCTCCCTGTTTTAGGTTTCAAATAATCAAAACTATAAGAGACTGTCCAATCATTTCTCTCTCTTTTTTTTTTTTTTAAAAAAACTGAATCAGCCTACCAAGATCCAGGGCTATTCCCGAAATCAGTCTTTGTCAATGAGAGGAGAACATATAGGCCCAGCATTGGTTTTGCATTTCATTAGCTATTAAGGTTTTTTTTGAGAGGGGGGGGGGTCCATTAAAGAAACCATGTGGGGAAAAATAAGTAACGAAAAATCTTAATACAGATCCTGTCCCCTCTGTTATTCTAACCAGTGAAAACAATGTGAATAATCCAGTTACAGTAATTAGACATCATGTGTGGTTTGACCTTTACTTCTAGCTAGGTACACATATGATTAAAACCTAGAGCTGGAATCTTAATTATGATAGTAAGGTAAAGGTAAAGGTATTTTCCATTGACAAGGTTATCAGGTCATGTCCGACCATAGGTGACAGTGCACATCTCCGTTACTAACCCAAAGAGCCAGCGTTGTCAGACTATTCTGTGATCATGTGGCCAGCATGATTGCACAGAACACTGTTTACCTTGTCACTGAAGTGTTACCTGTTTATCTACTTGCATTTGAATGCTTTCAAACTGCTAGGTTGGCAGAAGCTGGGACTAGTGACAGGAGCTCACTCCATCATGCAGCACCTGGGCTTCAAACTGCCAACCTGTTGATCTTGCAATCAACAGAGTCAGCATCTTATCCACTTGAGCCACTGCATCCTCTTATAATTATATCTTAATTATGATATCTCCATAAAATGTATGATGACAACATTGTGAGAAGAGCACGTGCTCTTTTTGTGAAGATTTGTATTTCACAAGTACATCCTGAATGAAACCAGAACTGTGTACAAGAGTCAAAATCTGTGGAGGAGAAATTGGTGGATCATTTTACTGAACTCTCAAGCTAGAGGAGATTGTTTTTCCATTTATTTCCTTGCGATGAGTCTTAGCTAGTGTGGGTATAGCTTTTTTTTTTAATTTATAGCATACTGATCCCACAATTATTTGTCATCCACAACATTCTGAAGCCTACATAGTCCTGAAGCATTTTGGTAGGTGAGGGGGATGGTGACCAGTTAACACACACACACACACACACACACACACACACACACACACTTTTCTGAAGAATAAGTAGAGAAAATATTACATAGAGGATTTCTTTCTGGATACAGGGATTAAAAATTCGCATTTTTTTTGCCAAGAAAATTGCTTCTGAAAAATTTCAGCTCACATCTAGTTGAAACAACCTAAATCAGGGGTAAGCAACCTAAGGCCCAGGGGCCAGATGTGGCCCCCCCAAGGCCTTTGGACCGGCCCCAGGCCGGTCTGCCACCGCCGTTGCAGCCCGCCATGATGATATTGATTATTGTTGTTATTACTTGTTCTTGGGGTTTTCTTGGCAAAATCTCCACAGGGGTTTTGCCATGGCTTTTCTGGGGCTGAGAGAATGTGCATGCATATATTATTTTTTAAAAAATTTAAAATTTTAATTTTAATATTTATTTATTTATTTATTTATTTATTTATTTTTGGTGCTTCAGCCCCCCAATTGTCTGAGGGACAGCAACCCGGCCCCCAGCTCAAAAAAGGTTGCCTACCCCTGACCTAAATAAACACCAAGCAATCTAAACAACCCTTTGTTGCTATCTTCACAGTTCTTTATACACTTGTCCCTCCACATTTGCGGCTTTGACTTTTGCGGATTTGATTATTCATGGATTTTATTAATATGTTGTCTCTAGGAATATCTAGGTCCTCCAGCACAACTCTATGCTCAACTTTAACCAAAAGTCACACTGAAGGATCTAGAGATTCCTAGAGAGAACACCCCACTAGCCTTTTGTAGCTCCTCCAGCACAATTCTGTGGTCAATGTCTTGCAGATGTTGACCACAGAATTGTACTGGAGAGGTGTTCTCTCAGGTAAAAACATAGTGTTTTTGTAATTTTCAGTTTTTCCACATTCATGGGAGTCCTGTGCCCCTAACCCCAGTGAATGTGGAGGAACGAGTGGTTTCTTTGCGAACATGACTACTAGGAAGACTTTAGCCCATGTTTGAATAGACTCCCTCCAGGTTTTCTACCAATTGTATATCATTATATAGATACAAAGACTATGGATGGGGGGGACTGGAAAATTGGGGAGGGGAATGCAAGGACATTTTCCTCTCAACTTTTTTTTTTTTTTTTTTTTTTTTTTTTTTTTTTTTTTGCACAAGAATTTGAAACTTAGGGGGAAGTAGAGGAAAAATTACTTAGATAAAACATTTTCTCTTTTAGAATGAATGATTTTTTTAAAGACTTGATTTTAATCAAAATACAAGGAAATTTATAGGATGAAGGTTTGCATGTAAGATAGTCAACAAAATTAGAATGTGACAATGGCAGTATATGCTGTAGAAATATGCAACCCTCAAATCCCAAATGCAATTTAATACCTAGTGGATGTTACCATCTTCATGAGAGGAACATACTGAGCATTTTCATTGTTTATGATGATAATAAGTCATTCAAGTCCTGTACTCATATTTAATATTTTCAGCGTGATTTAGACTTTATATCCAAAAATGATCCTACTTTAATCTTTACACCTGTGACTGTATGGGACTAGTATTTCCTTCCAGATAATACATTTTAGTTTATTTCTTCTTTATTTAAACATATTGAGCTTCTGTTTTCATCTCCCCACCACTAGTCTTCAGAAGGCAGAAAATCATATGCTTATATATAGCTCCAGCTCTCTTTTTTCTGTTTGCAGTTTTTCTTGTACAAACCAAAGGCTTTACTATCTGTAAATTTCATCAATATGCCAAAAGGTACAATTGTATATGAAGTTATGAATGAAGCATTTTATGTAGCTGAAACAGTAAGTTTAGGTATTTCATATAAGTACTCTATATGTTTCAATTTCTCCCCAAGTTTCCTTTTTTTTCCTGACAAAGGTTATGTCTCTATGTATGTACAACTCTACATTTCTGTGTAGTGATCACCACACCTGTTTCATTGCTTCTTGATCTCTTGAAAACCAGGAGCTTTTTTGGCTCCACTCAAGCAGCAGAAGACACTCAAGAGTAATTGGGTCAACTACTCAGGCCATTTCCAGATTGAAACGGTAAGCCAAGGTTTTAAAAGAGCTGTCTATCAAAGTGACAGGAACTTTTTCTGTTTCTTTCTGTTATTTCATTCTCTTTACTTCTTTTTCTCCACATAGTTGGATTTCGAGGCAGGGATCGATTGCTATTGTCACTGGTCTGAACTGATTTGCACATAAAGGGCTTTTGAAATTAAACGTTGCCCACTCTTGTTTTAACAGGTGCATGTTATGGCCCTATAATGTGTGCCTTATAAAACTGTAGAATTTGAAGCAAATGTGTACATCTTTTTAAAAAACAGTCTATTCCTCTTCTTCCTTTCCATTACTTGAACTTTATTTCCTGAAGTTATGGGATCTTACTTCTTGGAGCTGCAAATCTAAAAAGTATATAATATAGATTGAAATGAAGCCTATGGATGTAATCCAGTATGGCTCTTGGGTGTGGCCCTTGGGATACAGACTGAATTCTAACACTGCCTAATTTTCTTTCTGGGCAAATCCCCCTATTTTTCAGCCCTAGATACACTTCGAACAACATCAAATTAGTTAAATATGTTTATTTCAAGGGTTTTTCCTCACACCCAAACTTCAAGAAATAACCCACAGAGGACTGAGAGGTTTACCCAAATGGCTCCAAGAGCAGTGTGACCATTTGTTGTTGTTATTAGCTGCCTTCAAGTTGACCATGACTCATGGTGACCCTGTGAATGAGACATCTTCAAGGCCCCTTACTGCTCTGCTCAGGTCCTGTAGGCTCAGGCCTGTGGTCTCCCTGACTGTGTGGTCTTCCTTTCTTTCTACTGCCCTTCATCGTCTCCAGTATAATTGTCTTTTCTAATGAATCATGCCTTCTCATCATGTGGCTGAAGTGCAACAGCCTTCAGTTTAGTCATCTCAGGGTACAGGCTTGATTTGTTCTAGGATCCAATTGTTTCTGTTTTTGGCTGTCCATGGTATCCTCAGCACTCTTCTCCATCATCACATCTCAAATGAATTGATTTTCTTCCATTATGTTTTCTTCATGTCCAGCTCTCACATCCGTATATGGTAATGGGGAATACAGTGGCTTGGACAAGTCTAACTTTAGTGTTTATCTGTATATATGTCTTAACACTTTAGGATTATGTGTAGTATTTTCACCTCATAGCTGCCCTTCCCATTCCTCTTCTGATTTCTTGACTGCAGTCTCAGTTCTGATCAACATTTAATCCAAGATATGGGAAATCTTTAACTATTACAGTATCTTCATTATCTAGGTTGAATTTATGTAAATCGTCCGTGGTTAATTTTTTTTATATCTTTATGTTTAATACCGTGTTTCCCCAAAAATAAGACATACCCATAAAATAAGCTGTAGCAGGATTTCTAAGCATTTGCTCAATATAAACCATACCCCGAAAATAAGACATAGTGAAAGGTGTGTCTATGCAGCATATCGGCGTGGAGCAGTAAAGAAGACGAGCAGCCCTTCTCATCTGCCCCATTGTTCTGTGCCTGCTGCAAGCTGAGTCCACTTTTGGGGTTAGGGTTAGGGTTAGGGAATCATGGGAACTGTATTTTATTGTGGCACCAGAGCTCTCTGACAGAGAAGACTCAATGTCTCAGAAAAAAAACAATTCCCATGATTCCCTAGCACTAACCCTAACCCTAAAAGTGGACTCAATTTGCACTATTTCTGGCAGTCTGCAACCCCCCATAGAAAGTGAAAGTAAAAGTCTCAGTGAAGTGAGGAGCAGGATGCTCTGCTTTAGGTATTGTGTGTCCTCAGGGGAAAGAAGTATAGCTGTGGCTGCTGTTTTACTGTTAAAAATAAGACATCCATTGAAAATAAGCCATAATATGTCTTCTTGAGGAAAAATACATAGAAGGCAGTGTCTTATTTTTGGGGAAACTCGAATGGAAAGGCAGAAAAGATATAGTAATTTAGGGCCAATCCAGACCAGCCAAAAAGCCCAGCCTGAGGGTGGAGTCAGGACAGTTGGTATGTGGTCACCCAGCCCCAGTTCCACCCCCAGGCCGGCCCTTTTGGCTGGTCTGCATTGGCCCTAAATTACTATATCTTTTCTGCCTTTCCATTCCTATCAAAAAGTATGTTGTGAAAAGATCAATGGTGAAGTCAGTGTTTTGCATGAAAGGGTAATGGCTTCAGGCTTAGCTCCTGGTATCTCCATTTAAAAAGATGGGAATCAACAAGGCCCACTATTCTATGCAATTTTTTTTTTTGCCTGTCCATATTGCTCAAGACAGATAAGAAAACTTTGCTGGAAAGATTAAAGGAAATTTGTTTGCTTATTGGAATTGAAGTAACCAAGGGAATGATATACATGACCATTAGCACAGCCTGAAGGTCTACTTTGACAGTTTGGTCCTTTACGGCCAAGAATTAAACCTTCCCCTTCACCACTCTTTTCCTTTGAAAAAAAATAGGTTTAATAGCTCCTCAAAGTGCCTGATGCCCTCTAGAAAGGAAGTGATATGTAGAATTGGTGGAGTGAAAGAGAAAAGCAAAAGAGAAGAGAATGGGCAGAGGGGATCCTTTCACTTAATTTTCCAAATGCACTGTAATAAATAATAAACACATACATGCAACAACAACAATAACATAGCAACAACAACAGTAGTATACAATATTGTATCTTATACATTTATATATAGAAAGCAGAAGTATAAACTCATAATACATATCCCACATTCCATGAAAACTGTATCTCTTTCCATACAGGCCCCTAGAGGTGGGACACCTGTCTTTTCTGCTTAAAATGGACAATGTTGTGAAAGGGCCAGGGTGGCTCGACAGCTAAGCAGACAAATAAATGTCCCATTCTATACTAGATTTCACTTTTTATCTTCATCTCCATTCTTTTGTTGCTTCTCAATCCCAGTTCTTCTACTGCTTACCAGCTCTTCTTCTGTTCCTGGGCTCCAGAAATTTTTCTCTTTCAGACTTCATTTTCCCCACAAA
>CM034710.1:76572953-76586104 GCA_020142125.1 Phrynosoma platyrhinos | reverse complement strand
TGCGGCTGTGAGAGGGTCTCTCCTGTCCTTCGCTGAGTGCAGCATTCACGTGTTCCTTCCATAAATCCCTCCACTGACTCTCACTTTGGGCCCATTTGAAACTTTTGTTCTTTATATTTAGGGGTTTGCACTCTTCTATCTCCCAATACTTGGAAGCTCAGCTAGCATGGTATGCACCACCTAGGAATTTAAGATCTATAAGCAAAGGATTCTGGGTTGTATCCTCACTGCAGAAATAATCTCGTCTGACACCATTTTAACTGCCATGGCTCAATGATATGGAATTCTGGGAACTGTAGTTTGTTATGGCACCAGAGCTCTCTGACAGAGAAAGCTAAAAGTCTCACAAAACTGCAATTGCTAGAATTCCATAGCACTGAGCCATAGCACTGAGCCATTATTTCTGCAGTGGGTTGTATCCTCACTGCAGAAATAATCTGGTCTGACACCATTTTAACTGCCCTGGCTCAATGATATGGAATTCTGGGAACTGTAGTTTGTTGTGGCACCAGAGCTCTCTGACAGAGAAAGCTAAAAGTCTCACAAAACTGCAATTGCTAGAATTCCATAGCACTGAGCCACTGAGTTTCCATATTCACACACACATGGAAGCTGTGAATATGGAAACTTCAGGTGATGGAGTATCATGTCATAACATAGGGACCACCATGGCAGTTAAAGTGGTGTCAAACCAGATTATTTCTGCAGTGCAGATGTAGTCATTTTCTGTTCCACCAGTGTGCACAGTTCTGTCGAGGCTGTGAGCCTTTCAAGTCCTGGCCCAGCATCTGTGGACCTCCACCTGGAGGATGACTTCACCAGTTTTTTGCAAGGAATTAAAGACCTTCTTCTTTGGTTTGCCAGATTAAGCTGCTGAGTAGTGCCTGAAGTTCCTGGGATGCTTAGTGGCTTGTGGGAGGTTGGGTGCTTTATATATATTGATAGTGTTTTGTTTTATTGTAGTTTCTCTGATTGTGTACACTTGATGTTAATACAAATATTATTATAAAAACAAGAGCAATAGCTTATTATTATTATTATTCACCACAAAAAAGTTACTATTTGGGTACACCATGGGAGCATATATATCTTAATTTTACCAAAATATGTAAGAGTCTGCCATGATGTCCTTGTAGACATGGCACTAAAATGATGGCTTGATTTTGCAGGTGGTTGATCATACTGATCACAGGGACAATGTGTAGTGGTTCAGGGGATATGGGCTAGTAGTTTGAGGGTTGGATTAGGACTCCAGGGACTAAAGTCCAATTCTCCAACTACCAGTCCAACATTTTAACCAGCACACCACAGTGCTTACCATTGGTATATTCCAGGTCTGAGCCCTTTCACTGAAGTGGTGCTATTGCTTCCTGTGCTAGTGTGTTGCTCCCATTAAGAAAAGGTTTAGAAATCTTTTCTAGTGGTGAGAGTTCCTATCAGAGTCCCATGTAGTAATAGCAGTAAAAAAAATGCTGAGATCCACTGGTAATGAAGCACACATTCCCTCCCCCTTCACATAATTAAGCTGAAACACAATTCTTGCTTCTGAGAGCATGTTTTCCTAAAGGACAGCATAATAACTTCAAGTATGTACCAACAAACAATGAAACAGCTCTTTAGCCCATTGAGAAGGAGGGACATTGCTCTTAAACAGAGAAAGATGTTTTTATTTAAAAAAATAGGCAAAATATGCTTTTTGGAGGGTATGGTGGAATCATGTTGTCAGGCTGTATTAAGAAAAAGTGGTTCACAGAGTCACTGTACTGTGAGCTAGGCTAAGCCTGTTTTTCCACTCAAGTCTTCCGCTGTTGGTGTGAGAGCCTGCAGCTTTAGCCATCTGGAAGACCCTTCCTGCAGCATTTGGAGGTTGGTTCTCCACCTTTCCCCAAGCGTGTTCATGATAAATGATCAATGTCAAGAAAAAGCTGTGGCAGCCTTAGTATTTCCCTCACCACCACCACATACAATCACATTAACTGTTTCATCTCATTATCTTCAAGTAGGCAATCTCATATGCACCAGTTATCTGCCCTGTGATAGTGACTACACACTAACAAACACACACAAGCATCTGTACACACACACGCACACAGACACACACACACATGGAAGCTGTGAATATGGAAACTTCAGGTGATAGAGTATCATATCATAACAAGTAAGCAAAATGGATTAATCTGGACACACTTATTTTGTGTTGTGCAGAACAAATATATACATGCACACATGGACGAGTATGTAGAGAGACCTTGTAGCACCTTTGAGACTAACTAAAGAAAGAAATTGGCAGCATGAGCTTTCGCAGACTTCAGCGTGCTTCCTCAGATGCATTTAGATGAGTTACGATGAGTTATTGACATGGAGTGGAGTACAATTTTGGACTTGGCTCCAGATATCACAGTTCAGATCCTGCTAGCTTTGATCAGCTGCATCATTTCAGGTTTATCAAATTTATGCATTTCTTAGTATTGAGAGAATATACTGTGCAATCTAATGCATACATAGTTGGGAGTAAGTCCAGTGGGATTTAGTTGTGAATAAACTTGTGAGAATTGGATGTGAGACAAAAAGGAACTGGAAGGGTAAAAAAGGCATGGGTGAGAATTTAATCACACTTCATTTTTTGTTAAGAATTTACAAGATTTCTTCATATTTGATTTGGAACAAACTTGAGATTGGACCAATTAAACTGTAAGACAAACTGAAACTGCCAAATTAATCCCTCAGGGCCCAAGGTTTGAACAGTGTTTCAAATTTAAATATCTGGCTTTAAATCCCTGTTTATTCAGCCATGTTGGTACAGATTTAGGTTGCCACCTTTTTTTTCTGAGCAGCTCCTCATCTTTAACACTAATATGGTAGGCAGGTACAACATGGAAAAAGCTGTTATCTATTAAATTTGTCAAGTGCAAATGAGAAAGACTTTTAGTTCAGTTCATACTTGAATGATTCATCAGAAAGAACTTGAGGCTTAAAAAACTTGGTATGCAGACCTGACAGATTTCCCCTTTAAAAAGTAGAATGGTGGATCTCTAACACTTTACTCTTAATCTTTTGTTTTAGAAGTCATGTAGATGATCTCTTTCTTCTCTTGCATCCACAAATAAGACAATTTCCCCTCTTTACATTTTCACACTCAGTTGGGAGAGAAAACATCCTGAACCTGTGTCTTGTATGAGATAAACCATCCACCAGACAGACAATCTGTCTTATTGCTAAAGTCAAACAATACCACTTTATCAGCACAGCACAAAACCATTACAAAGCATAAAGATGTTCCTTTCAGGCATGTATGACATGCATTTTCTTAAACCTTCCATCGTCTGCCTTGTCAGCCAAGCCCACATCCATGTTCTGATGTTTCCTCAGGCACTTAGGCAGGCAAATATATCATTGTTCCATGCATGAAGAAAGAGCTTCAATATCACTAGCACTGTAGGATGCTGTCAAAGTCTGGTATCTATGTCTAACTGTGAGTAACAGGTATTGGATTTACTAAAAAGCTTTAGCTCTGTGGTGACAGGTCTGGTAGTATATGATGGGCTTCAAGTCTGATAATTTGAATCACCATTCCAAGATCTTAGAATAGAAATGGGAACACGGGGGAGTTGAGCACATAGAAGAGTGAAGGAAATATCTTTCGATGGGTTGCTGAACTTAAACGGAGTATCTGTGAGGCATGTAATAAAAAAAAATGTACAGATATTTGCCAGAACATGAGAGAGAACACCATTAGTTTCATAGATTTTATCATACAGTATTCTCCTGTTTAAATCCAGTTCAAGATTTAGGCTTATCTATGTGCTAAGGCAGCCTTCTCCATACTGCTACCCTCCAAGTACTATGGACTACAGGCCCCCAACATCCCAGACCATTTGCCATACTAGCTAGGGTTGGAGAAGGCAGTGCAGTGGGCTTAACAAATGAAAGATGAGTGTTAATTGCTTGCAAATTCAGCCTGGATTTGCTGATTAGGGACTTTTCTGCCTGTGGAGCTGTGCTTGAGGCATATAGCTGTTTAAATTATAAGGCAGCTGGATATAGCCCTTTCTTTTGAACAAGGTGAATAATTTATTTGTTTCTGATCACTCATAAATCATAGGGGGCTAAAACATTTTAAAAAGAAAGCTGAAAATCTCTAAATAAGTGGGAAAAGCTTTTCTATGGGGTCACATATGGCCTTCAAAGAATGCTTTTGTTGCCCTCAGTACCTTCAGAATCCCTACACTGACCTTTTTCTGGCCAAAAAAAAAAAAAAAGAGGATGAGGCTTCAGGAAGCATTCAGGAGCTACTTTTGAAATAGGCTTTTCAGCTTCCCTGTACTATTTAACATGAGATATTATCAGTTTTTGGTAGAAGTAAGCTTCCAGTCATTTTATTTATTTAGAGCATTTAAACAATATCTTCAGCCAGAAAGGCTTCCAGAGCACCTTACAAATTGTTAATTTGACAATTTCATGCCTTCAGGTTTACAATCTGTTTTATTTTTTGATAGCCCATGTGGCTCCTCCCCCCAAACCTGTCACAGTTGTTCAACCCCTGTTCTAAAGAGAAAAGAATCAGGAGCCTGTGCAGGAATATCTTTGGAAATGCTTAGGACCCCTCCATTGTGTCTTCTCCTCTTCTGGCTTACAGCCTACCATTTGCGAGGAGATTTGGAATGCATTCTATCTCAGATGGTGACTCCAAAAGATGGTGACTCAGCAGCTGCTGGGAAGAAATCTCTGGTTTCTTTTTCTGTGGTCATGGCATTAATTTACAGAATAATGTGATAATTTTTGGTAAGAGAAGGAATTGTATAAAGTGAATAGATCAAAGGAAGGTTACAAAGCAACTCCATTGTATCTTGATAATTCTGTTCTATGCTCAAATAGTTGAAGATAGCCTAGGTGAAATTACATGCTTCAAGTGTTTTCATTAAGCTTTCAAGGATAAGTTGAAGGTATTAAGACATATTAATTCTGGTTTATAGTGTATAATATTGAGGATATTGAATGACAAGTATATTGTGTTTCTTTTTCTCTTTATATTTTATACCTTCACTCTTACTTGGAATTCAGACATAGATAAAAACAATTGAAATAAATTAAGTAAAATAATAAAAAGAGAGAGAAGGAGGAGGAGGAGGAGGAGGAGGAGGAGGCATCTGGGAAAAAAGGGTGGACACAATTGCAAATTCAGGTGATCTCTTAAAGAAGAGGATCAACAGAAGAAGCGGTGAGAATGACAGACCAAAATGCAATATTGTTGGATGAACTAAGGAAGATGAGACAGGAGATAATGGAAATCAGACATGAGATGAATGAAGAATCAAAAGAGATGAGACAGGAACTGAGAGGAGAGATAAAGGAGATAAGAGCTGAAATAAAAAAAGAATTGGATAACCTAGGAAGGAGAATGGAAAAGATATTGACGGATTTACTCAACACACAAAAAGAAGTAGAGGAATGAAAAGAACAAACTAAAACATCGGAAAAAATATCAAAAGAAATAATACAAAAACAACAACAACATAAAACAATGGAATTGGTAACTAAACTTTGTTACAGATTTAGTGTAAGATTTAGAGGTCTACCAGAAATAATGAAGATCTGTTTGAAAGAATGGTGGCGGTAGTAGCAGAATATATAGGATACAGAGACATTAAAATGGAAGCAGAAAAAGATAAAGTATTTTGAGTAAACTCTAGCTACGCAAAAGAGAGAAGAGCCTCAAGGGAAATAGTAATGTGCTTAACGAGAACACAAACAAGAGATCTGGTCATCCAAAAAAGTTATGAAGTGAAATTGTGGATCGAAAACAATGAAGATAAAGTGTTTAAGGACATACCTCCAACAATAATGATGGAAAGACATAAATATAAATTCCTGACCCAGCTTCTAAAGAAAAAGAAAATTGATTATAGATGGGAAAGGATATAAGGGCTATTCTTTCAATGGAATCAGAAAAGACTTAAAATTGATTCAGTGGAAAAAGCAAAAGACATAGAAAGGAGACTAACAAGAAAAGATAGGAAAGAAAAGGAAAGTCAAGAAGAAGAAAGAAATACTCAATTAACATGTATGAGAGCACAACAAAAGAAAAAAGATCAAGAATGTGAGGAAAAGATAAGAATGGAAAGAGAAATGGAAGAAAATGAAATGCTAGATAGACAAACAAAAATAACAAGTGGAAATAAGTGGAAAAGGAACAAGCTGAAGAACAAGAGTCTGAAGATGAAAGTGAAGAAAAGATAGAGGAAGAAGCAGAGGAAAATGAAGAAAATAAGAAAGAAAACAGAGATAGTAGAGATAATACACGAATCGAAGAGTACTGAAAGAAAAAAATGGAAAAGGAAAAAGAGGAGAATAGTGGGGGAAAAGGAGAAAAATGAGAGAGAGAAAAATCTAATATATTACATAAACACAAATGGGGAGGAAGGGATGGAACAAAACAAAACAAAACAAGATAAAACAAAACAACAAAGCAAAGCAACAAAACAAAAAAACTAAACTAAACTAAACAAACAAAACAAAATAAAGCAAAACAAAACAAGACAAAATAAAATAAAATAAAAAGAAAGAAAAAGAAAGAAAAGGAAAGAAGAGAAAGTAGAAACGGTAATAGTATAAACTCTTTTCATTATCATGACAATTAAAATCTTATTGTGGAATGTGAAAGGTTTGAATTCTAATCATTAGAGAAGTATAGTTTTCCACTACCAGGAGAAAAAGAAGATCGACATTGTGTGTTTACAAGAAATGAGAATAAGAGAAAAAGATTCTAAATATCTAAGAAATCCTAAATTAGGAAATTGCTATATTTTGACAATAGGAAAAAAGAAAAGGAAAGGAGTGATAATATATACAAATAATAAATATAACACTAAACAGATCTTCAAGGACGCTGAAGGCATGTATATAGCATTAGAAGTTAAAACTAAAGAGCTAAAAATGTTAGCAGTTGGGATATACACACCCTTGGAAAATAGAGGAAAGTTTTTTGAAAAAAATTGCAAGAGAACTACAGGAAGTGGAGCATGATAATATATTACTGATGGGAGATGTTAACTCAGTAATGGACCCAAAATTAGATAGAGAATCAAATAAAGGGAAAAAAATTAGGAAGAATCAGGGAAAATTAACTAGTTCCTTCTTTAAGATTGTGGAGGAAAAAGAAATGAAGGACATATGGAGAAGCAAATATGGTCAAGCAAGAGGCTATACATTCGATTCAGAGGCTCATGACTCAAAATCAAGAATAGATTCTTATGAGAAAAACAATCCAATTGAAGACACACAAAAAGGAAATACTTCCAAAGATTGTTTCAGATCACCACCCTATAATAATGGAGATTAAGGAAGGAAGAAATGAATTCAGTTGGAAATTAAAGGAATATCCTCTGAAAAAGGAGGACATGGTTAAAAAAATTAAAGAACTTAAATATTACCATAAGGAAAATACAATGGAAGGTATAGAACAGAAAATAATATGGGATGCTGGAAAGGCAGTTGTAAGGGGGCTAATATTAAAATACAACATAGAAGAAAAGAGAAAAGAAAAAGAAGAAAACAAGATATTAAAATAAATAAAAGATAAGGAACAACAGTGGAATAATAGAGAGCTTAAAATAAAATATGAAATACAAATTTTGGAACAATAACTGAAAGCGTTAACAATAAAGAACATGGAAAAGAAACTGCAAAATATAAAACAAAAGCATTTTGAAATGGGAAATAAACCAAGCAAAATCCTAGCTAACAAAATAAAAAAAGAAAGAAAGAAAGAAAAAACTCATTACTGAAATAAAAACAGAAGGAAAAATTTATACAGATCAAGAAAAAAATCAAAAATATTTGAAAAATATTTTGAAACATTGTATAAAAACACAGATTGCGTAGAAACAGACAAGGGAAGGATTCAAAAATATTTAGATAAGCAAAAAGTAATAGAAATAACCAAAACTCAAAAAGAGGAGCTGAATAAAAAGATTACAAAAAAAGAAATATCAGATGCAATTAGAAAAGCAAAATTAGGAAAGGCACCAGGCCCAGATGGCCTCTCATCTATATTCTATAAAAAAAATGGAAGATGTGATTAAGATCCCCCTACTTAAAATGTTCAATGAAATACAAAATAAGAGGATTTATTCCTAGAACATTATCGGACCATAATGCTATTAAAATGGAATTTAAAGCAAATAAAAGAGAATATCATTGGAAACTGAAAGACTACTTATTAAAAGATGAACTGGTACAAAGGCTAAAAAATGAAATAAATCTTTACTTTAAAGAAAATACAAGTGAGGAACTGCCAGCCCATATCATCTGGGATGCAAATAAAGCAGTCATAAGAAGTCACTTTATCTAACAGGAAGCAAGGGGGAAAAAGGATAAAGCAACAAAAAGAAAAAATGATAATGGATAAATTGAGAGAAAAAGAATTAAAGTTTAAAGAAACCCCGAAAGACAAGAAATTAAATCAAGAATTACAAATATTGAAGAACCAACTTAATCAAAAAATTACACAACAGATAGCAAACAAAATAAAATATTTAAAACAAAAACACTTTGAAAATGCTAATAAGATGGGTAAATGGCTGGCATACAAAATTAAAAAACAAAACGAGAGAAGGACTATAATGAAACTAAAAGAAAATGGGAAAGAATATACACATCAGGATAAGATTAAACAAATAGCTATAGACAATTTTGCAAACTTATTTAGAGCAGATAATCTAACTGAAAATAAGAGAATAAGAATTCAAGAATTTATTAAAAATGAACAAATCCCACAATTCTCAGAGGAACAGAAAAAAGAACTAAACAGGCCCATAACAAAAGAAGAACAATAAAGAAATTAAAAGACAATAAAGACCCAGGACCAGATGGTCTGATGGCCAAATTTTATAAAACCTTTAGAGATGAGTTAATAGACCCATTATACAATACAATAAGAGAAATTGAAGCAGGCTTCTATCCTCAAACATTGGGAGAGGCAACAATAATTTTAATTCCAAAAGAGGATAGAGATACAAGCCAAATAACAAATTATAGATTGTTAAACCTTGATTACAAGATCTATGCCTCAGTAATAGCAGACAGATTGAAGAAATAATTAATGCATTGGTTACATGAGGATCAAGCAGGCTTTTTACCAGATTGTCAAATTAAAAATAATATTAGAAGAATTGTGAAGACACTAGAATATTATGAAATGAATAAAGGGAAAAAAATTGGGCATTATTTTAATTGACTTTGAAAAAGCTTTCGACAATGTTGATTGAGTTTTTTTAAGAAAGAAATGTTAAAACAAAGTGATGTCAGAAACAGATTTCAAAAATGGATCAACGCTATTTACTCAAATCAAACTGCCCAAATAGATATAAACAGGGAGAAATCAGATAAATGCCACCTCTCTCCGCTCCTTTTCATATTGATGATGGAAATCCTAATGAGAAAAATAAGGAATGATAAGCAAATTAAAGAATTACAAATAGGAAATCAACATTATAAAACAAAAGCATTTGCAGACCTAGCAATCATACTAGAAGAACCAAAAAAATATATAATAAAATTAATATCAACTATTGAAGAAGTATGCAGCATGGCAGGCTTTAGAATTAATAAGCAAAAAAAATGGGATTCTAGTAAAAAACTGTTCAAAAATAGATGAGGAGGAACTAACCAAGAAAACAGGTATAAGGATAATAGCAAAAACAAAATATTTGGGTATAACGATAACAAACCAAAATCAGGATCTCTTAATAATTATGCAAAGACATGGAATAAAATTATAGAGGATCTAAAAAGATGGAAAACTTTACAGCTGTCTCTACTTGGAAGAGTAGCATTAATACAATCATATGTGCTCCCTAAAATGTTATATTTATTTCAAAATATCCCCGTGATTACCTCTAATACTGGGGGGAAGCAGACGAGGGCGTCCAGGACGCCCTGGGCCGGCGCGCCGCAGGGCCGCAGCCTCCGCACCTCGGCGCACTGGCGGCAACCCTGGAAGGAGCGCTAAATCAGCGCTCCTTCCTCAAGACAGCGAAAGTGCGCACTAAAAGCGGCGGGCGCACTTTCGCTGTCTTTTCCGCAGCGGCGCATGTGGTCGCCGCGGCGTGAGGTCATCCCCGGAGCGCCGGCCGTGCGGAGGGCTGGCGACTCCGAGGGCGACCTCAGGGAGAGGAAGGGGCGCCGAACGTGCGGCTGCCCCTCCTCTTCTGGGCCCGGAAGACGACTCAATTAGTCGTCTGCCGAGGCCCACTATCTTTAAGACCTGGGCAAGAGATATAAGAGAATTCATTTGGCAAGGGAAGAAATCAAGAATAAAAACAGTAGTCTTACAAGATGTGAAGAAGAAAGGAGGTTTAGGCTTACCTAACTTACAAGCTTATTATAGTGCAGCAGCCCTCACATGGATAAAAAACTGGATAGAGCTTAAGAACAAGAGGACATTGATATTGGAAGGATAAATCTAAAAGATGGATGGCATAGATACCTACCATATGAGAATGTGACAAAAGATAACAATTTTAATAAACACTTAATTAGAAAAGCGCTAATGAAAGTCTGGACAAAATATAAGAACTTTATATATAACAAAATCTCAAGATGGGTCTCACTGCAGGAGGCCTTTCACAAAGAAGAATATCTTGATAAAGAGAAGTAGCTCACATATCAGGACATCCTAACCAAAATATTATACCACTAACAGATCTTCAAAAAAAAAAAAAAAGGAATTGGGATACACTGGTTAGGATATATCCAAATAAAAGAAAGATTTAAAAGAGACAACCACACAACAGGAATAGAACCAGGAGAAAAAAAGAACTGGAAAATATTCTAGAAAAAGGGGAAAAAGGTATGATATCTTGGCTTTACAAGTTCTTGTTGGATATTGAATTAAAAGAAGAATCCATAAAGGAATGCATGATAAAATGGATGCAAGACATTGGAGAAAACATTGCACTTGATATTTGGGAGGATATGGATAAAAAACCTAACATTTACTAAAAGCACGTATCTTATAGAAA
The DNA here is from genome assembly GCA_020142125.1 of Phrynosoma platyrhinos. Taxonomy (NCBI): domain Eukaryota; kingdom Metazoa; phylum Chordata; class Lepidosauria; order Squamata; family Phrynosomatidae; genus Phrynosoma; species Phrynosoma platyrhinos. The sequence continues at coordinate 76,575,083 of CM034710.1, read as the reverse complement.
ATTATTACAAAATGTTTTACAGATGGCATATGTCCCCCTAAAAATTAGCCAAAATAAACAACAAAGAGGATAGTTCCTGTTGGGAATGCAAACAAAACAAAGCAAATCTATTTCACATGTGGTGGAAGTGTGAGTCAGCAGCAGATTTTTAGAAACTGATTCATAAAAAAATACAAGATATCTTGCAAATTAATTTTAAGTTGGACCCAAAACTGTATTTATTGAATATAACAGAAGAATTAAAAAATAAAATTAGTAAGGAAGAAAGGGAAGTTGTGTTGTACATGATAACAGCGGCCCGAATAGTATTTGCCAGATACTGGAAAGAGATTAAGGGAAATCTAGAAGAAGAATGGCTAATAAAATTGTTTGATTTGATGAATATGGATAAATTAACAATGATAATTAAAGACAAATCAGACCAAAAATATCACGAGAAATGGAAAAAAATAGAGAAGCTTTGGAAATAATCATTGATATGATTTAAGATTAGTATAAATTGTAGAAATTTTTCCAACATAATCTAATAGAACACTTTAGAAGGAGAAAACTATGGGCCTTTGCAGACTGCCAGAAATAGTGCACATTAAATTGAGGCACTGCCCTGGCTCAGTGCTAGGGAGTCATGGGAATTGTATTTTTTTTTTCTGAGACATTGAGCCTTCTCTGCCAGAGAGCTCTGGTGCCACAATAAATTACAGTTTCCATGATTCCCTAGCACTGAGTCAGGGCAGTGCCTCAATTTAATGTGCACTATTTCTGGCAGTCTGCAAAGGCCCTATGTTAATAGGATATGTTCTACTCTAAGGTGTTACTAGGTATTAATAATAGATTGAAATGAGATGTATGACAGATTTACTTTACTGCTGTAAATAAGAGAATATACAAAATCTTTTCATAACAATAAAATAAAATAAAAAAGAAAATCACATACATTAATTTGATTCTGAAAGAGGATAGAGATGGAAGAGATGTAAAGAACTATCGCTCCATATCACTGTTAAATAGTGATTACAACATTTTTGCAACAGTTATAGCAGAAAGATTAAAGAAAATCCTGAAAGAAATAATCAACGAAGATCAAAATGGATTTTTATCAAACAGGCATATAAAAAACAACATTAGAACGAACTTAAACGTGGTGGAATATTTTGAAAAACATTACAAAAAACAGCTAGCAATGATCTTTATTGATGCTGATAAAGCATTCAATAAAGTGAGCTGGATATTTTTTGAAGGAAGTCATCAAAAAATGAATATGGGAAAAGGGTTCGAAAAATAGATACAAGCAATCTAAAAGGAACAGATGGCACAAATCATAATAAACGAAGAAAAGACAGAACCAATCAACATAGAAAAAGGAACAAGGCAAGGCTGCCCAATGTCACCACTATTATTTATAATGATATTAGAAATTTTAAGCATTATGATAAGAGAAGACAATGACATTAAAGGGGTAAGAGTAAGAGGATACAGTTATAAGATCAAGGCCTATGCGGACAATATAGTCTGCTTTTTAGAAGATCCTCTAAAAACATACAGAGATTATTGTTCATCATACAAGAATACGGGAAAATGGCAGGATTTAAAATAAACTAAGAGAAGACAGTGATTATAACCATGAATATGAATAAAACAGAGGAAGAAGCTTTAAAAGAAATAACTAAATTTAGAATAGAGAAAAAGGTGAAATATTTAGGAATATATATAATAAAAAGAAATGCAGACCTATACACAAACAATTACAATAAAGCATGGAAAAACATCCAGAAGGATCTGATAGGATGGTCAAAATTACAGATTTCTTTACTCGGAAGAATTTCCTTAATAAAGATGAACGTCTTACTGAAACTAATGCATCTATTCCAGAACATCCCTATAATACATCATGAGAAATGTTTTGATACCTGGTGAAGGGAGATATCCAAATTTATATGGATGGGTAAAAAAAACTAGAATTAAATGGACGAGTCTGGTAGAACCTTAAGATAAGGGAGGATGCACTTTACCTGATTTCAAAACATACTATTACACTTGTGCTCTGAGTTGGATAGAGGAATGGATTAAATTAAATAATGAAAAACTCTTAAGCATAGAAGGTGACAACATAAGATTTGGATGGCATGCCTA
>CM034710.1:76475753-76503348 GCA_020142125.1 Phrynosoma platyrhinos | reverse complement strand
TTTTTCTAATTTAAAGCAGCGATTTTGCACAGGATTTCCCCCATGTGAAAAACTCCTATGAATGTTTCAATTTGTGAGATTCACTTTATTCCACATTTGAATTTCACAAAGTGTGGTGAAGTATGATTTCAATAACAACTACTATCTTGCAATCAAATCACCATCCAACTCTAAATAAAGCTTCCTTTAGATTCAAAATTACAAAGTCTTCAGAAATTCTGTTTATAACTAAGGGTGTGTCTACACTATAGAAATAATGCAGTTTGACACCACTTTAAACAATGTGGCTCCATGCTACAGAATCCCAGAATTTGTAATTTTGTGAGGCACCGACATTCATTGGCAGAGAAGGCAAAAACCCTTGTAAAACTATAAATCCCAGGATTTTATTGGATAGAGCTACATCAAAGTGGTGTCAGATTGCATTATTTCTATAATGTAGATGCTCCCTGTGATTAGGATTAAGCTGTACATTTTAGGTGCATTGCATGAATATAGATATGTAAATAACCTTTTTTCAACAATAAGTTGGAAAATGCAGAATGTTGGTCAAAGGAACCTGTGAAACCTGATAGCAGTTTACCAATATGCTACACATTTGGTATTTTTTTCACATTATTTGGGTCATATGGATTATATAGCTTTATATAGGTGACATATCCCTGTATTCCTGGTTGACACACATTATATACCTTTGTGATGACTGCAGAAAATTGTCTTTCTGCATTGCTCAACCCCTGTCAGCTATACTGATCAGCAAAGACAGACATGGGATGAATTTTTCTCTTGGGTCTGTGCTACATGGTACTGAAAGGGAACATAGAAACTGCAGAATATTCACCCAACTAAAGAACCTAGGCTGAATCTACATACAATAAATAAATATCATTACCTAGATCTCAGCCCTGTTGGAACACACAACATTCCTCTCCTTCTAATGTGAAAACATTTATTTTCAGTGCCTGAGGGTGATGTTAAAAAACCCTCCAGTTTTTAAGGGACAAGGGATGCAGTGGCTCAAGTGGTTAAGATGCTGACTCTGTTGATTGCAAGATTGATAGGTTGGCAGTTCAAGGGCCGGGTGCTGCATGATGGGGTGAGCTCCTGTCAGTAGTCCCAGTTTCTGCCAACCTAGCAGTTTAAAGGCATGCAAATGCAAGTAGATAAATAGGTACCACTTTAGTGGGAAGGTAAACAGCATTCTGTGCTGGCCACATGATCACAGACTAGTCTCTGACAGTGCTGCTCTTCAGTGTAGTAACGGACATGAGCACCACCCTCTATGGTCAGACACGACTTGACAATCTTATTAGTGGGGAATACCTTTACTTTACCTTTTTTGCGCCACTGTTTTTGGGAAGAACTGGATTTATAAAATGTGTGGTTTGACCCTTGAACTGAGATTGTGGTGGAATCAGGGGTGAGGGATGGAGGAGAGTGAGACCAGGTTTGTGAGTGGCTACCTAGATCACCTGATCATTCCTAAATTAGGTAGGTCAGGTGATCACTTAGGTCACCTGATCATTCTTGCCTGTTAGGATATGGATGGGTTATACGGTCAAAGGTGAAATGTAGAGATGTGTGTGTGTGAAAATTTCCTCATGAGAACAACTTCTAGAGAAACAAAGTGAATCAACACCAGATGGCCAACACAGATAGAAACATGTACTTTCCTAAAGATAGAACTCATGGACACAGACTTTGTTATGGATAGCAAGAGATATCAAAAAGGTAAATAATCGTTAGGATTGGGAAAATAGTCACGTGGTGGATGATGGACAGCAAGAGGCTAGGTTAACATACATCATACAGACATTATCCAATTAACATAAGGTTAACACCTAGAAGGTGGAGTATGTGAAGGGCCTAGAGAATCCTTTGTCTAGAATGTTTATTGTTCAAGATGTGAGTGAGTGCCTGCCTGGAAGCAGTGGTTTTAACTGCAACAAGTTGGATCCTAAACTTTAAGATTGTTAAAGATATAATCTTTCATGGTTGAACTGGACAAGTTCATCACAATGGATTTTACTTAGTTATCTTATTTTTTACTTTTATATGCATTAATAAACTATGCTTTTGGACTTTGCAATGTGTCTTCTTGACTGAGGAAGAAAGGATCCTGAAGAAGGGAAGTTGAGCCAGTTGATGGTAAGAGTTACAAAGTGGCTGTGGATCACAGCAGCCAGCTTGTCCTGCAGATTCTGCTGGGTGCCAAAGAGCATCACTGCAACACTCATCATCCACACACTGACACTGCCACAGTATGGTAGCTCCCTTATTTGTATTGGCATTTGGAAAAGGAGACATTGCCTTTTTCAAAATTGGTGTTCATATGCACACATTTGGCTCCCTCTTTACAGATTTCACTTTATAGAAGTGCAAGTGGACAGTCAGAACAAAGGGGAAAGAAAGGGTATTTGATTAAGCAAATATGCACAAGTTGCAGGAACCCGCCTCCCAAAAATTGCATCTGTTGTTGTTGTGTGACTAGGCATAAACTGATACAGCAAACATATGTACACTGTATAAGCATCTCCTTGCATCTATATGGCTACATAATAGGGGTCCTGAACGGCTTTCCAAATTGATTTCAGTTTAGATTTAAACAGGTGTGTGGGGGACAGTAAACGGGTCAAACCAGGAGAGGGATACTACACAGTGGAGCTGGGATATAGCCCTTATGTAAATTCCAGGCCTGAATAGCAAAATTTAAATTTGATTCTCTTCTCCTTGATCTGATCACTTTACATATTTTTATTGACATGGTCATTCTCCACAGCTTTGCGTCCTTGTTTGTTCAGGGTTGGAAACATTATGTTTTATTCACCGACACATTATATATGTGGTTTTATCTAATATTTTAAATTGTTCTAGTTTAATAATTTTTAAGGGGTGGGGGTTGCAATTGGATGTATTTATCGATGTTTTTATTGTTGTAAACCACCCCGATTGCATTGCAGAGGGGTGGGATAGAAATAAATTTTATTATTATTTATTATCATTATATACTGAAGTGTTTAGAAACTAATTCACTTACAATGTTTATCACATTGTGATGAGCAATTTATTGCATTGTCCCTTGCATTCCTTGTTGTCTTACTTGTTAGTTGGTACAATATAGGGGAGGGCTCTCTACCTTTAAAAATGCCATTTAAATGTAGTCCTAAAAGTAATTAGTAATTGACATGGAGCCATGAAAACTTTTTTTTTGCCCAATAAGATAACTTTGAACCACTTCCTTGCATTGCTTTGGAAATGTAACATATCCCTGCAAAACCTCATTATAGATTACATTACTTGTAAATGCAGTTCACAAGGGATATGGTTAATGTCTGCTAACATTGTCTGATCCATGTGGTATTTCTGTAGTTTGTGTCCTACTACTTAGTGGGACAATTTCCAGAACTGCTGACATAGGACAGTGCAAGGAAAACTCTGTCATTTTAAAGGTAGTTGCTAGCTAGAAAAATATTCTTCTGCATTTAAGTGTTATATACAAGATCCTTAAGTGTGGAGCAGTAGTAACAATCGTCCATAGCACTGTTTATGCTGACATTACATACAGTGTTTGCAGCGGTGTCAGCTGTTCTGTCTGTAATAAGTTGACTTGGAAAAAATATTGCCTTTAGATTGTTTAAAAAATATGAATAAGGTTTCTCCAAGGTGTTCATTATTTCTTGAAAAGGTTTGACTTGTAATATATTTTTGCTCACTCTGAATGTCACAGAAGTCTTTAAAGAAATTTATTTTCCATCTTTTAAGTACTAATTGCAGTAAGAATATAGAATGAAAAATCTGTCTTGTTAAAACTTGCGTCAAACGAGTGTATGTTGTTATGATGTAGTAGTGACAATCCCCCTTCCTCAGAGTAGGTAGGGTGTCTAAATAATGTAGAATATCTTATATCCTTGCATCTTTTCAATGTCCTAGGGCCTTTACAGACTGCCAGAAATAATGCAACTTGAGGCCACTTTAACTATCCTGGTTCAGTGCTAAGGAATCATGGGAACTGTAGTTTATTGTGGCACCAGAGAAGGCTCAATGTCCCAGAAAAAAATACAATTCCCATGATTCCCAAGCACTGAGCCAGGATAGTTAAAGTGGCTTCAAACTGAATTATTTCTGGCAGTCTGTAAAGGCCCCTAGTTTGTATTGTAGTGCAGTACTCTTACATTTCTTGGTCTGAGTTTTGTTTATCTTCTTCACTGATTCCATTTGCATAAAATGAATGATAGCTCAACTGGACCTTTAGTTATTTAAAAGAGATAAAAAATATTTGAATACTAGCAGTGGTATTCTTATAAATCTGTATGGACAGCATGCCATGATTCTCCTGTAATTCTTGTAAGGCCAAGAAGCCCAGTAATTGAGCCCAGTTATACATTGTGCGGTCAAAACACCTGGAGAACAGCATCCCTTTGTGGAAGCATAATCTAAACAAAACAAAAGTTGCATTCGTAGACTGTAACAGGAGAAGGTGGGTTTTTCATTGGCTGCTGGGACAAAGAAAGTTGGATGTTTTGTTGTCTATAACTGTAAGACAAATAAGGTTTGGGGTCAGTGAATGACTATGATGCTTAGGCAATTTCAAGCAATTATCAGAAGAACCTTGTGGTTTATAGGAGGATGACATGGCATCACATTAGCAAGGGTGTGTGTAGGATGTGCAGATGCCAAAGTGAAAACTAGAGAAGTCTTCTATACCTTTGATGGTTGTGTAAAAGAAGGAATCTCAGCAGGGTGTTGGTTGTTACCTGGTTGCATAAAAAGCAGTACTTGCTAAAATTTCCTATCCTACACAACCATTAATGGTACAAGAGCCCTTTTCAGTTTTCAGTCTAGCAAATCTAGCCTTGGGGACTGCTTACAGTAACAGAGTAGTCTGCCCATCCTGTAGCTTCTCTATGGATGTTCTTATTGTGATGTATACTGATTTGAAGAGGTGGTTTCTGTATGAGCCGATTTGAAAACAACAAACACTGATGCAGGTTACAAGTTAAATGGACTGAGGCTTAACTCTCAGAATGAAATACATGAAAAGAGGATGGGGCAGGAAGCAGATATGGGAAGGCCAATGCCACCATCATAAATGTAGTAGGTGGGTGAGCAATTATGACGAAACACTATTTGATAAAAAGGGAATTTCTCTAAAGCAAAGTCCTTTCATATCAGAAAGGTTTACCAAAGGGGAAAGAGTTAGTTCAGAACCAGCAATACCTAGCGCTGTTGCTGGGAGACACCTTTGATGTATTCCCCTTCTAGCTGGATTTATTCACCATGCAGCTAATACTGCTCTTTATTATAGGAAAGTTACACCCCATTGCAAGCTGTGATAATAATACTACAGTGACTGGCTGTATTAATATAGATGGTGAGATTCTATCTATGAAAGCTGCGGTCAAATTGAAAATGTGTGATAAGATGCTCACATTCCAGCCAGTTAGAGTTGTGAAAAGGCACGTCTGTCACTGCACACAGGGCCTCACTGAGGAAAGTTTATAGTCCCAAGTGCTGTCAGGAGTCTTCAGGGCTGTGTAGCAGAGAAAGGGGGAGAGACTCTTTCTTGGTAGGTCGAATTACCTTGTTTCTGGGCAAATGCAGTTTTCCCATAAGCTGCTCTTCCCTGTTATCTTAGGTCTGTCTGTCTGTCAGACAGATTGCCTTGGCACTACTTCTCTCCAGGCCAGATGCTGAGCTACGCAGCTGCTGCTTGGGTAACAGAGCACTTTTGGAATGGGCCTCAGACTTTGCCTTGTCTGACAATGAGGTGCCTGTGTTAAAGGAAGGAGCTTTTGGGAAGCAGTACTGTCTACTGGGTTGTCATGTTTTCTCAGATTTTAAAGAAATGAATAGAAGTAAGTGGACAAAGCCTGATGGAAGCTTAGGTTCATTTTGGACATACCCAAAGAAGCCCTTTTTATTATTCTTAATCCCTCTAGCAAGCCTGAGCTCATTCTGTGCTTTGGCTTTTCTGACTTTACCCCTAAATGTGCTAGCTATTTGTTTGAATTCCTCTTTAGTGATTTTGCCCATTTTCCATTTCTTATACATCTCCTGTTTAAAACTTAGTTCAGTTGAAAGTTCTGTCATCCAACCCAGTTTCTTGAGGAGATCTCCCATTTTTCCTTCTCATTGGAACAGTTTGAGATTGTGCCTTCAGTATCTCCCTTTTGAGGAGCTCCCATCCATCCTGAACTCCCCTTTTCTTTAGTATTCCTGACCACAGGATCACTCCCAGTGTTTCCCTAAGTTTGTTAAAATAATATCTCCTAAAGTCTAGAATTGACTATGCCTAGCTTCTCCTTTCCACTGTATAAGAAACTCCAGGAGAACATGATCACTCCCACCTAAAGATCCCACCACTTGCACCCCATTTACCAGATCATCCCTGTTGGTTAGGATCAGATCTAAGATAGCTGATGCCCTTGTTGCCTCTTCCAGCTTTTGGACAAAGAAATTGTCTTCAAGGCAAGTGAGGAATTTGCTAGACCTTGAAGTATTGGCTGAGTTTGACTTCCAGCAAATATCAGGATAGTTGAAGTCATCCATCACTACTACATCTCTCCTTTTTGAGTGTGTAGTCATCTGTTCTAGAAAGGCCTCATCCAATTCCTTAGTCTGATTTGAGGGTTTGTAGTAGGCTCCCACTATAACATCCTTGTTGTTTCCTTCCCCATTAATTTTTATCCAGAAGCTCTCCACTTGATTTCCAGGATTTAAGTCCTGGATCTCTTCACAGGTGTAAACATTTCCTCCTCCTTTCCTGTTTGCCCTATTTCTCTTAAAAATATTATACTCTTCTCTTCCTACATTCTAATCATGAGACTCATTCCACCAGACTTCAGTGATGCCTATTATATCATATTTGCTTTGCTGTGCTAGGAGTTCAAGTTTATCTTGTTTATTTCCCATGCTCTCTGTGTTAGCGTAGAGCAGGGGTAGGCAACCTTTCCACTGTAATGGCCCAGGGACTTCAGCTCCCAGAAGCCTCAGGCATGTTGGCCAATAGTCCTATGTTGGCCAATAGCTCCTGGGATTCTGGGAGCTGAAGTCCCTCGGCCCTTAAAGGGGAAAGGTTGCTTACCCCTGGTGTAGAGACATCTAAGACCATGGGTCCTCCCCACTTGCTGCCTGTGTTAGGTTTTTTGCTTCCCACTGTTGGGCCCTTGCATCATTTGGCTTTTTCTCTCTATAACACTTTGACTATTATCTCCAGCCCATGATGTACTCCTGCCTTCCAAGATACTGTCTCCCTCCCCAACATGACTCAGTTTAAAGCTCTCCTGATCAAATGCTTGAGACTATCTGCCAAGTGGTGTGAGATGCAGCCCATGATCTAAGAATCCAAATCATTCTTGGCGGTACCATCTACGGAGCCAGTTATTTACATCTGTTATCTTCCTCACACTTCAACTGGGAGAAGAGATGAGATAACAACCTGTGTATCCAGTTCTTTCAGCTTCCTACCCAAAGCTTCATAATCCCTTCTGATATTCTGAAGGCTATACGTTGAAGTATCATTTGTTCTCACATGGACCAAGAGGAAGGGGTAATGGTTAGTAGGCTTGACAAGTCTTGTCAGCCTATCACATCACAAATTTTTCCCCAGGGAGACAACACACCTCCTGGGACACCTTGTCAACCCCACATACCACTGCTTCTGTATTCCCACCTCTACCACATGCCTCCTCTAAGGCTTAGCAGTTGCTATTCCCTGTGGTGGTACTCTCAGAGTCCCCTGCACTGTCCCTGAGGGCTGTCCCTGCTGCTCTTCCTCTTCATCCTTGATGCAAGCTCCCAGAATGATCCCTGGTTTCCCTAGAGTTCTTGGTGGTCCAAGGTCTGCTTCAGGAAATAAGTCATAAAACTACAGTTCCTCTATTATCCGTTAGGTTGCCAACCATAACTTGCTATTGCTAAAATTCCCCTCTGTTCTTTCCCCCTCTCCCTTTGCACTTCCCTTTAGTTAACCATAGTGCTATTTCACTGTATCATTTATCTCTACTCCCTCATATTCCTCATCATGACAGATCCATACACTTCTGGATATGAAAATCCTATACCCGTTTATTTTTGTGACCTAAATGTAGAATTGTGCATTTGTCTCTATTGGATTTAATTTTATTAATTTCTACCAATTTTCTAGTTTGCCTAGATCCTTTCAAATTCTTTCCTGTTTTCCAATGTGTTAGCCACCTCTCCCAATTGTGTGTCATCTCCAAACATGGTAAGGAGTCCATCCACCCCATCATCTAAGACACTGATAAACATGCTGAAAAATAATAGCACAAGGATAGAACCCTAAGGCATTCCACTCAAGACCTCCTTCCACTTTGAACCACATCCATTGATCTTGTCTCTTGAACGCTCTTGCTTCGGAGGTTTCCAAAATCTGGGACTTCATCAAGTCTGCGATAAAGACCCTCCCACAATGCCTTGTTTTAATATTGTTTCAATGCTGATTTTTTATATACTGCTTTTAAACTATTTTAAATTTGATTATTTCTATTGATTTTGTATTTCAGTGTAAGCATCTCTAGGAACTATTTTGGCTGAAGAACAGGCTAATATCTATCTAAAATAAAATGGACAAGGCTGGAAGTATTCAAATAGCTCCTAAGTGCATGAAGTTAAAGAACCACAAATGATTAATATGACATGTATTAGGTTAAACCAGAAAAGAATTTGGACTATTAGCAGATGTAGACTTATTTGTATTGCAAGGACTTTTTTCTTTTTAGTAAAAGCATATGATAAAGCAATTTCCTGTAGAAGGGCACTGCAGAGGAAGATGATATTTAAAATAAATTAAATAATAGGCTGGCTTTCATATGAGAACACTTAATCTTTTTCAAGTATTACAATTTCTAAGGGGCAAAATAATGTAATGGAAGCAGCAGGATTAGTTTGGCTCCATGCTCTGGGAAAAAAATGATAGGCAAGAAAGAGGATTTTCCTTGGAGAAGATGCTTTAACAGCCTCTTGAACAAGATTAATTTTCAGGCTTTTATTTGTTATTAAGACACATTACAAAGATGTATTTGCTATGTATAGTACACTACACATAATGCAGAAAGCAAACATGAAGCATTGCGGAGGGGGGTGTTCCTTTTTATTTCTTTTCATCTGTTTCGCCATGTTATTAGTGAGCAAGACACAAATTATCAAGGGCTGTATCTGCACTGCAGAAATAATCCAGTTTGACACTATCTTAAGAGCCATGGCTCAATGCTATGGAATTCTGGGAAATTTGTGAGACATTTAGCCTTCTCTATCAGACAGTTCTGGTGCCACAGCAAACTACATTTCCCAGAATTCCATAGCATTGAGCTATGACAGTTAAAGTTGTGCCAGCTTGAATTATTTCTACAGTGTGGATGCAGACAAGGATAGATTTTGATCATTGGAACCTTTCAGCTGTTAGATCCCTGAAAAGAATTCTTTGGTCTCATTGGATAGGTGGAGGTGTGGGTTCACAGATGAGAATGAATTTTGAGTATTGGCTTCTCTCAAAGGCAACAAGGCCTTTGATAGGTAATAGGTAATAGATAATATTTGTTGTGGGTATTAAAGAAGAGGTACATGCAAGAAAAGAAGAGATATGCAGGGTGGGAACAATGACTGTGTCTGAGGAATTCTTTCCTATGGACTGTGGCATACTTAAGGATCTGACACCATACAGTATTTCCAAGGAATGTATGTGTGGGAAAAGACAGATGGTGAACTGCAGGACTCCCAGTATTTCACTACGTCTAAGTCTATGTTCAAGACATTTGAACCCAGAACCAGATTTGCTCATTCTGGGCTTAAAGCTTGAGCCTTTCCATTTATATTCATTTGTTTCTCCAGTAACCAAGTTCCTAAATCCTAACAATCAGAGGATCACAGTAATCTAAAACTCACATAAAACCAATCTGTTAAAAAAAGTGTCATGGTTTTGTTATTTTTTCACAGTTGCAATATTGTACGTGTCCAATGTGTTGCTACCTCCTTCCCCACATTTTCTTGTTCATTTGTTTTATCCACCAGTTAATAATGAAAAGTACATTACTAGTTTTCTATCCTGTTATCCTGTAGTTTCTGAAAAGAGGGAGAAGAAAGGACATGACAGTATTCTTTATCAACCCTTGACTATGTATACCACTACTTTTGGATCCCTTTTTACCTTTCAGGAAGACATATGTCAGGAAGACATATAAAATATCCTATTTTATAAAAATCATAACAACCCAATATAGTAGGACTGTTAGCAGGATAATATTTTCTCCAGGGCTATACAAGGAGCTTCATGACCAAGCAGGGAATATTCCAGTCTGTCTGGTGCATGTGGCTTCATGATGTGACAAACTTCCTTGTCATATCTTTGAAGCTTGAAGTTATTGAAACTATGATGATACACAGTCACTATGTTCACTGTTCTGACTTTGTTGTAATTAATTATTTGGATAGCAGTTGGCCAAGCTGGGGATTCTGGAAGCTGTAGTGCAAAGCTAACCTTTACAAGCTCGGCTATAAGCATCCTTATCCTTGTCCATTAATAAAGAAAGGAGCGGATGGTTTCAGTTCTGAGAGTTCAAATGTGCAGCTTGATGTGATCTTTCCCAAGGCCCAAAAGCTGTGGGCGTTTTGATCTTAGCATGTCACAAATAAAACCTTTGAGTCAAATTCCCTCTGCATGGCCACCGCTTCAAAAGAAGACAAACAATAACAAAAAATATCCCTTTTTTCCTCCCTCACAGTTCAGTCTAGTCAGGCCCGTTTCTCTGCTGCTTAAGGCTATAGTTACAACAGTTAACTTTTTAAAACAGGAAAACAAGGAATTAATGTGCATTAAAGAAAGCCTTCTTTGTACTAAGCACTGTACAATATAGTGTTTTTAAAAGTCGGAAAATATGTTAGCAGGAAAGCCTAGGCTGTAATTTAGATAACAACCCTGACAATGAGCTGGCTTGTTAATTGTAAAGACTTGTGGAGAGCTGCCAGCTACAGTACCCTTCTTTTTATAGCCCATGATGAATTCTTCTTGTAAGACAGTGAATGACGTGACACTCCGGTTTTATACTATATTCTGGAATCTTTCATTTAGTTTCTCATCTCAGTGCTCTGATACTGGTTTGACAGGCACTTTTATAATGCTAAAAAAGAAACCCAACTAGCATAATGGGTGGTCCTGAGAGCAAGGCAGACAAAAAAAAAAGTGTTGTGGATTGCATGTTGATGCTCTAGACCTCATTGTAAGAAAGCACTCATCAAGCCAAGAATGCAGGATGCAAATAGGGCCAGCAAGCCAAATTACTCATCTCAAAACCATTCTAGAAATTGTGGTTGGTGAGCTATGCTTTTCAGCTTTGTACTTCAGAAAACTACTGTCAGTACTGTGATGTACTAGACATGTCGGGCTGTTTCCAGCGCACGCACACCAGTTCTTCCAGTAAAAGGAATCATGAATGGAAAGAACTGTATTTCTTTTATCTGCCTGCAGAATTTGTTTGCAAAAATGTGTGTGTGGATGTGTGGGTGTGCTTCCTTCATTTGAATGACTTGTGGAATGTGTGTGTATGTGTGTGTGTGTGTGTGTGTGTGTGCGTGTGTTACTGGTCTCATTCGTCTTATTTTCCCTTTACTGGGTTGTAGTAATGTATGCTGTAGTACATAAAATTCATATTTAAATTTTCAGCATCTGTATCTCAGTATATTTTCTTTTGAAATATACTTGTTAAAACATTTTGATCCCTTTTTAAAAAACTGAGAATTGCAGCTGAACACTAGGAACTGCTAAAGTCACTGGAAATGAAGGTCTGATCTTTTTATTAGTCTAGGATTAGACTATGAGAATGATGATCATGATTTATTGATTGAGCACATAGTTTTGTGAAGTAGATCTTATAGTTCTGAATTGTCCTCCCTCCCTCTCTCCCTCCCCTCTTCTATAAGTAAGGCTTGGTAGTAGCCAGAGAGATTGGTAATGCTCTGGAACATTTCTACATTCATTATATAGTTATAGGAACCTCCACATTTCTGTTACCTCTGTTGAATATTTTAGTCAGGTTTCATTGCTAGAAACAACAATAGTATACTCTGTTCTTATTCCATCTCCAGAAGCTGATTTGTTCTGCTTTGCTTCGAATTAATCAAATTGTACAAAAGAAAGAATACTTGAGTATGCTTTGGAGCTCTTCGTGATGTTGCTACTGTTTGCTGGTTGTTTTTCCTTTAGATTGCAGGCAGGATTTTTTAATTTTTTATTTATTTTTAATTTTTTGTGTGTGAATTGGATGGGGAGAAGAAAAAGACTGCCAAATCTCCCAAGGAGAAACCAAGATTGTCTGCCCATATTCATATTTACTGTCCTCCTTTTCTATTTTTTTTTTTTGTGCTGAATAACATACATCCAGAGATGCTAGAGTATTCCACCTGCCTGCCATCTTGGTCTCTTTCTTTCAGTCCACTGCTTCCATGGAACAAAGTAGATGGGCCAGAATACTGTCCAGTCATTGGAGAGAAATGGACCACTTTGGTCAAGAATGCTGCAAATTAAAAAAAAAAAAAAAAAAAAAAACCAACAAGAAACTATTCCACTAGATTATTTTCCTTGACTCCAAGAGCCTTATTGCATGAGAAAAGAAAGCCAAAATGAAGTGGGAGAGTAGCCACTTCTATTCTCTTCCCAAGGGAGACAGTCATAAAAGATGACTTTTGTCATGATGAAAAAAATTGTTTGACAAAAGGCACACTTTTACACTTGTGTCCCTTGGGAAGAGAAGGAAGTGCAACAACAGCATGTGGAGAGGCATAGAGAAAGCCTCTACCTCTCCTGATTCATTTCAGCTTTCATTTCTCAGGTGGTAAGGCTCAAAGTCACAAGAACAGGAACTATAAATCCACTAGTAGCCAATTACCAAGATCAACCAAGCATGTTTTTGTTTTGTGCAGGGATCTAAACTGAAGCTTAATGAAGGTTACTGTATAATGGGAATTAGAAATTAGAATCTTTGGGCACAAATAGCTGATGAAAGAGGTAGTGGAACTATTACTGGATCCTTTTTTATGAACAGATAATGTCTGGTTTGGTCAGCAAAAAGCCTTTCTTGATTCAATGGGAATTACTTCCTTGTGATTGTTGACTGTTCACTTGGATATAAATGGGATTGTGAGTCCATTCCAGGTTTTAGCCCAAAGTTTAATAGAGCTGTCCAGGGTGCTGAACTTGTTTTGAGGACAGGGACCAATGCATTGGATAGCTATGGCAAAGTTCAGGCTGAAATGCTGAACAAATTCACTGCCCCACAGACATGAAAACTACTAGCTCCCATAGTACAAAGTACAGTGTTACAAAGAATGCATTTCTCATGCAAGCCTTCATTTCTCAATTGAACGTTGTAAAGGGTAAGAAGAAGGACGGTTCTGAATATGATAGGATGATCCTATGTGTTTTATCCAGAAGTCAAAGTGCTTGGGCAGTGCTTGGCAGTGCAGCTTCTAAAAAAAGCAGCAAGAAACTGTAGTAGTTCATGTGTAAATTTTGCATCAGTACCAGTATGTGATGCAGTAGTTGATTGCAATTGGCTCTTCCTTCTAGCTGCCATTCTAGGACTGGCTCAAGGCATTGGATCTCATGGTTCTTGGGGGATGGGGGGGGATATATTCTACAAGGAAACATCTGCTGAACTGTATTCACTGTCATGCCAAAATTGTAAATTTAGGTCATCATAGCATCACACAATTCCTGGTAACGCCAGAAGTTATCTGTTTTACAATCTTCAAGACTGGGCCAGCAGTGGAGGGGGCCCTCGGGACTGTGGCATGTGCTTGCCACGATCCCATGGCAACTTGGGTGGGGGTGGCTTCACGCCACCCCTTTGTGTCTGTCTATTTCAACCCTAAGAGAAAGAAAATTCGGTTTGGTCAACCTAAGTACTTAACTTTGGCTATTCACCATCAAGGAAAGTTCAAGTTCATACCAAAACAACCTCTGAATATTTCTTTCCTTCACTCTTTGCCTAGGAACATTACAAGAGAATTGCTGAAGTGGCCATTTTGAGAGGATATATCAGGGTCAAACTAGAGTTAAGGAAAAACATATTCCCAGCTATTTGTTCTTCTCTCCCTTGGACAACAATCTTTCTTCACTCAAAGCTGCATGCCTCAGCAATCAGACTTGCAAATTAAGCTTGTATTTACCTTCCAATGACCTATCAGAAAACAAAACATCTATCTTTGCAAGAAATGGAGCTAAGCAAAGGTATTGCTAAGGCAGGTAATTCTTTTCACACTACTTAAACATATGGACTGAGCATGTAATTTGCATTTACCCTCTGAGATGAAGACATTGTGGACTTCATTGTTTCCTCTGTCTTACATGTCTTGTTACTTTCATGGCTATAACTAGCCCAGGCTATTTAAGAACTAGCTTCACAAGACAATTCTATTAATGTAAATTCAGAAATATGCCCTATTGGGTTCTGTGGGATTTGTTACCAAGTAAATAGGTAGAGAGTCAGTGTGGCATAGGGTTTTGAGTGGTGGATTATGACTGGTGATCAGGGTTTGATTCTCCACTTGAGCATAAAAACTCATTGGGTAGTCTTGGGAAAGTCACACTTTTTCAGCCTTAGAGAATGGCAATGGCAAGCCCCCTATGAAGAAACTTAGCAAGAAAATCCTATGATAGGTTTATCTTAGGGTTACCATAAGTCAAAACTGACTTGGAGGCACACAACAACAAGATATAGGATTGCAAGAGAAACCAGTTCCTTTAAAGTAGTGCTTGTCATGGTTAGGGACCAATCCTTCCTCCTGCCAGAGTACCCTTCAAACTTGAAACTAAATGTGGCCAAAGTCCATTTCTGATTTTGTAAAACCCATGGGGAACATGAAGGAGTCTTGCTATCCCTGGGGTCTGTGGGCCACATCTTGCTCACACTTGCTGTAATTTTAACTTTATAGAAACCAGTGTACTCCCCACACAATTAGTGTCAACGTTCTTATAAGAGATTTCAAAGGACAAGCTGGACATGAGATTACTCGCACAGATGCATTTAATGTGCATTTTTGTGTGTGAAAGGGACAGGTTAGGCTCTGAAAATAACAGGAGGCTGCCCTTGAAAGACGCTCCTGAGAGGCAGTTTGTGGCAGAGTTACAGGTAGAGATATGATAGCCTGGTGGAGGGAGAGGAGAAATTCAGAGAAACTCCCCAGTTTTTCCCTGTTTTTTCAAAGTAATAAAAAAATAAAAAAATGAATTTTAAAAATTGATTATTTATAGGAAAAAAAATCAAAAGTAAAAATGTAAAAAATGGAATATTTTATTTTAGAATGAAGAATAAAAAGTTTAACACAATAACATTTCAAGAAGATATTTGATGCTGCATCTGCACTACAGATATAATGCAGTTTGACACCACTTTAACTGTGATGGCTCAAATGCTGTGGAATCCTGGGATTTGTAGTTTGTTTTGGCATCAGAGTTCTCTCAGAGAGAAAACAAAATAGCTCACAAAACTACAAATCCCAGAATTATATAGCATTGAGCCCTATAGTGAAAGTGGAGTCAAACAAATATGGCAGCCAGAGTGGTCTCAGGTACATCGCAGAGAGATCACACAACTCCGGTATTAAAGTCCCTCTGTTGGCTGCCTATTAGTTTTCAGGCCTGGTATAAGGTGTTGGTTATGACCTTTAAAGCCCTAAATGGCTTGGGTCCAACTTATCTTCGGGACCGCCTCTTCCCATATAATCCCCCCCCCACACACATACACTGGTCTTCTGGGAGGAATTTGTTACAGCCAATGAAAACTAGGCTGTCAACAACCTCCCAGAGGGCCTTTTCAGTTATCGCTCCCAAATAATGGAATGGCCTGCTGGATGAAATCCATCAGTTGACAACTCTAAATAGCTTTAAAAAGGCTGTTAAGATGGATCTATTCTGGCAGGCCTTCCCTGATTAGTTTCCCGGCCTCAGGAGTCCCTTCATCCTTCCTACATTTGGTTTAAATGCTGCCCCGCCTATTATTTGTTTGTCTGGCTATGGCTTGTTTTTTAAGTATGTGTTTCGATTTATCTTGTTTTAATGCAAAAATTGTTTAATTCTTTTTTAAGGGGTAGGGGGGGTTGGGGGATTTGAATGGTATTTTAATATTGTATGATTTTTTAAATTGTTGTGAGCCTCCTCGATTGTATGACAGAGGGGCGGGATATAAATAAAACTTATTATTATTATTATTATTATTATTATTATTATTATTATTATTATTATTCTACATTATTTATGCAGTGCAGATTAGACCTTACGTCATATATGTACTCCCTTCAAATTATTTCAAAAAACTGTATAACAGTAATCGTTTTATGTGAAACAATGATCATTGAGCTTCCTGCTCTTGGCAGCCTTCTTTTTCATATTCTTTTAATGGGAATGTATGCTTTATGTGTACTTAACACAGTGGAACCCTAGGGAAAAGAAAATATCTCCTTTTAAAAAAACCTAATGTGTATAGTTTCTTCTGTTTTTATTATTGGTTTGTCTGCTCCTATAAAGAGCAAAAACCAAAGTGACTCCTTAGGTTACAGGAACCTTAACGCTCCATTTGAAACATATTTTTTTTCAAAAAAAAAAATACCAGTAGTTTGTTTAAAGTATTTTTAAAAAGAATTCTGACAGTAGTCAAAATGAACTTTTATATATTCTGAACATAATACAGTTGGCCCTCTATAATCATGAGTTTCAGATTAGTGGTTTTGACTATTTGTGACTTTGTAGTTTCTGCTTAACTAATTAGGGCCTATACAGACTGCCAGAAATAATCCAGCTTGAGACCACTTTAACTGCCCTGGCTCAGTGCTAAGGAATCATGGGAACTGTAGTTTATTGTGGCACCAGAACTCTCTGACAGAGAAGGCTCAATGTTTCAGGAAAAAAAAAACTACAGTTCCCATGGTTTCCTAGCACTGAGCCAGGAAAGTTAAAGTGGTCTCAAACTGGATTGTTTCTGGCAGTCTGTATAGGCCCAAAGTCTACCTCTTCATCCCATCCTCCTCCTTCCTCCCAGTCAGTGAAAAACAATGCTGGACATATCTCTTCTTTGTCAAATTTTGCATCCTTTGTATTTCCAAAGTTCTTCCCTCTGAATCCAATGTTTACAGCTACCCCCAACTTCTCTTCCCTCCTCCCCCTCCTCTCTCCCAGCCAGACAAAAGCAACACCATACCTTCCCTTTGTGGTGATGGCTGCAACCATGATATTAAAAATGGAAAGATTTTGGAAATAAAGAGATTGCAAAGTTTATAAAAGCGGGGAAGATATGATGTTGTTTTTGTCTGGCTGAATGGGAGGCAGAGGCGGAGGCGGAGGCGGAGGGGAAGGAGAGAAAGTGGATCATCTGCAGCCATGGCTGCTAATAACAGATTGGAAGTGGAAGCATTTTGGAAATGTGGAAGTGGCTATGTGATGCAAGGTTGCAAAGAGAGTTATGGGTGATGCTTTAGTGGCAGAGGACTCTTTATCATTCATGTTGGGGGGGGGGTAATATATTTGTGGTTTTTTTACTTTCAGGGAGGTCCCTGGTACCTACCTTCTGTGAATGTGGAGTGATGACTGTAATTTTGTTTCGAACAAAATTGCATACTTCTATCCTGTTCTGTATATAATACCTTTTATGTTCCTAAAGTGTCAAATTAAGTTTCTGTCTGGAGAAGATGATAATATTATATTTTCTCATTTGTTTCTGAATTCTCCCCCCCCCCCCGAAAAAAAATTCTTTCCCCCCACGGCTTCAAGTTTCTGGGAAATTTACATTTTTAGCTATAGCAGAGACAAGAGTTCCCTCCTCAGTTTCACAGTTCCAGAGCTGTTCAGGATTATACATATGAAATAAATCTGCCTATATTTGCGTTGATACCATGTTTAGTTTGGTGCTTGATATGACTGATGCTTATAGAACACCTCAATTAATTAATTATGTTTTAAATTATTATGTATATAGCACTGCATGTATGGATCTGAATCCTCAGAAGCTTGACTATCCAACCTGGGAGTGTAATTCAGAGATTTAAAATCCTATTAAAATCAGTAGTCTGTAAACACAATTAATTATAAGAATGTAAGCATTGTATGGAGGGAAATGGAATTTGATTATATTCTTATGGTTAATTTGATTAAAGTGGACACTAATATTTTAATTGTAATTATATGCTGAGATTGGTTTAAAGATAAATGGCAAAAGAGATGCCTCAGTGGAAACAGAATTTATACAAATGCATTTCTTGGTGTGTCCTGTTGCCCAATATGCCAGGCCATTAAGTTACACATGGCCAGTGGCAATAAGGTTATTTTGCTCAAATTTGTTTACTATAAAGAAACACAATGTAACCTTCCACCCCCCCACTAGTTTGGTCAAATGGGATATTCTCCTAAATTATGTATTGACATTGATTGCTAGAGCTGTAGTTTTCCTTGGAGAGCTTTTTGCATAGCTAATTTTCAGTCTAGTGTCTAATAATTTTTAAAAACAAACAAAGAGATAATGCCATGCAGTCAACAGATGTTTTACATTGGTGGTTCCCAAACTTGGGACCTTAGATGGTGTTGAGCTTCAGCTCCCAGAAGTCCCAGAATGGCTGTTGTTCAGGGATTCTGGGAGTTGGAGTCCAACATTTCAGGATCCAAGACTGGGAAGCTCTGCTTTGGATAAACTACAAAAAAAAATCTAATCTTCAGAAAGGGATGTAGCAAAGTAAGGCAATCAGGCCAGGTTTCCAGGGATTTCTGTTTAGTTAACATTGTACACTTACTCACTCTCACACACACCACCTGTATCATTTGATACTGTCTGTAACAATCTATCTCTATGAAGAGACGGGGATGTGGAATATTAAAAGCCATCCTGTAGAAGACTACGGATATAGCATTGTGCTTGTTTGAGAAAAATGGAGAGCAGAATCAATGGATATGATTTTAATATTAATGAGGAAGCTAATTCAGTGTCCTGAACAGTCAGGTTTCCTTCTGAAGTGACTAGCAGTTAAGGGCTGTTCAACAGATGTTCAAGAAATCTCACAGCTTGGCACTATTTAGTCACCAGGGCTTTTTTTTTAAAGTACTAGAAGGTAAAGGTCAGGTGCTGTCAGCATATTTCATGCTCTTTAGTGTTTTCTTATGAACACTGCTTAAAAAGAAATTACAATTCTTTACCAGAGAAAAAACGCCAACCCCCAAACTGAAAATTTAGAGGTCACCACTATTATTATTTATTATCAGCACTACCAACACCAATAAATACTATTTCCTGACTTCCTTCTTCTTTTCCTTCTCAGAAGATGTAATTGAGATTTCTGGGCTGCAATTAATCATCATCATGATAATATAATCACCATCATCAAATGATCTTATAGTGCAATTTGGAATTAATTGTCAGGAAAAAAATAACTCTAGCACTAGGATTTGGGGGAACCCTGAATAAATGAAACCTACTTCTGCTTTGTGAGAGTACAAGTGTCATACTTTGTATATTCCCCTTGCTCTCCCTACTGCCTTTTTGTGTGAAGCAGCTGCGCGCTTAGGGAAATCTCATGGGCCATAAACAGACCTAATCTGACATCCCTTATGCTTGGCATCATGAACTCTAAAGACTGTTGTGGAGTATTAAAAAGCTTACTGTCCCCTACAACACACAAGCTTTAATTAAGGTTTCCAAATCAGGATTTCTGACGTGACAACTGACTTAGGTTTTTACCTTTCTGACTAGATGGCATGGCAACCAGTGACAGCTTGACTTCTTATAATTTCTACTTTCTTATAATTTTGTGAAATACTGTTAATTGTGAGTACTTTAGGTATTCCCATAGCTCATGTCTCATGTGGCTATCTGCTAGTTACTCAGCAGTGAACTGGCTAATTGCTCAGATCCTATGGATTTTTTCCCTCAGCATCTCGTCCATTAGGAACCTGTTTAAAGACCTATCTTCCTATCTCCATGTTTTGTGTTAGTCAATGGGATGGTAAAGAAAGAAAATAGATTTAAACAACAGCAGTGATAATATTTAGTTTCATCAGTGATAGAGCTGAACAAGATGTTTTGCTTTATTCCAAGGAGGGTAGATTTATGGCTGCAGAGTAGTCATCAAGTAAAACATTTCTGTATTTCTTTTTCATTCCCTTCCCCTCCCCACCTAAAATATACAGCAAGCAGTAAGGAGTGATATTGTGTACAAGGCTATTACACTTTCACTTTGGCCTGCTTAATGTCCTTGACACATACCAATTTCATTCAGTGACAGGCAGTATGCAAATTTGCGAAAAGCTCCATTAGGTTGTTCGAGGCTAGGGAAACCCATCTGTCAGTGTCTGTGACATTTTCTATCCTGGATTCTCATGTGGGAAACTGTCCTTGAGATACCCAGACAGATGAGATTCCTTTGGTGTCTAATGTTTTCAGAATCTAAGGAAGCAGTCATACATTTTTACTGCTCTGACGCTTTTGGTGATATCTGCCCCCCTTCTTCTCCACACATGCAGAACCCTTGGTAGAGAGAATGGGTGGGAGGTTATTTCTTCTTATAGTGATCTCCTTCTTTCTGGACAATATTTTGTTGAAAATTCTAATATATGCTGCCAATGAAATAATGGCAAGGAGAATGAGCAATGGGTTAGTTTTATGAATTGCCTGTTTCCTTATTGCATTACTATTAGCTGGAAGATTTAAAGAAGGCTGGGGAAAGCTAAAATAGGTTTGGATCTACACAGAATCTGAATGAGACAGGTGTTAAGTGTGTATTCAGTTACCTTGCTGGAAGAAAGTGTAGGCTATCATTTGAATAACGAAGGTAATGCTAGGAGTTCAGAAGAAATGGCAATCTTGAAAATAGAAATTTTTGATAGAATGGCACAGTTCCCTGATGGCCACTAGTCTGAAAAGTGAAGTGTGGGCCTATTCAGGCTCTGAGATCTTTGCAAGAGGATCTTCTCTTTGTCCCAATATCTTCCCAGCCATGTTTGGTGGGAACAAGGGAGAGGATCTTCTTAATGGTTGCTCCCAGGTTTTGGAACTCTGTCCCTATATAAGCTAGGGTGGCTCCCTCCTTGTTTTCCTTCCTCCAGCAAGTGAAATCCTTTATAATCTACCAGGTTTTTAGGAATTGACAGTGATGGACTGTTTCGTTGGTTTTTGTTTTTTAATATTCTCTGTTTCAATGAATTTTAAATGGATTTAATTTTATAGATTGTTTGGTTTTCAAATAATGTGTGTTTGTATATGTGTGTGTGTTTGTGGAGAGAGAGAGCGAGAGTAGATATAGATATAGATATAAATATAGATGGCTTTAATAATTTATAAGCTGCTTTGACTCCCAGTGTCAGGGAAATTTATATAATTTATATACCCCAGTGGTATATAAATTAATATAATCATACATAACAACATCAACAACAACAATAATAATACCTGTCCTGGGGGGAAGCAGACGGGTGGACGTGGGCTGCCCTGGGAAGCTGCGCCGCAGGGCCGAGGTATCCCCACACCTCAGCCCCGCGGTGCAGCTTCGCCGCCCCTGGAAGGAGTGCTAAATTGGTGCTCCATTCACAAGTCGCTGAAGGTGCGCCGCAAAAGCTGGCAGCGCACCTTCGGCGACTCTTCCACTGCATCGTGTATGGACGACCTGGAGAAGGGGTTGGGGCGCCCACCGTGTGGCTGCCCCTCCCCTTCCCTGCCCCCAAAACGGCTCTTTAAGCCATCTGCTTCCCCGCCTAGTGAAGCTAAGTAATTTTATTGTTCATTTACTCTTATGTGCTACATAATAAAGGTCTATTACAATCATTTGTGTAGCATTCATCACACACTATAGTAATAGACCTTTATTATATAGCACATAACAGTAATTTTTTAAAAATGTTTTTTCCATGTAGCTATCTAGTCATGCTAAACAAAATCGTCAAGAAACCATGGGTGGAGAAGAGCTTTTTGGGTGCATGTTCTGAGGAAGAATTGTTCTAGGTCATACATCAACTTCAACTGACCACTCTAAAGATATAAAAAGACCAGTTTCACCTCCTCCTGCCCTTTGAAAATCTAGGTAAGGGACATACATACTGTATTTTCCAGCGTATAAGATGACCGGGCATATAAGACAACCCCCCACTTTTCCAATTAAAATATAGAGTTTGGGAAGAGTATGACTTCCAAAACTGTTGTTGTTGTTGCTGTGCACCTTCAAGTCATTTCCAACTGATGATGACTCTAAGGCAAACCTATCATGAACCTCCTTATACCTGGTGTATAAGATGACCCCCCCACTTTAACCCCAGATTTTGCAAGTTACAAGTAGTCTTATACACCAGAAAATAAGGTAATTTGCATCTTTCTGGAGCCTATTACTTTCTGCTCAACTCCCATAACTTTATAAATATTCTTCATAACTTGAGGTTTTAATATCACTATTTACTGGATCTGAACCGGTGGGTTTATATCTATAAAAGCTCATGTTAAAATAAAAACTAGTTTATCTTAAATGTGCCATCACATTCCAAGAGACTAACATGGCTACCTCTTTGAAACTTTCCTTTCAGTTAGTGATAAGGGCTCCAATTTTGAGAAGGGTATGGTTTTGGATAACAACTCTTCAGAATACTTAGTCAGCATGGCCAAGCATAACGTTTCCAAACTCTCAAAACAGCATATCTATTGACAAATATCTGGTCTCTTGGGCTCTCTCCCTTGGGTATCAAAAACTGTTCTGTGAAATACAATAACAGCCAAATTCCACAAAACAGCAATACCTGAATGAGGCCAGCCAAAATACACAAGATACATGTTGCAAGCTTTTGAATCTCCACTGGCTTCTTCATCAGACAAAGGTGTTAAAAATCATACAGGAGAAAGAAAATTTTACTGGTGAAATGCTGGTCACCATTGGTGTTGCTGTTGCTTCTTTCCCACCAAGTCACTCTTCTAAGTACAGATTGAGCATGCCATAGCATGTGAGGCACACTAGGCAGTATTTTATATTCTTTGGAGAGCAGTTTGCAAAATCCTGAATTGAAGGATTATCTTTTTATTCCTTGCAACAGCAGAATGTGATGGGTTTCTTATATATCAGAATGCAACAGTTCTGTATAACTCTCTCTTTAAAATGAGGAAATAGCAGTGGGGTCAGAAAGGATTGATTTGGCACCCTCGTGACTGGCTAGCCAATGTGATCTTGAAGGTTTACATTTAAGAAGACATTTGCCGGTGTTAACTTGATGATCCTCAAGCAGAAATAAAGCTTTAAGACAGCCCATGTGAAACAGGCCCAGTGCTGCTTCTCTGTCTTGAAAGCATGCCTGCGTTTCTTGCTGCACACACAGTAGAATCCCCAGAGGCAAATTAGAGCAATAACAGCAATTCTGTACCTTTGCTACAAATCCACAGAGGCACAGAAGGAAAGGAGCCACTCACTTGGTTCTACTTTTTCTACCAGGTTAGGGGGTAAGATGATGCTTTTGTTGTTTTCGCAAAGGAAGGATGGAAACAAAGCTTCATTCAATAAGCTTCAAGAGACTATATAAAAACAGCGGAACAGAAGAAGCTGCAGCAGGTGATCTGGTAGAATCAGTAAGTGGGAAAAGTGAGATGTTAGTGTTCTTCCATTCTTTTCTATGTAAAATCAAAAGAGTAAAGTGTTGCATGTTCGCTCATGTTAGATAGTATTAGCACGGTCTTCCCACATCAGCAAGATCTGTGTTTGTTGGGAGGTATATCTGAAACATGGCCGTATTAAATGTCTCCTAGTGGCATGAAAGAAGCCTGAATATAATTGTGTGGCAAAGCAGCTAGTTTAATGTTCATTATCAGTGGTGTTCCATTGCATAAAATAATGGTAGCATTGTTCCTGGACGGATGTTCTGTCTTTTAATTTGGCAACTTTCTTATGCAGAAAATTTTTTTAACCTAAGCAAGGAGTTGTTCTTATGCTTACAAATATTTCATGCCCATTAGTAACCAGCCCTTTAAAAACAATTTTTACATAATTTGAAAACATGTTGTAGCTTTTGCTTAATAAAATAGGGTGTATCACTTTTTGTTCAGCAGATTGCACAACCACCTGAAGGACTCCAAATATTCCTAATATTTCAGTGGTAGCAAGGCTATGTGGTAGCCATTAAGAGATGCAAAATAAGATACAAAGATTAAGAGATGTAAAATTGTAGGACAAAGGAAGACAAAAATAGGAAAACCCTGAGAGATATTGCTTGCCATTTATCAACTTCTTAAATAGAAATGTAATATAGAATTAAAATATCTGTGTTGTTGCATTGCGACCATCTTAATTCTTATTTTTAAAAAGCCAATAAAAAGTATTTTTTAAAAAATAAAGCTTTATTTTAAAAACAATTAAAATTAACACAGTTCATGTTTAGTGGATAAGTAACATGTATTTCTCTACTTTGCCAGAATAGAGATTAAGATTACTCATAGTACAGTTGTCCCTCCAAGTCTGTGGACTTGAAATCCACGGACTTGGAAATCTATGGAGGGGTGACAACCATTACCATGAATGAGGTACGCAAGGGGCTTGAATATACATGACCCTTGTAACTCATGGGTGGGGTGGGGTTCTGGAATGGATCCCTCGTACATTATGAGGGCGACTGTAGTTTTAAAGGCTATGTACCAGTTGTCCATGCGCATACATCTAGATCATAGGCAGCACCTGAGAGTAGAAGCAAACTATCCCTACTCCCTTCCATCTATATCAGTGATTTCTAAATTCTGGCCTTCAAGGTGTTTTGGACTTCACTTCCCAGAATCCCAGACAATTGGCCAAGATGGCTTAGGCTTTTGGGAGCTGATGTCCAAAATACCCGGAGAACCAGAGTTTGGGAAGCACTGGTCTATATCATTATATATACCTTTGAGAAAATCACTTTGTGAAAAATCCATCCAGACAAATGGACTGAGTAGCACAGTGAACCTTGGCATATATCACCTGGACAGATCAGAGAGGGAATTACAGTGAGTCCTTGTATCTGCTGGGGTTTAGTTCCAGGACCCCCGGTGGATACCAAAATCCATGGATGCTAAGTCCCATTAAATACAGTGGCATAGTAAAATGGTGCCCCTTATACAAAATGGCAAAATCAAGGTTTGCTATTTGGAATTTATACCTTTAAAATATTTTCAAGTTGTGGATTCTTCAATCCATGGATAAAGATCCATGCATACAGAGGGCAGACTGTACTTGTTCATTATCCATTGATTGTAGATCTGGTTGCTGCTGATGGGGGGTTAGGAGATTTCAAGGAGGTTGTTCTGCCATGCTAGTCACAAGGCAGAGGTGGCTGGTAGATCCATTGCCACATGGGTGGTGTTTCTACTCTTAATTTTATGGTTGCTGTTCCCTAGGCTGGACAGCTACCTGCTGGGGATGTTCTTGCTGGGGTTCCTGCATTGAGCAACACAGGGTGGACTTGCCCTATGGGCCCCTTCCAGTGTTACAATTTTGTTTCGCCATTGAGCAGGGGGTTGGACTTGCCCCATGGGCCCTTTCCAGTGCTATGGTTTTATGATTCTGTTTTTTCATTGAGTAGCGAGTTAGACTTGGCCTATGGTCCCCTTCCAGTTCTATGGTTTCATGGTTCTGTGATCTGAGGGGACTGTTCCTTCCATTTGTAAGATTTGTATGTTTTTAAAGCAGGGAGGGGGGACTATTGAAAAAGACAGCAAGTAGTGAAGTATTCCACATCACACGAGAGTTGCATCTAACAACAAGGGGGAAGAAAAGCATGTTTTGAGCTAGCTATTGGTGAGATGATAGCTATTAATTTCTGTCATGAATCACTGCACTAAGGACAGTTTTGAAGTGAATATAAAGAGGGTATCTTTTTATATTAATGCAAATTATCAATGCTAAATGCTTGCTAATAGGCTAATAACAACAAAAATGTGCATTTGGTAGGCTGGTGGGACTGATTTTGTTTCCATCTTCACTAAAAAAAGAATGAAAGAAATGAAGATGGCTCATTATAAAGAAGCTGAGATGATACATCAGTGGAAGAAACAAATGTCTAAATGATAATACAAGTTTGCATTTCCTCACTACCTTGCCATCTGCACTGTCATGTGAACTGCTGTAGGAGACTATGGTTTCCCAATTATAGATTATGTTGATAAAAATATTGTAGCAGCCCTTTCTCCATTTTTTGGTACTGTAAGTCATTCATCATGCATTCAGCTAATTCTTGGTTTACTGTTAGTGTTGCTGTTAATATACAGATGACACATTTCATGATGACATTCTCTCATTATGAATGTGTTACTAATTCCAGGGGGCAGCAGTGTTAGTGCAGTTCTGTCAACATTGGAAAGAAAAATATTATTGTGACAGTTCAAGAGTTTCCAGGTTTAGTGTCATTATTCTATTATAATTGTGAGACTTTAAGGTGTCATGGGATTCTGAATATCATGATCAGTTATAGTATGCCATCTTTCTTTGACTCCTATTTTTTGGAAGTATTTCTTTGCTGATAAGGAACATAATGAATATAATGTAAAGGATGCTTCATGGAGACATGAAAGTGGTCTAATATAGTGTTTGTCATTAATTTAGGCTTTTAATATATAATCATTGACAGTGAGGTCTATATAGGGTGTGTGTATTTTATTTATATTTTTAAACTTTTGTATCTTTAATGAAATTTTATATTATTTTAGTGAGATGATTTTAATTGTTTTACAAGTTTATTGTGAAGTTTTAATCTATTTTTAATCTATTTTCATTTGGCCCCGTTCCTGGATAAAGTCAGCATATACATGAAATGACTAACTAAATAAATAAAATGGCATTCATGAACTGGCAATACACTGTTTCCTGTCAAGCTGGAACATTATCACCATTTTGAACAAATATCCTTGTTGTTGTTGTTGTTGTTATTCTGTATGTGTAACCATGCTTTATAACAGGGGTAGGCAACCTTTCCCCTTTAAGGGCCGAGGGACTTCAGCTCCCAGAATCCCAGGAGCTATTGGCCAACATGGTTGAGGCTTCTGGGAGCTGAAGTCCCTCGGCCCTTAAAGGGGAAAGGTTGCCTACCCCTGCTTTATAACAATAACACAATTGATCCATCCATCCCACTATTGACTACTCTAGGTGGCAGTAGCTGTCTTTGATGAAGGACTTTCTCAGTCCTGTTTCAGAAATCCTTTGTGTCAAACAAATAATTAAAAATTATTCACATTTTGAGACATGAATCTGGGATGCTCAAGTAAATAGTCTCTCTCTCTTTTTTATGAGAAACATAAGACATTTTTTTCTTTCTCAAACTTCATGCTTTTCTTTACATTCCCTTAGGTAAGTGTTACACCTCTGAAACTTTGAAAGTTTGTTTCATTATGATTTAAACCAGAGGTGAAGAAATTTGTAGCATGACCCCAACCATTCTATTTTGGCAGGGGTAATCCTATTAATCATCCTACTTTTTCCTACTTTTTCAGCTGCTTTGAAAATGTCCCACGTTTTCTCTCCTCTCCCACTTTCTAATTTGTCCTCAACTTATTTCATTGCTGCAAACTGAGTGAAAAGTAAAAGTAGTATTCACTCAGTAGAATCATAGAATCATAGAATC
>CM034710.1:76465433-76475743 GCA_020142125.1 Phrynosoma platyrhinos | reverse complement strand
ACCCGCGCCTCCAGCTGCTGTACTTTGGGAGAAGTAAAGAAAAGGCTGAATTCCCATTAGGCTAAGACAGAAGCAAATTGCTGCACCCTCTCCTGGCTTGTGTGTAATTCCTCATTAATAACTTCTGCCATCTTGACTACTATCTGATGTTGCTTGGACACATGTATCCCAGTTTTCATCTGTGAAATATGGGAAGGTGGCTTGTGGCTTTCCAAATGCTGTTGGATTCTAACTTCCACCTGCCTCAACTACTATAGCTAAAAGCCAGGGATGATAGGAAGCAGTGCATCTGTTCATGTTAATTGGCTTCTACCACTGCATAATTTTTCACTCCCTCATCTCAAATCATTTCTAAAGCTTCCCATATCTGAAGCAGAAGATTCACCTACAATTGTCATGTGTTTTGGCTTTCCTCCTTCTCTTATGTACATTATATCCACTGCTACATCTTTGCATACATTGGTGTTCAACTCTGCCATAATAAAATCTTTCTTCTTCACTTTGCTGCCAGGATACACAGTTTTTGCCTGCCTCAACCACCATAACTAAAAGCCAGGGATAATAGGAAACAGTGCATCTTGAGAGCTACAAATTTTGCCCTGCTTTAGAGGAAATTTAGAACCTCTGCAGACTGGCCCAAATGGCTGGCCTGGAGGCAGAGTTGGGGCGGGGCAGCCGCACACCAGCCGCCCCAAGCCCACACTGACACCATCCTGATGCCATGCACTGTTATGCATGGAGTGTGGCATCAAGATGCCCTCCCGGCACAGCATTTCGACACGCTGCACCAAAAAGGGTGCTGAAGAGCTTTCAGAGCAGCAAAAGGGAGAATTAGGCTTATGGCGTGGGGTTGCCGTGGCCCTGATCCACTGCTTCCCAGGGCAGCCCAGAGCCACCTGTCTGCAGTCCCCCTTAGGTTGCATCCACACTGCAGAAATAATCCAGGTTGATACCACCTTAACTGCCATGGCTCAGTGCCATGGAATTCTGGGAAGTATAATTTGTTGTGGCACCAGAGCTCTCTGACAAAGAAGGCTAAATAGCTCACAAAACTGCATGTCCCAGAATTCCATAGCATTGAGCCATGGCAGTTAAAGTCATGTCAACCTGGATTATTTCTTCAGTGCAAAAGCAGCCTTAGTAGCATTCTTACTACCAGATTTTATTAATATTGCCCACTATTTGAATTATTTTAACAGCCTTAAACAGCAAGTCTTACCATACATCTCCTGCTACTAAGAGACACAATAACACCTACAATTCATAATTGCACTAATGTCTCTGGATCAGGCTGTCTCTGGTACAGATATATGGATATTTCCTACTGGTTTTAATTATATTATTTTTGTTTCCCTTGAAGTTTCTTCCTGAGGAATACCCAAAATCACCTCAAAATGTTACTTTAAATGAAATTATGAAGCAATACCAAAATCCAGTTTGACACCACTTTAACTGCCATGGCTCAACGCTATTGAACTCTGGGAAATGTAGTTTGTTGTGGCACCAGAGATCTCTGACTAAATGTCTAAAATGCTAAATGCCTCACAGAACTACAGTTCCCAGAAGTTCATAGCATCGAGCCATAGCAGTTAAAGTGGTCCAAATTGGATTATTTTTGTAGTGTGTATGCAGCCTTAGTGTCAGGAAATGCAAGCTCTTGAGACCTAGAGAAATTATCTTGGGGGGGTGGGGGATTTGAGAAGTTCATGGAATACATTCACTCTGGTTTTCTGGATCTTCTCCAGAATGAATTTATGAGCATGGAACAGCTGATAAACAAAGAACAGCTCTGGAACTGCACTTCTTCAGTGTTCCATGCAATAGTTGCTGTTTCTTGCTTCACCTTCTATTACATATAATTCCATTTGTTATAAACTTAGTCAAGGTTCTTGACATGCCTTGTTTTGTCTATGAACTCCAGTATGAACCCTTAGTGGAATTGTTCTGTGAATCACCGAATCTGGTTTTGACAGATTGCTTTGTTCTCAACATCTGTCTGTGTTAATTGGCTTCTGGCATTGTATAATTTTTCATTCTCATCTCAACTCACTTTATAGTATGAGCTTTCCATATCTGAAGCGGAAGATTCACCTTCAATTGTCATGGGTTTTGGCTTCCCTCCTCTTTTATTACATACATTATATCCATTGCTAGATCTTTACACATGTTGATGTTCAACTCTTCCAAAATAAAACCTTTCTTTTTCATTTTGCTTCCAGGACACATGTCTTTTGCTTATAATCCTGTACTCTCCTTCTCTTTAATATTTCTGACAGAACATTTTTCTACCTAATCTATGGAATCCTCTCTCTTATCATTACTAGGAATATCTCTACCTGCAATCTCTGCTGAAAAGATTCTGAATCCATGTTAATTAATATAAGAATGCTGGTATAATTTAAGTTATTTTGCTTGTAAAGTCAA
The DNA here is from genome assembly GCA_020142125.1 of Phrynosoma platyrhinos. Taxonomy (NCBI): domain Eukaryota; kingdom Metazoa; phylum Chordata; class Lepidosauria; order Squamata; family Phrynosomatidae; genus Phrynosoma; species Phrynosoma platyrhinos. The sequence goes on along the minus strand of CM034710.1, from coordinate 76,473,319 downwards.
CCAGTAGGAATGGTATTGGGAAAGGGTAAGCATGCAGTTAAATGGAGGTACTGGCTATAATCTTTTAAATATCTATTCAGAAGCGAGTCCCATATCGTAAATGGGTTTACTTTGAGATAAGTAGGTAGAGAGCTATTACGTTATGACTATGTGAATATTGTCTGATAAAGTGAGCAGTGAAGAATGAACCAATTCTGTATCACTAGGATCATTGTTATGGAACAAAGGGTTAGGATAATGTATTTTTTCTTTACATGAAAAGAAACTTTATTATTCAAGTTTATTAACATGCAATATATTTTAAAAGTATGAGTATACCTGCACAGATCTGTGATAATAGAAACTTTTAAAAAAAAGATGTCACCATGATGCCCTATGATTCCAACAGTTCAACAAGTTTTCCTTGTACAGTTAAAAATACTTGACAAATTTTAAAGAAATGTTTAGAACTGCTTTAAAAATAGGGTGGAAAGTATGATTAGTAAGTACGAAAGTATTATTTTTTCTACAGAGAGAAAAAAAATCTCTTAGGTACAGTTGAATACATGTTAAATACAGAGATATTTGGTAGCAAGAAACATTAAGGAGTGTGATCCATATCCAGCTGAAATTGGCAGTAAACTTTAATTAGCATGGAGGTAGCTGGAGTATACTTCAGACTTGTTGCTGAAGAAGAAAAGCGTATTTAAGATAGGGAAACTATCCAGCATCAAGATACATTAATTAAAAAGGGGATGTATTTATCTATTCTTTGTATTATAAATATTCATTTATTTATGCCATGTGAAATATACTCGTACTGAACTGTAAAGAAACCTTTGAATTTCCCTGACAGTTAAAAATCATGGGCTATACCTGATTGTGATACCTAATACCATGTTGGGGAAATAATTTTATTTTGTTGGTAATGTGGTGAAAGAAATCACATTCTTTGAAAGCCTGCACTACTGGTATATTTACTATATCTTTTCCTACTGAAGCTGCTTGACTACCTCAAGGGGGATTACTCTGTAGTGGACAGCAACAGTGTCTGCACCACTTGTCCTTCATCCTTGCACACCCTTGCATTTGAAACTCTCTTCTTTATCCACGAACAGGTTCATACTTGTTTATTAAAATGAGTCCAGTTCTTATCTTACTGCTGCATTTTGTATCTTTCTTCAATAATCTTCTTGTTTAATTTCCTTTCTTAGTTTTGGGTTCATGGATCAATCCTGTTTTTTAAATCTATCTATTCCTACTTCTTTTTAAAGACGCATATGATTCTTACTGTAATATGTTGTAAACTCTAAATATGCTTTTGTTGCTGTCGGTGCTCCAAATCAGGATGCTAATGGTATCCCCTGAGGAATCAGCAACAATGCCTGATGTAGAAATGGCAGTATCTTGCCCTAAATCTCATTGCCAATCCCAGCTAGAATAGATTCACTGAATCAGTTGCTGAATGGTAAATTCATACCCATTCCATTTCTGTTTCTAGTCAGGACTAACAGTTAGATTAAGTCCTGTGTCCTTGAAGTTTACATTTTTGGGCTATCCTTCCTTGTTTGGTCCAGTCAGTGGCATAAATTATACTGTAATTTGCTGATTTAGAAATTGGGACATTTAAGATTGTTCATAGCTTTATCTCTTGCATTTGATAGCCATGCTCACTGTCATTTGTTGTGATCAGTGAATTTTGGCCTGTCTGATCTCTTTGGATGCTTAAGTTTGTATTTCTAAAAGTTGAAGTTTTAAGTTACTGAAATGCTAGGTATTTGAGGCTGCAAGAAAAACTTCACATGGGAGAGTAAAATTATCATTTGGGGATGCACTGCCTCTATTTGCTTCCCTGTCACTGTACATTAATTGTATTCATGCTGTTAATGTCACATCCGGTTAACCTTTATAAGTTGCATTTCTGTAGAATGGCTGTTTTGAATTTGGAAGATATAATCTGGTCTCTGCTACTTTTTTTTCTTACCTTGATTACATTAGGACAATGAGATATAAATTTTTGATCAGGACGCTTTGGGAATGAATTGCATAAACATGAAAATGTGTGCTTTGCAAATATTCCCTTTGGCGTAATCTTTTGCCTACTTTCACTCAATGATATATGATTGTGGATGCAATTGTCCATTAGGGGCCTTCTTTCTGAGGTTTTTTTTGGTGTCAGAGCTCTGCGCAAGAAAGTGAAATCTTTTTGCTTTTAATTTCACTGAACATTGGAGCTGTCTCAGAGGTTACTATTTCTTGCAAAGCCCTAGCTGTTCTCATGCAGATTGCGTGCTTGAAAGTGGAAAAAATAGCACATGGCCCAAAGTTCATGAGTACTGGCTGCATCAAACCTCATGATTTCAGAAGAACATTTCTCAGCCTGCAGCGTGCTGGAATTTGCCAGTGACAATATGCATGAGCTTTTGACTGGCATGTTATGTTTATGATGTGAATACACCTCGCAAATAGCAAATACAGCTTGCAGAAGAGAAATCAACAGAACAGACCTAACCTGTTATTTTGTATCCTTTTCAAAAAATACAAAAACACCAAACAATTAAGGTTACTTAAAAAAAATTGACCTACCAGTGGTATATGGCAATGACATTCACTCTAATTTCATCTTCTGATAGGCTAAATCAGGGATAAGCAACCTTTTTGAGCCAGGGGCCGGGTTGCTGTCCCTCAGGCAATTGGGAGGCCGAAGCACCAAAAATAAATAAATAAATAAGTAAATAAATATTTTTTTTAAAAAAAATAAAAAAATATATGCATGCACACTCTCTCGGCCCCAGAAAAGCCGTGGCAAACCCCCTGTGGAGATTTTGCCAAGAAAACCCCAAGAACAAGTAGTAACAACAATAATATCATCATGGCGGGTGGCAGTGGCAGCAGCGGCGGGGGCAGGACTGGCCTGGGGCTGGTCCAAAGGCCTCGAGGGGCTGCATCCAGCCCCCGGGCCTTAGGTTGCCTACCCCTGGGCTAAGTGAACAAAAGAAACAAAAAGAAACAAAAGGACGATTGTAGATAACTATATAGGTAGATACCTGTATCTGTATGAGAGCCAGTGTGGTGTAGTGGTTTGAATGTCAGACTATGGTTCTGGAGACCAGTGTTCAATCCCAGTTTAGTCACCACTGGATAACCTTGGGCAAGTCACACTCTCTCGCCCTCGGAGGATGGCAATGATACTTGCCCATAAAGCCCCATGATAAGTTTGCCTTTGGGTTGCCATAAGTCAGAAATGACTTGAAGGCACACAACAGAACAAACAACAACAACAACCCGTGTCTGTGCTCTGGCCATTTTGAAATCCATCTATAAGCACTGTAATAATTTTAGAATGAAGAAGAGTTCACCCCCTTCTGCAATAAACAAAGTCATATTTTGTTGGAATTCAGAATTATCATTTAATGCCACTATCCAATGTTTTCTTTCATAGTAATTTTTCAGGAAACATAACATTAACCATGTATAGAAAATGTCTAAACAGGTGGTGGAAGAGAAGGTTTAACTTTTCTTCCCTGTTCAGTAACTATGCAAAAACTCTTTGTCAGTGCAGGAAGAGGAGAATTCTGGTCAAGAAGGCAATGCTCCTGAGTGATTCACTTTTTCTTGCCCATTATTAGTGTCATTTTTTAAATGTGAGAGGTAGCAGGAGTTCAAGGGTTCAGATCCTGTTGGTGATCACCCTGCTGCTCAGTGAACTCTATGGACATAATATAATATAGGGCTGTTTATCCTCAAGTGAATAATCTTTTAGTAGCAGCACATTGTAAAACAGCTTTCTCTCTCATTAGCAAAGTTCACTAAAACTAATTATTTATACATTGTAAATAATGAGATAGCATCCAGCTGGGTAATGTTCTTTTAATGCTTATTGGAGATGGCCAAAAATCTTGACAACTGAAGAGACTGAAATGTGTCATCTGATCACTGTTTCTTTTGTGGCAAATCTTTACAGTTCTTATCCATTTGGATGACAGTGGATGAATTTCACTGGTTCTGCTATAAATCACATTTACCTTGGCCTTGTGAAATTCTGCCTGCTAGTGATCCTCCTACTGTATCATAGTAATGAAACTCAAATAGCTGCTCTTTGGGATGATCCCTCAGGTTGCATGAAGAACCCACCATTTTCACAAATGTTTTTCTGAGGGGGGAAAACAACTCTTTGCACAAAAAGACATCTTCATTTATTTTCCTCAGAAATGCTTACTTTGTAGCAAAATATAGATGTATCAAAATGTTTGTAAATGCTGAAAGCTAGTTAACACTGTGCCTCTGAGAACAGAGCGCATTCAGCTTTGTTAAAAAAAAAGCTTTGTTACTCCTAAACATGCAGTACCTTGGAATACAGATCCCTTGATCCCCGGGTATTTGTGCCCCTTACAGAGAAAACACTTCAAGTCAGGGCTAAGGAACTCTGGGGTATTGTAATGTTAACCCTGGACATGCTTAAGAGTATGTTCTTTACATAAAGTATTAACATGACATTTTCTTGGATTCCTTCATTTAGTAAATCGTGTGCCCTAAACCCAATGTGATTGAGCAAGCAAAAGATGATGCATACCGGACGGAACAGTGCTTATTCTTGTATTATAGACAGTTCATAAGTTTATTGTGATGAGAATCAAACTACAGCTTACAGACTTAGTGCACATGTCTCCAGGACGAAGATGAATAAGCCCAAATTTGACAGTTAACTGGAAGAGTACTTTGGAGGCACCTTTGCCGTGCTGGATTGAAATACAAGCTAAATAAATTACAAAAGCTAATGGTGGGAGAGGTCATCTGGCGTTTTGGAGTAAGGTGTCACCTGTACACTGATGATACCCAGCTCTATCACTCCTTTCCACCTAATTCCAAGCTGTTTCTGTCCTAAACTGGTGGCTAACCACTATAATGGACTGGATGAGGGCAAACAAATTGAAGCTTAATCCAGACAAGACAGAGGTGCTCCTGGTCAGTTGAAAGACAGATCCAGGATAGGGATTCAGCCTATTTTAGATGGTGTTACACTCCCCCTGAAAAATCAGGTTCATAGTTTGGGGATACTTCTAGATTCAGCACTGAGCTTGGAGGCCAGGCATCACTGGTGACCAGGAGTGCTTTTGCACAGCTAAAACATGTATGCCAACCATGCCTGGTCCTGGAGAAGTCTGATCTGGCCACAGTGGTAAATGGTTACATCCCATCTGGATTACTGTAATGCACTCTACATGGAGCTGCCTTTAAAAAGTGCTCAGAAATTTCACCTGGTCCAAAGAGCTGCAGCCAAGCTGTTAACTGGAGCTGGCTATAGGGAGCACAGAACTCCCTTGTTGCAACAGCTTCATTGGCTGCCAGTCTGTTTCAAAGTGCTGGTTTTCACCTATAAAGCTCTATACAGCTTAGGTCCAGGCTATTTGAAAGACCGTATCTCCTTGTACGAGCCCCCCGTATTGAGATCATCTGGAGAGGCCTTTCCCTCTGTCCTACTGCCCTCTCAGGCACATTTGGTGGGAACTGTGGCTGCTCCCAAGCTTTGGAATTCCCTCCCTAGTGAGGCCAGGATGGCTCCATCCTTATTATCCTTCTGATGTCAGATAAAGACATTCCTGTGCAGTCAGGCCTTTTAAGCTGGTAACAACTGGGTTTTTAATGTTGGTGTATACAAATTTTAATGGTTTGTATTTTAACATGTTATATTTTAATTTGTAACTATTTTAATTCTTTAAATTATTTAATTGTTTTTAAAATTTAAAATTTATTTTAATATTGTTGTACTGTTTTTAAATTGTATTATTTTATACTTGTTCACCGCTTTGAGTCCCTGTATAGAGAGAAATGTGGGATATAAGAAAATAATAATAATTTTAGTGTTGGACTAGAATAATGGGAGACAAGGGTTTGAATCCCTATTTGGCCATGGAAACCCACTGGGTAACTTTGGATCGAATCATAGAAGCACAGAATCATAGAATCACAGAGTTGGAAGAGACCACAAGAGTCCTCCAGTCCAACCCCCTGCCATGCAGGAACTCAAAATCAAAGCATCCCCAACAGATGGCCATCCAGCCTCTGTTTAAAGACCTCTAAAGAAGGAGATTCCACCACACTCTGAGGGAGTGTGTTCTATGGGTAAGCCATAGTCTCTGAGCTCCAGACAGAGGAAGGCAAGGGGAAACTCCTTCAGAACTAATTATGCCAAGTAAATCCCATACATTGTGAGCCACCTTGGGTCCCTTTCTGGAAGAAAGCCTGCAAAAAAATTAATTAATTAATTAATTAAATTCACCTTAGGTTCACAATAAGTTAGAAATTACTTGAAGATACACAACAATGACAAGAAAATTACAATTTAAAGACTCCAATTATGATGGACCTCTTTTTAAAAGCATTTCTGTTAACACAATATACTTTTTTTGATATGCTGTTATTGGACATTTTTGATATGCTTTTAACTTGATATTTCTTAGAGCTTCTGGATGTCTTAATTTGTCCCTGCACCTTAATATTCAATGCTGCTTGGAATATTTCTGCCAAAGAAGTAGCTGATCATGTGGAGGTGAAATTGACATTTTCATAAATGAGGGCTGAGATTTTCTTCTAGTGATAACTGTAAGTGAAATAAGAACTCCAAAGTATGGCCCTTTGTAGAAAGTATTTATATTTGTAACCACCAGAAGGCTGATATAAACAGGTAAAGATGAACTGCACAGAAGGTACTCTGAAATGCCACAATGCAGCTGTACCTTCCTATATTTTAGTTTTTAAAATAAAACTGGTTTGATTTCAGCCCTGACGGGTCATTAATTATTGGATAATGGAAGGGAATATATCTCATTACTTCTGCTTATTGGTCAGTTTATTTACTAGCATGCACAAATAGTTTCACCACCATCATATTATCTGGTTGGATGTCTGCAGGCAGATATAAATCCAACAGGATGCTTTTCCTCACTGCTTCTTATTTAAAAGGTTTCATTCATTTTTCTAGAGATGAAAACAAATCCTATTAGCTAGGTGAACTGAATTTATGAGTCATTCAGAACAATCTGCAAGATGGTTCATTTTTATTTAACCTTTTTGAATGATGAACCTCAAGAATTAAATACTTAATCTGTCTTGATTTTGGAGGGAGGAACTATTATATAGGCATGCTTCTATTCTTGTGGTAGAAATATATGTAAATAGTGTCATATCCTTTTGCTGTTTCCTTCAGAACAGATATTCTCGAGCACAGTTCTCACATACAAGGCACTTTTTTTCATGAGCTGTCACATGTCTAAGATTATGGCAGAGGGCACCCACAAGCATGATGAGGTTTTCTCCCTAACCCCTTTCTTTCCCTCTTTCTTGCAGCCCTTAAAATGAAAGCAGTTCCCTCAGCAGAACTGACCCCTTTGATTTCAGAATAGTGTTTTAAAGTGAATCATGATGTCAATCTCATTGGTTTGTGTTAAGGTTGCACTAACAGATGCCAAATGTGACACCTGTAAGTCTCTTAATGTCCACTCAAATGGGCCACTGAACTAATAAATAAATGATCAGGTTAGTGCATCTAGTATGCTTGTCATGCAAAATCTCTGGTTTGTAGAGGAATTACCATTGGATTCAGGAAGCCCTGCCAACATTCCAGTGTATCTCCATATACCATGAATGATGTGACAGCTTTCAAAATTTGTGCTAATGCTAATGCACTACAATGCAAATATATGCAATAAGATACAAGGAGAGGGGGACAAAATAGGCATATTATTCCCCCTCCTTTATAGCCCTTATGCCTGATTCTGGTCACCCTTAAATATATGTGTTATGGCACGCAGGTCCCACTTTCATATGTGCAGCACTATACCAGGACAGGGCATCAGAGTAGAGGTGTGCCCATGCAAATGCCAGCAAGGTACAATCATGCCTCCCTT
>CM034710.1:76455186-76465333 GCA_020142125.1 Phrynosoma platyrhinos | reverse complement strand
TGTTGTACTCATCTCCATGAGAGGTTCCATAGTTTCTCTTTTGGGCATGGCCACCCTCACCACTTGTGTACGACAGCTCTGTTCCTTTTAAATGGGCTCCTGCAATGGGGTGTTTACATACACAATTAGAGTTAGGGTTTGGAAAGAGCACCCCTTTAGAGCCGGACTGGGGTTGATGCATTTATACATACATGTAAAGGTGTGCACTTTCTTGGAAGAAGCGGAAAAAAGCAGCATCTTTTTGAAGCAGCTTTTCTCCCCATAAGATGGCTAGAGGGCACTTTCTGTCTGGTTACAAAGCATGCATCATCTAAATGCCCTGCCTTGAAGCCAGCCTGAAACTTGCTTATTTTGCCTGTCTGTTTCGCCCTTTAGTCAAAGCTGCATGTAATTCTCAAATGCTTACTGAATTATTACAAAGATTGTTGACATGGACAGATCAAGCCAAGATTACTGCTTTCTGCTACAACTGGTGTCACTAATGCGAGTGACACAAATCCCATATCCAAAAAAGGGGCAGGGAGAAGGACATTTGAAGTGGAAGGGGCAGCCCTAGATAGGCTCCCTTGCAGATTTGGGTAACATGCTTGAATTGGTATTTTATTCTCTGGATGACTATAATTGTGGTCAGGGCAAACAGGCTGGTCCAGTAGATTTGGGACAAGGCAGTGTGGAATGGCAGTGTTGGCATTCATCTCATCACTTTCATATGTTTGATTCTATCACTATGTTTGTGTTATGCAAATGAAAGTTGTGGGCAGGTCTTAGTGCAATGTTGTTGTTACTTTTACATCTGGCCACCATAGTAACTCCTTTTGCTTCCTAATTTGGGGAAAACATTCTTTCAAAGAAAACATTTCCTTTGACAAATTATATACATGGCTAATATGTTCAAAACAAAGAATTCATATAGATTCAAAAATAACTAAACCCTCTTTAATATGGATTTACATAAAATTGGTGGAATAAAAATGTAATTATATCTTTTTTTGGGGGGGAAGACTTACTTTTTTGCACTTTTTACTTTATTCATATTTGAGAATGTCAAATAAATGAAGCTGTTTCTAATCAAGGTTATTATGTCATTCATCCTTTAAAAAAGAGCAGAATTCCATAGTTTTTTAATTCCGTAACTAATCTCTTGCTTTTGCCATGTACAGGATAAGGGGGACGTGCATGCCATAACATATATATTTAAGGGTGTCCAGAATCAGGCATAAGGGCTATAAGATTATTAGGGAGGTTGAATAATATGCAGAAAATGTAGATACATTTTTAGGCAAGTTGTGATTTATTTATTTATTTATTTACTTATTGAATTTATGCCTTGTCTTTCTCCTTTGATGAGATCCAAGGTGGTTTTCAGAAATGTAACACAAGATTAAATTAAACATTTTATTCTAAAAACGTTAAAATTAAATAACATTATTAAAAATTGTAATTGAAATAGTTAAAACACATTCAAACATAATTATTAATAAAAGATAACTTTACACATACTACTGCTACATAAATGTTCAGGCTTGCACTTTTTAAAGATGTTATTTATTTATTTATTTATTCATTCAAAAGTTCACGCAACATGAAGTTACAGCTGATGCAGGGAACAGAGATTAGACAGAGAAAATAATTTTGTTGAGACTGAAGTTCTTGATGATACAGTCCATGTTGCATCTTCCAAGATCATAGAATCATAGAGTTGGAAGAAACTACAAAGGCCATCATTCTAGTCCAACCCCCTGCCATCCAGGAACTCAAAATCAAAGCATCCCTGACAGATGGCCATCCAGCCTCTAAACATCACAACATAAGTATGCACAGATTGTGAGGAATATGTTGGAGAAATAAATATCAGAATGTGGGCCAAAGTGCTGAGATGTGTTGTTTTGCTCATATAAAATTTTATATTGATACCTGTATTACTTTTGCCATAGGGTGAAAGCAGTTTTGTTGTTTGTCAGTTATACAGGGTGTGTAAATGATAATGGGTATTGGAAATCTTTGGGACAAGTAATTCTCTGTTTTTAATATTATCCAAAATTGCTTTTCTTGAATTCATAAGTTGGCTTATTTTGGGATCAAATGGAAATGTTCCTTGCTTTACAATCACACTAAAAACCACCTCAATACTGTCTGAATAAAATAGCTGGGGAAAGAAGCTAACAGCACTTTCTAGAGGTATAGTCTAGAAAGAAAATTGAAGTTGATTTGGTAAAATTTATTAAACTGTTGGAAACAAGTGTTTATACAAAGCATCAGTCATTTTGGCTTCTACCTTTCTAATGATGCATCTTGGAATAAGAAAGAAAAACAGTGGCTGGTGGCAGCTGTAGAATTCCTAGGGTCTAAGAATAGAATTCAGAGGATGTTGCTAGAGACAAGCATGGTCTTGTCCTCTAAATTAAAGTCATATGGTTTCAAAGTGTCAAGTCTGTAGATTCAGGAGTTTTCTCTTTTCTCAAGCTTGATTAGATCACAGGGTGCTCTATAGTAATTATAGCCATATTGGAAGGCTGCACTAAACAAACAAAATGTTTAGCAACAAGTTGCTACAACTTTGGGGTGGTGATTACTAACTTAAGGTTCCTGAATTTAGAGCACAGGTTGTTAGTGAATTTTCCCACATACCGGTGCTACATCTTGCATCTGGGGTGCATTCATTCACACTCATGATGTTGGTAGAACCACACATTCTGTTTTGTTGGATAGATTTCACCCATCCTTAGAAGGAATAAAAGAAGAATGATGCATAAATGATGTATCATAATTCCACTTCTAACAAGATCATAATTAAGTTTATGCATCATCACTTGTCCCAGCTGATGCTTCATTGCATCTCTTTTATAATTGCTACTGAATCGCTGCTACCCCATCCAAACGTCAAAACCTTAAGAATATTGTGATCAAGGACAACTTAATCATGTATTACCTTTTCCGCATTTAAATTATTAAACTTAGGGCCTATGCAGACTGCCAGAAATAGTGCAAACTGAGTCCACTTTAACTGCCCTGGCTCAGTGCTAGAGACTCATGGGAATTGTATTTTTTTCTGAGACATTGAGCCTTCTCTGTCAGAGAGCTCTGGTGCCACAATAAACTACAGTTCCCATGATTCCCTAGCACTGAGTCAGGGCAGTCAAAGTGGACTCAATTTGCACTATTTCTGGCAGTCTGAAAAGGCCCTGTATCTAAGGTGTTATTCCACTGGTGCAGGTGTGAGCAGCTTCCATAGGTAAAGGGATTGCACATGCTGCCTGGACTTTGGAGGGCCACCTTCTCTTTTAGGCTCTTGAGGGACTTATTTTTCAAAATGATAAGTAACCCAAATTCACTTACTCCTGGTTTTGAAAAACGCTGCTGGACCTAAAATTAAGGGGGGGGGGAGAGGAAGCATAGCAAAATATTTTCACCACAGCCAGAGGAGAGTGTGGGGACCTATTTCAGTAAAAAATAAAAATAAAAATAGGGAATGTGGGAGGTTTAGTGGTAGTGGGCTACAATGGTGGGAGATTAGTGCTTAAGGATTGTATGTGGCTTGTGAGCTACATTTTGCCCACTCTTGCAGTTGTGAAGTTTCTACTGCTAATAGAAACTCCATTTCATATTTGCACAAGTGTCACATACTATTTGTAATCCATTCCACGTGCCATTTGACAAGTTGTTCCAGAAGGATTTCACAAACTGATACACTTGTTGTTTCGTAGCTTTTTGAGCAGTTCATTATGATTTCATTAGACTGGATGTTTGCTTGTGCTGCTTGCATACTGCTTCCACTAGTCTTTGTGTAACCATTATTGGAATAATGATATCTCTTGTACTTGTCCTATTAGGGTAGCATTGAACTCGACCTCCTTGTATTTGAAATAAACAAGAATCACAAGCATGCAGTCTCATCAGGTGAATGGGTGTCTGGGGTAGGAGGTGGAAGAGAAAAGACGATATGCACTGATTCCTATCATTACAGTAGTTTCTAATTTCTAACACTGCACTTGCTGAAATCTATTAGGACTGACTATCTGATGCTTACCATTAGAAAGAATGATGCTTGCTTTCTTGATCCTCATAACTTCTACAGTGGTTGCTTTGGCAGGTCTAATCTAGACAATAAACCTAATTGATTATTTTCACTTCACACTACACTGAACATTGAAAGTAGGAGGCACTTCCTCTGTTAAAGAGTATGTTTTGTTTTGAATGATTTTTTTGTTAGGTGTTGCAACCTGGATAATGGGAAGTATTCACAAATATACAATGTCTTAACATATAGAGGGATGGAAATTCTTATTTACACTTTCAGTTATTGGATAGTTCTCATCATATGCTGTGTGACTCTTCTTTAACTGGAACTGCCAAGTGTTGGACATGAAACCTTCTGCATTCAAAGCATGTCCCTTACCATTGAACTATAGTCCCCTCTCATATAGATTTTTGATAACTCTTTAACATGCCTGTTTTCTATATTGTTGGTATTGCATGCTCTTACTCCTAAGTGTATTATTTGATAGCTTCAATGAAAACATCAAATATTTTTGATGAATTGATCCGAAATATGTATATCCTGCCTGTTACATATTGAAACTTTCAAGGCAACTTATATATCCTTTATCTTTGGAGTTCTTTTTTAAAAAGTCAGTCAGTGATTTTGACCCTTTGTTATATGCATTTTCTTATTTCTTTCTTGTATTATTTGTCTATATCGTTTTCTTAATTATCAGGTGTGTTGCATTTCTCTTAGCCTTTTACTAATTTTTTAATATTAACTTGAATCTTTTCTACTACTGTCATCCAATCATTGTTAAATTTATCGTTTGACTTAGAGTTGGCTTAATTTTACTTTGAGAAACTGGCATAATACCTCCCCATAGTATATTATCCTGTTTGCAGACTTCGAGTTCGTAGTCTAACTCTTTGCAGGAGGGACAGGTGGGTAGGGATAAAATGCCGGTACGTGCCTGGACATGCACCATTATTTTAAATGAGGCTCGATTATTTGCAAGCCACCATTTTAAGGGGGGGGGTCAGGAATGGATTCCCCCAAATTGGGAAGGGCTACCGTAATTGAAATCAGTTCTGCTTCAAGGTGAAGATGCCTTTCATCTGGTTGCTCATGGTAAAAACTTTAGTAACCAGGGAGCACTCAGTTACCAGTATGCCACTAGTGGTATGTTTTTTCCAATAACCATCTTTCTTGTTTTCAGCATTCCTATGCACCAGCTCCCCACCCCATGGCTCCTCCCAGCCCCAGCACTAATAGTAGCAACAACAACAACAGCAACAACAGCAGTGGTGAACAGTTGAGTAAAACCAACCTGTACATCCGAGGCCTTCCTCCCGGCACCACTGACCAAGACCTAATCAAGCTGTGCCAACCGTAAGTAAAATGGCTCTGTTGTACTTCTGACTGGAAATGCACGTGCTTGAGAATGACCTTTACAAGGATAAATTGTCACAAACAGCTTCTAACCTTAAACAGGCAGGCTTATTTATGTGCAAATGAATTAGTTAGGTGCATGGTGTATGTTTGTCAGTGGAGAACACCTGATAAAGGATAACTTGCATCTTTTGCTCAAGTGTGATAAAAATCTTCCTGACAATCTGTGCTTAGGAGGAAGCATAATTTGACCTGCAGACACTTTGGTGAGAATGAAGGAGAAACGGCTGCTTGATCCCAGGTGGGGTATGCATTAGTGGTTGCTACGGAAACTTGCTGTGGTAGAAAAAAATATATGGAAGGAAGACATCAGAACTATCCACACCATTCCTGTGGTGGCAACTTTTTAGGAGAGATTAAATGGCCCACTTGAAGACTTTAACACTGCCAGTTTAGCATATCATAGTCAAATTATTTGTCTGAGGAAATGCCCTCAATCGTCATATCTAGAATAAAACTGGGTTTGGGAGGCAGTGCTGGAATATATAAGCCTCTTATTTTTGCACACTTCTGTATGTATTGAACATTAGGTAATGTTAGAAACAATAATTAAACATTAGTGGTTTCTAGTGAAGTATGGCTTTGGGGGTTTGAACAAATGATTTGTTATTGTCTTTGGCATTCCTCTCTTCTGTGTTATCTCCTTCTCTGTTTCCCCTCTCCAACCAAATATGAGTTACAAATAAATTCTGTTTCAGTCCTAATGTTAGAATAATTTTTCTCAGGAAAAATAGTAGTCAGAATATGTAGGACTCCTGTGGATTTGAAGAATAGCCATGTGTTTTCTTGACTTTGGTGAGAAAGGGTGTGTCTCAACACATCAAGACAACCTGGGGGGGGGGGGGGAGGATTAATTGCTGTAAGATTTTTCACATTTGGGAGCTTTTTGAAAAAATGTCATTTCATATTTTTTTTTAAAAAAAGCATTGCTGTAAAGATTTTGCTCAAGAAACTGTTTTTGACACAAACCTTCTGCCTTTTGAACAAAAATTAACTAGTTTTTGACAGAATGTTTTATGTGAAGAAATATATGTAATATATTTTTTTAAAAAATATACAACAACATAGTGATTAAATAACTTTTGAAGTTGTTTGTTCTTATGTGAGAGAATCAAATAATAAAGATTCACATCCCAGAAGTCTCCAAATATGTACTGGACACACATCAGGCAATCACTCTTCTCAGTATATGCTCACTGTGTGTCCTCAGATTTTCAGAAATATTACATGGGCAGTACATATATGGGTATATTTATTTCCGCTACTTAACCAAAAATTGATAGTAGCAAAGAATAGAAACTGATGGGTTGTATAAGACTATTAGAGATCTATAAACAGTTTTAAAAGGAGGAAGGAAGGGGAAGAAAAAAATTGGCAGTACTTTTAAAACTATCTGATTTTATTTTTGCATGAACTTTCTTCAGCTGTGATACTTAGTGGTATTAACACCTCAGGTATAAAGCATGTTTATTTAGGGCCTTTACAGACTGCCAGAAATAATGTAACTTGAGGCCACGTTAACTGCCCTGGCTCAATAATAGGGAATCATGGGAAGTGTATTTTTTTCAGGAACATTGAGCCTTCTCTGTCAGAGAGCTTTGGTGCCACAATAAACTACAGTTCCCAGGATTCCTTAGCTATGAGCCAGGGCAGTTAACGTGGCCTCAAGCTGTATTATCTCTGGCACTCTGTAAAGGCCCTTAGTTGTGGGAGTGAAATAGGTTGTAATAGGACTCAGAAAGATGCAAATCATGTCCCTTGCCCTAAATTTTCAAAAAGCTGGGTGAGATGATACAGGGTTTTTTAGATCAGAGTGTTGATGTGTCAGAGCAATAAATCTGCTTCCCAAAATTCACCTTCCGAGGGTTCAAACCCTCTCTTTTGTTATATGTGCAGTAGCAAGGATTCTTGTATTCATAAGAACAGTGTACCATGTCTTTGTTCATACCTCTGCTAATGGATGAAATTTGTGAATACTGTATAACTCGTTTCAGTAGTTTCTCTTTCTAGTTTTCCTTTGTAATTTCCTTCTTCAAAGACCGCAACCTATAAATCCCTTACTCTGTGTCCAGGGAGCTTGAAATATTGATCAACTGGTTTAGGGGTATTACCAGTTCTAATGTCAGATTTGTGTCTATTAATCTGCTAGCGTAGAGACTGTAAGAGAAGCATTGCTGGCATAGGATGGCATATATCACATTGGAAGAAGAGCAAGTAAATGTACCTCTAATGTTTTGAATTATGTTATTAGCCCCTATAATACTGGTCCTACAGTAGATGTGAGGGGGCACAGTTAGCATCTGGGTTTGTGGCAGGTTCTTTTATTACCATCCATGTTATGCATCATGTTAGAACTAGTAGTTTGAAATTTAGAGGCTATCTGTAGGCCAAAAAAGACCTGCTTCTAGAGCTTATGAGAGGTCCGTGCTATTCTTCAGAATTGGTTGTAGCTCATTGATGATGCATGTGAATAGTCTCAGCTGGAGACTGTAGACAACGGCTTCATAGTACACAACTGTACATATATAAATACAAAATTTGTCACTATTGGACATATAACAGAAGGAGTATTATTTGAGAAAGTTTTAAATCCAGGGAAATGACTTTTGGTAAGTGGATTTATTGCTTTTACACCTTAACACTCACTGATCACTGTAAAGATCTGATAGAGCTGTATTACCTTATGCAACCCTTTGAAAATGTAGGACATGGGTCATGAATTGCATATTTCTGTATCCTGTTACATTCTGTCCCACTCCCACAACTGTATAAATGTAGTTTATACCTGAGACCTTAATACCACATAGTACTGCAGCCAAAGAAGTGGGTTTATATCCACAAAAGCTCACACACACAAAAAAAAATTAAAAATGAGTTAGGGCCTTTGCAGACTGCCAGAAATAATGCAGCTTGAGGCCACTGTAACTGCCCTGGTTCAGTGCTAGGGAATCATGGGAATTGTAGTTTTTTCTGAGACATTGATCCTTCTCTGTCAGAAGTTCTGGTGCCACAATAAACTACAGTTCCCATGATTCCTTAGCACTGAGCCAGAATAGTTAAAGTGGCCTCAAGCTGCATTATTTCTGGCAGTCTGTAAAGGCCCTTAGTCTTAAAGGTGCTGTCACATTTCTCTCCCCCCCTTCCTCCCTCCCTCTCTTCCTTCCTTCCTTCCTTCCTTCCTTCCTTCCTTCCTTCCTTCCTTCCTTCCTCCTTTTTCGGCTGCAAGACACTAAGGACTTTATCACATGAGGCAGGTAAAGCACCACTGCAATAGGATAATAGCACCTTTGGTTGGGTCTAATCATATGATGTCATTTCTGTTCTGTTCTCCTAGTGGGAGAGTATTTTGAAAGTATTCCTGTTTATTAACACAAAAATAGTTTCCTGCTATTGTTCTGCTATGATTTCTAAGGAGATAGTTAAATTCTGCTTTAATGGCAATTTTGGGTGGTCAGAGGTTTGTCAATGGGCATACTTTGGGTGTGTCTTAGGTTCCCTAATGTTCAGAGAAGTAGGAGAAGGGGTGGAAATTTCAATTTGATTCCTTTTCAATTTGAGATAGAAAAGTAACCAAGACACTTTTTTGTTGATGGGAAAGACAACAGCAACACAGTGTCAAATGACCAACTCCCCCACAACCTGGGCTTATAAATAAAATTTTATTGTTGTTGTTGTTGTTGTTGTTGTTGTTGTGAGACATGCCAAGAAGGCAGCATTTTGCTCACTGAACCCCACCTTGCATTTTTTTTTTTTTTTTTGCAACCTGGAGTCTCTCTCTCTCTCTCTCTCTCATTCATGCATCCCTGGGAATGTAGGTAGAAAAGAGCTTTATAGTTTAAAAAAGTATTTATTTCATTAACATTGCCTTCTGCCCTTTCTTGTTATTTTGCACTAATTGAGACTCAATTAGTTTATAGCAGGGGTAGGCAACCTTTCCCCTTTAAGGGCCAAGGGACTTCAGCTCCTCAGCCATGTTGGCCAATAGTCCCATGTTGGCCAATAGCTCCTGGGATTCTGGGAGCTGAAGTTTCTCGGCCCTTAAAGGGGAAAGGTTGCCTATCCCTGGTTTATAGCAATGAGTGTCAACAGCACCTTTAGTCTGATCTACCCTGAATCAGGAGGTACCCCTGCCCCCAAGGAAAAAAGGCAAAAGGCTTGGAGGCTTCTGTACTTTTGATAAATGCATTTTAAAAAGTAAGGGGCTTTGCATACCTGCTTAAAGGGCTGGTCTGGGGTTGAGGCAGCTGCACATTGGCCACCCCAAGTCCACCCCAACCCTGTCCTGATGCTGTGCACCCGTTTGCACGGCATGCAGCATCAGGACGCCCTCTTGGCACAGCGTGCACACATGCTGCACCAAAAGAGCACAAAAAAGCCGCTGCCACTGCTGGGGCAACAATAAGGAGGATCAGGGCCACGGCGTGCAGTTTCTGTGGCTTCAATCCACCATTCCCAGGGGCGGCTCTGTGCCGCCCCTTTAGGCCGGTCTGCAATGGCCCTAAGACTATTTTTATTTATATTCCTCTGTGTAAAAAGTGTGTGTGAGAGAGAGAGAGAGAGACTTTCTATGGCTTACATTAAAAAGAAAAAAGATTCTAATGAGGGAGGGCACAAGCCAAGTTGACCTTCAGGGAAATGAAGGCAAGTTAGGAAATGAGACAGGGATAGGAAGTACAGTGGTACCTCTACTTATGAAATTAATTCGTTCCAGCAGCC
>CM034710.1:76438669-76455086 GCA_020142125.1 Phrynosoma platyrhinos | reverse complement strand
ATTTTTTGTTAGTAGAAGCATTCGTAAGTAGAGGTACCACTGTACTTGGTGGGCACCCTCAAGTCCTGTGTGATAAGCTTTTTTTGGAAACAAAAGTTGCAATCCTAGAATGGTTCCTAAGGTGTGAAAGAAAGGAGTGCAATCCTAATTGCATAGCATTTTTAGAAGCAATGTTTTTTTGTTTTTTTATCAGGAGGAGAGCCTCCTGTGATAAAGTCCTAACAGGCCTACTTCTCTGAAAACTATAAACAGCTGTTAATATTATAAATAAAATTCCATATGCCAAACTTCAGGATATGATCAAAGAACCCTTTGTTTGTTTTAGGTTTGTTTACAATAAAATACTCAACAAATTCTATGTAAGTCCATAATCACCACATTATAGCTATTGTCCTGCAGTCTTTTGTCTCCTCACACCTACTTCTTCTGTCAACAGCACACAAGTCTTCCTTGCCTTAGGCTCTCTGATGTTTACTCCACTGGGCCTTCTGAATTAGTTCCTCCTTTACACAGCCCTTCTGTTGCTTGAATTTGTTTCCCTCAGGGCCCGTTCTTTGAAATTCCATTTAAAAAATAATATTTGGTCTGATAATTGCTGGGCTCTTTCTTTCAGCTGCCTTTAGCTACTGTTTTTTACAAGCCTATATTAGTATTATCTGCAGATAAACTGATCTTTCCCTTCTCTACCACCACAGGAGCTATCTTGCACAGTAACAAGCCATCCACATGGGGAATACACAAGCATAAGCCTACATGTAACTGCTTTCTTTGGCTTTATCTTCAGCCTTGCACAATTGCAAATGCATGAAATGGGGAGAATAGATATATGTTTGCTTCTCCATCCTTTGTGTTCCATGGGCCAAACTAACAATTTTCCACACAGAGGTGAAATTTCCAAAATAGTGAGACTAATGGAGAAGGTCTGAATCAGGCTTATAGGTGTGATTTCAAGCTCTGCATGTGGATGTATTAGCAGAAGCAGTGATTCAGCATGTGATGACCACCATTTTGTAGAACTTGACACAGTTTTGAAGAACTTTGAAAAATAAATATTGTCACTTTGAAAACACCCCACTTTATTTTCCAAGTTCAGCCCTTTGTGGGAGGAGAGTCCCTAAAAATCCATGTGCATACAGGCAAAAATAAATAGCTTAAGAGACTCTGAACTGGAATCTCTGCCAATATGTTGTCATAAGCTGACAAAAAGCAACATGAGGGTTTGGTCCTTACCTATTTTTGTTGAGCTTCGGCCATGACATTGGTGGAGGCAAGGTGGTTATCAGGTCAAGGATAAATGGCTGCTTACTGGACAGCAGCTTCTCAGATTAAATGTCATGTGCTGATTCTTCTACATGAAGGAAGAAGTCAGGCTGAAGGGAAAGGATGAAAGATTAAAGGAGAGAAGTCAATCATTTGATTCTGAAATGAGTGGCACAAATGGAGCAAAATGTGGGTTAAAAACTACTGAGGAGGCAGAACTTGGAAAAGTTACTTTTATCTCAGTACTTCCCAGAATTTCCCTTCCAAAGGCTGTGCTGGCTGAGGATTCTGGGCATTGCAGTGTAGAACATAACTTCTGAGCTTTGAGGAGCGAGACTAGAATGGTAATGAATTTGGAAAATGTGGGTTCTTCTTCCTTTTCTGGGGAAGAGCAAAAAGGGAAACGTAACGATTCTTTGGGTGGGATTCGAGCCACCCAGATGCTTCTATAAAGCTTGCAACAAGCATGAAAGTGACTGCCGTGCCATTTCCTTTGCCATCTGGCATTTAGAGGTCTATTGTCTCCAGGCACTGGACACACACCTTAACTGTGACTGATCATAGCTGCAAATAGACATCTTTCATGAATGTGTAATCTTTTTAAGAAAGATTCTAAGCTTAGTGTCCAGTATTGCCACAGTTTGTAGCAGTAAATCACATATGTTAATTATGTGTTGTGTGGCGAAATTAGGTTGCTTTGCAAGGATTTTTCTGTGACTACCCTCCAGCCAGCATGATCAGTGTCTCGTGGCTGCTTGACTCTATATGTTCCCTTTTGTGAGTGAGAAAATGGGTAGTTGAAAGAGTGCTGCAGAATGTTGCATACAGTGACACTGCTACAAATGTTGACCCATGAGTACTGCTCTTGGCAAACAGGTTTGTTTTGGAGAGCAGGAATTGAATGGAAAGACAGACTAGGTGTCTTGTGGTGGATTTGACCCTGCCTCTGTCTGCCCTAGTGTTTGTTCAACATTCTTAATTGATACACCACACATCTCTACATACCTTGCTTTACAGAGTATCAGTGGTGGCTGGTAGCTTCCATGCCAGTGGGATGGTGAATCTGCTGTGAGTTTTAAACTCTACAGGAGACATTGGAGTGCTGAACCTGTTAGGGATGCAGGAGTCAGAAGCTTGGAGAGCACAGATGAAAACACAGCATTGATTTACTACTCCACTGACAAGGAAGCCGATCAGTTGCCACTGTAACATAGACAAGAGTTTCCTGGCACATTACAAACATTGTAACACTAGCTAACTCCCCTGCCCTATTGGGGCTCTCTTGGCCAGTTCATTACAGATTCCTAGAATCATAAAACTGGAAGAGACTACAGGGGCTATCCAGTCCAGCCCCCTGCCTTTTTTGTGAAGGCAATACATCCCAATATTCATTCATATGGTTATCTACTAACCTTAGCTTTAAGCAACATTCTTACCTTGTCCCCTAATGACCATCATTAAAACTGAACTTGTTACCTCATCTTCACACTCAAAACTTCATAGGAAGTTTTGCATTCCTATGGACATTCTTACACAGAGACTGCTTTATAGGTCTGTCTCTGGGCTTCCCACTCCACCAAATGCATCAAAAGACGTAGGGTCAAGTCTATGAAAGTTTATGCTACCAACTTCTATCTTTCAGTTAGTCTTAAAGGTACTGCAACATCCCTTTGCATGCTGAAACATATACAACTCGCGTGGTCCAGACCGGCACGTATGCCTGTTCCATAGGCACCTTGCCCTGACATGTGCCTGTGGTCTCTTCCTGTGGTCTCTTCCTGTGCTTAAGACTGGGCTGAGCAGTGAACAATTTAAAAATTGGAAGGTTGGGTTGAAGCCACCTCCATTATTTCACATTTTTAAGATGTATGATGTTCAGGGTGTGAAATTCCCCCCAGGGCATCACATGGCTGTTTTAATATTGTTAATAGTTTAATTTATTTTAATCTCTCTCTTTTTATGAACTTAATGATAACATAGGGCCTTTGCAGACTGCCAGAAATAGTGCATTTTAAATGGAGGCACTGCCCTGGCTCAGTGCTAGGGAATCATGGGAATTGCATTTTTTTTTTTTTGGAGACATTGAGCCTTCTCTGTCAGAGAGCTCTGGTGCCACAATAAAATACAGTTCCCATGATTCCCTAGCACTGAGCCAGGGCAGTGCCTCAATTTAAAGTGCACTATTTCTGGCAGTCTGCAAACGCCCATACATATTCTAATTAGTCAGATTCCTTGAGTCCCAGATTTTTGGAAAAGAAAAAATATTTATTTATTTATTGACTTTATGTTCCACCTTTCTCCCAAGATGGGATTTAAGGCAGCTGGTAATAATTTAAAAATATTCAGCTAAAACATTAATTTACAATAATTAAAAAAGAATTACTGTATATACTCATGTATAAGTCTAGAAATTTTAGTCAAAAAATTGACCCCCAAAATCTGGGTTGACTTATCCATGGATCAGTATAAGTACTGTACTTAACTATTATTTTAAAAAAGGAACAATCCCCTGGTGAAAGTCAAGAGTGTTATCTGTTCTGGAAGCAGTGATTCCCCTCTATTCTCTCATCCATATAGATGTTAGGGAGAACACAGGCATGCCTGCTGGAATTTTTAAAATTTCTCTGGCATTGTTTTCCTTTGCTTCATCCTTTGCATCTTCTGTTCCTTGCCCCTTAGTTTTACCCTCAACTTATCCTCAGGTCATATCAAAATCCATAATTCTGGCCCCAAAACCTGCCCTTGATTTATACATGAGGTCAAATTATAGCCGAGTATTTATGGTATTTAAAAACATTATTAAAAACAAAAGATATTTAAAACATAATTTCCCATAAAAATTTTTAAAAATGCAGCACACCACTTCAGACACACTACTGCTCCATAATTAAAATGTAAAGGCCTGTCTCAATAAAAAGGCTGGCAGAGAGAGCAAAAAGTGGGGCAGCTAGACCTCCCATGTAAGAGAGTTCACAGCCTAGGAGCAACCATGGAGAAGGCTTTCCCCCGTGTCCTCACCAACCATGTCTTTTGAAGGTGGTGGAACTGATAGAATGCCCTCCCCTGTAGATCTTAAAGCTTGTACTAATGACGACAACAACAGTAATAATAATAGTAATAGTAGATGTCATATTTTGCTTTGTTTTGTTTTGGTCAGCATACTTTCAGTCCCAATGATGGAAGCAAATGGTACTGTGAAAATGGATGCTGGCTGGGTTTTTTTTTTTAGCTTTGTGCTTTTTTGTGAAAAACTGCATGAAGGTTGCATCTCCACTTCAGAAATGATCCAATTTGACACCACTTTAACTGTCATGGCTCAAGGCTATGAAATTCTAGGAATTCCCAGAATTCCATAGCCTTGAGGCATGGCAGTTAAAGCAGGGACAAACTGGATAATTTCTACAGTGCGTATGCAGCCTAAGTGTTAGCAGAGTTTCATGGATATAGGAGTGGGCATGATATCTGTGGAGGACCATAATGTGCATTTAAACCTAATGTTCTTCTGGTCTCTTTCAGCCTTGAAGTTTTATGATATGCTCCAAAACAATGCTTTCATAACCTTTTTTTCTATGACAGTCATAGAGAATTTTGGTGTGGATTATATGGTCTAATCCACAACAGGTGTGAAAACACAAATAGCTGTAGTCTAATTTATACCAGCTGGCACTTTAACATTGTAGAATCCAAAAAAACATACTTCTGTTTATTTGCACTATGAAAGCCATAGTCCAGAATGGTAGTGTCTAATGTCACATCATGTTTATGATTCTGAGGGTAACCTGCAGTCCACAGGGGCCATGCGGCACCCAGCAAACTTCACTGTAGTTTGTGAGGAATTGTGGCAATCCTTAAAACATCCATTCCTATAATTTTGATTGATTCTGTGTCTTCTGCATGTGAACCCAGTGAGTTTAATAGGCTTTATTCCCAGCCATGTGTTCATAAAACTATAAGTGCCTTTTATCAGGCTGAAGTAGCCACTTGTATGGACTCCTCTCTGCTGTTATGTTTTGTTTGCTTTTTGGTGCAAAGAACACTTTTAATAGCAAACTCAGGCAATTAATATCACTGGCTATGCTTTCATATCTCTAAGGTTTGCAGATGGGCAATTAAATGAAAACATAAAGAGACTCCTTTACAAAAGAAGACAAAACCCAGTCCAATAAGGACTGGATATGATCAGTGGCAGTCAAATCATTCATTTATTCATATTAATAATTTGTCTGAAGGTCATGGAAGGTAAAAGAGTCTTCACTGAAAACTCAAGAAAGAACTCTCTCCCTTTGGATGAGGAACCACTACAGAGAAAGCCCTGTCACAGCTTTTTATTAGGCTAATAATAATCACAGGGCTGCTTTGTGGAAAAGATACAACTATCTGACCAGAACATTCATGAAGACTGCTGTTGTTAGGAGGCGAGGATGATGTACAATGTTTTATTGCAGTTCCCACTTGTCTAGTTTACAACAGATCTTGGGAAAATCTTATTTATTTATTTATTTATTGCAAATCTCAATATTCCTTCAGTCAGCTGGAGAATTCTAGGAGTTTTAGTTCAAAACAGTAACTTCCCCAAGAATGATTTATACTAATATAATTGAATTTATAATCCCAAATTATTTAGGAGCGCCCCCCTCCCCCCCGCTCCATACACACATGATTATATGAGTAGGCGTCACTGTGGCTCACTGATAGAAATGTGATCTTAAGGGCTGAGTTACTAGATTTCTTTGGAGTAGCCTCTTTTGAAAGCTGAGAGTGTGAAAACAAAACATTTCTCTCGCAGCTCTCTCCCTTCTTCCTTACCACAGTGTTGCTTCTTTGTCCCTGCTCACAACCTTTCCTACCTGCTGTGACACAGATCCAGAGCACTGAAAGCCAAGGCACAAGGCAGCGGGGAGAGAACGTGGTGGGTGGAACACATCAGGCAGGACCAGAGGCTTATTTGTCAGCTTGCGGCCACCTTTTTTGCCACTGTGCTCTGAAGGTCACACTGGCTTGTCTGTGCGGAGAATTAGAACTCTATTATTATAACCAGCAAATGTGAAGGAAGACAGTAAGTAACCTCTACTGGTGAGCACTCTGTAAGTGAATGTAGAAAAACTTTTCAACCAATTAAAGGGCTGGGGAGAGAGAGTCAACAGAATTTTTTTTTTAACTTCTTCTATTGTAAAAACCATATTTGCAATCACCATTAGCACCTTTTTAATTTGCTAGTGTGCAGTTTTAAATAGCAGAAGCAAATAGGAATTCATGTTTGGTTAAGTGCCATTGTTATGTAAGCCTCCTGCCACTTTTACATCTCAATGGTATGCCTTTTTTTGTGGTGTGTATTGCACATGGAATAGAAAATAGTCATCTGGAGTGCTAGTGACACTCACACAGCATAGTCCATTATGCACAATGCCAGACGTTTCTGACAAATGGATCAACACCATCAAACCTTTTATCAATTTAAGGATAACCTTGTCACAGTAATCTGTCAAACAATACAAATATAACTATACGAAAACAAGCCATCATGAACTCAGTGGTAACCAAGTAAATAAGAAAAATGTTGCTGGAAGAGTGCTCTTTGTTGCATACCTTTGATGCTGCAAATGGTTTCAAAGAATTTTCAACAAAAATATAAGGAGCCTTTTGGCTTTGTGGGACTGTGTTTTCTGTATTTTTTATATGTCACAAATACATTTGTGTCCTTATAAATGAAATTAAATGCTCATCAAGTACTGTGACCTATAAACATGTCTAGTTCAGCACAAATAGTTGATAGCCCTATTCACACAACTGCATCATAAAGTATAACAATGTCTAGGTTTTCCCAAGAACAATTTTCCAGACCCATTTTTCTCTCCAAATTTCATGATAATCTGATGTGATCTTTACTATGCTTTTGTTTCAAACCAAAGGTAGAATGACAAGTACTCTTCCAATAACCAAGTCCCTGGCTGCAGCAGCATTGCAGAAATAATCCACTCTGTTGCCACAATAAACTGCAGTTCCCAAAATTCCATAACATGGAGCCATGGCAGTTAAAGTCAAACTGGATTATTTCTGCAGTGCAGATGCAACCTCTAACAGAAAAAGCTCCTTTTTACAAGTCTTTTTCTTCCCCATCCAGCCCCCCTCCTCTTTTCATCTTTGTCCTTTGTCTAGCTGGAAGTTTTTTTTTTTTAACTTTTAAATTTTTTTTTAAAACTTAACATTATCCTTGTAAGAGTAGTGAAGGACTGGAGAAACACAGACATTCAATTGCCAGGTTGCAGCAGCATGTCTACAGTAAACAGTGCAATAAAGCTTCAGCTGAGAAAATGTCAGGAGCTTATCATACCACACCACATGTTCGCTTTAACATCTCTGACTGCCTCCTGTTGCATTTTGGGATTTGTAGTTCCATGAGGCTTAAAGGCTCTCTGGCTGAATATTCTAAATGCCTCTTCCTAAATTACAGGTTCCAGAATGCAACAGGAGGCAGCCAGAGCAGTTAAAACAACTTAGCCCTGTTTTAAGAGTGTAGAATGATAGTCTTGTCAGATACTTCTCAACCAATCTTTCTTTAGCTATCTGTGCAAAGTTATCCCTGGAGGAATTTTGGAAGAAGCTTTCATGTGACTGTTGGAGGTTCTAAATGTTGTTTTTTAAAAACTTATCCTTATCTGACCTTGTTTCATTTCACATGTGTATACTGTTGGTTTTGAATGAAAACTCCAGTGAAACATACAGAACTGCTCTTCATTTTGTGTGGTGTAGGAACCTCTCCCTATTCTTTCTATGTTATTTCTACCTCCGGTACCAATATTTTTCTTAAAGAAATAATGCCCAGGAACACATCTGTTTGGGTAACTTAGCTATATTTGTACATTTATGTAGCCAGGGGGTTGGGTATAATTTCAGTGATAACATATTGAAATGTTATCATGAGCTAAATTATGATTTTCTCTCCATTTGTAACAAAATCTGCATCTGACCCCATGTTAAACTATTAGCTTTGTTGAATTGACTGACATGCTAAGAGATTTGGCAAAGGCCACTTATATAAATAAATTCAAATTAAATGTTATGAATACTACTAGCATTAAAAACATCTGTTTAATACTTTTGCATACTTTAGATGTCAGTCCCCTAAACTACTTATTTCCTTTGCCTATAAATCTGAATAAATTCTAGGTCAGAAAACTGGAAACCAGAATATATAGGACAGCTATAAAACAAATAGCATGAGCAAAATTAGATGACTCAATTAAATGAATGGAAGAATTAGAAAAATTCCTCTCAGGTAGAATTTAAACTCAGTTCCTCCTACACACACACACATTTACATACAGAGAGAGAAAGAGAGAGAGAGGAGAACTAAAAGAAGAAAGACCATTTCCTCAAAGGAGCCCCCCCCCTCCTATTTTAAACTTCTTGTGGTGGAATGACTCAGTTTAATTAAATGGGAAGTTTATTCTTCCAACTACACATTGTAGGCTTGGTCCATATTGGACTCTCACAATGTAGTTATGAAAAGAATAGCAACATTCCACAGCTCGACTTTAGAGAATGCATTGTCCAATTTAGCCCTTTCTCAAGCAATCAGATTTGGTTTTAGGGTAATGTGTTCTGACATCAAAGGTCTTAAAGATTAACACAGTTAATTACATATGAAGTCAGAGATATTTGAGAAATCACCTAGACAAAGTTACCTAGAAGAGAAAATAGAACTTGGCTCCCTAAGCATAAGACTATCTAGTTGTCTTATCATTACCGTTGGTACTCCTATATTATGTTATCAGTCATGTTCCTGAGCATCCAGTTCTGTAAGAACACCACCAGTATTGAACTGAGAATTTCTTCCATTCTGTGAGGCTGCAGATTACTACCACCAGCATTACTTCCACTACTGTTCTAGTCTGCTGCCACACTTGGTTCTTCAGAGGGATGTACTGACATTAACTTTTTGTATAGTTTCACCACTATGGCAGACAATTGGACATTGCTCACTATTAGGTCCAGCCTGAGACATTTTACTGCCTGAAGCAGAGCAGCAAATGACACCCCTCCCTTCCCCAAAGTTAAGATAACATGGTACACATGAACTTCCAGAGAAATTATTTTAAAGGAACACATTATTCAGTAGATAGAGCAAACAAGTCACATAGCAGTGGCACTTTCCAATCCCCTTAGACACAAATAAAAGTCCCCCAAACCAAATAGCTGTGGCAGGTCCATATCCATCTGTGTTCCTGCCACAGTTATTTGGTTTTAGGGATATGTGTTCTGGTTGTCTGCATGCTTTAAAGGTAAAGAAGGCAAGCTCCATGTACTCTGAAATGGTCAACTGTTTATTCATTTTTGTCTCCATGATCTGGGTGGGATGACTCAATTTACTCAGAAGTAAAGGCTGTAGAAACACTTAGAAATAATTGTGACTAGTCCTGTGATAGACACCAGACTATATAACAGGACAAAGCCCAGGCCAGTTAATGAATGCACAGAAAAAAACACCTTTCAAACCGCATTGAGTCACAATGAAGGATTGAAAAGGAGTCTGTTCTGTGTAAATTGTTTAAGAATTTAAACATTTTGTGAGAGGTGAGATTAATGAAAGCAGACACGTATGTCTTACTTTCTCATCAGGATGAAATAATAAATGAAGATTCATTTTCTTTTTCCCTTTTCAAATTATACATCATTTATGCAATTAGATATGCAATTACATGTAAATAAATGTTCATAATTCAGACTTCTTTAAGGCACAAATACACTTTAGTCAGTGAGAAAGATTCATATATCAGGATGTACTTTCAGAAAAAATGTGTAGGAAATTGTGAACTTTAAGAAAAGTATATACCAAATCATGTATAAATTTCCATGCAAGGAGAAAAAACCCAAAAAGTTATACAACATTATATGTTACAAGGGTAGGAAGAGAATACTAATGCGATTTGGACTTTGAAATGGAGAGATTTTAACATCCCTGGAAACAAAGCAAGCTAAATGTGTGTATGTGTCTTCATATATAAAAAAACATGAAAGGATAAAGGATAAATGATACATGGGAAGAAGAAACATATGAAGATGAACCCCAAATTTTGGAAAGTGAACTGAAAGCCACACCCAAAGCAATTGGGAAGAATAAATCACCAGGAACAGATGACATAGCAATAGAACTGATCTAATCCACAGAGGTAGAATCAAATTTAATACTGACTAAGGGGGAATACAGACCGGCCAAAAGTGCAACCTCATGCCAGCCACCCGACTCTGCCTCGATGCTGCCGTCATGCCGCCCATCCAAACAGGCAGCAGGTAGTGTCAGGGCGCTCCCTTGGTGCAGCGTTCATACACGCTACACCAAAGGAGCACAGAAAATCTGCCACTGTGCTGGCAAGGAATTTTGCCACTCTAAAAAGGAGTGGCATTTGTGCCCCTTAAGGGCTGTTTGTACAGCCCCTAAAATCTGCAAACAAATATGGAAAACAAAGCGGTGGCCCGCAGAATGGAACCAATCAATATACATTCCTATGCATAAAAAAGGAGATACAAAAGATTGCAGTAACTACTGAACCATTGCACAAAACTCACATGCAAGCAAAATCATGCTCAAAATTCTGGAGAAAAGACTTCTACCATACATGGAGTGAGACATTCCAAAAGTATAAGCTAGTTTCAGGAAAGGAAGAGGCACTAGGGATCACATTGTATACATATGATGGTTAATGGAGTGCAAAAGAAAAAATTCAAGTGCTTTATTAACTACAGCAAAGCCTTTGCATAGATCAGGGGTAGATCAGCTCCCAGAAGCCTCAGCCATGTTGGCCAATAGTCCCATGTTGGCCAATAGCTCCTGGGATTCTGGGAGCTGAAGTCCCTCGGCCCTTAAAGGGGAAAGGTTGCCTACCCTGGCATAGATCATGAAAGGCTATGTAATATTTTCAAAGAAATGGGAATACCACCATATTTGATGTCCTGATGCCTAACCTATACTCAGGTCAAGAGTCTGCTGTCAGAACTGAGTACAGAGAAACAGAATAGTTCCCAGTCAGCAAATGGGTCTGGCAGGCTGAATAGTATCACCCTATTTATTCACCATGTATGTAAAAAATATTGTTCACAGAGCAGGCAGACTGAGAGGCAAAAGCAGTGAAGATCTGAGGAAGGCACATTAGCAACCTATCATATGCAGCTGACACAATACTACTAGCAGAAACCTACAGAGATCTAAAGCAATTACTGAAGAGAGTCAAGGAGGAGAAAGTGCCAAAATAGGTTTGATGTTGAACATTAATTAAACAAAAATTATGGCCATGGAAAATCTACAAAAATTCATCCTAGATAATGAGAAAATTGAAATAGTCAAGGAGTTCTCATACCTTGGATCAAACATTAAGCAGAATAGAGACTACAGTCAAGA
Organism: Phrynosoma platyrhinos; assembly: GCA_020142125.1. Lineage (NCBI taxonomy): Eukaryota > Metazoa > Chordata > Lepidosauria > Squamata > Phrynosomatidae > Phrynosoma > Phrynosoma platyrhinos. Next base: position 76,443,430 of record CM034710.1, on the reverse strand, counting down.
AATTAAAAGAAGATTATGATTGGAAAGGGCTGCTATTAAAGTACTGGACAAGATCCTAGAGTGTAAAGATAGAAATCTGAACAATTGTCTAAGCCACTGTATTCCCCATCATCATGTATGGATGTGAGAGCTGGACTATAAAGAAAGCTGATAGAAAGAAAATAAACTACACTCATCCCTCCCGAGTCTCAGGGGGTCCGTTCCAGACCCACCCACCCCCTGCAAATCAGAAAAATGCAAATATTCAAGTCTCCATTGATTATAATGGCTGTGCACGCACCTGGGGCACACAGGCCATTTTGTCCCTCCTGGCTTGCCATCCGTGAAGGATCAAAACTGCAGATGGCAAGTCTGCGAATCGGGAGGGACAAGTATAATTTGAGATGTGGTGCCGGAGAAGAGTGCTGAAGATAATGTGGATGACCAAGAAGATGAACAAATAAATTCTAGAATAAATCAAGCCCACACTACTCCTGGACCTGTGGAGGGCAGGGGATCTTGGGGAAGTGTCATCCATATGGTCACCATGAGTCAAGGGCAACTCGAGGGCATTTAACAACAGCAACATGTCTTCAAGCCACCTATTGACTGATGGGAACCCCATGAATTTTATATGGTTTTCTTAAACTGAATACCCAGAGGTGTTTTTTCCCGTTCCTTCTTCTAAAATATAGTCTACTGCTCCTGGTCTTCATTGGTGGTCTCCCATCCAAGTTCTAAGTAGGGTTGACCCTGCTTAGCTTCCAAATCAGGTGGGATCTGGTGTCTTAAGAGTACTTTAGTACCTAAGCCAAAGTGAGAGTCAAATTATCTCAGTTTTACAATATCAGATCCAAACAACATGATGTATTACCCAGGTTATTCCTTTAGTTCTTTAGACAATTCAGAATATTCACTGGTATTCAAAAAATGTATTAATGGCTCCCAGATTTTTTTTTAGTTTCCCATGATTCCCCTCTTAGTAATGAGGTAAGCTTATCTGCTACCACACAGTCCAGCAACTTATATAATCACTCTTTATTGTCAGGGCACCCTTTGCATTTCCATTTGGCTGCATATGCCATTCTGGCGGTAGTAGCCATGTAAAATAGGAATTTGCCATATTTTCTTTCTAATGACATGTTTGGGTGCATTCCAAAGAGACAGTACTTTGGATCCATATAATCTTTAAATAAAATAATTTGGATGATGAATTTGTGTATTTTTTTCCAAAAACGTTTGGCCATTTTACAATCCCACCACGTGTGTATAAAGGTACCATCTTCCTCCTGACATTTCCAACATTTTTTACTTACGCCTTTTTGTATCTTTACCAATTTGCCAGGCTACACTAACTTTTGGATGAAAAGAAGCCGGTAAACTGTTTAATACATGGTTCCAGACAACAGTTCTTGCTGGTTCTTACATCTGGCCAGACATCTGAAGATAAAAGTATTGACTCAACCACTTCAATAAATTCACCTGTTAATTTTTAAAAATAAAAAGGATATGAATGCTTGTTAATGATTCATTATTTTGACCTATTACAAGAATATCTTTTCCCAGTCCTTCTTTTCTTTTATTCTAACCCAATGAAGTGTAGCCAGGATCCTCTGGCTATGAACATATGATCTAGGCTTCATAGTAATTAACATATATTGGAATACTAATAATTATTATTCAGACTGGAATCCCACCCCCAGCATTATTTGGGGCCTCTACCATACTAGATTCCATATGTTTCACTGATTGTTTTAACTGAATAATTACTCAAGGTTGGCTTTTTGGTATTTTAAATGAGCAGCAGTGGACTATGCGATCTGCTCTGTTTCCAAGCCTTTTTCCACGGCTTTGCTGAAGACTGAGATAATGAGTTGCCTAAGAAGCCTAATGAAGCAATCCATCTGAAACAGAGGCTGTGTAACCCCTTTAATGATGCTTGTGAAAAATTGCCCTTGGCACTTAAGGCTGGGAATGTGGAGAACATGTCCAGCTTGTGTTGCTGTTTGAAAGGAATCCTCAACAGCATTTCTTTGAATGGTGTCTACTAGAAACATTTTTGTAGTCCAGTAACTTGTCATTTTTTACCTCTCCATTTGGCACCTGCAGGCAATTTTGCTTTGCTTTCATTTCAGTTTTTGAAATTAAAATGTATTAGAATTTTAAATAATGATATTTAATGTAATTTTAAGTTCTTATTGTAGAACTATAATCGATGAATTAATTGTCGACAATCACAATTCCATGTAATTTTAATTTGTTTTGTTGAGGGAGTAATTTGATGATTTTGAGCTGTTTTTAGTATTTTGATTTGCTTTTTTTTTAAAAAAAACTGATAAATGTATAATGCATTGATAAAAATGAAAGTTAACTGATTGATTTCATAAAATTCACTAAAAGATAATTGCTGTTGAATTAATTTTTCAGTTGATGTAAATTTATTAGCTTTGTTGACATTAATCAGCTTTAAGAGTGATGTTTCCAATGTCTGTCCCAAAGCAGTGTTTGGAGAAGAATTGTTCTGAAGACAGAGGAAAAAAAGAGAGCTTGAAATAAAGCCCTTCCTTCTAAAGCAGAGATGAATAACTACGACCTTCCAGAAGTAGCACCTATTTGTATATGCAGCTTTTGATAATACCCCATAATATGGAGGGCCAAGTTGATGTACAGAGCTTGAAAATAGTGTATCACAAGTAATGGCATTACCGTTTCCGATAATAGGGGCATAATGTAATTAATAAAATATTTGTTAATGCCATTACTGTTTCATCTAATGAGTCATAACTGCAGCTTTGCTTCCTTTTTAAATTACTTTGGGGGGATTCTTACATTTTACATTATTCATTCTCCCCAAAATAGGAATTAAAAATAACAAATAATGAAATGAAGTTTAAAGGAATGACTAAAAAGTAGTTTCATAGCATTAACAGTAACATTGACTTTTAGGGGCCCTGAAATCAGATATGAATTGAGTTAGGGCCTCTGCAGACCAGCCCAAAGGGCCAGCCTGGAGGCAGAGATGGGGGGCAGCTACACACTGGCCTCCCCAACTCCAGCCTGACAACATTCTGACGCTGTGTGCTGTTAAGCACGGTATGTAGCGTCAGGATGTCCTCCCAGTGCAGCGTTTTTATGTATTGCATCAGAAAGGGTGCTAAAGAACTGTGCGCTGGCTCTTAGGGCAGCCTTTTGCTGCCCCTGAAAGGAATGGCATTTTGCCGCTCTTTCAGGAGCAGGAAAAGGGAGGATCGGGGCCGCAGTGTGGGGTAGATGTGGCCCCAATCTGCGGCTAGCAGGGGCGGCCCAGAGCCACCCATCTGCAGCCCCCATTATTCTCAGAAATAACTTTCCAAGCTCTGATGGTATTCTATGAAAGTGCCAGTCTAGCAGAAATCCAACAGGTGCTGTATCAAAATAGGGAGTAAGGCCTGTTCTGTTACAGTTGGCCCTCGGTATCAGTGAGGGATCCGTTCTGCCCCCCCCAGCAACCAAAATCCACAGATGCTCGAGTTCTGTTGTCCTCAATGGTGGTGTGTACATGTAGCCACACTACCTTTACAGACAACAGGATTTCAATGGTGGCGCATGCACATGGCTGTGCTGCCATTAGGGACCATCCCCATTGTCACCAGTGATGGTGCGTGCACATGGCCATGTTGCCATTAGGGACAATGAGTGGCATCACTGGTGGCGGCTGCATGCACGTGGCACCATTGGGGACAATGGGGCTGTCCCTAATGGTGGTGCAGCCACATACTTGCTGTCCACAGGTGCTTGAATCCGTGGATGGCAAGTCTGTGGATATCAAGTGATTACTGTACTAGGCAGTGAGGTAGATGCTTGTGGTCAGCACCAGTTCTTGTCCCATTCTTAATGAGCTCCTGCAGTTATCATTGCAGTATGATAATCTGAAATATTTCTGCTATTGGAGCGTAGAATATTGTTTGCTATATGGCTGTCATAAATTCCTTAAACTAGCCTGTTGCCCTCAGCTGTAGTAGAAGTGGCTACCCAATTATTTATGCTATTGATTAAAGTATTTATATCCACCTCATATAATAAGATCTCTGGGAAGCATACACAAAGGAAAGGAAATAACAGGAAGGAACAATATTAACAGTCTAAAATGCAGAAAACTGTGCTCCTGTTCCACACTGGCATACTTAAATAGATGTCAGCAATAGTAGTGATTGCAGACAGAGGCTTCCCAGTTGTACCAGAAGATATTCTGAGAATGTTCCAGTGACCTTTCTGATTTGGAACTGGACAAAGTTATGAGCAAATGCCATTGCACTGTGGACCAATACAGAATCTCTTATGTAAGGATTTTTTAATAGCTTCCTTTGCAAGCATTGCAATAGTGCAGCCCATATTGTAACTATACTTATATAGGTTCAGGCAAGATGCTTAGGCTTGAAAGGTTATATTTTAATTCCATTTCATAATGAAGTGATTGCTGGTATCAATCAGGCTTCCAAAGGTAAGTATTCCACAACTAGGACATCAAAGCAGGGAAAACTCTCCCTTGTCCATTAGAATGTTATATCCACCAATTGGACACAGAGATGAGTGAGCAGACCTCAATATTGGAGCAGGTATATATAGGGAGAGGCACTCCCTTAAGTATCAAGGACCCACATCATTTAGAATTTAAAGTGTAATCTTCAGTATATTTGAGACTAGAAGGATTTGTGTAACCCAAGGGTAGGCAACCTAAGGCCCGGTGGCCGGATGCAGCCCCCCAAGGCCTTTGGACTGGCCCCAGGCCGATCCTGCCGCCGC
>CM034710.1:76406822-76434561 GCA_020142125.1 Phrynosoma platyrhinos | reverse complement strand
AAATTTCATAGGATGAAGCATTCGTAAGTAGAGGTTCCACTGTACAGGCAATTCCAACCCCAGGTCATGGTCAGGGGAAACAAATGTGTCAGTTTTTATTATCTGATATGAGGCTGAACAATCTTACATGGCAGATCACCATGTTTTCAAAGTCATATGGGGGTTGCAGACTGACAGAAATAGTGCAAATTGAGTCCACTTTTAGGGTTAGGGTTAGGGTTAAGGAATCATGGGAACTGTTGTTTATTGTGGCACCAGAGCTCTCTGACAGAGAAGACTCAATGTCTCAGAAAAAAAACAATTCCCATGATTCCCTAGCACTAACCCTAACCAAAAAGTGGACTCAATTTGCACTATTTCTGGCAGTCTGCAACCCCTAATAGTCATTTTAAACCTAAATCCTATTGTTAGTCCCAGCTAGAGAAGAGGGATTCACTTATGCATTGACTCACCAGTAAACAATGCATTAAACTGATCTACTTTAGTTGGGGCTAACCAATAGGATTTCTCTATCATCTGTTACATCATTAAAATATATAAAAGAATATAAAGAAATGTGGACCTTTTGGCCATAGGGTCTGCCTATTTTGCTTTAAATGTAGCTCTGTTGAGTCCTACTCTGAGAAGAAGTTGGGATATAAATAAAGTGATTGATTGACTGATTGATTGTAGCATCTTCAGAATTGAGAAAAATAAATTTCTAGCATAAGCTTTCATGGACTCAAGTCCATTTCATTAGATGCATGGAGTGAAGCCTCTGTGGGCAGACATTTTTACCAACAGAGAAAAGGAGTATGGGAAGAGGAGTGTGAATTGTAATAGAAATACAACATAGTTTCAACAATCATTGTAAAGAGTAATTAAAGGGAAAAAGTGGGATACAGGTTTTACATATCAGCCAGGACAAGAAGGTGACCATGCGTAGTGGAGGAAGTGCTTGATATGTGTATTGATATAGGTACAGGACCATGAAAGTGTTGCAATAAAGTGGTTATAAGTGCAAAAAAATCACAGTCTATTCACATCACTGTTAATGGCCTGGAATTTGCAGATATAACCCAATTCACTTTCCAGTCTCTCTTTGAATATTCTGGTTCAAGGACTGCTGTTCAAAGGTTCTAGAAAGAATGTCCAGGAAAGTTGAAGTGTTCTTTAACTGGCTTTGGGGTATTCTCATTTCTAATGTCCATTTTGTAACCATTTATATTCTGATATAGGCAGAGGACAGTCTCTGTGCCAGAGGATAAATGGACATCTGAAGAAGTGAAATGGAGTCCATAAAAGTTTATGAAAGTATTTTATTTTTCTCCATTAGAAACTGCTACAGTTTCTCTTTATATCTTTTTACACTAGAAATGTGGTGAGAGCATTACAAACTTGTATGCATTTCAGGCACTGTAAAGACTGCAGTGCCTAAATGTTTTAGTTTCGGCTTCTTGGAAGTTGAAACATTTTCCATGTTGGTCATAATCATGTAGTATGCAGATATATGTTTATATTCCCTGACTATCAAAGCAAGATAAAAATTTATGAAAAAATGTAATCATTCTCAAAGGTCCCCCTGGCAGAAACTGGGGCCTTGCCCAATTTGACAGATAAACCTTTGCTCCAGCTGCTACAGTTTCCTAAAATAATGGAAAATCCACATATTGAGAGAAAATCAAGACTATCTATTAGGATTATATTCATAGCATTTAATGATTCTCGTATTTACAAATGAGTCTGGATTGTTTTTAATGCAAGCCTTGTTAATATTAAATAACTATTGTGTGTTTTATTTTGGGGCAGGAGAGAGAAACATCAAGGTATGAGGAAGGCAACATGTTTAATGAGTGTCTTCTGACCTCTTGGAGACACTTGTGTTTCTATTCTTTCATTATCCCCTTCATTTTTGCTCTCCCTGAGCATGTTTTCTACATCTGGTCACTCAACTGTAACGGCACTGCTGGATACGTCCATTAGGCCCTGAGCTGTTTGCTTATTGTTAATGTAAATGTTTGAGAATCTGAAAGCACCCATGGCCTATCCGGGCCAAAGAACAAATAGCAGCTGCATATGTCTCCATCTGGAGCCCCAGTTGCTTCAACACACTCACATAAAAACTTTTTTTCCCAGGATGAAACATGAAACTTTGAAACTTGTTGCTCCATAGAGGAGCACACATGGAGGATTCAGACAGTTAAGTGACGAATATTACCTCCAGAGGCTCAGCAGTCCTCCCTAACATTTCCCATAACTTGAAATAAACAAGCAGTACAGATCAGAGGAATGTATTGTAAGTAACTGTAGTAGGGAGAAGAGATACAAACTGTATCCTAGAGAGAAGCAGGTATCTAGCACAGACACTCAAGTTTCTGTGCTGTTGCAGACCTGATGGAGAGCCCCCTTTCTGAGGTTACTGTATTTTAAAAAAATATGCTAGTTTTATGTCAAGAGTGATGAACCTTATCCATCCACAAGTGTTTGATTCTATTTCACAAAATCTGAAGCCAGCATGCCCAAGTATTGTGAAAGTCATAGTCCAAAATATCTGGACAGCAAAAGGTCCCCTGCTCCAGAAACAAAACAAAACACTTCCATGTCTGTAGATTGAGGAATGACCTTTCAGGGAACACCAGTGTCCTGGAAGCTGTTCACTGTATGCATGCTTTCACTTCAAACTGAAAATTTTGTGATGAGTACTTTCCAGTTACATTGGAACTGGCTGATGTGGCATTCCAGAAGAATCAGAAGCTTCCAGTTACAGATAGATGGAAATTTAGTACAAGTTGTCCAGTTTCTTAAGCTTACTTATCATATATTGTCTCCTCCTGAACTGCCTTGGGTAAGAAAGGGGAGGAGGGAATCTTGTAGATGGGAATTCTAGTAATGGTGGAGAGCCTCTTCCCTGAGGTGGAGTATATTACCAATATTTGCAACCTATTTAGGGGAAAGTTAAAACTGTTTCATATAAATTCTTCAACAAGAAATGAATAAACATTTATTTGTTTTTCATTGCCACCAAGATGGCTTTGACTTATACTGTCTCTATGATTGAAAGACCTCCAAGACCTTTTTGATTTTCTCAACATAGGGTTTTCAGGATAAAGATGTTTAGAAGTGGTTTACCAATGCCTTTTTATGTGCAGCACTAACAAGAGTTAGCTGAAGTGCACCTGGCATTGTTTCTGAGAGATCTTTCACCAGTGATGCCCCCTCTACCATAGGAGTATGGAGTCCCATCACCATGGGCAAGTAATGCCACAATGGGAAGACAAAGCATATTCAGAGTCAAGAGTAGTGGAAATCACATAACTCTATCCCAAAGGCTTATTCTCAGATAATTGTCCATTAACCATTGGCAAAGTGGAATTTGTTAAAGGACATGCCTGCTGCCCTACCCATACTTTAATAAGTGATACTTCTCTTTGAAAAAAGGAGCTTCACAGGTTCCTTTCCTATTGCCTGGCCCACCTCCAAAAGAACTTAAAGGTGGGGCTGGAGGAGAAAAAAATATTTTTTTCTTGTCATGGGAGAAAAAGATTAAAGATAATCCATATCCCTATTGCCAAATGAACATTGTTGTTGAAGTTACATATTAACTATACTTCAACTGCAGCTGTGAGAGTGCCTTACAAAATTCAAAACAATACAGAACAAAAATAACAATATAAGAACAGTATGTAGAGAAATCTTGTAGTACCTTTGAGACTAACTGAAAGAAAGAAGTTGTGCACATGAGCTTTCATAGACTTCAGTCTACTTCCTCAGATGCATATAAGAACAGATTCACAACATAGTAGAATAAAAATACACACCAAAAAACCAGTATCTACATGTTAAAATAACATAAAGATAGAAAAATGATTTTCACCTGGCACACAGCAGAAATCTGAGATAATGCCAGGTGACCTTCCTTGCCGAATAAGATAAGATAATGCCTAAAGAAATTTTACAAATGGGATGATGCTGTCAAATAATTGTCTCTTTAGTCATCAACAACCTTTCTTCAGAAAGCAGAGGAAGCTGGAGCAAGGCCTGAGAGGCTCATTTTAATATCTGGGCAGAGATTCATGCAGCAAAAGGCAGTGCTTCAGTTTCCCTGCTCCCAAGCTGTTCGGGGTTTTATAGGTCAAAATCAGCATTTTGAATTGTGCTCAGAAACAGAGCAGCTGTTTGAAAAGTGGTGAGAAAAATGTGCGATTCATAGTCCACATTAAATAATCATCATCATAATAATAATACTAACAAAATGCTGATAACTTTCATTAGCTGTAGTTTCCAAACAGTCTTCATGAGTGATTTGAATTCTCTTCCTATATTTTCTCCTAATCCTAATCTTTACAAATGACACAAATTTAGTTGGTTACTCCCAGCTAGAGTTGACCCATTCAGTCAATTGTTGAATAGTGAATCATCATGTTTGTAAATCCTATTGATTCAGTGGGTGTTCTAGTTAGGACTAACAACAGGATTTATGCCCCTAAATGCTTCTATACTGCACAATTATAGTAGTTTTGTATCACTTTAAGCAGAGGTAGGCAACCTTTTTGAGCCGGGGGCCGGGTTGCTGTCCCTCAGACAATTGGGGGGCTGAAGCACCAAAAATAACTAAATAAATAAAAAAAATATTTTTTTAAATTAAAAAAATATGCATGCACACTCTCTCAGCCTCAGAAAAGCCATGGCAAAACCCCTGTGGAGATTTTGCCAAGAAACCCCCAAGAACAAGTAATAACAACAATAATCAATATCATCATGGTGGGCGGCGGTGGCGGTGGGGGGCAGCGGGGGGCGGTAGTGGCAGCGGTGGCAGGACCGGCCTGGGGCTGGCCCAAAGGCCTTGGGGGGCGCACATCTGGCTCCCGGGGCTTAGGTTGCCTACCCCTGACTTTTAGTGTCATGTCTCTGCCTCATGAAATTTTGGGATCTGTAGATTAGTTAGGAGTCTAACTGACTCCTACTACAAGACAGCACTAGACCTGCCTAGCAGAAAATTGAAAATGCCTCCCCTAATGACAAATCCCGGAATTCCATAAGAAGGAACCATGACTGTTAAAATAGTATGAAACTTTTCCAACACTGTAGTGAAGATATAGGCCCAGAAGGTGACCAGCAGCAAAGGGAGAAGCTTCTCCATGGTGAGAAGGACTCTCAATCCTTCTGTGTTGGAACAGAGATTGGCACAGCTCATACATGTGCAGAGGGTTTACAGAGACCACATGCTCTGAACTAGAGACTGGTGTGGATGGAGTAAGGGAGAGATTTTTTACTATAGGAGCCACTCCAAGCTGAAGGACTCTTTCCAAGAATCAACCCTGGATACCCATCCCCCTCCTTCCTCAGAGACCCTAACAGCTTCAAGTGCCTCCCCCAACACATACGCCAACATTGTTTCTTCTGTTAAACTCTTCTCTCAGCCTGTCTGATGAAAAAGGCAGCAGCAGCAAAACAGCTCAAACCTGCCAGCTAAGTCCCAGCAAAGCTCACAAAGCTTGAGTACGGTTTCAAATTTGAAAGCCCCTTTTTTGCTGCCATTTCTCCCATGCTGTCACATGCTTGCTTCAGTCAATTAGTCTCAGATCAGTACTCTGAGCTACAGTAGCAATGGCCAGTGCCCAAACCTTGAATGTTTCCCAACTGCCACTGCCATACTTATGAAAGATATGGTCAAGGGGGCGAGCTCACATGTGTAGGTGAAGAACAAGAGACGCCACCACAGGAAAAAATTAGTGATGCTGAGCAATGATTTTAAGGGACTCCAAAAAGAAGTTTCTGTCTTGGAAAGCACGCAGTAGGGCTGATAGCCAAAGTGAGGGAAAGTCTCAAAGTACTAGTTACCAATCTGAGGGAGCAGCAAGCAAAGAGTCAAACACAGTCCGTAGGTTGAGGTTTGCAGGGAGGCCAAGAAGCAAGGCAGTCCGATGTCCGGGAATTCAGAGGTCCAAGAGTAGTCAATGATCCGAAGGTCAAGGATACTGGGAGTACAAGATAGTCAGGAGTCAAGGTTTCAAGGTAAGGAACAAGGAAAGCCAGAGACAGAGGCTTTTGCTAGGAAGCTCAGATAACCTCTGGCACTGAGGCAGCACTTCCCTACTTGCTTAAATCCCCGTGTTGCCAGAGCTCAACTGGAGCTGATTACCTTGATGACCTCTGCATTTTTCATAAAGCCTCCTTGAGTGCCAGAGGCCCACCTTTTTGGCTCTACGCTGACTGAAGGTAGGCACGGTCTCTTGACCCTCCTCCATGTCTGACGGCTCTGTGGTTGGGAGGCTTGGCTGCGGAGCTGGCAAAGCAGAGCTGCTAGGACCAAGCTGAGGCTCCTCCACTGCAGACTCAAGACTTGAAGGAAATTCTGGCTCATCCTCCTTGTCCTCTGAGTCCTCATCCAGGCAGGGCATGACATCACTTCCCCTCCCATCAACCTCCCTCTCACTCGAAGGAGGCTGGGGCTGGTGAGGGAAGCGATGATGGAAAGCCTGGAACAGATGTGGAGCATGGACATTAGTGGCATCTTCCCAGGAGCACTCTTCTGGCCCATACCCAGCCCAGTCGATGAGGTACTGGAGGCGACACCGATGATGGCAGGAGTCCAAGATTTGGGCCACCTCAAATTCCTGCTCACCATTGATGAGGATCGAGTCCAGTGGTGGGGCGAACCGGCATCAGGGCCAGTGGAAGACGGAGTGGATTCTCCATGTCCGAGGAATTTGGAGCCGGAAGGCCACTGGATTGACCTGGGCCACGATCTTGTAGGGACATACAAACTGGGCATCCAACTTCCAACATGGCCACTGAACGGGAAGGTGCTGCATTGATAGCCAGACTGGATTCCCCCACCCACAAAAGGGGACCTTCCTGGCACCGCCAATCTGCTCCCTTTTTATATGCCTCCTTGGCCACCTCAAGCTGCTCCAGTAACAAGAACAGTGTGGCCTTCCTGGAGTCACTGATCCGCTGCAGGGACTGACAAGGCAGGGGTGACAGCAGGGAACCCTCAAGGATGAAAGCCCCCAGTGGCGAAGAAGGGAGCCCCCGGTGGCGAAGAAGGCTCGAGGCATGGACCGAGTTGTTGTAAGTGAACTCGGCCAGTGGAAGCAAGTCAGCCCACTTCTCCTGACGGTAACTGGAATAGCACCATAAGTACTGCTCCATTAGTGCACTCTGTCTGTACATCTGATTGAGGGTGATGAGCTGAGGACAGGTAGGGCGTAATGTCCAGAAGACACAGCAGACTGGTCCAGAAATGGGCAGTGAATCTGAGACCACTCCCTCAGGAAGGCCATGCAACTGGAAGACGTGATGGATGAACATGCAGGCCATCTCCTTTGCTATAGGGAGGCCTGCACAAGGCACAAAATGGGCCATCTTAGAAAAGATGTCCACCACCATGCAAATGGTGGTATAGCCAGCAAACATGGGCAGGTCTGTGATAAAGTCCATGGACACTACCTTCCAGGGCCAAGATGGCATCAGGAGGGGCAACAACAAACCTGTGGGCTGACCTGAGTGGTCCTTGGCATAGTGACACACCAGGCAAGTGTCAACATACTTGGCCACCTCGGCCTGAACACAAGGCCACCAAAACTCCTGAGTGAGCAAGCCAGGAGGACAAAAGCCAAAATGTCCTCCTGGCTTGCTGCCATGACATAATCTCAATACTGCCTCCTGACACGGGCCAGACAGCACATAGAGGTGACCCCGGGGGTAGACAAGGCCATTCTGTACTGTGAAGGAAGAGGCACCCCCTCTGCAGCATGCTGGGCCACCAGTGGGTCATGTCTCTAGAGGTTGCGGATCTGATCCAACAACGTGGCATCCCTTGGGGCAGTGGCAAGTTCTCTGGGCACCAAATGGTAGACTGGTGCTCCCCCTCTGAGTCACTGGTATACTTGGGCTTCTGGGAGAGAGCGTTAGCCTGCCAGTTCTGGACTCGGGGCACATACTGGAGCTGGAAGCGGGCAAAGAACATCGACCACTGCTTCTGCCATTGAAAGAGCTTCTGCACCATCTGCAGGTGCTCCAAATTGCAATGGTCTGTGTGCACCTGCACCGGGTGAGCTGTCCCTTCAAGGAGATGCTGCCAGATTTCAAATGCCACCTTGATTGCCAAGAGCTCCTTCTCTCAAATGGTATAGTTCTGATCAGCAGAGGTGAGCTGGCGGGAGTAGAAAGCGCAAGGCAACAGGTGAGATTGGGGCCCTGTCAGCTGGAGCAACACCGCCCCATGGGCGATGTCCGAGGCATCCGCCTCGATGACAAAGGGCATCTGCGGATCGGGGTGCTGTAGTATGGGGGCCGATGTGAAGTGCACCTTCAAGGCCTCAAAGGACTGCTGTGTGGCTGCTGTCCACTGAAAGCGTGCCTTCCCTCGCAACAGTTGGGAGATGGGGGCTGCTAGGGTCGCATAGTCCTCAATGAACTTCCGGTAAAAGTTTGTGAACCCTAGGAACCACTGGACGTTCTTCCTGCTCTGAGGGGGCTGCTAAGACAGCACCGCCTCCACCTTGGACATGGACATGGCCATGCCCTGGCCCAAAATCCAGTAGCCCAAACAGTCTACCTCTCGCAGGTCAAAGACACACTTCTTGAGCTTTGCATAGAGCCGGTGCTCCTGGAGCCTCTGGAGAATGGCATGGATGTGAGCATCATGGGCTGCCTAACTAGGAGAATAAATCAGGAAGTCATCTAAGTAAATGATAACGAAGTGGTCTAGGAAGTCCCGGAACACATCGTTTACAAAATGTTAGAAGACAGCAGGAGCATTGCACAGACCATAAGGCATGACGGCATATTCAAAATGCCCATACCGTGTCTGGAAGGATGTCTTCCATTCGTCTGTGGCCTGGATCCTCACCAAGTTATAGGCCCCCTGGAGGTCCAGCTTGGTGAAGACCTTGGCATGGCAGAGCTGCTCCAGTAGCTCAGGGATCAAGGGTAACAGATACCTCACTCTTCTTGCATACAAAAAAGATGGGGGCACCTGCAGGGGACGTGGAGGGACGGATGAACCCCTTGTGGAGGTTCTTCTCCAGAAAGTCCCTCAGAACTGCTAGCTCAGGCTCCGAGAGGGAATAAAGGCGCCCCACTGGAATAGGGGCCCCTGGCACCAGGTCAATAGTACAGTCATATGGCTGGTGTGGTGGGATTCTGTCAACTTCTTTTTTGTCAAAAACATCAGTGAAGTCCTGATACTTCGCCAGCAGTGTGACTAGACAGTCCTGGGTCTCTGCTGCTACTGTTGCTGGGATCCGCTCCAGCCAACAGTGTTCCTGTCAGTATTCAGAGGTGAACAGGACCTCCCACTGAGACCACAAGATGTTCAGGTCATGCCTCGAGAGCCAGGGCATTCCCTTGACCAACGAGAAATGAGATATGGTGGATAGCAAAAACTGGATCTCCTCCATGGGGCCCTGGATCTTGAAGTGGAGTACAGGCATCTGGTAGGTCATAGGGCCAGATTGGAGGAGCTGTTCATTGATAGTCTCCAACAGTCTGGGATCCCATAGGGCCTCCAAAGGGATCCAGTGGTGTTTTGCGACTCCAAATCCATGAAATTACTCAAAGCCCTTGAGTCTAACATGGCTCCTATGGGGAGGAGCTCCATGGTGGGAAGCCTGAGATTAGCGGCCACCAACAACAGGTCATTGCAGGGAGCCAAACTGAAGGAAGCAGGTTCAAGAGCCTCTCCCAGGTGCCGAACCTGCTCTACACCTGGGCATCCCCATTTCCCTGCAGCACAGGCTGCCGACCCTTGGTGGGGCATTCCCATGCAAAATGCCCTTGAGAGCCACAATACAGACAGAGGCTCTCTCTTCTCTGGTGTTTCTTTTCAGCCTCAGTGAGCCACAGGCGTGCCCCTGCCAACTGCATAGGTTCCTCTGTAAACTGGGAAGGGGTCGACAGGTGGCTCTGACTGAACCATTCAGGCCACACGAGCCTCTTTATGGGCGGCAAGGCCAAGCACATAGCCTGTGCAATCAGCCAGTCCAGGGACACAGGAGGTTCCAAACATGCCAACTCATCCAAAATTGGATCTGACAGGCCATAACAAAATTGGGCTTGCAGGACACTGTGATTCCAGTCCAAATCCTACACAATAAGGCAAAAAGATGTGGAGGGCTCGAATTTTGCTCTCCACTGCCTCCACCTTTACAGGATCCCCCCAGGTGTCTCTCATTTCATCAATAAAACCCTGCAGGTTATTGAGGAGCGGGCTGTCCTGATTCAAGTAGGGCATCACCCATTTACTGGCAAGGCCCGAAAGCAAACTGATTATAAACGCCACTTTATGAGAGTTGTCAGGAAAATCGTCCCTGCAGAGCTTAAAGTGCAGTTTGCAGCTTGCCAGAAAGCTATCCAACATAGTCCTGTCTCCCTGGAACTTATCTTTGAGTGTAGCCACAGTCTGAGTTAATTGCTGCACCTTGCCTGAAAGTTGCAAATTCATCTGCAGCAACTCCTCTAAAGCACACTCCCCTGCCATTATGCCACTGTCAGCCTAGTTATGCAGCCCGAGGTTATTCTGTCCTGGAAAGTAGGCAGCAGGGCTGATAGCCAAAGCGAAGGAAAGTCTCAAACAAAGTCCTAGTTACCAATCCGAGGGAGCAGCAAGTGAGTCAAACACAGTCCGTTGGTTGAGGGGTTGCAGGGAGGCCGAGAAGCAAAGCAGTCCAAGGTCTGAGACATCAGAAAAATCAAATATTCTGAGCATCTTTCTTTGTTAACACTTGGAATGTAAGCATATGGCTTCCATTTTGAGATAGGACAATGGACTAGGATGCCTGTGTACTACCAAACATAAATGTACTATATTATCAATAGTCAAACAATAACCCTATTATACACCAATTATGAAATATTTAAACAAGTAGTGACATGAGCACAGTATAATGTAGTATGCAGTGTTCTTTATTCCAAGTATTTAGTAACTGCCTGGAACAATATGAACAAGAAGCTAATTAAGATTTATATTTGGAAACATAGCCAGCCATAATGTTATTTGAAAAGTATTTGTTGGCTTGAAAAGTTCTTTCTTACTCTAACAACCAAACAAAGAAGGAATTGTTTTGATATAGAGGGCTGAGTAAAAATTGTGTGCAACTCAAGATTTCCACTTTAAAAATTACCCAACCATAGATTGGCATATAGTGTTTTGCAGTTTACATTGTTGCAAAACATGCATCTTTGCTATATTCACTTTGTGGTTGGACTTCACCTTTAAGTAACTCAGGCAGAAGAAATAATAATAATAATAATAGTAACTGTCTATCAGCACATCAGTCTATATTCTGTCTCTTCACTACTTTCTCTGGTGTATCTGATACCTCTCTCTCTCTTTTTTAAAACCTAACAATTAAAACTGCATTTTTAAAAAAATAACTTCCCCTGGATGTGATAGAAAAAGAGCCCAAACCAGCATACAATAACAGAAGTCTGTAATTCTGTTATAATTCCATTATGTTTTACCTTCCTTTACTGACTTCACAATGTTCATCTTCATAATATGGACATCTATTTTACAAGTCAGAAAAAAATCACAGAATGGGCCTGCTATATATATTAAACCCAACTTTCTTGAGCTCCAACATATTAAAGAATCATTCTTCAAAAGACACATACTGAGTTGACAAAACACAATGGTGCAGCTGTAGTACAGCCTCTAATTAGGTCCGTTTAGAACTGATAAGTAACTCATAAGTTCTCAGTCTCTGCTATTGCATATAAATAGCAGAAAATAGTTCTTTTAGTTCCTTCTGTGAATGTTGCCTTTATAGTAAGACCTTTACAGTTGGTAGAGAATTCAGTGATCTTCATGCTTGAGGTCATCTTCAATAGCTTGGTTACCTTTCCTTGCTTTTGTTTTTCTTGAAGGATCTCCAGATGTTTTAGACTCCATCATTGTGACTGGAGATAATGGGAGTTGAAGCAGACTGCTTGAAAATTGGGGCAGGAAGAGAGAGATTTTAGGGCCTCGGCAGACGACTAATAAAGTTGTCTCCGAGACAAGGAAGAGGAGGGGCAGCTGCACGAGCGGCGCCCCTTCCTCCTCCCGAGGTTGCCCTCGGAGCTGCCAGCCCTCCGCACGGCCGGTGCTCCGGGGGCAACCTTCCGCCGCAGCGTCCTCACACGCTGCGGCAGAAAAGCCAGGGAAAGTGTGCTCAATGCGTTTAGGGCGCACTTTCCCTGTTTTCTGAAAGGAGCGCTAATTTAGCGCTCCTTTCAGAGGCGCCCACGGTGCGGCTGCCGCGGTTCCACGGCGCACCGTCCCAGGGCGTCCCGGACGCCCTGGTCTGCTTCCCCCCTTAGTTGAGAATTTTTCTACAGATTGTCTTGGTTCTGGATCAAAAAGACCATGTGACTAATTTAGAGAAATACCAATTGATGATAGTTGATGCTGAAGTTAATTTTTAGTTTTAGTTTTCTAATTAACCAATTCTTTGTTTAAATAATCTTTATTATTATCCTCTATATAAAACATAAACAATAAACAAAATTAGACAAACAATTTACAAATCACTTACACATCTTACATTGTAACAGACTAACATAAAATACTACTTCATACAGCATAATAAACAAGAACAACAATCGACAACGAAAACAACTACAAAAAACTAAAATGACTTCCTTGTTTTGTGATTCTTTTCCTATTATATTTCTGACAATGTTAAATCCAAACACTTTATTAATAAATATAAAATCCAATCATGTGCTTTACAGTCTGTAATTTATCCTTTATAAGTCAATGAAAACCTCAAAAATCAATCTAGTCCAATCGTATAACTAGTATTTTTATTCTCTTTTAAATACCTTATTAAGGGGTCCCATGTTTGACCAAATAACTCTAAGTTTCTCCCTTTTAATATGTTAGTTAGTTTATCCATTTCCATAAATTCATAAAGTTTAAACAGCCAGCCTTTTATATCGGGACAGGTCTCACTTTTCCATTTTGATGCAAATAATAATCTAGCAGCCAAAATCATATATAATAATAAAATCTCATATTTTATCTTAATTTCCTTATTTGTAATCATGCTTAGCAAATACAATTTTGGGTCCATTGGAAATTTAGTTTTTAATATCACCTGTATCTCTAAATGAATTTGTCTCCAATACTCCTTAACCAGGGGTAAACAACCTTTCCCCTTTAAGGGCCGAGGGTCTTCATCTCCCAGAATCCCAGGAGCTATTGGCCAACATAGGACTAATGGCCAACATGGCTGAGGCTTCTGGGAGCTGAAGTCCCTCGGCCCTTAAAGCGAAAAGGTTGCCTACCCCTGCCCTTAACTTTACCACAGCTCCACCAGACATGAAAGAAATATCCTGTTTCCTTATTGCACTTCCAACATAAATAACTTTTATTCTTACTCATTCTGGCTATTTTATAAGGTGTAAGATACCAATGGAATTGCATCTTATACCAGTTCTCCCTCAAACTATAGCTTAAAGTAAATGTGGAGCCTCTCTTCCAAGCATATTCCCACCAATCTAGTTGTATTGGATGACCTATATTTTGGGCCCATTTAATCATACAGTGTTTTACATTTTCAGATTCTAAATCATATTTCAATAACATTTTATAGAATTTCAAAATGTGGTGATTTCCCTCTGTTTGTATAGTTTTTATCAGATCCGCATCCCATTCTTCAAAGCCATGAAGTTTATAGTCAATCTTGAACCTTTCTCTAATTTGTCTATATAACTATAACTATAACCAACTTCTTTCAGTTCATCCTGTTCCTTCAATTTTACCTCATTATAATCTCTAGTCAGGATATAATCATAAGTTACCCAATGATCTTTACACATTAGTTCCTGTCTATAAAAGCCTCATTCACCGAGATCCATCCAGGAATCGAGTCCTTCCATCTCTTCTTAAGTATTTCCCATACTCTTAATAGTACTCGCTTTATTAAATAATTATTGAAATCTTTGTGTACCAAATCTTTTTTATATATTAAATAAGCGTGCCATCCATATCTGTTTTCGAATCCTTCTAGTTGTAGGATGGCTTTCTTTTGTAATTTAATCCAATCACAAATCTATTCCAGACTACAGACATAATAGTAAAGTTTCAAATTTGGTAGTACCATTCCTCCTCTATTTGTTTCATCCTGGAGCAGTTTCATTTTGACACATGGCTTTTTTCCAGACCAAAGGAAATGTGAAATATCTTTTCTCCAACTCTTAAATGGAGTATCACTAGTAATTATTTGTAAATTTTGAAATAAAAAAAGAAATTTGGGCAGCACATTCATTTTAATAACCGAAATTTTACCCATCCAAGACAGACCAATTTTTCCCCATCTTTCCATTTCCATCCTTATGTCTCTCCAGTCTTTTTCATAGTTTTTTTGAAACAATTTGTTATTATCTGTAGTACAATCTATACCAGGGGTTGGCAACCTTTTTGAGCCGGGGGCTGGTCCCCTGATGTCATCCCTTCCGGTGGGCCAGGGGGGAATGGGAGTGCATGCGCGACCCCCGCCACCATGTGCGACCCCCCCCCACAAGCGCTGCTGCCACCACCACGCATGCTGCCACAGCTGCCTCCGCGCATGTTGCGGCCACCATTTTGTTCTCCAAAATGGCAGCCATGACTCGTTTGCACATATGCAGCACTACTACGCATGTGCAAACGCGATGTGGCCGCCATTTGGGGAAACAAAATGGTGACCGCGACGTGCGCAGCTGCATGGCGGCCGAAACTAGTGACAGCAGTGGCAGGTGGTGGCGGCAGTGGTTGGCGGGGGCCATTAAGCGTGAGACTCCGGGCTGTAACCGACCCACGGGCCATAGGTTGCTGACCCCTGATCTATACCAAGATATCTTACCTTCTTATAAATTAGAAAGTTAGATCTTTTTATTAATTCTTTCTCTTCCATCTCCGTGAGATTCATAGTTAATACTTTTGTCTTAGATTGACTAATGACTAGCCCTGATACTTTGCTATACTCCTTTAACGTCTTTAACAATTTTCCAGTATTCTGGTGAGGATCAGATATTGTAATCAATATATCATCTGCATATGCCTTGTCTTTGTACTCATATTCCTTTACCTTACCCCCTTCTATTAAACTATTCTCCATGATCACCAATAACAAAATCTCTAAGGAAATAATAAATAAGATAGGTGACAGAGGGAAACCCTGTCTTGTCCCCCTAAAGATGTTACAAGGTTTTGTTGTCCCCATTAATCAAGATATAAGCTACTTGTTCCTTATATATTGCTGTCATCCAGCTTTCAAATTATTCCCTATTTCTATCTTATGAAGCACTGTCAACAAAAAAGTCCAATTGACGTTATCAAATGCCTTTTCCACATCTAAAAAAATAAAGGCAACTTTCTTCTTATTCTTATTATTATTTTGGGGATACTCAGTCAAATTAATCAAATGTCTGATATTGTCTCTTATTTTTCTGCCTGGGAGAAATCCTGACTGGCTTCATGTATCCACTCTACTAGGATTTTCTTCAGTCTATCGGCCATGATGGAAGTAAAATTCTTATAGTCACAGTTAAGCAACGAGATTGGCCTAAATTGTCTTGGTTCTAAACTTTCACATATTTCTTTAGGTATTACAGTAATATTAGCCTGCATCCAAGATGTTGGAACCTTCCCCTGCAAAATTGCATTTATTGTCCTTGTTAATGGTATACCAATTTTGAACCTTAAACTCATAGCATTCTGCAGTTATCCCATCTGTATTGGGAGCTTTACCTGTTTTACTTATTTGAATTGCCTCTAGTAGTTCCTGAAGCATAATCTTTTTATTTTGAGACTCTCTTTGTTGTACCGTAAGCTTTGTTGTACCGTAAGCTTATATTTATCCAA
The DNA here is from genome assembly GCA_020142125.1 of Phrynosoma platyrhinos. Taxonomy (NCBI): domain Eukaryota; kingdom Metazoa; phylum Chordata; class Lepidosauria; order Squamata; family Phrynosomatidae; genus Phrynosoma; species Phrynosoma platyrhinos. The sequence continues at coordinate 76,418,744 of CM034710.1, read as the reverse complement.
ATATTCTATTATCTCTTGATAATCTATTTTTTTTCTAATATAAATTTGAATAGTAATTAAAAAAATATTTGTTTTATTTGTTTTTGAGAGGTATGAATCTTATCCCCTTCTATAATAATAATAATAATAATAATAATAATAATAATAATAATAATAATTTATTTATATATTCTGCCTCTCCCTTTGATCTTTGTTATCATTCTTCTCTCTTTTTCCTTTCTTACTGTATATGCTAACAGCCTTCCTGGTTTATTAGCCGGCTCAAATAATCTTAACAAAGTTTAGTTTTTTTCTGCATTTCCTCTACATATATATTATATCTAGTTGCTTTTGCAAACACTTAATCTTATCTATCTTTTTAGATTTAGGATGTATTTTAAGTTGATTTTCCTTATCTTTTATTTCCTTCAACAATTTATTTGTTAATTCTCTTCTTGTCTTCCTGACTTCCAAAGCTTTTTTAAAAAAAGCAGCCTCACATAAAAGCTTTAAAAGTATCCCACACCACATCAATGACAACTCCTTCATCTAAATTCTCCTCAAAAAAGAATTTTACTTGTTCTTTTGCTTCTTTCAATATTTTTCCATTTTTCAATAAGTTAGGGACTAACCTCCATCGAAACTCTCTTTTCCCCAAGTTTAAAGTCATCAAAAGAGGATTATGATCAGACCAATTTTTTGCCAAGGATTGTAGTTTCAAAATCTTATTTTTTAAAGTTGGCAAGACTAGAAACATGTCTAGTCTTGCCCAAGATTTATGAACTGTTGAATAGAAAGTATAGTATTTCACAGAATCATATTTCATGTGCCAAGCATCTGACAAGGCTAAATTATCCATCATCTGGAAAAAAAAGATTTGGGCAGAATTCCTTGTTTCTTTTTAATTGGTTTCTCTGATTTTCTATCTATACTTGGGTCAATTACCCCATTCCAGTCACCACATAATATAATTGACTCATAGTCCAGATCTTGTAATAAATCATTCAATTAATCATAAAAATTTCCCTTCTGCTCCAGTAGTCCATATACACCAACTAGTAAAAATTTAGCATCATTTATATTTACTTCAACCATTATCCAGTTACCATTTAAATCTGCTTTAATTAACTTAGAATCCTAGGAAGATTTAACATAAATCACAACACCTTTCTTTTTAGTTTTTTTTATATTCTTGACCCATTTTTTATTTTTTAGGTATTTCTCATCCTTTTTTCTGATGCACATTTCTTGCAAACAAATTATTTCATGATTTGTTTTTTTGTAAAAAAAATGAAAAATGTTCTTCCTTTTCTCTGGAGTGTTAAGCCCTTTAACATTCCAAGTTAATATTCTTAAGGGATTAGACATCTTAATCTCTTAATAAACAACAAATTCAATTATCTAATCTACTTTATTTCCTTCTAAAACAATTTTTTTCAGCACTTTCTAATGTAAGTATTGTCTTCTCACCCTCTTTCTTATCTATGTTAGTAATATTTAAGTTTTCCTTTTCTGTTATCACCTGTATTGTTTTGGGTCTTTCTGCATCTGTATCATCATCCTCACTCTCCTCTTCTGGATTTCTTTCTGGATCTTTATCTTTTTCATTAACAGTCCCATCCCTAGAGAGATCTTTTCCATTAATGTTCAGAAATTTCTTTGCGTCTGCTATAGAATTTATGCCTATTTTTCTCTTTTTGTACCAAAAAACCAATCCTTCTGGTATATTCTATCTATATGAAATATTATTTCTCCTAAGTTGTGAAGTTAAGAATAGATAATCTTTCCTCTTCCTCAAAATTCTCATGGGGATATCTTTCAGAATTTTTAGCTCTTTACCTGCTATTTCAAAAGGTTCCTCACTATGTAATCTTAGAAACTGGTCTCTGAATTGTTTCCTGACAAAATACACCACAATATCCCAAGGGAGATTATTCTTCCTGGCCACGTAGGAGATCAAGCAAAACATATTATCAATCTCTAGACACATTTTATTATCATCAATCTCTAAAAATTTTGCCATATTAGGTATAATAGTTGTTGCTAACTCCTCTTCCTTTTCTTCCATAACTCCTCTAATTTTAATACATTTATCTCTCCTTTTGACCTCCCAAGCTGCCTTTTTATCCAATTCTTTCTCCTTCCACCTCTTAATACTTGCTAAATCTTTATCTACAATCACACTCCTTTTTTCCCAATTTTTCAACTCTTTGTCTTGTTTCCAGGATCTCATTTGTTAATTTTTCTACATTTTGATTAATTTCTTGTAATTCAGATATGATTTATCTCTTAACCTCTGCCTTTAAATCCGACATCTCATGTTTAATCATCTTTCTAATTTCTTCTAGCAAGGCATTTGAATCTACCATCTTGGGCTGCTCCAGTGAGGGTCTTCTCTTCCATTGTGTCTGCTGTCTAGTAGACTGATTTTTTTGTCTCCATCTTAATTTTACAGTATGGATTGTTTAATTACACTGTATCTGAATAGAGTTTAAGATTATATTTTATCTTTCCCCGTATTATTAGTTACCAATTTATATCCAATTAATTCACAGTGACTCTAAAGACTCTTTTGTACAATATCAAGCACCCTCTAAATTTCATACAAGACTTTTAACATAATACACAGAACAACCAAGCAGAATTTACAAATAGATTTCCAACAAGCAAAACTGTAGCCAAAAATAACAAGAAATCCCAGAGCTATGCCAGTGTACTATATCAGCCCCAATTTTAACCCAATTTCCTCTTTGTTCAGTTTAAGTATCAGGTGTTTATTATTTTTAAACTTCCAAAAGAACTATTGGGTGGTTACTCATATCCCATGCTATCTCTAGCTGTTACTCTTCCACACTTTCCAAAATGCAGTTCAGGTGATCACCTCCCAATCCCATCACAGGAGTCAGTCTCTTAAACCAAGATGCCTCTAACAGCAAAAAGAGTGGCTGGACTAAACCAATGTCAACAAATTTTCACATGCAATGTTTGTAGCACCTTTGAAAATAGAAGGAGTGGTAGGCTACAATACAACAGTAAATGGGCTGGAGAAGGAAGTAGAAAAGGAGAAGAAAATCATAGACTAATATGCCTGATAGGCACTGGTCCGCAGGATAAATCAAATCCCAGATTGCTTGGAGCCGAATCTAAATGCTGAGTACTCCCACTCAAGGAGTGGGGAGAACAGTAAAAACAATTGAAAGCTCTGTTAACTAAAAGCTCTGTTAATCAAGGCACTTAGCAGCTGTGGAACCTGCTTCTTTCTATTTGCCTAGCCACTCCTCCAGACTCTCATCTTCATTTGTCTTTGAATCCTTCTCTCTTACTCTCTCTCCTTTCCTACAATTCCCAGCAGACCTCTCTGTTCCTTCTCCTTCTCCTCTCTGCTCCTTCTCCAGAAGTCTCCGTGACGTAATTTCCACTCTTCTCCTGGGACGCTATTCAATCCAATGGGGTTTCTCTGAGTTAGTCTCCTTTCCTGGTGTCCACTTCTCCCATCAACATAAGCAAGAAAAAAAGTGAGTGGAAGTAAATCTTTTTACTCCAGCTGTTTCTTCTTATTAGTAGTTGTTAACTTTCGGTACCATCATTAACTAAAGGGGAAACAAAAAATCTCCCAAAAGCCTAACTTTAAAGTCTCTTAAATCAGTTGGTTTTTGCTCTGTTAGGTTGTTAAACAGCTTTTCATGTTTTTCAAAATGTCCAAAGCTAAATTCCAGAAAATCCTCTACAAAACTCAAAATAAGTAATCTCAAGCAAGCTCCTTACCTTCCTCTTTAATTGAGAAGGATAATGGAGAAAAGAAAAAAAATAATATTGTGGTCAGACGTCGCTCCTGTTCCAAATTACTTTGGAAAGTTCACCGCGGTTGCGGTAGGTCTTCAGCCCACTAATTCTCCCTCTGCTAAAGCTCCTTCTTTTAAGGTCTTTAGACATTCTGGAGAGCCAAAAAAAAAAAAAAAAAAAAGGGCCCAATGCCAACCCCACTAGACTCCCTGTATCCAAGGAGTATCTTGCTGACCGAATTGATATTTATCTGGTCTTTTAAACCACAACGAAAAAGACAACTCTTCAGCTACTTGCAAAGAGGCATCTTACTGGAACTCCATTGCCACTGGAAGTCTCCTAATTAACCAATTCTGAGCGCCAACCTTCCCCCCCCCGCCCCAGTTTCAGTTTGTTTGAAACTGTCCACATATGTTTAGGAATATAAAGAACACTTGTAATTTTTTCTCATCCTCCCTGAGAAAGACTATTTCAACACATCAAGACATCCTATTAAGAACATGGTAAACTGCTGCAAGATTTTTCACACATTAGAGGAGGAAACATTTGAAATTATTTGTTCTTGCATGTGATGAAATAAGCCAAGATCTACATCTATATTCTTCTCTTATCTTTGAAACTAATATAGTTGGTGGTACTAGTTAGTATTCAGATAAGAGACCACCGAGTTATACCTGGGGATGCGGTGGCTTAGTGGTTAAGACACCAATTCTGGCAATTGTAAAATCGGAAGGTTGGTTGTTCAAGGCCCAAGTGCTGCATGATGGGGTAAGCTCCCCTCACTAGTCCCATCTACTGCCACCCTAGCAGTTCGAAAGCATGCAAATGCAAGTAGATAAATAGGTATTGCTTTGGTGGGAAGATGAGAGTGGTTGGTGCAGTCATGCTGGCCACATGACCACCTGAGTCATCTCCAGACAATGCTGGCTCTTCATGTTAGTAATGGAGATGAGCACCACCCCCTAAAGTTGGTTACAACTAGACATTCATGTCAAGGAACTACCTTTACCTTTACCTTTAGGTATACCAGATGCCATAAAGTTTTGAAACTGAAGGGAATTTCAACAGTAGTTTGTAATAAAAATTTCAAAACTTTATGGCATCTGGCTTTATGGCTTGTCATTCCACAGGTCTAGTATCAAGGATAATGACATCTCTTTGTTTCCCTTTCTTCTATATCCAATTTTTTAAAAATACGACAAGAGCTTTCTGTCCTGAATATGAAGAAATTTGTAATCAAAGATGGAGGGAGTGTGGTAAATAATTCATTTTGTGGGCCCTGGTGGGTTGAGAGGTCATAATACAAGTCAATCAATTATTAAATAAGTAAATAAATTATTTGGAATGAGGCTTAAATAAACCTTCCTCCCATTTGCATTCCTCAAAATCAACAGGTAACTGCTATCCACAAAAAGAGGAGGATCATCTCTTTCATATAGGTAAAGTGAGGCCTCAAACAGACTGCCCAAAAGGTCTGTACTGGGACCGCACCATTGCCATTCATAGAGGGACTGCAACAACCACATGCACCCAGTCCGATCCGTGTTGTATCAGTCCTGAACTAGGCCTCCAAAAAGGAGCTGATTTCCCCCCACTCTTTTTTTGTCCTAGCTTGTCCAGGTTGGAATGGGCTCGGTGAAACTTCTGGTTGCATTCGGAGTATGTGTCATATGCCCGACATGGCCCAACAGCAGCCCTTTTGGCCCATCTGTTTGAAGCCATAGAGAAAATAGAGGGCAACCTACATTTGGCACTACCATTTTTGAATATAGATAAATTCAAATGAGGTCTTTTACAACCTGGATTCTCAAAACCATGGTTCTGGATAGATGAACAATACCAGTTTCAGTTTCTTTCAATTCAGATTTCTACTTTCTTTTAACAATCTTGAATTCTTTCTGTGGTGACTGTAAATAAATTAGGTGTATCATCTCTGGAGATCACTCATCCATATCATATAAATGAAGGTTGACTCTAGATATGTGGGTTAGTTGAAACGTGGTGAGTATGTTCTGAATATTTGTTCCACAATATAATCAACCATTTGTACATGCAGTTTATTCCAGACATTAGGCATTGCATAGCATGTCTAAGAATCCAGATATTAGCATAACATTTACAAACAAAACTAAAGAATTTAAATGAGATGTCTCAGAGACTAATCACCTTCAGTTTTCCACTTTTGTTTCCCTTTTAAAGTGCACAAAGGCATAGCTTCCTAATAGAGAAAATAAGTACAGCTGAACTGTGGGAGCAATTAAAAGAAAGAAAAACAAGAGAGAGTGTAATCCTGTTCATTACCTATTGTAGGACTTGTACAGAGGATCACTTTTAAGATGTGACTGTAATTCTTGCTAATAGAGGAAAAGGGCAGGCTGTAATTGTGCCACTGTAAAGTATTACAAGTGCTGAAACAAATATTTTATTTAATTTAATTGTATGATTTCCCTTTTAACATTTCCAATAAGCTGAATCAATGGCCTTGTACTGTGCAATAATAAGGCTTTGTAAATATTTTATAGCTCCCTGAACATGTTTGGAACATTGTCATCTTTATTACACTTTATTACAAGAAGAAAACAGCTTCTTAATTATGGGGAAAGTCTCAGGTCCTTTTATGCTGTTCTAGCAGCACCTGAAGCAAAAACAAATAAACAAAATTGACTGATGATAGTTCCTTTTGTAGCCATATGCCTTTTATGCCCTCTGACAAATGTTAAGGATGATCAAAATCAGGCTTGTTATTTGTAACATGGCCAAGAAGGTTATGTAGATGGTTTTAAGAAGTCCAGTTTTCAAACTGGTCTTAACAGTAGGTAGAAGGTAATAAATGTCAACAACAACAGCCACCATTGCCACCACCGCCACCACCTATGCTAAAGTGAGCCTACCCATTACTCCAGATATTACTTGATTTCTTTCATTTCATTACTGATTGTTTTAGGATTCTTGAAGGCAGATGTGTGCAACCTGCAGAGTGTCATCTGTGTGTCCCATAGACCCTGCCAAAAACACATCTTGGAAACCAGTGTTTTCAGCCAAAAACACACTTCTGGAAGCCACTCAAGGACATAACTCTGATCTAAGAAACACTCCTTCCCCACACCTTGCTCTGTCAAGAAAGCAATATTTATTGGAAAACTCCTAACGAATGCCTAGTCATTTCTGATTTCCTCAAGAAAGAACATGTACAGCCAATAGGAGGAGTGGCAGATGGAATATCTGCAGTCCCATGGGCACCCTGAGACTGCCCACGTCTGCCTTATATGTTAGATATATTCTATTGCTGGACCCATTGATAACAAAACTTACTATTTCTATAAGTATACTAAGTAATCACATTTATTGGCTGCATCACAGTAAATTTTAGGATTGTATTATGCTAATGAGTATACAGGTTTCATAATTTATTCTAATACCATCACTTTTGTAGGATTTACTTCAGGACACTGTAAAGGTGTCTGACTGGCTTCATCATGCAGTAAATGAGAAAATAGATTAAAAACAAGGAAACCATTGTCATTGCCATCATCATCATCACTATCACTGTTATTGTCATTGATGAGAGATGACAAAATTGTTTATATTTTATTGTTTGGCTAGCAATTGAGAGATTTTGTGCATTTTAAAGAAGGATTTTTGTGGATGACAGTAAATGCCCTAAATTTAAAACTGTTGAAATTCAAGTGTTGCTTTAAGCAATATAAACATTGGATGGATTGATTGGATTATTTTGATAAACTGCCCTGCCCATTTGTGCTTGCTTTGTTTCATTATATAACAGAAAGTACATTATTTTTTTATTTGCTTTTACAAAGACAGTTGGTGCAAATTGCAGAAAATACCATGAAAAAAAAAACTTCGTTGTTCACTCTTACATGGTGGAAAGAATATTTGAAAAAAGGTTGAAAAATAAATGTATCTCAAGTGTCAGAAAACCCCAATGAGGAGAATCCTGGACTGACAAGCATCTTCACAGTTCAATACTTAATCTGCAGAAAATTCACTCACCAGGCTTTTGGGCAGAAACAGCATTTTCTGTGCAGAAAAAGTATGTTCTGTGCAAAAAAGAATATATCTGCACAGAAACACTATTTTTCTGTGTAGAGAATGCAGTCACTAACTCAGATTATGCTGTTTTATTCACACACACACACAAATCCTATGTGCAAATTAGGGTAAGTTCCCAGCTACAGCATTTTCTATGCAGCACTTCCTACACATACAATAATATTTTTATACAGTATCTGCTTTTTTTCTGAACAAAGAAAATGCCACATGCAAACTTTGCTGTGGATAGTTTTTGAAAACTGCATAGTTTTTGAAGACTTTTTCAGATCAAGGATAAAATTACTCATTGCTTCCTAACAGAAAAAAAATCTCAAAGAATTTCACCCCTACTCTTGTTGGATGCAAGAACAGTGATAGAATGAGACAGATTATTTTACTGTGTTGAGACAGCCTCTCCTGTCCAAAACAAAGATAGCAATGATACTTTCCATATTTTAAAAACATTAGATTATTAAATGCATAAGCAATTGTTTAAAGATAAAGGTTAAGATTTCCCCCTTGACTTGATTGTCTGGTTGTGTCCAATTGTAGGGGGCAGTGCTCATCTCCAGTACTAAGTCGAGGGAGCCAGCATTATCAAAGATGATGCCGCAATCATGTGACCAGCATGACTAAATGCTGAGGCATACAGAATACTGTTACCTTCTCCCAGGTAACAGTATTCTGTGTGCCTCAGCATTTAGTCATGCACTTTTATATGCTTTCAAACTGCTAGGTTGGCAGAAGTTGGGACTAGTGATGGAAGCTCACTCTGTCATGGGGTGTTTGAGTCATGAACTGCCAATCTGCTAACCTTGTAGTTGTCAGTGTCAGCATCTTAACCCCTAAGCCACTACATCTAATAAGCAATTGATTATGTGAGATTTATTGTGTTACCCCATATTCTCTAGTCTTTCAGCAATTAAGATATTATGTTCTTATGTATATACTAAAAATATGTTCAACTGTGTTAATTGAGGATTATTTACAGATAAGTGTACATTAGCATACAGCTTGGGTCCCAGCCTTGGACTAGAATACTGAATACCTATTTATGTAACCAGTCACTGTCCTTGTTCAATTAGAGTGTTTCTACTAAAAGAAGGGGATTTTGCTGCCTGATCTCAGAGATCTGCTGACAAAGCAGTCTGCAGGCAGACCTATTCTGTTGATTGACAGCCTGAAAAAGGCACTAGGAAAGTATTGGGTGGGGAAGAAGTTGAGTTAACAGCATATCCAAAGTTTCATCTGTCCAGGGACACAGATATGATTCCAGCATAAAATCAGGCCAGTGTGATGTGATTCCTAAGGAAATTTCTGGATCCCTAGATTGAAAAGGGCATGGCCTTAGCACTAACTGATAATGACTGTTCAATTGGCCATGGCCATTTTTACCAGTGAGCATCGTGTTCTAATTTACTACTTATTTCAACCTCTTACTGTCATTAAAATTTGAAGAATGACTAAAATTTGTGCAGAGGACAAAGAAAAACCACAGCCAATCAGTCTGTCAGTACACCATATTATGAATGTTGAGGATTTGCCATCCGTTGTGCTCCAGGCTATACTGAAGAGGGCTTTCACTGACTTCAGTGGAAGCTTTTATATGCACTAGGTTTGCCAGATCAAACCTGATACCAACAGTGAAGTGCTCTTTGTCTCATAATGAAGCCTTCTACTGCTGCTGTCAGGCAGCATAGAGCTGACATGTAATATTTGTTGCTAACTGCATGTGCCCAGACATATGTGCTCTAATAAACCACTTAGATCTTAATGCTATAGATAATTCATCCTTGCCCACAAAAATGACATTAAAGCAACATTAGGGGCTGGGGCAGAGTAGCAAAAGATAGGCAACTATAGCATGTAGGACTGAAATTCTATCCTTAGCTCATCTTGCAGTGTGTAGGTGTTTTGAAAGCTCCTTGAAGAAAGTTGTTTTTCTTATGTACCGCTGGATAGTCTACTAGCATGTAGATTTCCATACATTACTTTGGAAGTAAAGCCAAACAGGGTATAATTTTCAGTGGGTGGGTGTATTGTAGTCCAACACAATGAATTATTAATAATAATAATAATAATAATAATAATAATAATAATAAATGAAAATTTTATTTATATTTCCTGCCTCTCCCTATGGATCGAGGCGAGATTACAGCAGTAAAATGAACAACAGTATACAAAGTTATAATCAAGTAAAATAAATACAATAAATACAATACAAACATTATAAAAATTAATAAGCAGCAAATTATAAAGTCAATAAAACAAGCTAATCAACATCTACTACCAAGCCATACAGTCATACCAATTTAACTTAAGTTAACTTAAGGCCCATCAAGGAGGTCAGGTGGATAGGCCCACCGGAAGAGCTCCATCTTGAGTGCCTTCTTGAAGACCTCTAGGGTGGTGATAAGATGGATCTCCTCCAGCAGGCTGTTCCACAACTTGGGAGCTGCGGCCGTAAATGATCTTTGGGAAGTTGTAAGTAAGTTTTTTTAATATTCTAGTAGATTCTTCCCTGATGTTCTGAGAGTGCGGGGCAGATTGTGTGGGGAGAGGCGTTCCTTCAAGTAACTCGGGCCCAAGCCATCTAGGGCTTTAAAGGTAATAATCAACACTTTGTACTGTGCCCGGAAGCTAATTGGCAGCCAATGTAGAGTTTTTAACACAGGAGTTATATGGTCAGACCTAGGTGTTCCGGTGACCAATCTGGCTGCCGTATTTTGAACAAGTTGAAGCTTCCGAACTTAATACAGAGGTAGCCCCATGGAGAGCGCATTACAGAGATTACCAGGGCAAGTACTACAGCTTCAAGGTCCTTCTGGTCCAAGTGGGGACGTAGTTGGCAAATCAGGTGGGGGGACACCTGGCTGAATGAGACTACGTGTAAAAGGGATCTAGGAATCCAGGTGAACCACAAGTTGAACATGAGTCAACAGTGCGATGCAGCAGCTAAAAAGGCCAATGCAATTCTAGGCTGCATCAGTAGAAGTATAGTGTCTAGATCAAAAGAAGTAATAGTGCCACTCTATTCTGCTTTGGTCAGGCCTCACCTGGAATACTGTGTCCAGTTCTGGGCACCACAATTCAAAAAGGATGTGGAGAAACTGGAGCGTGTCCAAAGGAGGGCAACCAAAATGGTGAACGGTCTGGAAACTATGAGGAACGACTTGGGGCCTAAGAAAATGGCTTAATAGGCCGTCCTCGGCGCAGGGAAGGGGAGGGGCAGCCACACGCTTGGGGCCCCCTCCCCCTCCCGAGGTCGTCCTCAGAGCAGCCAGCCCTCTGCATAGCCGGTGCTCTGAGGAGGACCTCCTGCCGCAGCGTCCGGACACGCTGCGGCGGAAAAGTCACCGAAAGTGCGCCGCAACCTTTTGCGGCGCACTTTCGGCGACATATGAAAGGAACGCTATTTTAGCGCTCCTTTCCAGGGGCACTGACAGTGCGCCGCTGGATCGAGGCATGGGGATGCCTCGGTCCCGCGGCACACCTTCCCAGGGCGGCCCACGGCCACCCATCTCCTTAGGCCCTTAGGGAGCTGGGGATGTTTAGCCTGGAGAAGAGAAGGTTGAGAGGTGATATGATAGCCGTGTTTAAATATTTGAAGGGATGTCATATTGAGGAGGGAACAAGCTTGTTTTCAGCTGCTCCAGAGACTAGGACCCGAAACAATGTATGTAAGCTCCAGGAAAAGAGATTCTACCTCAACATTAGGGGTTACTTCCTGACAGTAAGGGTGGTTTGACAGTGGAATACACTCCCTCAGAGAGTAGTGGAGTCTCCTTCCTTGCAGGTCTTTAAGCAGAGGCTGGATGGTCATCTGTCGGGGATGCTTTGATTGGGAGTTCCTGCATGGCAGGGGGTTGAACTGGATGACCCTTGTGGTCTCTTCCAACTCTATGATTCTGTGATACAAAGCACTCCTGGCCATTGCATCTACTTGAGATGACAACTCTAGTGATGAATCCAGGAGTACTCCCAAACTGCAAACTTTGTCCTTTGGGGAAGTGTGACCCTATCCAGGACAAGGTGACAAAGCTCCCTCCCCGGACTAGGGGCACCTATTACGAGCACCTCTGTTTTCTCTGGATTCAGCTTGAGTTTGTT
>CM034710.1:76368700-76380850 GCA_020142125.1 Phrynosoma platyrhinos | reverse complement strand
TTGTGGTCTCTTCCAACTCTATGATTCTATGATTCTATGAGTCTGTGAATGTTGACACTTATTATTAAGGCTGGGTCAAATACTAGTATGAGGGTAGGGGATACCAAGTATGTTGGAGATTTGTAATGCATTGCATGTTGTAAGTTACAGTTGTGCCTTGTAAGTAGCAACACGAGTGACCTTGTTGCTGAGATCAGGTTAATTAAAGGTGCTGATAAATTTGATCTTTTATTTTCTTGAAAGCTTAATGCATAGTTTACAGGAAAAGAGGTAGTGTTGATGCATTGTTTACAGGAAAAGAGGTAGTGCTGGAAAGTATGCAATAACATCAGCCTGCTTTAGACCTGTCCTGTTTAACTGAAAAAAAAATCCTATAAAATAATTTTGGGAATGATCATTTTATAACAGGATGCTGTGGGTTCTACACAAGAATGTTTAAAATCCTCTCAGAACTGGAAAATGTTTGACAACAGTATCTGAATTATATCTATTTCAAAATTACTGGCAAATACATTTATCATAATTTCTGGAAGCTCAGCTAGCAACAAAAGCAGTACAAAAACTGCATTTTTGTCCAAACATGAAAATATACTCAATTTAAAAACAATTCAAAATCACCCCCCTTTTAAAAATAATGTTAGGTTGTTCCAAAATATCATGAGTTGAGCCATGAAACCTCTGGGAATATTTCCCTGAAAGAATTTACTAGGGATGTCTCTTGAGGAAGCTCCTCATTTCAGCTTGTTCAGCATGCTACTTGACACATGACAGCAGCAAAGAACAATTCTCTAATATATGGATGGAGAATTTTTTCTATCTATCTTTAAGGACATCTTTAAAACAATGTAAGGATGAAAGCTTATAACTCCTTGTTATAGTCCTCTAATCCTGCCACCAAATCACCCTTACACACACACACACACACATACACACACATACATTCAGGTGTAAATCTCCCACAGTTATGCCAGTCATAGTATGTGGGGGCCTTTGAGAGAGGTGATATTACTGGTAGCCTACCCAAACTCCAAATACTCATAAAATTCTGATTAGAGGTAGACTTGTGGTCTCCTTGGGCAAAAATAATAATAATAATACATTTGTGACCAAGCATTGGTAAAAATTGGATAGTTTGCAGTCTTTCAATCCAGTGTAGTATAATGCACCCCCATCCCCACTGCAGTCTTCCCAGCTCTAATAGGATTACATAAAATTAAACAAGAGCTATCACGATGGAAGGGTCCCAAATTACTGAACAGACCAAGAGATGTGATGTTATGTGGAGGACAGACAAAAATGTGGGGGAAAGCTCAAGAAGATGTGATGCTGAGAGTGTGTGTGTTTTGTTTATTTTGTTTTTGGTTGTTTTTTAGTTGTGGCTATTCCTGTTTTTAAATTTTGCTTCCTGGGTTTAGAATTTGTTTTTTCCAGAGAAATATAAGAATGTAAGATTATTCATTTCTTGATTAGAAATTTCTTGGCTCTTCTAATTTCTTCAAAAATTTGATGGACAAAACATAAATGTGACAGGAAGTAAAATTGCCATATTCTGAATTATTTTACATCTGTCATACAATTTTGAACCCTTGTGTATTAAACATGCACACCATGGTAGCGTCCAACCTTGTGGTATTGAATTAGGATTACCACCTTTTTTTCTGACATGTTCCTAATCATTAACAGTCCATGGAAGGCAGATATATTGCCATCTTCCCGATACTGGGAAAATTGAATTTGAACAGCGTAGATTGTGAAACTAGATTGTGGATTGTGGAACAGCATAGATTCTCTTTGGATTTTTTTTTTAAATAAGAACTTATAAATTCAATGGGAAGAACTCAAGTTTAAAAGACATGTGTAGGAGAAAATAAAACTTACCCCTCCCTAATTTATACCCATCTCTAGTTTCTTGTTCTTTGTAATTGTGAAATTTGAGGGATCAGTTTCCTCCCCCAAAAATACCACTGAAAAGAAAAGTTCATCTTAAATGCATAAAATACTCTAAGGTTTATTATAATGTATATATAACTTTCTTCTTTATAGGCTTACTTTGAATATTTTAATGTTTAGAGCAGAGAGAATGAGTAATGGAGATTTTGCTGTAGTTTCCATCCCTCATAGCAATGAAATACAGGACTGTTCATCTGCCAGGTGTAGGAACCCATTTCTTAAAGCATGAATTAATGTCATCTGCATCTGGCTTCACAGACTTAAAAAAAATAACATATATATAATTGAGTGCACGCCAGTTTTATCTCCTGATTTAATAACTCCTGTTGCCCTGCACATCTCATTATGAGCTGCAAAAGATGTGATGTACAAAAAGGATAAGTCTTGAATGTCATCTGAGCTTGTGAACTCTACAAGGGACTTTGCTTCCTCTAGTAGTAAAGAGGAACAGTGTATGAGAAGGCAAGACAACAGTGGTTGGAAGGAAATTGTGACAAATCTGTTGAACCACAGTTGAAGAGTATTGGGGTGGTATGCCTGAAACAGACTCAAGCATTAGGCCAGTGAATTATGCTCCCACCCTCTTCACTAATTATACCAAAAACTAAATGATATAAGGTGGTACATGAGTCTAAATCACAGCATGGTTCCTTTGCATCCAGGATTGTAGGCAGGTTCAACACCTTCTGAGCTGGTGGTGTCCCTAAAAGCCTTCATCCTTACATTTTTTAAAAGAAGTCCTTAAACATGGAAAAGTGGGTGCACAGGCCCCTCATGGCCCAAAGTCTCCATCCCAGTGCCTAAGCCTCTCAACTAAAGTTGCGATAAGCAGTAATTTTAAAGACACCTGCAATCGGTGATTAACATCTCTGAACTGCCATGAAAATACAGAAGTATACAGCTAAAAATATATATTGGGTGAGAGGGCAGGAAGTCTGAGGTTTGGCATGGCTGGGGAATGGATCGGAAGGAAAACTTTCTTCCATTAGCCTGGGACCAAAGCACCATCCTCTGGTCAAGCTGGCCATTGGGGAAACCCAGATGAGGCTGTGCCTCATCTCACAGGCTGCACTGACTCAGCAAGGAAAGAGGAATGCCACCTTGCTCAGTTCTGAACCTCAGCCTAGATCCAACTGGAAACTCTGTACCCTGTCCTTGATTTCTGACCTTTAGCCTGTGAGTGTTGTCATGTGTGTTCCCCGCTCAGGAATCTCAAGATTTTCAAAATAACTGAACTATTTTTTGAGGAGAGTAAAACTTGGGGAGGGGAAACAACAATAACAAAATAGTCCAATGGGGACTGTGAAACAATGGCAACTCACCCACACTCCAAATTTCTTACTTCTTGCTTTTCCCATAAAAATGGAGTGCTTTTGAGCAAACATCTACTTATTGTATTCTCAAAAATTGCTTATTTTCCCTGTGTTTGTTTCTTCTTCTCAGCAACCCTTGGGAGGATATCATTTCAGTATTTGATGATTTTGAGCTTGATTTGGATGCCTATTGCCCCTCCCATTGTTACTTTCTTTCTTAATGTTGTAACCATCTGCTTCCTCCTATTTTTTTAACACAGCAATGGGCAAATTGTGGCCCTCCAGATGCTGTTGGACTGCAGTTCCCATCAGCCCTAGCCATTATAGCTGTTAATGAGGGATGATGAGAGCTGCAGGCCCACAACATATATAGAGGTACAGTCATTCATTTACTATTTCAAGAGTTCTGAGGAACTAGAAAGCTTGCACATTTTAGAGTTTTTCACTTGGCCCAATAGTGATATAATGTTGATGTGGATTTTAATTTTTGTATTGCCCAATACAAGAGACAGCATGGCATAATGTTTTGAGTGTTGGACTATGACTCTGGAGACCAGGGTTTGATTTTCAGCTCAATCATGAAACACACTAGGTGACCTTGGGCAAGTCACAGGCTCTCAGCTGAAGGCAGAAGGCAATGACAAACCTCTTCTGAACAAATATTGCCAAGAAGATTGTGATAGGGTCACCATAAGATGGAAATGACTTGAAGGCACACAGCAACAAGAACATTGCCCAACGCAGTTCTTTTCCTTTTAGTGTGAACTAGAAATATGCATCACTTTTAAGCCAAAAGAAATAGTATCAATAAAATAACAGCTTAAAAAATGCTAATGTATACATCACTAAAAAGAGCATAGATAGAGACACAAATATTTCAGAATAGCACATAAAACAGACCCAGCATGCTCTGCTTCTTTTAGCTGTGTGAATAGATGTGCCTCATACTGATTCCAGGAAACTAACAATTCTTTTAAGAAGTCAGTTTTCCCCTTCTATTGAATTGCTTCTCTTTCACTACCACTTTGACCCTACCCAGATAAACAAGTCCACCATCACCGAAAAGTTCTAGATTTGTCAGTGCAGTGGTGCCCTTTGCCAGCTTTCCTTTTTAAACAACTCCTTTTATGCTTTTGGAATGTCAGAGTGTTGAAATAAGAAAATTGCTGAATTGTCAGCATTGTAAGAAGCAAAGAAACATGCTTAGTTGTATGTTTCCCATGCCAAACTCCACTGCAAGGAATAAAAATTAATATTATGTATATTTAACTTAAAACTGAACCGAAATGTCCCCATTGTTGTCATTCTATCTGCAGGATATGGATTTAGGACATTATTTCAGGGTTGGGAGGGGTGGGCATAAACAATATAAGGTTGTGTGCCAGAGTAGTGTAGAATTATCATGGTGTAGTTTTTTGAGTGTTGGACTAGGACTCTGGAAATCAGGGTTTGAATCCTGTCTTGGTCATGTAAACCCACTGGGTGACCTTGAGTAAGTCACATTCTCTCAGCCTCAGAGGATGGCAGTGGCAAACCCACTCTGAAGAAATTTGCCAAGAAAATCCTATGATAGGTTCATCTTAGGGTTGCCATAAGTCAGAAGTGACTTGAAGGCATACAGCAGCAACAACTTAAGGTGAACTTACCAGTGGTGATGAATATGCTCCTCATGCCCTGCAACCAAGAAGAATTCAGAGTAATAATGATATTGTTCACCATGAAGCCAAATCAGAATAACTAAAGTTTAGAATTATGTGAACCAACCTTGGTTTCCTGCACTCCCTTGCAATCTCTTCTGATACAGCTGTGTAGGAATCTGAGTTTTTCCCTTCCATTTTCAGTTAACTGCAGCTTATCATTATGTCCAAATCTTAAATTCTGGTGAATATGAATAGTGAATAGTTCTCAAGTCCCTTTCATAAATTTAATCTTGGATTGGCTTGAACCTATACTAGTTATATTAGAGCCAGCATGATGTAGAGGTGTGAGTGTTGGTCTACAGCTCTAGAGACCAAGATTTGAATCCCCACTGGATGACCTTGGCAAATCACACTCTCTCAGCCTTAGAGGAAGGCAAATGCAAAGTCTCACTGAACAAATCTTGCCAAGAAAACACCTTATGATTGCCTTAAGTAAAAAATTTCTTGAAGGCACACCACCACACCACCACCACAATGTTATATTAAATTATGGTTAAGAGTTTTTTTAGTTGTCTTGGCTAAAATACTAAACTGCAGTTAGTGAAAAAAATGAAGCAAAAGTTTACATCACTACACTGGTGTGTGTAACACATGTTCCTGTATTGTTAAACTATAGTTTAGCATTATATTCAAGCAAAGTGATATTATTGAGGGGCGTGGAATGGAATGAAGTAATAAGAGCTTACATCCCAAGCAAGGTGGCCTGATCTTCACAGAAGAATCCCAGTATAAGAGGCTTGGATATCTATTGGATCTCTTTAACCAAACTCACTCCAAGAATTATATATCTGGATGGAAAAGTCTGCCAACCAGTTGCTGTATCAATAGTACATCAGAGCTAGAGATGTCAAAATTTCTCATTTTGCATTTCTCTAGATCCCATCTGCATTTTCTTTCCTTCCTTGATTTATTGCAGCTTGGAAAGGTTTGGGAAGAGTTTCCTCCGATAAACATTTCTGTGCATTTTAAATGCATATTTCCTAATGTGCACATTTATTTATGCATTTCTGCCCCAACATGCACATTTTCTCCATAGACTAGAGTATCTGCCTACTTATTGTCCACTTATGTGGATTTTTAGCCATTTGCCTTTCAAAATGTGCACATTGTTTTGTGACACTTTATTTCACCAAAATATACATGGAGTGTCCAAGGCAATGAGTCTAGGAAGATGCAAAAATTTTAAACTGTCAAATTCAACTAACTTTCCCCCCATTCTTCACCAGTGTTATTTGGGGAGGCAGGGAAGGTTTTAAAATAAGTGACAATAACATCTCAGAAACCTTCAGGTCCACTAGAAGAGATCAGCAGCTAATATGGTCTGAGCCACTGCTAATATATTTTTTTCATCAGCAGTCCCTCGGCCACATTCTTTAAAAGTCAGCTGAACCCCCCCACCCCACCCCACCCCCATTTCAGAGGAAACAATTTCTTTGTCACTTTGCGGTTGCTCTGACCTAAATCCAGTTTAGTTGCAACTAGATAGGCCCACTGAATCAATGAGAACTTGGGAATTAATGGTCTGGAAGTTCCATGTATGAGTCTCCTCTAGTTAGGATTAATCACTAGATTTAGACCTCTGTCCAAAAAGTGTTCAGCTGGGCATCAAACTTTGGCAGAGAAAAAACTGTTTTAAAAATGTCCTACTCTTTCTCTCCTCCTCTCACTCTTCCTCTTCATCCTCAGTTTACTTCAGTTGCTGCAAACTGAATTCAAAGTCCAAAAGTAGTTTGCACTAACACAACAGAGGGAAGAGGAGAGGAGGGAGCAAATCTTACCCTTCCTAGTTGGCTCAGGTAAAATCAAAGTGCTGCAGCTTGAGTGTTTTTCCTCATCAATAATGTTTGCCATCTTGGCCATGTTATGATGTTGCTTGCCCATATATGTCCTGGTTTTCATCTGTAAAATGTTGGAGGGTATGTGACAGTCTTTAGCTTTCTCTATCAACCTTAAGCTGAAATACTGCCAGGTAACTTTTGATTTTGCATATAATTTGGATACTGGAATTTTATGATGCTGTCAGTGTTAAACTGGTAGCCTGCTTTGCAAGACAGTGAGGATCACATGGCAACATCTGAAGAAATTTCTTAGCATTTTGTTGTACATAATGCTGTGGAGCTTGGCTAAGAATAGCAACATAGAACAGGTTCATGTGGAATCATAAAAATGGTGAGGAAAGTGGAGAAGTCCTGCAAAAACTTATGCAGCTAATAAATTTTATTTGTTGTTATAGCAACATTTGAAATAAATGTGCTCTGTTATTTATGTTTCTCTGAGCTGACATTTTTTGAGTGGGAAACAAATGTGTTCATGTGTTCATACTCCATTTAATGACTAAATTTGACACATTGGGCAGGTGATCAGAGGTGCCTTTAGAAGGAAAAAAAGAGCTCATGGAAAGTAAATAATTGACAAGTCCCTTTGAAATATGAAGCTAGGTAGATTTTTTTGTTTTGTGTTTGTTTTAAAGAAGTCATACCATCTAGTATTCCAAATGTCTGGTCAGTATGATAGTAATTCTGTCGCAGTTACTTTCTTTCGCACAATATATTTCAGTTTTTCACATTAACATTGATGAAACTAAAACTTATAGTCTCACAGTTTAAAGTGTAGTCAAACATTTTATGTACATATATTATAGTATGCTTAAAATACAAAGAGGTTGGAAGTATGGCCATTGATGGTACATCTAAAAATTGTACATGGGCAGCCTTTTTTCCACTGTTAGCCTTACAGAAAGCAGCCATGATTTTATAATACTTTTGTGGAAGGAGCCAAACTATGCCAAGTTTGTGAAGGACCATGTCTTCATTATTAACAGATCAGTTCCTTACCTGGCTTTCTGGCAATGGGCTATTATGTACCAGATGGTGTAGAACCAGACCACAGGGGCTAAGGGCAGTATCCAACACAGTCTTATCCTTGCACAACAGCGGAGTCCAGCGTACATTGTGAGGGCATTTCCCCTTCTTTCTTCATATCTACAGGCACACCTAAAACCTCATCCCGAGGGCTAGAAAGTTTGTTGAATTCTGTCCCTCCCCCAGCTTTCTTTCAGTAATCCAAAATATGCTGTAATATGTTATTTATCACTGGTGCTTTATTCTTTCACTCTTATTATGCTTTCTTTTGTTCTAATAACTATTTCAAATAAATCCTATTTATTTCCCCCCTGCTGTGCTTTAAGTAATAATAACATTTTAAATGTAGTATATAGGGAGCAGTATTGTCTTGCTTTCCAAGCCAACAGGCAAGATACTTTTCTCGATTTAAAGGATTTCTTGCAAGGTGTGGTATATGATTAGTAAAAGCATTTCTGATATAGCAGATTATGTGTTTAGAGCTCAAAAAGATAGTTCTGATTTTAAAATAATGTTGACCATGTGCTATGTGATAAACTGTTGTGAGCTCAGTTCTAAACTCGTGCAGACCATCTTGATTTGGAGGTTAAAACTCTGATGAGTTATACTTTCTGCCCATATGAATATTAGGTAAACCATGTGCCCCTAGCTATCTGAATTTAGTATGGCCCACTGAATTTTCACTTGCTGTCAGCATGAGCTTTGAAGCACTTTTTTGAGCTAGTACTAGTCCCAGTAAGGGCCTCTATAGATGGTGCTTTGTGCTGTCTTGGATGCAGAGAAGGGGAGGAGAGGGGCAGCCACACGCCGGGCACCCCAACCCCTCCCCAAGGACATCATGACGGCACATACCACAGTGTGCGCCATCAAGACTTCTTTTCGGCACAGCGTCTTGACGTGCTGCATCAAAAGAGATGCAGAAGAGCCACGTGGCAGCTCTTGATGCATCCCTTCTGCCGGCTCTGAAAGGAGCGGCATTTTAGCGCTCTTTCATGGCCAACAGAAGGGAGGATTGGGGATGAGGCTGCCCCAATCCTCCCCAATCCACTTCCCAGGGCGGCCCATGGCTGCCCATCTGCATCCCCCCAAACTTTACCAGACTTCAGTCTTAAGCCTCCAAGCACTACTCAGTAATATAATTTGCTCTGTATACGGTTAGGCTTTGAAAGGTTTATATGATTATTGTGCCTGATACAGCTGGTTAGATTCTTAAGATACCCTCTTTTTCAGGTGACATAAAAAAAGCTAGTGAGGCACATATAGGAAGAAGGAAGACAGGTAGAATGTTTTCCTTTGTGTTAGGACTTTGACATCTGTCATGTTTGCCTGAAGGTGTGCTATTTGTTAGTAGGCATCTTGGCAATAACTGAGGTGCTTGGCAAATGAGAGATGACTGAGAATCTCTTTGTTGGGTTAATTAACTTCAGCTCTTCATGTTGTGTATATTTCTATATGCCTCCAAGGGTATATTTGCAATTAGAAGTGATTACAGGAGCATTTCTGTGTTTCTAACAGTTGACAGAACGGGTGGGTTTGGTTTTTATATTGAAAAGTCTCAGTTGACAACACTCAAACCCTTAAATTTATTGGCAAAATATTGCTTCACATTTGATGCAAGTGCAACTCTTGCCAAACAAAATCCTTGATTTCATTTAAATTCAGTTCTTAAGTCATGTACAGTTTTCTCTCTGGGTTTAAGGTCAAGTCATTGGGAGAGGCAGTTCCATCCCTAATTAGTTCCCCTGGCCCTGCACTTTTTTCTCTGTGAAACATGACTTTTTGGAGTCTGCCCTTTGCTCTTCATCTTAATAGATGCCCTCATGAGTTTAGAGATTTTAAACCTATAAAAATCTCCAAATGGTCAAGTAGTCCAGTTAGTCACACAAATGTTCCTGATCTGTCTAAATTTTAGAGGCTAAACATACTAAACCCTGTTGTGTCAAAATAGAGGGCCAGGAAATTATAACAATTTTGTCATCCTCAACTCCCTGTAAAAAAAAAAAAATTGTGTCACCTTCTGTGAATTTTCCCCCCACACTGTATAAGAGCAAAAAGGCTCAGCACCTTTTTCTTCCTTATTGGGAATAACAAAAACACCAGGCTTTGCACAAAAAAACATTATGCATAGCAACAACTTCTAGATACAACAAATGTGTAGCAAGATCAAGAGAAAGACCATGCCTGGGAGAAACAGTAATAAATGGCTGGTGAGCCATGCTGGATTGAATGGGTTGAATATTATGGAGGACCAAAGCCTGGAAAGTTATTTTTTAAAGTAAACATTTATAATTTTGAAACTCCATACTACTTTCTCTTATAATGGTAATATTTACAAAGCAATTCTCTACATTCTAATTTTTCAGAAGGATCAAAATGGTTACTCTTTTATTATCTTAAAAAAATAATTTAACAAGCTGTTGACTTGTTACAAAACACTGTCACTTGCCATCCACTCCCGGTCATCTCAACTTCTATAACAGAACCAAGCAGAAGCATGAGCCAGCACTTCAATGGTGTGATATTACTCTTCCACCATTTAATGAAGCTATATCCCTGTAGCTATATAAGCAGCTAAAAAGTTTCAGTTTTACTGCCAAAGAACAAAAGTAATACTTGTAACTACCACCTTCATGTCTCCTTTGTTACAGGGGAAGGAAATTAATTATAGTTAAAGCTGAAAGGGATTTTAAAAAACTCACTATATAATTAGAAATACTAGTGTATTTTTCACTAGTTACAAGAACTGTGGAAGTCTAAAGTATATTACTAGGAAAATACCTTGAGGTTTTGCAAAGTTGTCTAATATGGGAGGAGAAATCCCTTTCCTTTATCCCAAGAGGCTGTGAAAATAATATATAAATGGATGAGGAGAAAGTATGAAGACAGAAGAGGAAACTGTCTGGGTTATTGAGTAAACTTTAGTTTAAACTGCAGTTTAAGCTAGCCCCTAAGAGTTGTTAGGTATGTGTATATGAGAGAAAGAGAGAGAATTGGTTGGAAGGAGGGAGGGAAGGAAGAGAGAGGAGTGATTTGGAAAATGATCTCTAGAGAGAGAATGTTGCCACAAGTGTGAAAACACTTGTAGTAATACGGCATACAATTTACTATGCTGAATGCTCATCAATGAATTTTAGTCTTCAGCCTTTGCTATGCCAGCAGGCAGAGACGTACTAATCTTTTTGTTTCCCACTGTGTCTTGACTTTTGGTTATGACTGTGCAGCTATTTTTGTCTAATGATGAAGGGAAATGTTTCTTTTCTCTGTGGGTAATTAACTAAAAACGAAGCATTAATATACATACCAGACATGCCAGCATAATCTCCATTTGTGTTTTGAGATGACATGGCCAGTTAAATGCCATGCATGTTTGCCAATAAGAAAATAAGGGGGTGAAGGCAATGAGGCAAAGCATTTGTGGCTTTGGGCCGGAGCACCTAAAAACAGCTTTCCAAATCTGTATTGTGAAATGATTAGCTGTCTGATTAGATAGGCAAAGTACCAGCCACAGAAAGAGAATAGGCCTACTCAAGTGTTCATATAAAGGTTACAATTGAATCAAGAGAGAGGAGTATGCTAATCTCACCTCTTCTGTCATTGTTGTGTGTGTATAGAAAGTTATAGTCTAGAGAGGGCAGTATCCTTTATATATATGTCCTTTTCACTCAACTGGGAACTCTGCTTTTTCAGGCTTTCCTAGTAAGTGGGGAGCCTCATGCATTACAGATGTTCTTCCTGAGAAGTAAACTCCCTTCCTTGCATGTTGATTTTAAGCCTTTTCTGCGAATACAAATAGGGCTTGCCTGGGACCTTTATATGTTCCTAATTCTTAACTGAGAAATCAACTAGAGGAAGGACATGTGTTTCATATGTATATGAAACATATATATTTCATATATAACTTTACAACAGTAATTCTGTGATATCAGCTAAATTCCTAATTGGCTGGGTATCAGGTATGTGTGTGTGTTTTCATGTCCCCACAATAGAGCTGTTTCAAGCTACAGAGACAGACTCCACTCATGTCGTAACACGAATTTGACAATAAATATGGAAAACTATGGCCCACAGATTGGAAAAATTAAATATACATTCCAGTATCCAAGACAGATGACAGCTGGGATTGCAGAAACCATTGGCCCATTGCATGAATCTCAAATGTGAGTGAAGCAATACTCAGAATTTTACAACAGAGACTTTTACCATATGTGGAGTGAGAAATGCAGGATGTCTAAACTAGGTTCAGAAAAAGAAGAGGCACTAGTGATCATACTGTAAACATATATTGGATAATGGTATGCAGCAATGCATAATAGAAGCAATCCTATT
>CM034710.1:76340177-76357254 GCA_020142125.1 Phrynosoma platyrhinos | reverse complement strand
CATGCAAACTTTTTATTAAACACTAGACAGTGAAAGTTCCTCTTCCCACTACAAATGAATGGACATCTGGATCAAATCACACTGTAGCATGCAGACATAGAAAATAGAAAACACATATTTGCTTAGAAGCCAGAAGAATTTTCACTATTTTGTAAGGCAGATCATGAAAAGAAGTACCATGCTTTGGAATCTTATCTTCTCACTGTACATGTACCTCAGTGTCATAGGACAATGCAAAGGAAGTCTACATATGAAGAAGGGTTCTCTTTGGTAGCTTGGATTAGTTGCCAGTCTGTCGGTGATTTTATAGAGCTTTCTTAGAATATGTATTTAATGAATATATTAACTGACTGAATCTGCACTGCAGAAATAATGCAGTCTGACACCAGTTTAACTGCCATGGCTCAATGCTATGGGATTCTGGGATTTGTAGTTTTGTAAGGCATTTTAGCTTTCTCTGTCAGAGAACTCTGGTGTCACTACAAACTATAAGTCCAAGAATTGCATAGGATGGAGCCATGGCAGTAAAAGTTGTGTCAAACAGCATTATTCCTGAAGTGAAGATTCAGCCTAGAACAGGGGTAGATTTTACAGATGTTTTAAGCTACAATTCACATAATCAGCTGCCATTGTCTCTGCTAGGTGGGGTTATTACAGTTACAGGCCAAAGCATTTGAAGGTGGAAAGGTTCTCTATCCCTGGTCTAGTTAGGAAGGTTCATGCACTCTGTTCACTTCCTTTCTTGGCAGAGAATGAATGAATGAATTTTCATATGAAATGATTCAGTATAGTGAAATAACATTTACAGCATAGCAGTTAACTATTTAGTAGGGTTTAAAAGTGCAATTAATTGGAACTTTTTGATTAGCATTTAGGAGTTTATTTTTTGTTTAGTTAATGTTGTTTTAAAACATTTGTTATCTGTAACCCTTTGTTTATTCAGCATGTTTGTTCTGGATTTTTTCTTTCTTTTTGGTCATGGGCCATAAAAATAAGTTTCACTGCAAATTTTGACTATATATTACACAATAATGTGCATATTTTATATGAGTAATTTGATATTTTATTCAATTATAGATTGTCAGCTGTCAGGTACCCAACAAAATATATATGTTGTTCTTGGGTATCTGTTTCTAGCAGAATAAGCTAGCTGCAATATGCTATCCATGGACGCCTTTAAATCAACGTAATTTTCACACTTGTATGCTAACTTCTTATTGTTTCTACACAGCCTTTACACTATCTACAGCTGTTTTGAAAGTTATCATTCATGTATAAGCCTAACTTAGACTTTCCCCTAGTGATCCATGTCATTCTGTTGACCAAGAAAAAAGGATTGCAACCAAGTTCCAATTTCAGGAAAAGACAGATTTATATCGGTTTTATATTTCCATACTGATTAATATATGTTAGTAGATAGGGAACTCTAAGTATTCTTCCAATAGAAATGAATCTCGTTTCATTCATTTATACTGTTGCTTATACTGATCAGTTTGTGCCTGAAAAGTCAACATATTTCTGCTTTAGCCATTTTGAAGGACAGAGTGGTGAAGAATCTTTTTAAAGTGGAGATGGAGTTGGCAGTTCTTGAGGAACAGCCATGCATAAATGTGTTGAGCAGCTATGCATACTTTTATTTACAGTGTAAGAATGTGCACTTTGATTCCAGGAAAACAATTGTTTCCTGTCCACCGATGGTTTTCATAGTATCCTGAGTATTTAGACTCTGATAGGCATGTGAATATACTGTGTTCCTGAATTTCTCTACCTGACAGCTCCAATTAAACTGGCTGCAGAAAATTGCAAAGAACATAGTCTTTAAGTGAGCAAAATAGCGGGATTTTTTTTTTTACATTAAAGAATTAAGAAGATATTTGAAAAACCCCGAAGGGTGGTTTATGATTTCCCATAAGCTCCTTTATTTCCTAGTCTTGCTTTCTCACCAGTTCTGTATTATTATTAAACACTGTGGCTTTCTAAATGCAAAACTTCAAGTTAACTAAAGTAAGCTGCTTCTGTTGCTGCTGCTGGTTGTTCCTCAAGAACTGAATTTGACTACGCTTTAAACCAAAATAGGCTCGGGGGGGGGGGAAGCATTCCTAAACTTAGGCCTTTTGTCCCAGCTTACTTCCTGTTGACTGCGTAATGCCCCCCCCCCTTCCCAGCTTTCTGTTAGGTCATTTACACAGAATAGTTCATTATTCCAGAGGGTACTAGAAACTTCAGTGAGATTAAAAGTAATATGACAATCTCCCAGAGCAATAATATATCTCCCTCCCTCCCTCCCTCCCTCTTTCCTCCTTTCTCTGAATATTATTGGATTCCCTAGTAGGAATAAAGCTACCAACTAAATAAAAAACAAAAACAAATTTTGCTTCACTTTTCTTTTGGATGTTAATATTATTCTTATTTGGTCAGCTCAGGTATCTCAGACTCCAGAGGTGTGTGAGCATGTGCTGCCAACCATATCAAGTGTTCTGGTTCCTGTTTTTAGCCTGCTCATACTGATGAAACAAATCCCACACCAGGAAGACAACACTATGAAATCACAAACACAGCTATCATTTTTGTTGTAGTTACTGGAACTTATTTATTCATTATCACCAGTATATTCCTAGTATGCAGAAAGAAACAGTCCTGTGACCTCTATCCCTGTAGTTCAGGGGTAGGAATGATGTTGCCTTCCAGATGCAGCTCACAGTAACATTAACCAGCATACCAAAGGCAAGAACACAAGGTGATGCAATTGACCATCTTCTGAAGAGCCGCATGATTCCCACTCCTACAACAGCTGATGACAAAACATAGCCAGGACCTTAGCTCAATAACCTGCTTTGCATACAAAAGGTCTCCATTTCCCAGGCCAACTGTACCAATAATAAGACCATAGCATAACAGAGCCATTCTCAGCCAGTTATATTGGCTATATGTATCATTCAAGACCCAGTTCAAGGTGATAGTTGTAGCCTAAAGTCACTGCTTTAAGTTGATAGCTTTATCCTAAAGTCCTTTCGGACCAGTGTTTCTAAAGGACAACTCTGTCCTTGCCTTTCAAATACCTTGTGGGCCCTGCTTTCTAATCCTTCAAGAACTGAATCACTGAATACCAGTGATTGTTTGGAATTCTTCCCAGCAAGTTATATATGAACCACTTGTTACTGCATTTTAGGAGAAAAATAAATTCTTTTAATTTCTTTGGATGTTTTTAGGACTCATTTTTAATGCTCTTTGAACTGCTGGAAATTAGTATTTTAGAGTTGCTTATTTAATGGTTTTTTAGTCTTTTTATGATTAGGTGTTTAGCTGCACTCTGTTTTAAATCTCTGTTGTAGGAAACTTGAGTCCCATGTTAGGAAAAGGCAGTTTGTAAATTGAATGAATGAATGAATGAATGAATGAATGAATGTTAAAAACTACTAATAAAAGTGCATGGTTTTGAAAACACTGAAATAACCCTTAGCATGATACAACAAAGTCTCCAAACAAAATTATGCAACCTACAGAGTTGGAGATATTGTGTCTATGCCATCAGAGTGAAATAATGGTAGCAGGCACCCCAACATATTCCCTATCTAGTCATCACTATAATATTGTCCTTCAGATTACTCTCCTTGACTCAAAAAGTACTGAACGGAGATCTATACCCTAACTAGAAAAGCCTGCTGCCCAGTGGGCTTCAAACACACTGACACATTTAAATTAATTAAAATTAATACATTTTGAAAATGAAATATCCCTAAGGTGCAGACCTACAGAATCCACTTAATATGCATATTGTTTCATATACCTAGATTTCATAGTCCTATTGCTGTTTAATTGGCGGACACACATCTTCTTTCATAAGAGTGATTATTATAAATTTTATCTATTTTCATTATTTTTATTAATATTTTACACTGATTTTTGTCATTGTTTTGGCATTTTTACTTTGTAAAGCCACTGCAGGCCCCTTCTGAGGCTGGATACCTTAAAGGGGAACAGGGCATACTACCTGTTTAAGAAATAAATAAGTAGATGTACACCACCCTTCATAAAGAGAGAGAGAGAGAGAGAGAGAGAGATTTGCATAAAAATGAATAGAATCACAAAATTAAACCTATATAAAAACAAAAACACTAAAACTGCAATATGTTTCTTGGGAATTCTTTAGCAAGCTTTGGACAATAATTTCTCCACTTTTCCTAGAATTAGTATCTTTTCCATCTATCCATGATAATCAATTTCATTCATCAATTGAGCACATAATAGAGCAGCTCCTATCAACATCCAGACATATCTATGTGTCCCCTGCATTGTTCTTTATGACCCAAACTGATGGTATATATAACACTCCTTGATATTTGGATATATCTCCTTGATATTTGAAGGCACTTAGCTTTTCATAAAAAAATTGAAAATTCAGATAAATAATATGGAGTGGAAGATCACATAGCAGGGCATGGGAAAAATATGGAAAAATATAATAGACTCTTGGATTAATTTGTGTACAAATGGAAGGAAGTCAGTCTGTCTAGAGAAAACACTGCTTCAGTGCTGGAAACAGGAATGACCGGATGTGACTGGAAGATAAGAATGCTATGGATGTGTTCCAAATTTAATCATTGCAGAACTTATTAAGACTGCCATTGATAAATGTTACAGAGGAAATGTAGCCATGTCTTCAACTGTGTGCCTTCACAGTAACTAATAAGTTCCTATGTTGAACAGTTCAAAAGAAGCCAAAGAATTTAATATTTGAATTTCATTCATCTTTTCCACACTCCAAAAGCTCTGTGCTCTGAATTCTGCGACAGATAAAAGGATAAACTTTTCCAACTGTATACAAAACTTTTTAAAATGATTTTATTTATAAACCCCATGAGATATATTTATAAACCCCATGAGATAACACATGAAGAACATTCCTGATGATTAAAAGGAAACAAATTTGCTCTTTAATTATTTGCTTCTTTATCTGACTAAACTGCAGCCTTGAGTTTTTCATAGGGCACAATCTACCAGGAAGTTATCTTTCACAAGCTCCATTGAAAGAGTAAGAGCAAGTAGCTCTACAGCACAAGAATGTCCTTGTTCACAATTTAAGTGGAAAGACAAAGGAGGCCTGAAAAGTGTGTGTATGGTGGGAAGGGGGGGGGGGTTGAGAGAGAGAAAGAGAAAGAGAGAGAGAGAGAATGTGAATGTGAATGAGTTTTACAGCTGGGACACTTCACTTCCAATGCTCAGGCAAGTTACTCACACACTATTAGAAAGAAGCAGGCAAGCAAGCATGGATGGTATGGTTTCTTTGACCCAGGGAGCCAAGAGGTTCACATCCTAGCAGAGTTGTCTGATTTTCAAGATTTGAATAGAAACAGCATTTTGCCAATTATGGTGTCCATTGTCACAGCAGTGTTGGCACTTGGCATCCCTCACTGGGCTTCAGAAGCCAAGAAGCAATGCATGGGGTGAATTTTGCATATTGATTTGAACTAACCAGCTAATTCTTTGGCTGCAGTCTTTTGGTTACAATAAAATGTCAACTTTTGGATGCCAACAGCAACAATGCAAAACAAAAATTGATACAGGCATGTAGAACTTTAGGGAAAAGATGTTGCAGCTGTGAAAAGCTGGTGTAGCTGATTAGAAATTTAAACAAACTCACCAAGCATTTTCTGGCCTTGGTTTAGAATTTAGAATATTGTGTATGTTTACTGCACATGAGAAATATTTCAAATATAGAGTCAGTCTTGGAGCATTGTGGTGAGTGTTTTGAAGAAATGTAAGATTTCTTCACATGCCCCCTCACAAAATAAGAGACAGATCTACTTGAATATTTTTCCCTTCATGAAAATACTTTTTTTGAGTGTTTTAAAGATCAATTTCCTGATTTGTTAAGTTTTGTGTGTGTCCAGCATCTTGAGAATAAGCCTATCATTGTCTTTAGTATTATTATTATTTTTGCTGCTTCTTTTTCCAACAGCTTTGGGCTGCCTTAGATGGCCTTGGAGCAGCTTCCAACAGCTTTGGGGGCATGTGTCTTCTGCACACCATACCCCCAAAGTGGCCGGAAGTCCCTCTACTTTGCCCATCTGTTTTTGGCCTTTGTTTCCAGCGACCCACAAAGACAGGATAATACTTCTGTGATCTATTCTAAATTAGAGTTTTAATTCCCTCGAATAAGCTTGGGAAGTAAATGTTTCTAGTCAACATGCAATCATTCTCATTTCTCTCTGTTCTCTTTCTCCACATTCCAAAGTGAAACCTGATGATTCCAAATATTTATTTTGTTCTTTATTTTAGGCATTTACACAAGATTGCACACACATACACACATCTCTCTCTCTCTCTCTCTCTCTCTCTCTCTCTCTCTCTCTCTCTCTCTATATATATATATATATATATATATATCAACAGGATTGAGCCACTGCCCTTGGTGCAATGCTAAATAAAAGCCCCAGGGTACATTCAGAGAGTAGTTGACGATATTGTTGATTGATATTTTAGTGCTAAATTAAAACTGTAACAAGCAGCAATAGCAAAGATATTCAAATAGGAGCTCTGTTTGGTGCTATTTCTGTTGACCCTACTTATGTCCCACCTTTCTTCTGAGTTTAAAAAGCTCTGTAATTTGCAGAAATGATAGTTCAGAGAACTGTTCTGATTAACTCTCAGTAGTCATTGATATTTCAAACAATACACCTCCCTTCTTGTTTTTTCTGTGGTGGAAAAGAGGATTCACTGTTCTTGCCATTTAACATGGCAGCAGCTGAAACAGCATTAATTACAAATGGAGTGAGAACATCTGAGAGCCCATCTTGTATCTGGAACTTTAGTATCCCTGGTGGCAGAGACCAGGGATGTTAATATTTGACTATTTCATATCACATGTGAGGACAAATAGATTCATATTTGGATTTGTCTTATTTTATAAAATTTTCAAGGCCTATATACCCTGAAGGCACCAGATCCCATATGAACTTGGAAGCTAAGCAAGGTCAGAGGATGCCAATGAATACCAGATGATGTGGGCTGTATTTCAGAGGATGGAAGTAACAAAAACCCCTCTGATTATTCCTTGCGTAAGAAAACTCTGTGAAATACATGAGGTCACTATATATTGACAGATAATTGTAAGGCACATATATTACATTTATGCACGTTTGCTGATTCTGACTTTGTTGCTGTCCAAAAGTTATTTTTGGACTACAGATCTCCTGACCAGACACTGATAGTGGCTTTGCTGGCTGAGGGATTCTGAGACCAAAGTGGCAGGGATGGAAAGTATGGCAATCAGTTAATGACACTGGGTGCTAGCTTCTCCTTAACAGGAGCCTTTTCAGTTTCATAGATTTCTAGAAAAAGGTGTGAATAGCCAGTCAACCAGGATTAAGTTTGGTCATCTGGCCTGACTAGGCAGGTTGATCTGACTGGATATTTTCAGTTAGGTCCACCTTCTCCACATATAACATTGATCTGAAGCATTCTCCTTCATTGGGCTTTGGAGCAGTTTCAAGGATGGTTGAAACTTTGGTGGAGGAGGAGTGGCAACAGTTGTAGCAATAGCAAAGCAGCAATGGTAGAGTGAGAGTAGCAGAGCAGCAGTCACAGCAACAGCAATGACAGGATGACATTAGCAGCAGCACTCTAGGCACCCAGAAATATTAGAGAAGCATTGTGAACAGAAGGAGCTAGAATGCATCTGAAGGAAGCCAGTGTAAGGACTCAGTAAGGACTCAGAAGCCACACCCTTGCCAAGTACAATAGCCCCATAAGTATACAGAGTTTTGTTACAAAGTGTGGTTTATTACCTTTAAAGCCCTACATGGTTCTCATCCAGGTTACCTACAGAATTACCTCCTCCCATATAATCTGCCCTGTATACTCAGGCCCTCTGATGGACATTTAGGGGGGTTGCAGACTGCCAGAAATAGTGCAAATTGAATCCACTTTTAGGGTTAGGGTTAGTGCTAGGGAATCATGGGAATTGTTTTTTTTTCTGAGACATGGAGCCTTCTCTGTCAGAGAGTTGTGGTGCAACAATAAAATACAGTTCTCATGATTCCGTTACCCTAACCCTAACCCTAAAAGTGGACTCAATTTGCACTATTTCTGGCAGTCTGCAACCCCCCTTACTTCAGTCAGCTAGGACTAGGTTGGCAACTGTCAGCCAGAGGACTTTTTCTTCAGCCATCCTTAGACTGTGGAATGACCTTCTGGAAGATATTCAACAGCTGAATAGACTGTCTGAATTCAAAGGAGCATTAAAGACCAATCTCTTCAGGGAGGCTTGTTCAGATGGTTTTAAACTGTGAATTTTAAATGATGAATTTTAAATATAGATTGTTTTAACATGTGTATAACTTGTTTGCTCTTTTAATTGATGTGTGTTTTAACCAATGTCTTCTTAAACTAATGTTTGTTAATTGTTCCCTTCCTCAATCCACGTGGAGAGGTGGGTGAGAAATAATAATAATAATAATAATAATAATAATAACAACAACAACATACAGTCATATATTTTGTGCAATTTGGTTGACAGGATAAATGTATTACTACTTTGTGGACTTGGGATGATATAATTCTTTGCAATATGGCCAACATGGCTACCCCTGAATATGTTTTCAGCAAGAGGGAGTGAATGCAAAGGGGGTGGGTGGAAGGAGTGGCTATAGGGAGAGGGTAAGAAGTTGGGAAGTCTACATGAGACAAATCTTTCCTCAACTTCTTAGCCATAAGCAACAAAACTGTTTACTCCAATTGGAGGTATCTGTGTCTTTACTGGTGCACTTGACCTTGTCTCACTACTGAACTGCAATATTCCCTCCAATCCATCTGCAGTAAAGATACTTTAAGAGGGATTTGACTAAGAAATAGTTTCATTTTGCTTAGTTTTCCATTTAATGTCCAGATAAACATATTGTCAAGTGCCATTGCAGCATCTATAGCTAATTTTCCATTAAGTGATTTATACTGTTAGTTATTATAAATCAATATGAACAATTGATGGAGTACCTTTCATAAATAATTCTTTTAGAATATGAATAGCTATGGCCAAATGATTTATGTGAAAGTAAAAAAGGCATGCTGCTCTGTTGAACGGGTTTCTTAGTTCTAATTAATGGCCTACCAATTACCTTAAAAACCATTTTAACAGGGTGAATATCAAAGAAGAAGTTGAGAAAAAAATTACTACTGTGTTTGTGGAATTAATAAAACCATTGCTGAAATAGTTGCATATCTTTTGTTCTAGTGGCCATGTGGTCAAAATCAGAAATATGGGTTTGGAAAAGAACTGGAAGGGCAAGCTTGATGTCCAGAACTGGGCTTAGAGTGAGACATTTAAGCAACTCAGTCTATTAAGCTTCTCTGAGTGCCAGTTGGGAGATGATTTGAGCAGTCTATAAATATATAGGTCCAAGATCCTTGATGGGAGGCAGCTTTTTTAATATCACAGACAAAGACATAATGAGACCCAGTGGAGATGAGCTCGAGCTAGACAAATGCACTTGAAGCTTGGCTTCATTGCTCCCAGTGTCACTGTCAAATTGTAAGGCATCTTTCCCTCTCCCAAACTCTGCAAGTAACTGCTTGCTGTCATTCCCAGAGGTGAAGCATGACACCTATTATGAGGTGGTTTCAATTTTTTTGGCTATTTTTCTGTGGTATATTTGAATTCCTGCATTCTTGGGGTAGGAAATGCCTCTGTGTAACAAGAAGACCCCAGAAGCCTGCTATTAATCTGGATTATCAATATCATCCGGCAACAAATTTTCTTTGTCTTCCCTCACTTCTGCAGCACAACCCTTGAAAAAGTACAACTGCGAATGTAGTACAGCAAAAACAATTGAAGCATTGTTTCATAACCTGATGCAGATAAAGGATGGGACAGGAATGCCAGCAGGATTTGGAGAAACTCAATAAAATTGAGACTGGAAATGTATTGTATCAGTAGTTGTGATATATTCCTATTTGCATAAAATATCTTTGCTGATGGTTTCACATACACACAATTATACTGATGTAAATTTGGAAAGGCTGTTGAGTTTGCAAGTGTTTGATGCAACTGTGAACTTGTGTTAACTGGGATCAGCATCTGGCTCTTATCTGGTAGTGGTATGTTGTGATTTTTTTCTTCAAATTGTCTGGGTGGTGACAAATTAATTACAACTAAGTAAGCCTTGATTACTCATCAAGCTTTGAGTGCTGTTCCACAGCTTTCACCACCAAGGCTGACATGCTCACTGACATTGCTTGTCATCATGCAGACTCAGTGAATAATTATATCTTGAATGGTGCATTAATTAAGGAGCAGTGGTTGGGGATAGGGCTGAAGGATGAAATAAAGCAAACAACAAGAAAAGAAGACAAGCATGATTGAATTCAAATATTTGGCACTCAATATTAACAGCCACTAGTCTTCAAATTATCAAAATACAATAAAATCTTTATAGAATTGTGTATGAATTAATCCTTGCAATTGGCATAGGGGCCTACAAGCCTGTAATATTAATGACAGATTGCCCAGTGTAATTCAAATAATAGATTGTGATATACAGAAAGCAGGAAAGGATAGAAGAGTGTCATGGCAGAATTGCTGTGAAACAGTAGAGTGGATGGCTAACATCTGCAACATGCTGTAATTACTTTCCAGGTGAATGGGGAAGGGGTCTAAAGCATTTCTGAGGTGACATCCCAAATCTTTTGATCCGAATTCTTTGTAAAGTTCTGAGGGAGGGGAAAAGACATAATGGAGGGGATTGTGACACTATGTAAGGAAGAAAGAAAAGTGTTGAGGAAGTTTATTCTGGTCTACCGCAGATAGACCAGAGGACATGATCAAAAGAGGACATGCAAATATGGCGACAAGGTTAGTATCAGGAACATCTAAGAGGGACCACATTACTCCAGTACTAAGGTCCCTTCACTGGCTGCCTATCAGCTTCCAGGCTCAGTACAAGGTGTTGGTTATCACCTTTAAAGCCCTAAATGGTTTGGGTCCAAACTATCTTAGGTACCTCCTTCTCCCTTATAATCCTCCCCGCGCACTCTGGAAGGAATTTGCTGCAGCCTCAAAAATCCAGGCTTTCAGCTACCTCCCAGAGGGCTTTTTCTGTTGTTGCACCCAA
Organism: Phrynosoma platyrhinos; assembly: GCA_020142125.1. Lineage (NCBI taxonomy): Eukaryota > Metazoa > Chordata > Lepidosauria > Squamata > Phrynosomatidae > Phrynosoma > Phrynosoma platyrhinos. Next base: position 76,346,149 of record CM034710.1, on the reverse strand, counting down.
ATTGTGGAACGGCTTGCTGGACGAGATCCGCCAATTAACATCTTTAGACAGCTTTAAGAAAGCTCTCAAGACGGATCTCTTCTGGCAAGCCTTTCCAGGATAGAATATCCCGGCCTCAGTCCCCTCCTTTCCTTAGGGGAGCCCTATCTGTCTCCCCGAAAACCATTTACTATATTGCCACAGCCCTCTGTCACTTTATTGTACACCTGTGATTGTTGTTTTAACTCTGTCCATTTTTAACTTGTAATAGATTTAATAACTTTTTAAGGGATGGGTGGGAGGTAATTTGTTTTTACTGTTGTACTGCATTTTTACTGTAAGCCGCCCCGATTGATCTCAAAGGGGTGGGGTATTAATAATAATAATAATAATAATAATAATAATAATAATAATAATAATCACCATCATCATCATCAGTGCATAGTTGCATATGACATTCCTCTTTCTTATTTCCAATTGTTGTGTGGAGCAGAAAATCATGATTGGCATTGCACTGCATGGGAAGCATTAAAACTCCCAGTTTGGGGTGATATTCACTGGCAAAAGAGTCCATGCTCTTTCCCATATGATGTTGTTCTGATCTACATTTTTTCAGAAACCATATGTATGGTCCTGTAATTATATGATGATATTAAGGAATGAATACACGAGGGCATGGTAATATGGTGAAATAGCACTGTATAGTATGTGAACTATTGAGAAGGGGATTTCAATTATGTTAAATTAGAACTGTAAAACAGGGATGATTTTCTTCCAGAAGGGAGATTTAAAGATAACAGAGGAGAGAAAAGTGGGAAATATGAAGGCCCCTTTGATATGGATCAAAGGGAAGAGATCGAGGTTGGAAAGGGGGAGCTGGAGGATGGGAATGTATTTTTGATGGTCCAAGGGGAATCTTCTTCAGTTCTAACACTGTCTCAATATCCAGAATAAATCTCTAGTTTCTACTAAAGTATGATGCTGTCTTGGTTATTGGGAACCGAGTCCTCTAATCCTGACACATTTACTACTTCAAAGCAAAACAAATTAAAAATGGCAATATCCAGGTACATGACATCATACATTCCAAATGTTGTCAATTTTATCCCTGAGAAAATTTTCCCAGATGCATTTAAGTTTCAATAGAATGAAAATTGGAAAGTTAACAAAATCTGAACATAAGTAATGTGTGAAAAAAACAAAACAAAACCAAGATAGCCCCTTCCCAGTGGCATCACTAATGGGGTGCTGGGAGTTTAGACCACACCAAGTGACACCCTAAGGGACAGTGACATCACTGGTTCAAACACCTATCTTATGGCAGAAACGGACTGTGGCATTCAATTGCTTCCCTTTAAATTGCTTTAAGAGGTGGTGGGAGTGAGGCAAAGCTCAGTGGAAGGAAACTTAGAGGCCTCAGAATTTTAAAAAAATTAAATGTCAAATTTCAAAAACTTCAATTTTTTAATTTTTATTTTTTTATTTTTTATTCTTTTTAAATTTTCTTTAAAAATATCACATTTTAACAAAATCTTCACTGTATATATGTAAATACATTTATGTTGTATCTATGATATTGTGATTTGAAGGTATAATTTTAATTTTGCTAGTTGTTTATGTCACAACTATTAGCATTACATTCTGTGGTATATGGGAATTATGATTTACGAGTAGCATTAGTACAAAGAAGCATTACTAAGAATTCTGTATGGTGTGAAATGAGAGAAGTCAAGTGGGGGTCACACTATGAATTACCGCATTGGATGACACCAACCCTAGTGAAGCTACTGTCCCTTTCCCTGAAAATGTAACATTAACAAATGAAGGACACATTACTTCCTTCTGTTCATACAATAACTAAAAAGTGCCTTCATGTTTAGAAGGGAAAACTAACAACTTTCCCATCCATGGTACAGCTTGTTATTACTAGATTTTGTTTGTACTATTAAGCTGCTCCTAAATCCATATGCCACATCATAGTTAAGACTGCACATCCTCATTTCCTATTCTAGTTTGCCTTGTTCTTACAGGCAGAGAGGGATATGGTTCTTTAATGTCTAACTTAATATGCTCTTCACTAAACATTGCCTGTCTGAAGATATGTCAGGACTTGGCAAGTTAAAATGTAAGGATTCATTAGGAAAGAGTTTGTAGTACTATGTCATTAGGAGTGATGAGTGAGTGAGTGGCTGCTGTAATATAAACAGGGTTTCCAGGCTGGATTCAGGACAGGTCTCCAGTAACTACGCTGAGCTAATAGCAAAGCAAAACAAGACACTGTAAAACTCCCTGACACCAGGTAAAGGTACCTGTTCTCCTTCACTCTCCAAACCCTAACTTTCAGCTGCCACTGTCCCTCCCAATATGGCTATTGCTTCCTCTGTGGCAGGGGTAGGCAACCTTTCCCCTTTAAGGGCCAAGGGACTTCAGCTCCCAGAAGCCTCAGCCATGTTGGCCAGTAGTCCCATGTTGGCCAATAACTCCTGGGATTCTGGGAGCTGAAGTTCCTCGGCCCTTAAAGAGGAAAGGTTGCCTACCCCTGCTCTGTGGGGTCTAGCAAAGAGGAGATGTGGAAGGACATTCAGCTCTGTTCTTGTCACCAGCATCTCTGCACACTTACAGGTCCAACCTTCTGATCATTTTTGTTTCACAGTATCTTGCCTTACTGTGGGATATTTTGAGCTCAATGCATTACTTTGACTTTTTTTGTAGTCCCAGCCCTGAGGGACTTTACATGACAAGAGGCTGGAAATTTGGGGAATCATTTACAGTTGTTCAGACAACAGGATGCCTACATTGTTGGTTTAGTTCTATGTGTACTCTGCAACAAAACAAGACATTGTCCCATCCTAATACATTAAATGCCAATTTGTGATATCTTAGAACAGGGGTAGGCAACCTTTAACCTTCCCCTTTAAGGGCTGAGAAACTTCAGCTCCCAGAAGCCTCAGCCATGTTGGCCAATAGTCCCATGTTGGCCAATATCTCCTGGGATTCTGGGAGCTGAAGTCCCTCGGCCCTTAAAGGGGAAAGGGGAAAGGGTTGCCTACCCCTGTCTTAGAACATGAATGCATTTTTTCTTTTTCTTTTTTTTAAAAAACACACCACCCACTAGTGTTCAACAGTTGAATATTAGTTGGTGAGGTGATTAATGGGGTGCTCCTGAAGCTCAGTCAATAGTCTATTAATCTACTGCTTGTTGTTTTGCACCAGTTACCATCAATTCCATTCTGCCACCTTTATAAGAAGAAAATCATTACACTTCTATGAACACATGATTATATTAAGAAATTAAATGCTGATGAATTAGCCAATAAAGTTTCTGGTTTGAAAACATCAGTCTACATATTGGCTAAATGAAGGGGTGCATAATAACAGTATTAAAATACAACAACACCAATAACAACAAGCAAGTCTAGTATGAACAACACTTTGTGCTAACTTGCATCCATGATTTAATAGCCAGAGATCAGTATTTTATATTTTTATTGATCCAGTATCTAAGAGGACATTTGTTAAAATTAGATATTGCTTCACATTGAAAATCAGACAGAAAAACATATTGCAAGTGGATGGTGAAATAAAAAAGGCCATCAAACTAGGCCACATTTATTAATGCAAACTTCATTCTTCAATGCAGTGTCAGTAGGTACCCTTATAAAATTTATAATTTATAATCTGGCAACTGATTTTAATTAATGGGTGATTCAACCCTATTCATGTGAGAATGGCTGTCAAATGATCACTCCTTCCTACCAAGCTCCACCAGTTCAGATTTATAGAAACTTTGGTGCATCACCCCATAAAGAACTCCAAGTGGGTGAGTCGGTATCTCCCAAACATGCTCCCCATCAAAGCGATAGGTCCCATTGCCCTGGACAGATTACCCATAATCATATTTGTTCCTATGAGTGTTCACAAATACTCTAAAGCCCTGATTTTCCTGCATGTACCAATGAGATACATGTGGTAAGATTAATCTGATTTCATCAAATGTAATTGTTCAAGGCTCCCTGTCCCCAGAATTTCCTTCTCAGTACAGAGGAGGTGGGGGGGGGGGAAACAAAATTCCAAAATTGCCCCCCTCCACCCACAATAAAAAAATTAAACAAGCCTTCAAACAACTAGTAAAATTAAGAGAGTGTGGATATGAGACACATAGGGAAAGAGACGGATTCTGGCCAGTGGTCACAGACCATGTCCCCCTAATGTAATATTTGTCTTCCAGTCTGGCAGGTCCAAACATCCTACCATCTTTGCTCTCACCTTCACACTTCACCCTCCATGGACTGTGTGGTAGGCAGGAGCTCTCTTAGCATCAGTTATAAATTTTCTCTCCTCTCCAGGGATTGGCATTTTAGGGACGGACATGTAAAATTATCAGCCAGAGAGGGATAGTATATCAGCAAACTACAAAATGTTAGGATTACACAAGATAAACCAGGGGTAGGCAACCTTTCCCCTTTAAGGGCCGAGGGATTTCAGCTCCCAGAATCCCAGGAACTATTGGCCAACATGGCTGAGGCTTCTGGGAGCTGAAGTCCCTCGGCCCTTAAAGGGGAAAGGTTGCCTACCCCTGGTATAAACCCAAGGGAGTTATTATGTATTTTATGTATCATTTATTTGTTGAAATATTTATATCCCACCTTGTATCTAAAGATCTCAGGGTGATTTACAACCAAATTGTGATCAGTGTAAAACCATGCCATCAATAAAATGATTTTAAAAATATATTATACAGTTAACTTGTTAAATCAGGGGTAGGCAACCTTTCCACTTTAAGGGCCGAGGGACTTCAGCTCCCAGAATCCCAGGAGCTATTGGCCAACATGTGACTATTGGCCAACATGGCTGAGGCTTCTGGGAGCTGAAGTCCCTCGGCCCTTAAAGGGGAAAGGTTGCCTACCCCTGTGTTAAATGAACATAAGTTAAAACTAGCTGAAATACTTTAAAACAATTCAATATTTGTGAATCTGTATAAAACCAATAGGTCTTAAAATCTTTTGTAATCAACCATGTTTTCATGGTTGACAACTTAAGTTAATGGATTCATTAGTGGATATGTTAGTGGTGCTGTGAGGGGGGATGTGTGTGAGAAAGGTTTTTTAAAAAAAAAATAATGAAAGATGCTGGTGGGACATCCACAGTCTATAACAGGGGTAGGCAACCTTTCCCCTTTAAGGGCTGAGGGACTTCAGCTCCCAGAATCCCAGGAGCTATTGGCCAATGTGGGACTATTGGCCAACATGGCTGAGGCTTCTGGGAGCTGAAGTCCCTTGGCTCTTAAAGGGGAAAGGTTGCCTACCCTTGGTCTGTAACATGATGCACAGAATTATGTGAGATATGTTCTTTCATAATGCATACTTTAGCAGTCTGAATATCAGGAAAATTCAGTATGGCAATCATAGGGGCAAAGTGATGTTGCATCTATGATAAATCAACAGCAGCTGGTAGCTTTCATGTCAGTGGGACAATGAATCTCTCTGCATTTTACTCTGAATTTTGAAGGAGCTATCCAAGGTGCTGAAACTATTATGTAGAGCAAATCCAACCACCTATTAAAATCAAAGTCACTAGCCAACACTGCCATTTTTTCAAGGACTGAGGGATTGTGACAACACCTCTGACATTTAATGGGTGTACACCCAAGACGAGCTTCCCTCAACCTGAAACCTCCCACTTTTATTGGACTAGAGATCCCATTATCCCCATTCCATGTGGGCACAATAGTTAGTGGAACATCAGAAGATGCATTTATACTCAATCATCTAGTCCATTTACTGTCAGTTCTGAGAGGCAGCAGTTCTCTAGGTTTTCAGGCATGGTTCTTTCCTAAACTTACTAGTTGTTGTTGTTAACTACTCACAAATCAACCTTGATTTATGGTGACTGTATGAATGAGCAATCTCCAAATCTCTGTATTATCAACAGCCCTGCTCAGGTCTTTCTGAAAAAGCCTTCCCTGGACCCCCTGGATATGAAGAACTACAGGC
>CM034710.1:76323309-76336046 GCA_020142125.1 Phrynosoma platyrhinos | reverse complement strand
AGAAGGGAAAATGCCCAGTTATTTCACTGCCTGAGGTGAAAAATAAGACGGTACTCTTCTTCATACAAAAGCTGACTGGCTTGGAGTGCCCTCCCCCCCAAAAAAACACACCAGTTGCTAACATCCTCCACTCAGTCTGAAAGTGTAAAAGGCTAGCTTTGGGGGTGCATAGTAAACCTCATGGGACATAGCTCGCTCTTCCAGCACTTTGCTGCCATCACCACCATCTACCTAAAGCTAGTACTAGCCTTGGAGAGAAGACACAAGTTCTTGAAAAACCTGCCTGATAGTAGTCTCAACAAAATCCCAAGCAGTTCTGAAAACCCAGCTTTTATCAGTGTGGTGTAGCAGTTATTTACAGTGTCACCCTCTGGCTATACTTTCTGACATTTTGAGACACTTTCTGACATTTTGAGGTACTTGCAAGGGAACAGTGATGTGTGAATAGGTGGTTCATTGGGGTGTTGTCAGGGATGAAGATTCAAAGCCTTCACCTTAGAGTTCTTGCCTATTATTTTTCCTTTTGCACAGTTGCACACTGGCTGTCTTCTCACATAGCTGTGCCATTGTCCAGGTGCTTTCACTGTACATACATTCTGAAGGACCCTGAAATTGTTATCCTTGCATCTACATGCATGTTGAACAGGGTTAGTACCATGGAATATTCAGAACAATCTCATTCTCTTTTCATTGTTTTATGTGTCTGGATTCTGAGTTTTGACATTAAATCGAGGTGGCCATATCCAGATGTTGATGGACCACAACTCCTAATATAGCTCTGTGGCAAGGGCTGCTGTCAGTTGCTGTCTAGCCCTGTACAATATGATTAATTGTCCTTTATGCGAGTGCCAAACAGCATACTGTACCCTAATGATTGCACTGAAAGATTAAAGTGGGAGTTGTTAAGATTAATTTAAAAAGGCTTCTTGATTCATTAATTTACTTATTTATTTTTTAGTGAGCTACTACAATGGGCCCTCCACATTCGCTGGGATTAGGGGTGAAGGACTCCCATGAATGTGGGAAACTGCAAATATAAAAATCCTTGTATACTTTTGCAGATTGGTTTCCAGTCATAAAGGAGTTCAGGCAAGGCTGCATTCTGTCACTAAATCTGTTCAATTTGCCTACTAAAAGGATTCAACATAGAAGAAGGAGATGTGAAAATTGGAGGAAGTAACATCAACAATTTGAGATATGATGATGGCACCATACTATTAGTAGAAAATGGCAAATATTTGGAATGATTACTGAGAAAAGTACTAAGGCAGGTTTAATGCTGAACATAAAGAAAACAAACATAATGACCATGGATAATTTACATAAGTTTAATAGAGATGATGAATAAATAGAAATAGTCAAAGGTTTCCCATACATTGGATCAGTCACTGAAGGAAGATTGCAATAAAGAAATCAGAAGATTAGGGTAGCATCCACACTGCAGAAATAATCTAGTTTGACACCCCTTTAACTATTATAGCTCAATGTCATGGAATTCTGGGAATTGTAACTTTGTGAGACATAGCTCTTTCTCTGTCAGAGAGCTCTGGCACCACAAAAACCTATAGTTCTCATAATTCCATGGCATTGAGCCATGCCAGTTAATGGGGCGTCAAACTGGATTATTTCTGCAGTCCAGATGCAGCCTAGGACTGAGAAGTACAGCTATGTAAGAATTAAACAAGATCTTGAACTGCAAAGATATTTCATTGAGTACTAAGGGGTTGAACAGACGGCCCCTTTCCTTGCTGGATTGGAGCTATGGCAACCATATACCATGCCCCCGATCTGGTGGTTTTGCTGCTCTAAAAAGAGCAGGCAAATGCCGCTTCTTTTTAGAGTGGCAAAAAGCCACCCCTGCCACTGTAGCGGCAGCTTTTCGGCACTCCTTTGGCACAGTGTGCGTGAATGTTGTGCCAAGGGAGTGCCCTGACACCCACCATCTTGTTGGGTGGGCAGTGTGACGGCAGCACCAGGGCAGAGTCAGGGCAGCCAGTGTGTGCTCACAACGCCCCCACTCCATCCCCCAGGCCAGCTCTTTTGGCTGATCTGTATAGCCCCCAAGTTAGAATTGCCCATGCCATTGTATTTTTCATCACTGTACATGGATGTGAGAGCTGGATGGAGAGAAAGCTGACATAAAGAAAATCAACTCATTTTAAGTGTGGCACTCTAGAAAAGTTCTACAGATACTGTGAACTTCTAACAAACTAATCAATGGGTTCCAGAGCAAATTAACTCCCTAGAAGCCAAGATGGCTAAACTATAGCTGTCATATTTGATCATATCATGAAAAGGCATAACTTACTAGAAAAGACATTAATGTTAGGTAAGGTAGTGGGAAGCAGGAAATGAGAAAAAAACTCATTACAGATAGATAGACTCAAGCAAGCAAGCCTCAACCATAAATCTGCAAGAAGTGAACAGGCTGTCAAGGATAGGGTGCCTTGGAGATGTCTCATTCATAGGGCCGCTATACGTTGAGGCCACCTTGAAAGGAGATAACAACAACAAATTATTGTCCTCCATTCCAGTAGATACACTGGGTGGGATAGGGGTAGGGAGTGTCTACAACCATAGTTGTCTCAGTATCTATCATCATAATCCTAGATATCTGTTCCTGAGTATTGGTGGGAATTCATGTTTTGGATAGCTTTTACTGGTCAAAAGTCAAGGGGATTAATTGCAATCCATAATTTTAATATTCTTATTTATCTTTCTGATTTCATCAAGGGTTAAATGTTTGCTACCTGCCCCAAGCCTTGGATTGGGATGAACAGAAATTGGAATAAATGAAAATAAGCAATCAATCTGCTATTACAAATTCTCATTCCCATTAGAGAGCTTTAGTCATTGCCCCAGTCAGTTAATCCATTATACAATTCCATTGGATATACAGGTGAACCAAGGGCCTTTGCAGACTGCCAGAAATAGTGCACATTAAATTGAGGCACTGCCCTGGCTCAGTGCTAGGGAATCATGGGAACTGTAATTTATTGTGGCACCAGAGCTCTCTGACAGAGAAGGTTCAGTGTCTCAGGAAAAAAAAATACAATTCATTGTATTTTTTTTCTGAGACATTGAGCCTTCTCTGTCAGAGAGCTCTGGTGCCACAATAAATTACAGTTCCCATGATTCCCTAGCACTGAGCCAGGGCAGTGCCTCAATTTAATGTGCACTATTTCTGGCAGTCTGCTTAGGCCCTAAGAGCACAATCCTAACTCACCAGGATTGCCCAGTTGAGCTAAAATTAGACTAAATGAAGCTATGCTGAATGTAAACCCTAGGGCTGTGTTACTTTAATGGTGCTGAAGATTCCTTAGATTCTGCCTTCACCCAGGTCTGATTTTGCACCCATAGTGGTTGTGTCTCTGAGCTAGTGGAGGCTAGGATCTAGCATAATTCAATTCCTGTTTCACTCTACTACTTCTCTATTCTTCTTATGCCACTTGAGCCACTTGATCTCAATCAGAAGAACAGCTGTGCCAGCAGATTCTCTCTGCTGCCTGATCTCCGATTAAGTGGCAAAAGGGAATTAAGCCAGTATAAGGGCATTATAAGGACATCTCAGCCAGGAGTCATTTCAGTTGCCACAGGAAGCTTTCTTAACTTACTATAGCCAGTGCATCTTTGGGTCAGGAATGCACTGTATGTCACAGTGAACACAGCTGGGTTTATGTCCAGGTAAGCAATTTGAATCCACATATCTGGGAGTAAAGCACATTAAGACTTGCCATGAGGAATTTAATCTTTATGAATTCTTATGAAAACAGGCCTGTTTTGTTCCTCCCAGACTAATGTGCAGATTAGAATACAATTAGTATTCTAATTTCACATTTCTCTGATTTTGCAGAGCATTTCTTCACACAAAACAATCCCAAATGTATTGCATGTACATAATTTAGCAGAAAATAAATGAAGAAATGCACTCCTGTAGAAAAAATAATTTTATGAACATATATTTTGTAAAAGAAAAAGCACATTTAAAATAAGTAGTAAAAATATGTATAAAACAAGAATTTTGTACAGACTTTTAAAATCTCACATTAATGTGGAAATGGTGTTAAAACAAAAATATGAAACACCTATAAAATGGCATGGATCAAAAACAGATTGATCCATATCTACTTTTATGTAGACACGTTTAGGATTTTGTTTGTAGAATTGTGCTGTGTTATTTATAGGTTTGTCTTATCTGTATTGCAGGTCACTTTGGGTGAGTTGTAAAGGGTGGCTAAGGAAAATGTTAAATTAATTGATTAAATTTTTTTAGTAAAAGAAGAATTCTGGTATGCATTGAGGTTGCTATTGATATTACTATCATTTATGTATTATTATTAAATTTATTTGACATATTTTGTCTTTTTCTAGGCACAGGGATAATGTCATAAATCAGAACTATAATATAATATAATATAATATAATATAATATAATATAATATAATATAATAATAAATTACACATGTCTGAAAAATGCAGTAAAACAGTGTAAACAAAGAAAAGAAATAAAAAACTTGCTTATTCTGCTTAATCACATACTAATAAATATATATGTTTATAACTGCTACCTGAAAGACAAGAGTGTGATGAACAGTTTTTAATAGAAGAGAATTCCATAGCCAGAATGCCACCACTAAGAAGGCCCATGTGTGGTATCCCTATGGGCCACTATACTCTGAGGCACCAGAAAGAGCATCTCCCTAGCCAGTCCTAGGTCCCAAATAAGTTGGTATCATCAAAATTGATCCATAAGTACTTGGGTCCTGAACAATTTGGAATTTCATTCTTCATCTTGATTTGGAGCCCAGCATTTATACTATTTCTGCCTCAAATGGAAAAAGTTAAAACTTCCCCAGAAGCATCATGATAAAGACATTATTTCTATGCTATTTTCCCCAGATAATTGAAAGGAAACCAAACTTCAAGTTTATACATTGCCTGCATAGCAATCTATCTTGGCAACCAGCTTGAAATAGAAGTATGCATGCTCAGTTGTGATTTTGTGATTTTGTATTATTTTGCAGACTGAGGGTCATGTTTTCCACAATTTGGCTGTGTCTTGCTTTCTCATATGTGTGAGCAGAGGAAGCTGTCCTCTCACTGCTTTACTACTAACTTGAAATCATAATAATTTAATAATTTAATAATTTTCATGGATAATATGTTTATGCATTCAGGCTGTGTGAATGTTACACAATTTGCACTTACAGTAGTAATTTAGTTTTCAAGGGCAAATCAACCTCTCTGCTTGCTAACTCTAATTTTCTAAGGGACATAAGACTTTAATTTGATTCTTTATCCACTGTCGATGAAACAGTCACTGAAATTTGCATAGTAAATTATTGGATAAACAGTTTTTATGCCTACTACCTGCATTTATGGAAGTGCGTTAAAAGATGTCATAGTCAGATAGAAGATATAAAGGAAAGAGGAGAGGAGAAATATTTTCTATAGTGGTGCTCCTTAACCTACCTGATGTGGTAGGCTACCACTTTTCTTCAATGTGTGCCATGACCAGTAAGTATTTTTTGTGCCATATTATTATCTTATGTCCATAACTTCAATGCCAGCCAGCAGCTGATGACTCATGGACTGCCACCAGTCTACAGACCATCACTTTGAGTAGCACTGACCTTCAGCACAGATAGTAAATATTCATGAAGTGAATGGATGCATCTTGTAAATAAGAAGTGTTATCACTGTTGTATAGGTATAGAATGATTACTTCCCTTTTAAATATGCTCACACATATACATGCCTTGCATATTTGCATTATTTTGTACCCTTTAATTAATCTTTTAATGGAGTATATACTAGAGTTTCACCATGCATCAGCTAGGATGATTTAACTGAAAAGCAGGCCCCCATGTCTATAACCTATACCTAATTGGGAACTACACTCGTCCCTCCTTGTTCACAAACTTGGAGTCTGCAGTCTCGCTCCTTCATGGATGGCAACCTGGGAGGGACAAAATGGGTGCACATGCAGTGTGCATGCAGGAGCACACCACCATTATACTCTATGGGACTTGGATATTATGGTTTTTCAAGTTTGCATGGGGGTCCAGAACGGATCCCCATGAACAGGGAGGGGCAAGTGTATAGCCATTGTCCAATAGAAAGGCTGTGTAGTGTAAAGCTAAACCAATGCAGTTACAGCATTAGTGCTCTGTGCTACCTGGATAGCAGGGCTGTATAAATATTATCTTATATCAGGTCCATGCATGCTTCTGTTGCATAAGTGTCAATAGATTTCCCAGCCACTGTCAAAATTTGCTGAGACAGTTATATAATACCCTTAAAAAAAAAAAAACAGCTGCTTAAGCACTGGTTATGCTGCCAGAGCTTTGCTTGTGAAATAGTCCTAAAAATGTAGCCACTGGGGACAGCAGCATAGGTCCTCAATAGGATTCTATCATGAGTTTCTGAAGAATTGTAAAAGCTTAGACATTTTCTATGAATTATCCAAAATGACTCAGAAAAATCTACCCCATTCTGAAACAAGAGGAAAGGGTTTCTCCCATCATGACCAATCCTATCCAAACCCCAGCCTTGGGGTTGGCATGAACAGCTCTTGGTAGGATTGGTCATGATGGGAGAAACCCTTTCATCTACTTTCAGAATGGTGTGGATTTTTCTGAGTCATTTTGGATAATGTCTAATTTGGAAAATGTCTAAGCTTTTATAATTCCTCAGAAACCCAGTCAGAGTAAGCTTTTCCAGTCACCACTAGATCTCAAATCTGCCATCTTACCTCTTTTTCATACTTGGTGGTAGGGAGAGAAAGAAGGAAGGAAATTGGCAGAATGTTTGCAAATCTTGTTCCAGCTCTTGATAGAAAGGGTTTTGAGCATACTCAAAATATATATTGTTCAATGGGCACTGTTAGGGTTTTCTTTTTTAATCCTCAGGATAAAGAGCACATGAACTTCCCAGAGTGCATCCTCCTGCTTTTATTCTAGAGTTGAAAATCTTAGAAACCTCTCTTGCTTCTGAGAAGTGTATTTTGTATTTGTCCAGAAAATTAAGCAAACTAACAAAAACTATATTTCCCAGAGTCTGCATCGATAAGATCATCTAAGGGTGCAGGAATGTCTACTGTTTTCCCTCATAGTGCCACTGCTCTATTACAAACTAAGATGACATTGTGTACAGAACACGGTTTGTAATAGTTATGGGAAGAGTCAAATTTCAGTCTTCTCCCAATTCCAAAATTATTCTCTGTCTTTAGTTATGAAATCCAAGGAATCCAGATTTTTTCTCAAAAGATTGACTTCTTTTGTGTTGGTCAATTCAAATGCCTTCTAAAAAGACCAATCCCTGCTTCAGGAGCTCATTGTGGGGAAAAATACAGAAAAGATCAGGATGTTGACTTCACTTGCCCCTAGTCAACTTTTTGGTTTCAATGAAGTACTGTTTACTTTTTCTTTCTCCCCTTTCCAGTGTAAATACTTAGAATATAGAGGGAACTGCTTTCCCTGAGATAGCTGCTCACCTCATACACTCCCTGGGAATAATTTTTTGCTTTCATACCTCTTTTTCTTTTGAAATCACTTAGCCTTGTAATATTGGCAAGAGGTGGCTGGTTTGCTGGTCAGATGCTCTGGTTAGTTTTGTCCTGTCACGGTTCATGCCAAGATTCAGGCATATTGAAAGAACCCATGCAAATGAAATAAATGAAAATTGTTTATATTCACTGTGTTGTTAATATCATGTCACATGAACAAGATGTCGAGTCTTGTTCCTTTTAGATACCTGTGCTGTAATAAATACAGAATAGCTATACTGTCAAGGAGATTGTGGGCATAAAGTCCAAAGAGAAACATTTCTAAGCTCTGAATTGATATAAGTAATACAATTCATTCAAGAGATTTATTGATGAAATGCTTGTGCAGATCCCAAATCAAATACAGAGGAGACTGTCATTTTAAGAGTGTTTGCAAGTAATATGAGGTAGCTAGTGGTATTTGCAAAATGTGAACCATTGTTAAGAATCCTTTCAGATTTTAACATATTCAGTCTGGGGATCAGAATACAGGTTTTTGCGTCACACGATACAAGTGGATTCTGCCCTTTACCAGGTCCACAATCTCCTTGACAGTATAGCAGCACCCTAAGCAAAGGCCCTGTTAGGTGATCCAAGACCTTGAGAGGTTAGGTTGTGATGCACATGCAGTAACCCTGTTTATGGGATTCTCTGCCAGTGGACATAAGAGTGACCCCTTCTGTGTTTAGTTTCTGGTGGGCAACTAAAACAGTGTTGTTCCACATGGTCTTTGATACTTCAAACTGTTCTGTTTAGTTGTTTGTTATACATTTATATTTAACTATTGTTTTACACTGTTTAAAAAGGTTTTTGAAGAGTGTTTTAATGTGTGTTATCTCTACACTGTTTTAAACGCTCTTATTTGTAGTGCATCTTCTTTGGAGATCTGGTGGTCTGGGAGGCACTATACTTTAAATAGATAAGTAACATAATATTGAGACATTTTTTTTTAATACAGAAAATGCCAGTGGAAATTAAGCTTGTTAATTGTTATATCTTTTGTTTGTTTACTGTAACACATATGCAATTACATTACACTTCCCAGTTCTGCCCACCATATACTTTAACATTCAACTATAAGAATGAAAATGTTATGGTTTCATTGTCACTTTGCCTTGGTAGTATAGATTAGCAGTAGGTGTAAGGCATAATATTTAGCAAGTGTTTTTCAATGGAAACACTTGAAAATCTCCAGGCGTCCCATCTGTGTTTAAAAGAACAATAATAACAAAACTTTAAATTAGCATAAGAGATTTAAGGCATTTCAGGAAAACATTGATTAAATCTGCCAATGAAATGAATGCGCTTGGTGAGTGACCTAATTAGTGTATATTTGGTTCTTTTTCACTGCTCTGCTTACCACTAATTGCTGTTCTTCTGGTCTTCTCTTGACAAGCAGGAAAAACAAGGGTGAGGGATTTGTTGCAAAAATAGTGACATTCAGTTTTAATTCATTTGAACCTGCTGCCAAATTAATTATGGCATTGAGAAACTGAACCCAGTAGGCCCCCAGCCATTTAGGTTCTGGGAGACATCATTGTTTAGCATCAGACTGTGTGTTTAAGTAACACTATTAAAGCCTATCAAATTCTCCTTGTTGTTTTTTTTAAGTGGGATCCCTCTTATTCTCCTCCAGACAGGTAGAGAATCCGCTGCTTTCCTTCCTAAACTGCAGCGGCATCAAGCCAAAGTAAAATTAATAATTAGTAATTATAATGGATAGTCTTGACAAAGGCATCTGTTACAATTCAGAGTTGGAAACATTCTTTCCCAAGCTATGGGATTCAGAAATTGCACTCTCACCCCATCATCACTAGGTGAACCTTAGCAAATAATTCTCTTCTTTAACTTCCCATTGGTATGAAGGGAAGAGGAGCAGGCCCAGTGGCAGCACTTGGTGTCTTGGGCCAGCTTTGAAAGTCCCTGTCTACTATCATGGCCCATTGCTTGCATTTCATCCGGGCTGCCAGGGCCTATCCACCATATACATTTCCCACAATGCTCTTCATATAGCATTGCTCAGAACATTACGGTAAATCTAAATGGCAGCTAGATGCTAGGTGGCAGTATTGCTACTGCTACCTACTGCCATTTGTAGATAGTCTCGACATGGCTCATTAATGGTAGAATGCCCCACAAACCTGGAGCTAGCTCTGAAAGTTAGGGGCAAAACAAATAGACAGCTGGAGTGGCCTGTGGTTGCTCCAGCCGTGATAGATCCCTGGTTGACCCCCAATCACCCTGGGACCACAGTGACTGAATGGCCTGCTCCCAAAGTGGGCCACTGTGGCAATCCCAAAAGGATCACCAGCAGGGTGGATTTAATACAGATTTGCTGGTGGCTTCGGGACACCTCAGCTGGTTTCAGAGCAGCTTCTGGCCATTTCAGGGGCAGGTGTCCTCTAAATACCATGGTCCCAAAGCAGCTGGAAGCTGCTCTGTTTGGCCCATCTGTTTTGGGCCTTAGTTGCACCACTTGCTGGGTTATTGTGAGTACAGCACACCAAAGAGCATGAAGCTCTTTGCAAATAAATTCTCCATGTGATATGATTCCTAAAATGTTCCAAGTATATTCACAGAAGTGACAGATGCCTTTCTGTGACTACAAACCACAGGTTATCTTGAAAGTCACCATTGCCATTTAGACCTTTGGAGTGACATCCAGTAAGCCAGGATACAAATTTGATATAGGATGATGTTAAATAAATTACAGTGTGTTAAATCCAACCTAAATGAGTTGTGCTTCCATGTAAGTATCATAAATATGTAAAGTAATTCATGAGTAAGTGAAAATAAATTAGGTTGAATCCAATTCTACATTTGTGTTTCTAGGTCAGGATGATCTCAGGCCCTGAGGACTATGGATGGCCTCTGGTGATGTTTAGGGAGCAGGCCTTGGTGAAATCATAGAGCATTTTACATTAAGCAGCAAACACAATTGCTCACAGTTTGTCTTTCAAATGCATACACAGACAGAACGTATTTTCCTGGTTAGAAATTAGGTGTATTTTCAAATTGAAACATATGATTTAATTAACCTTTGCAAAGTGCAGCACAGTCAGCTAGGAGGTTTGCCTGCAGCTTTGTGTCTAGCTTGGAGATGATCCCATGAAAACTGTAGAATTTGATGCCCCTATCTGTTATCCTTCCCAAAGTGGGGGCTCTGAGCAGCGCCCCTATATCTGGCAGCCCTACTCATCACTCAGTAATTTGAGATCCTCCAATACTACATCCTTAGTTACATGTTAAAGAAACATGTAGAACCCATTATTCAGTAATAGTTAGCTAGGGTTCATTCAGATGAGATAGTGGACCTTCTATCCATGGCTGCATTAACATGTCTCCTCCATATAAACACAAACAACAATAAATAATTCCCAACAATCCATTGTTGATTTCTTTGTGTGTTTCACTTAAATTCTGTTTTAAAATTGCAGCTTCTTCAACAATCCATTGGTTGCATTTAACAATGCAATGATTTGCCAAAATAAATATAAATAATATAAATATAAACATAAACATGTATAAGTAAATATATAATTGAAAGAATAAGTCCTTGAGACAGATCTCACAGTTCTTCCCACAATGAAATTCATTCCTGTAGTTTTGATACAATTTCACCATTAGTAGCAATGTCATGTGGGCAACAAGAAAACTCATCTGCATCTCCATTACATTTTACCTGCCTTATATTTAATTGTAAAATCATAAATTGGCAATGCTGCCAGCCACTGGTGTAAATGTAGCATCTAAATTTGCTGTAGTGAGAACATACATGAGAGAATTGTTGTCCGTTGTCACCTCAAATTTTGCTTCATATAAATAGTCATGGAATTTCTCTGATATGACTCATTTGAGAGCAAGAGATTCTGGTTCATGTACTGGATAATGTCTTTCACATTGACTTTGGTCATGGCTGGCATATACTATCACTCTGAGTTCTTCTTCCTGCTCTTGATATAGTGCTGCTCCCAGCCCTGACATAATATCTGTATGCAGCATATAAGGGAGTGACCAATTAAGAAACCTCAACACAAGTGCAAAGATCAGTAATTCTTTTACAGTTTCAAAGGTCTTCTGACAAGACTCTGTCAATTGTACTCTTAATTCTTGTGAATAACTTCTGATGTTGTGACCTTCTTTCTTCTACCTTTGTATTATACCTGCTAAGAGTGCAGTCAGTGACATAGTGATAGTAGAATAGCTTTTCAGACGTCCTCAATAAGATTCTCAAATATTTTACTATTTTTGGTCTAGGCCAATCCTTCAGAGCAGACAGCTTATCTGGATCAAGTTGTATGCCTCATGATGATATTAACATGTTCCAAATAGTTCATTGATATCTGGAAAGTACATTTGGAAGGC
Organism: Phrynosoma platyrhinos; assembly: GCA_020142125.1. Lineage (NCBI taxonomy): Eukaryota > Metazoa > Chordata > Lepidosauria > Squamata > Phrynosomatidae > Phrynosoma > Phrynosoma platyrhinos. The sequence continues at coordinate 76,324,135 of CM034710.1, read as the reverse complement.
AACAATTTTAACTCATGTTCTTTCGGTTGCTCAAGTATTTTCATTAGTGTTGCCTCATGTTCTTCTAAGATTGCTGAAAATATTATTAAACTGTCCAGGAACATTATAGCTTCAGTAAGATTGATGTCCTTCATGACACATTCCATCATTCTTTGAAATGTTGCTGGAGCATTGGTCAGTCCCAGTGGCATCATATGAAACTGCCAATTTCCCATTGGACTACTAAATGTAGTTTTAGATCTGTTCTCCACTTCTATTTGATAATAAACATTTTTTAAATCAAGGACAATGAATCACTTGGCTCCAGCTAGCAAAGGAAAGGTCTTCTCAGTGTGAAGTAAAGGGTAGGCATCTTTTCTGGTGATGCTGTCTAGATGTCTTTAATCGGCCACCATTCTCAGTGCACCATTTTTCTTTCTAAGACAATAAGGGAAACATATGAACTGTCCAACACTTCTACAATACCATTTGCTCTAAGTTCATGAAGTTGTTGTTCAAAATCTTTATAATCAGCTGCTGCAACACGGTTTGTCTTTTCTTTGAAGGGCATGTCATCTGAAAGATGGATATAATATTTCACATCCTTAACATGGTACACATCAACATCATGCTTTGAGAAGGCAGCTTTTCCCCTCCCCCTCAAACTGTTATTCTTATTCAGGATTGATATGTGATTCACTAAATTCAAAGAAAATGGAATAGCATATATTTCATGTACCATATTTTCTGGCATATAAGATGACTTTTTAACCCCGGAAAATCTTCTCCAAAGTAAGGGGTCATCTTATACGTCGGGTGGAGGAGGAGGAGGAAGATGGGGTGGCCA